>OZ012738.1:556038755-556638755 GCA_963859935.3 Lathyrus sativus | reverse complement strand
GCTCTGCAAACTGAGAATCAGGTCAGAAGTTTCCTTGGGAGGTTGAATTACATATCCAGATTTATTTCTAATATGACTCCTACTTGTGAGCCCATCTTCAAATTGTTACGCAAAGATCAGACAGTTGTTTGGAATTCAGATTGTCAGCAAGCTTTCGATAAGATCAAGGGTTACCTCCAAGAACCTCCAATCTTGATACCTCCTATTCCGGGAAGACCTCTATTCATGTATCTGACAGTGCTCGAGAATTCAATGGGTTGCGTATTAGGTCAGCAGGATGAGTCCGGACGAAAAGAACATGCTATCTATTATTTGAGTAAGAAGTTTACTAATTGTGAAAGCCGATATTCACTTCTAGAGAAAACTTGTTGTGCTTTAGCATGGGCTACCCGACGCTTGAGGCAGTATATGATTTGTCATACCACCTTGTTGATCTCAAAAATGGATCCAATAAAGTATATTTTTGAAAAGCCTGCTCAGACTGGAAGGCTCGCCCATTGGCATATGTTGTTATCAGAATATGACATCCAGTATGTAACTCAGAAATCCATCAAGGGTAGTGTTTTGTCGGAATATCTTGCAGATCAACCAATTGAAGATTATGAGGCTCTCAAATTTGATTTTCCAGATGAAGACATCATGTTAATAAAATATTGTGAAGAACCAGGTCTCGATGAAGAGCCACAGTCAGGTCTTTGGTGGAAAATGATGTTTGATGGTTCTTCCAACTACAGTAGGAATGGTGTAGGCGCCGTTTTAATGAATCTGGAGGGTGGTTACACTCCATTCACAGCAAGGTTAGATTTTGATTGCACAAACAATATTTCTGAATATGAAGCATGCATTCTCGGCCTCGAAGCAGCTATTAACCTCCAAATCAAACTTCTTGAAGTAAGTGGAGATTCAGCTTTGGTTATTTATCAGGTTACTGGAGAATGGGAGACTAGACATGAAAATTTGATCCCCTATAAAGCCTACATTGTTAAAATGATTGAGTACTTTGATGAAATCACCTTCCAGCATGTTCCGAGATCTGAGAATCACATTGCCGATACCTTAGCCATGTTAGCCTCAATGTGGAAAGTCAGGGATGTCAATGATGCCACTCTGATTCGAATTAAACGCAAGACTGAGCCCGCCTACTGTCAGATGGTTGAAGAAGAAACTGATGACAAGCCATGGTTCCATGACATAAAGAATTACCTGTTGAAACAAGAGTATCCAGTAGATGCTACGTCACTTGACAAGAAAACTCTGAGACGATTAGCATCCAAGTTCTTTCTCAGTAATGGTGTGCTTTACAAAAGGAATTTTAATATGGTCCTGCTTAGGTTTGTAGACAGACGAGAAGCAGATTTGTTAATGCAAGATGTTCATGAGGGAATATTTGGCACACACGCCAATGGATATGCTATGTCTAAAAAGATTTTGAGGGCTGGGTATTACTGGATGACTTTGGAAACTGATTGTATTCAATATGCCAGAAAATGTCACAAGTGCCAGATTTATGCGGACAAGATGCATGTACTACCAACGTTGTTAAATGTGTTGTCATCGCCATGGCCTTTCTCTATGTGGGGAATTGATATGATTGGGGCAATTGAGCCAAAGGCTTCAAACAGACACCGACTTATTCTGGTTGCAATTGATTATTTCACAAAGTGGGTGGAAGCCGCATCCTACACCAATGTTACTCGACAAGTGGTAGCCCGTTTTATCAAGAAAGGGATTATTTGTCGTTACGGAATCCCGAGCCGAATTATAACAGACAATGGTACCAATATAAATAACAAGATCATGAAAGAGTTGTGCGATAATTTCAAAACGGAACATCACAATTCTTCTCCTTATCGTCCCAAGATGAATAGAGCCGTAGAAGCTGCAAATAAAAATATCAAAAAGATCTTACAAAAGATGGTGAAAACCTACAAGGATTGGCATGAGATGCTGCCATTTGCCTTACATGAATACAGAATATATGTCCGCACTTCAACAGGGGCAACCCCTTTTTCTTTGGTATATGGAGTGGATGTGGTACTTCCAATTGAGGTCGAAATACCTTCCTTGAGAGTCATAATGGAAACCAAGATTGAAGAAGCAGAATAGGTTAGGGAGAGATTTGATCAATTGAATCTTATCAACAAGAAGCGCATGTCTGCGATGTGTCATGGTCAGTTATATCAGAAAAGGATCAAGAGAGCTTTTGACAAGAAAGTGTGTGTCCGAGAGTTCCGAGAAGGGGAGCTTGTACTCAAAAAGATTTTACCAGTTCACAAGGATGCACAGGGAAAGTGGATGCCCAATTATGACGGCCCCTTTGTTGTGAAAACAGTCTTCTCAGGAGGCTCGTTAATTCTCACCACCATGGATGGAGAGCAGCTTACTCATCTGGTGAATTCTGATGTAGTACGAAAATATTACGCCTAAAAAAGAACCTGATAAGTCAAAAACTCAAAAGAGTGGCTTATGCAAAAGTTAGGGTTGAAGAAAGAGAAAAAAGAGAAAAAGAAAAAGAAAATAAAGAGCTCGCTAAGTTGAAAACCCGAAAGGGCGGCTTAGGCAAAAATGAGCGTCCCGGTGGATTGAAAACCCGAAAGGGCGATCCAAGCAAAAGTTAGGGACAAAGGCGTTTCACTGCATTAGATGAGTTGTCACTACCGCGGAAGATTCTACAAGAATTCATCTCAACCGCTCTTGTCAGAAGCGAGGATCTTGAGGAATTTTTAGTCTCTAGGGATAGTTGGTCATGTGATTCAATGTAACCTTATCCACGTTTCCATTTTTCACTTGTAAAAATTCTATGGAATTTTGTCATTTGCAAGATTTCATTCTTGAATAAAATCGGTTTTGAGCCTTTCTTTCTTTTGCAATTTATCATTTCCTTTATTTTCTTTGTTATGCAAAAATTGTTCGTTAATCAACGATAATTTTTGAAAGCATTAGGTTCAAAATCTTGAATGTAACTTGGAAAGATTAAACAAAATGTTTTAACTCGTGGAAAGATTCGAGGAAAATCATACTTCCCCGAAACCTCAGGGTAGCAGAAGTTGTTTGATACGCAATCCTATTACATTCCCCGATAAGGTGTTAGCAAGTTGAGCTGCTAATTTTCCTTTGGTCATGTGTGGTTATCAAGTTTGAAGACCGTCTCTCAGAACTTCTTATGATAATATGAAGACTCATCCTCAGTAGAGGATTTCTGGGTTTTGTTTGAAATTACCTTATCATGTCTGACAAGCCTGTCTAAAGCTCTATTCCCCAGTAGGTTCGGGTTTATTTCCCAAATCTACATACACCCTTCATCCTGGATTCAGTGTGATTCATTTTGTCTCTTAGATTCAGCATACTATCTGTCAATCCCCTTTGAAGTCTAGTCGTCACTAGCAAATCCCCGTGTAAGTCCAGTTGTAACTGGCCTCGTTTCAAAAAACCAATTGTCATTGGTATCTTTTGGTTTGGTTGTCACCAACCTTCTCCGTGAAGTCCAGTTGTAACTGGCATTGTTCTGAAAACCAATCGTTATTGGTGTTCCTTTGGTCGTCACCATATTTTTCTTTTAAAGTCCAGTCGTAACTGGCATTGCTTAAATCCAAGTGTCATTGGTATCCTCTGGTTTGGTCGTTACCAACTTTTCCCTTTTAAAAAGTCCAGTCGTAACTGGCAGACGTCGAAATCCAATTGTCATTGGTGTCTTTTGGTTTGGTTGTTACCAACCTTCCCCATGAAGTCCAATTGTAACTGGCACTGTTTGCAATCCAATCGTTATTGGTTTTGTTTGAAATTTGGTTGTTACCAACTTTCCCCTGAAGTCCAGTCGTAACTGGCATCGTCTGAAATTCAATCGTTATTGGTATCTTATGGTTTGGTCGTCACCAACCTCCCCAACTGAAGTCTAGTAACAGCTAGCATTTTCATAACCCAATGTTGTTGATGTTACCCAATTTGATCGTCACCATGTTCCTCTTAAGTCCAGTCGTAATTGGCATTGCTTGAAATCCAATCGTCATTGGTACCCCGACTTGGTCGTCACCAAGCTCTTTTAAAAAGTCCAGTAGTCACTGGCATTGCTTGAAATTTGGTCGTTACCAATTTCCCCAATCAAAGTTCTATGTTTTAGCGATTCGACTTGATAAAATTCCATCTGTTTTTACCTCGGGGTGGTCCTTACTGTCATCCCCATAAAGTCTAGTAGTTACTAACACTGATTGAATTATTTGTTAAAGATGGGTGACATCAGTATCCCCAGTGAATCTTTTTCCCAGTCAAGTCTCGGAGATCTAGTCGTTACTAGTATCCCTAGTGTGTGTCTAGTCTTGTTTCTAGTCCATTCCTGAAGATCCCGTTTGAACTCTTCGCTATAGGAAGTTCCTAATCTGATCATCCCTAGTGAGGTTCATGTCTCTAGTCTTTCGTTTCCCCAATGGAAATTTACTCTTTTCCCCAGTGGAGTGTTTGCTCTTCCCAGTAGAAGGTCGCTCTTTTTCCCCAGTGAAGTGTATTCTCTTCCCTAGTGAGGTTGTCACCCTCATTGGACTTGTCGTATCCCCATGTGAAAGTTTTCTTCCCTATATCACCATGCATGTTTGAACTGTTGATTGTTATACCTCGGTCTTCTCCAGTGTCGAGTCCCCAGTGTTGGGTTCCCGCGAGTAGTTACTCGTTGTTTTGCCTTTCTTTTATTTTGCTCTTGTGTCTGCATTTTTGTTTTGCATTCAAGCATCATAAAGCATCATTTAGAATTCATGGCATATCATGGTCTGTCCTTTTGCATATCATCGGATCTAAAGGACAAAAATTTTGGTTTTCTATATTTAAAAACCTTTCACTGCGATTCTACGAGGACTGTCATCTCTCAGTTCCATCTAGTGAAAATATTTAAATAGGGGCAACTGTTGCACCCCAAATTTTGACCCCTTTATATCCTCATTATCATTTTAGGAGCATACTCATGTGATCATCTATCCTTAACCCAGTTCAAGTTTGCTTTTGTCAAGTTACAGATGAATCAGGGTTTTGTACAGTCAAAATCAAAGCTTCAAAGAAATGATCAATCAATTTTTTGGGGTTGGTTCAATCATGTAACAAGATCAAAGATATTATATGAGTTAAAAATAGAATCCAATTTGAAGTTGTCACTCCAGTATCAAGAACAGTGCATTCAGGGAGCCCCAATTAGGGTTTTTGACTAGTAAAAGTCAACTGTAGTTTGAATTTGGTGTTGGAAGATGTTTTGATGGTGGGATTGTGGTCCATGAAGTTCATATAGCTTAATAAAGGTCATTCAAGAAAGGTCAAAGTTTCAGAAGGTCCAGAGTGTCAATAGGCGACTCGGTAGTCACCGATCGATCGTACGGTTGACCGGAAAGTCAACTCTTCAAATTTTAGGAACTGAACTTCAAGGTGTGAAAAAAAATGTTCCTTATGTCATATTTCACTTGCCTATCAATTTTCATGACCATTGGATTAAGGATGAGGAAGTAATCGAAAAATCAAGAAATTAGGGTTTTGAAAGGGGCTAAACCCTAACTCCTTAACCACACATCCAAATGAGTTGATTCAAAGCTCATTAGAAAGCTCTTGACAAGCCCTAAAAAATTCCCACAGTGGTCCACAATCAGAAAATGCATATTTTTGGAGTTAGAAGCAAATTCATTACAAGAGGGGAAAATAACTTAGAAAAATTCTAAGTTATTTCACTTTAAAAGCTTATTTTCAGCCAACTTTGGAGGGATTTTTGACATAGTTCCAATTGGAGTTAGAATTTCTGGAAAACATGAATGTTTTAGAGCTACATGAGGGATTTTCAAAAAGTATTAGAAGTCCTCAAAAGGATTTGTGAGCTGAAAGTTATGGGTGTGGCAAGTTGGTGTTTTCACACTTTAGTCCCACATTGTCAAATTTTCAAGAATCCATTCTTTCATCAATCTGACCAAACTCAGCCCTTGGATGTTGTTGTTTCTGATATGTAGAGATTTTGAAGCATATAAATGTAAAGAAAAATGCAGAGGAAATGGAATTAGCCAAGTTTGCAAGTGGGCTTGCAAGTGGATTTGCAACTTGCACTTGAAATCATAAAACAAGCATGAGGTGGAAAGTAAAATCTGAACCAGCCATCAACCTATGCCTTCTAGATTGCATTTAGCCACTCCAAACTCATCATTTTTCTTGACTATTGATCTTACCTATCATCCAAGGAAACCTCTTTGTGGAGGTTTGATCCAAAAAGCAAACCTTTCCCTCCTAGGAGGGAAATCTCCAAATTTGCCCACTCTCTTCATTTGCCTATAAATAGAGGTCCTCACCACTTTATAAAAACACAATAGCTCTTCTAAAAACCAGAGAAAGCTCAAACATCCACCCTTGCACACTTTGCTTCAAAATCACAAAATCACATTTTCACAAAAACACTCCAAAATCTGTCTTGCTACAACAGCTGCCAAAATCATTCTCCACACTCAAACTCCCCAAAAATCATCCACACAATCTCTAAATATGATATAGAAGGTGTCCAAGACCTTAGACCATTCAAAAACCTCACCATTCAAAAAGTCAACTTCCACACCAAACTACTTTGACCATAATCCACAAAATCTACCAAAACTTGTTCTAGGCATTTGCTTGATGTTATAATCATTCAAACACCTCACATATTTCATTTCTCAACTGTCCAAAGCATTGAGGATCATTGGTGGAGTTTATTTCTCCAATTGTCTTGAAGATTGCTTTCTTGCTTCAAGAAGAAGAAATCTCCAAGGCTAGGTGCATTTGAAGTTTTCTCTGGGTTTCTTATTGATCTAACCTGCTCAACACAGTCTACTAGAGGTATGTAGACACTCCATCCTTGCTTTGCACTATAATTTCATTTTTTTGCATTTTGAGTTCATTATGTTGCAAATGTGGCATGTGTATGTCTTGTGCATAAATTCTGTCATGACAACGATGTGACTGTTTTGTTGAGTTGATTCATCTCTACAAACATGATTATAGTAGGTGTGTATGTTTGGTTGGAGCTGTTTGCATCTGGTTTGTCTTTTCATTCACAAATACCATGTTTTGCACATTGTTGCCATAGCCACACCAGTTTGAATTTCAGGCCAGAACATGCTTAAGTTTGAGTTCAATATCATTTATTTGTGTATTTGTGACATGGATGAATGATTGGCATAATTTGTTCTCACCTGTTGTGGCATCTCACCCCAAAATGCATTTTTTTTAAAACAAGTTGCCATGAAATATGCTAAAACGTGTTCTGCTCAAAATATAACAGTTTCTTAAGCATGAACATCTTTATTTCCATGTATATGACTTGTGTGTATGAGTTATGTGGCCTATATGTACAGAGAACCAAACTGAGGATCCTTCATACATTTTAATTTGCCAAATTGCATCTCAATTCTCATTCTTTATGGCAATCTGTTATAAGCTTCAATTCTGGTTTTGATTCACTCAAAGACATGTAGGTGTGGTATGTGTATGTTTAAATTATCCTGTTCATGTTTTGAAGCTGTTTTGAACAAACATCCTACTTCACCCAAAATGACATTTTGCAACTTTGAACCCCATTTTCATACCAGCCTGTTTGAGGCCACTTTTTCCTACTTGATTTCACTTGACATTATGTATGTGATGTGCCTATGTATTGTGTTTGACTTAATTGTGCACCAGAGCTGATCTTGAATTTTCATGCTTCTTCCAAAATGTCAAATTGCATTTAGCACACCAGTTTCCACAAAAGCCTATTTTTGAGTTGAATCTTAGTGGAATCATTCATTGGTATATATGTGGTATGTCTATGTGAGCTATTTGATCTACTGGTGCATTGAAACTGGTTTTGAATATTTCATACTTCATCAAAAAGCCAAATGATAGCTTGAAAACCACTTTTCACAAACAGTCATTTTTGAGATCATTTCTTTGCATAAATTCATTTACCAACATGTATGAGAAGTGTGTGTATGCTTCACTTGACTTGTATGAGCATGAGAATAAAATTGAACACCATGATGCATCCCATTCATAACATGTTGCAAATTGAATATCGCTTTCCACCTTGAACTGTTTTGGGCCGCAATTCTTTGCTTACCTCATTCATTAACATGCATGTGATGTGTATGTGTGTTTAATTGGATTAATAGGTACACAGAAACTGAACTGCCATAAAACATGCATTTCACTTGTCAAAATTGCAACTAGAAAGCCATTTTCTATCACAGACCACTTTGAACTATTTTTAGTGCCCAAACTCATTCAAAAGCATGTATGTAACTTGTATGTATGATTCATTTGATTGGTATGTGCCTAGGATCAGAATTTCACATCATTATGCATCATGTTCATGGCAATTTGCAACTTGAGTATCTTTTCTCATGACAGACCTCTCTTAGCTTCAAATGGTGTTTGAATCTTCTCAATGTCATATATGTGTGTTGTGTATGTGATTAATTCAACCTGAAAATGCTTGGAATTGAATTTGAGCATCTTCATGCATTTCAATATAATTTTGCAACTTGACAAGCCAGATTTTAGTACAGCATGATTTGAACTCCATCTCTGGTGTGAACTCACTCATTAATATTCATATGGTGTGTGTGCATGATTGCATTGATCTATAACTGACTGGTATATGAGTTCCATCTCAAAATGCATCTCACATGTTTACTTTGCACACACCATCGGGTTTTAAAATGGGGAGGGAATTTCAAAAATCCAAGAATGCCATCTTGTTCCTTGTTTAAAAACACTCAATTTGCACTAAACTTTTATGAAAGTCCATTAAGAATTGGAGAAGTTATGGCCAAAATGCAAATCCTATGTTTGTGTGTTTTTCTTGCCCAACTTGCCTTGAAAACACGCCCTATATGTTTTTAGGGATGGCTTCATCAATGGATGTACAACCACCCCAGTGGTAATCAACTTGACACTAAATGCGCCTATGACCATGTGAACCTGGGTTCGACCCTTGAGGAGGGCAACCCTTTTACCTTTTTTTTTTCATTTTTTAACCAAACTTCAAAAATTCATATCTCCTTCATTTTTAATCATTTTGCACCCATTCTTTTTTGCATTGTGTTCATTTTCATGTCTACTTTCATGCCATATTTTTAAATTCCATGTTTGCCTAATTTTTTCATCCCTTTTGACCACTTGCAAGTTGAGTAGGTTTTATGATCGTTTTCACGTATACTGTTGAATTTCTTGCTTGTTATACTTGTATATGTTTGTGATACTTGCTTGAATTCACATCCTTAGATGTTAGTCAACATGCTAGGATTTTATATTTGGGTTGTTACCATGTTTATTTTGTCCTCTCTGTTGAATTTACTTAAGCTCGATCTGTCGTTACATTTCCTGCTTAATCATTTGTTTTGATTGTCATCAATGCATCTTTATTCTTATCTTTCAACATGTTCATGTTAATGGTTGTCACCATGCTTTCATGTTCTTCATATTGTTTTGTTAAATGTATTCTTTCCCCAAGTGATGAAGCTTGTTAGCTCTCATCCAAGTTGCCTCCCCTCTCTCCTTCCAAAGAAAAAGTCTTTCCATTTGACTCACATGTCATGGATAGCTCATACACCTTTCTCTTGACTTTGTTAAGTCACTTTAACCTTAGTTTAGAAACCATTAGACTTTGCTTTAAGTCTAAGAAACCCACCTGTACTAGGAGTGTTCTTCAACTAGAACCCTAGGATAGAGTTTGTCAACTCTGTGTAAGAATCATTGTCATGATTTCTTACTTCCCCTTTTTAATTTTACAATTTAGATTAGGGAGTTTTGTCAAACTCTACACAAACATTGTCAGGTTTGTCCCCCCTTGAACCTTGATCATAATCAAGTGTTCTTCTTCCCTTGTGGGGTGAACTATGATTGCTCTGATTCTATCCTAGTCAGGATACGTAGGCAGAAGATGCGATGTCTTTGCGAGCAAACTTAGAAAACCATCTAGGTCTTTATTTCTTTTCACCTACTCCCAAACCTTAGCAAATTTCACAAACTTAGCAAGCAATCAAACAAAAGGTTCCTGTAGAGTACTACATATGCTTAGGGTGCTAACACCTTCCCTAGGTATAACCAACCCCCGATCCCCGAATCTCTTAGTGTTGTTTTTACATTGCGAAAAGGGTTTTTCTTTCTTTAGACCTTTCCTTTGGATAAATTAAAGTTAGGTTGTAAAAGAATTAAGGATCAAGTTAATTTAATAGCTTAATATCCAATTTTCACCGTAACATAGTTGTTTAATGTGAAGCTAGGCAGGCACCGATGCACAAAGCTTGGGATTTCTCTGCTTTCATCTTCTATGACTACCACAATGTCATCTTCTTGGAAACCAACACTATTGAGTACTTCCTTGATAGGGCAAAACTTCTTCTGATCTTATGGCTTTGGTAGGCGCGATGACAAATGATAACCAATATCGAAACAGTTGTTCTTCTTAGCAACATATAATACTTGCCCCCAACCAAGAGGAATACCCTTCTCAAGTGTTTCCTTGGTGTTCTTCAAGGAAGACAAGATCACTTATAATGCATTGTCTTGATTGGATGTAGTTATATTGATGTTTTCAAACTCCAAGCAATGGAAAGGGACCTCAATTGCACCTTCCTCGGTTTCAACATACCAGAATGATGATAACTCACTTACGAGCAAGTCCTATTCACCACAAATGATATAAAATTTATCCTCTATCATGAGTTTTAGCTTATGGTGCAGCGTGAAAGTAACTGCCCCAATAATATAGATCCATGGTCTTCCTAGTAGACCATTGTAGTTCGGGTTAATATCCATCACTTGGAATGTGATGGTGAACAAATGAGGTCCAACCCGAATAGGCAGATCAATTTCACCAATTACTTGCCTTCTAGAGCCATCAAAAGCTCTTACAACTAAAGCATTGATCCTCATCTCTGCTCCTTCCACTAATAACTGACTCAATGTGTTTTGGGGAATCATATTAAGAGAGGAACCAATGTCCACAAGGACTTTTGATAAGAGGGTGTCCATGCAGGTGATAGAGGTGTGTAAGACTTTATTGTGGAAAGCTCCCACAACTAGCAACTTCTAACTTTTCCTCTACACCCCACTAATACCTTCACACACCAAACAACACATATAGACACACCACCTATTTAATTAAAACACATAATAACTAAACAAATATTTAAAAGTCACAAATAAATCAGTTAAAGTGACTAAATTAAAATTAGGTTGTTGCAACGCCCGTCACCCTGCTAACAGAAGTAAAAAATTCATTTTGCTATGACAGAACCTGCAAAAACCCATCCATAAACTCTCTAAACACCTCCAAATAGTCAAGAAACATTACTCACATGATTCTCATACAAAGGCATATTAATTCATATGAATCTAACATATTATTCCATTGATTTTACCCAAAAATCCAGAATTTGTTCATGTTTTGAAAACCCCAATTCCATATCCAAATTCATGTTTATGGATAATTAGCATATGACACAATCAACACCCAAAAATACACGAAACTTCGGGCATATCATGGCATGAAAACATAATTGAAATCATATACTCATCACACAACACAATCAACAAAGGAGAGAAATTCCTATTGGAGGTTGATGGAAACCTTTCTACCCTTTCATGAATTAAGTACCCATAGATGAAGAATCATCCCCTTACCTTGTAATTTCAGAAAATTCAGCAAAACAAGCTTTATAGGATTTTTTTTATCTTAAGCTTTAACACTATCCATTCCAATCTCTTTTCTCCAAATTGCATTGTTTTCACGTACTAATTAAAATGCCTTTAAAAACCTAAATTTTTCTAGCTTTTAAAATATATACTATTTTATTTAGTTGTCTAAATTACACTTTTTGCCTAACTCAAATTCATTTTTCCTCCACTCACCACTAAACTCTTCCAATTCCTAAAATTGGTCCAATTCTACATATTTTCTCTAATTTATAATTAATTAATTAATTAGGTAACACAAAACCCCACAAATACCGTCATCGGCCAAACATGTGTTGGCTGGGATTTTGACACACATAGATTTTGGAAATAAGTCATAAGATTCAAAGATATATTTTGAAGAAGAATATGATAATTTCGACAAAATTAATGATAAGAACATTTTGACGCATGATCTGCTTATCAAGGAAGTTCTGGTCTAGGACTTAAAGATGTTTTGGCTTAGACTGAAGTTCGAAGAAGTTTACATGGAAAAGCGTTCAACATGTGCAATTCAAAATAAGGATGATAACTACTTTTTATCCTTATCTGTTTCTCAAGACACGTGGAAAGTTTGGAGAAGCGAGATGCATGTAGACTGAAGACGTGGAGTTTTCTAGCGAGAAGACCGTTAGATAGCGGTTATTTTCGAGTTAGTATAAATAGAGTCTTAGTAGTTAGGATTCAGAGGTGTTCAAACTTGTATAAAAAAACTCTAAATTTACTCTATGTACTTGTGTGTGAGAAACGAGTGTTCTTGAGTGAAAATGTACGTGTGAATACCATACTTTGTATTTTTACCATATTGTTTAATATTCTTCCTACCATTTACATTTGTTGCAATATATTTTAAAGCCAATTTCGACATTTAAGATTTTGTCATTTAATTTGAAGCCATTTACTTTGCAACTTATACTTTTACATTTCCTTAAAGATTTGTAACGTTTTATTAACAACTTTGAAAATATTATTGAAATGTTCATAATTCACAAATCGATAAACTAAATAACAACACATGTCCTAGGATCAATCTAGTCGATCCTATAAGTAACCAAAGATTTAATAAATTTGGAAGACTAACAGTTGTTTACTATTTTCGACGGTAAACATGCCACATATTCACAAAAATAATCATTTAAATTAAATAAATAATTAAATAAGTAAATAATTAAATCGGGATGTTACACTTTGGCTAACACATTTACTTCTAATATGCTTTCTTTCTCCTTGGTAGCCAGTGCCACACCCTGATCATACCGTAATGCCTTAAGGTCATTGGTTCAATTCCCATAGACAACACCAATGTTCTGATCGACCTTAAGTCTACGGCACTAGAATACAAGGTATTATACTCTTTGAGTATGAGAACCCTCACAATTTTGTCCTTTAGAAAATGTGTATCATTGGATTAAGGTGTATGTGTGTTGTATATAAACTACCCTTAACCTCAATTCCCAAACAATATTAGACTATTTGACCAACTTGGAATATTTCACCCGGTCGAGGCTAAGAGACATAATGCAAACTTCGACTTCCCACAAGCGACACTATTGTTTTGAGGTGGAATAAGAAATACATAATGTTGAAGGAACAAACTCTCATGGTATGGCGACAATAACTCTCGACAAGACGAAGTGGGAAAGACCTATAAGGTTAACACTTTAACGTCAAAGTCATTGAAGTATAAGAAATGTAATTTGAGAGTGAATAAGAGAATACTTGAAAGACATGTTGATCCGCTGTCGCACACAGATCAAAAACGGGTATTTTTTTTTAAAATATAGTAACGGTAGCGACAACTCGAGTATCGTTCTCACAAGGATTCTTGTAATGTTATTAACCAATACAATAACAGTTTATAGGGGTTTGAATTTTGAATAAGATAAAAAATAATGAAAATAAGTGATTATAAAAAAATGATTATCAAAATAAGCTTAAACGGTTAATCTGTTGTTTTGCTTTCCCAACTTATCATCAATCCAACTAATTCTCAATTCCTAAGCAGACTCTATCCCCTTTTCGATTATAATAACAACCAAAAAAGTGCAATTGATATTATATGATACATATTCCTAATTCTGAATTAAGTAAATGGATGAAATATAGCAATTGTGAATTAAGCAAACACGAGAAACATATGCGGATTAAGCAAACACGATTAAATTATATGAACATGCAATCATCGAAATAAATCAATCAACCCTAAGATAAATTGAATTAAGTAAATAAGATATCACATAGAGGGATTGAAAGGAAATATATTTGATTGGAAATTAAAAGAACCTCAAAGTGTCGACGGAAACCGATTACAGCAGATTAATCATTGGGATTAGTTCTCCATTTAATCGTACAAAAGTAAAATCCAAAATTGTGAATAGTGAAAAGAACGTGACGTATAGTAGCACGAATGCTACTAGGTATAGGAAAGCATAACAAAATCCGGTTCTAACCCAACTAGATTAAAAAACATAAAAAAACCTGGCCCAAAATTAAATAATCCTAAAGGTAGAATTCAGGTCATGGCTTCAACGAATTATTTGAGCTTGCTACACTCTAAATCAGCTTCTTCGTACAACATAAAAGTTTTAGCTATGTGTCTCAGATTTCCAGATCCTAGTAGAACGTGTAAATCTGATTCTCGTAGCTCCAGTTATGATCCGAACAGTGGACATATCAAATAACCGCTAAAGCTGAAAATAAGTTATGAAAATAGATTAACGGCAAACAAAGACTTAATTATAAAAATATAATAAAACAGTAAAATAAACAAAATAAACTAAGGAAATGCATAAGTACGGACATAAGAGAATGTGCATTAAAATGCACTAATCAAATTCCCCCACACTTGAACTTTTGCACTCCAAGCAAAATAGTATCAAGGCTCATGAAAAACAATAGCATTCAGATACTTATTCTAGGCTACAAACTCTTCTTCGATCAAGATTGTGTCGATAGGTACTAAATTTTCACACTAAGGATATCGTAAGAACACAAATCCACAATGGGACGGTCATAAACCTCCCTCTTATACAAACCAATATGAATCATATTATTATGTCTAAGCCTAACTTACTTATCTTCCTTTTTACTCTTTTGCATTCTAATACAATCACATTAAGCCCCTATCTATTCACACACATGGTAAATAAGTTTGTTAATGACTATGATCCATATCTTGTCAATAATTCAAAATTAACCACTTTAGCAACAACAATATTTTCTTTTTTTGAAGGTTTCGCAATCATTAGCCTAAGTGACCGGGTGAGGGTCACCTAACTTAAAAGGCAGATTTTTATTTAGATTTCTTATTAAGCATGGGATCATTCACTTATTTACATCAACTTAATTACTCAGTGTGTGCTTTTAGATGGTGATGACTGCTAGATAAACTACTTAAGAGCTATTAAAGGATGATAACTCAAGGCTATATCATAACAAGTATTTAAATCGGTTTCCATCTTCGAGAGACTTAAGGTGTTAAAACGGTACCGGTCTTATGAACTTTTTCCAAGTATCCATAATCTAACCTCAAATTAATCTATAGCCTAAAAATTTCAAAAGATGCATTATGTTTCTAAATTTAAATTTATTTTTTTTTTCACTTAAAAAACTAACACAAAAAACGAAGAAAACAAAACAAAGAAATGGTTTCACCCCCCACATTTAAAACATGCATTGTCCTTAATGAGAGGACATAACTATTAAATAAGAGTGAGAGAAACTAAAAAAAACACACTTGAGCAATCAAGGAGGATATGTGATGGCATAAACAACCTTTGCTAGTGAAGGCTCTTCTACAATCTCTTCTTTTAAATTGGAGTTCTCATGGACCAGCTTTAGGTAATGCTCACCGTCCTTAAAAATTGGTGTAGTTCCTTCAACCTTCATTCCAGGATCAAATAAAGATCTTGGATGAGTAAAAGTATCAAAGTGAAGGGGCTGCCTAATGGATGGTGTTGGTGCAACATGGATGTCGAGAGCTTCAACTGCATAAACATCTTCTTCATCGATAACTTCACTTGTAAGAATAATGTCAATGTCAACCTGCTAAGGAACCTTAATCTCAGCAAAAACAAAGGAAGAATCATATGAGTAAGTATTATCAAAAGTAGGCAATAATGGAAAATCAGTTGAAAACAAATCAGAATAAGTATCATCAACCGACTTAGAAAGCATTCCGATGTGAAAAATAGAATGTTCTTCCACAAGATGTTTCATAGCATCAAAAGGGTTAAATTTAACAATGGTATCACCAAACTCCATGGACATTGTTCCATCATCAACATCGATTTTTGTTTTTTCCGTTTTCATGAACGGTCTGCCTAAAATGATTGGTGATCTGCTTGAATTTGTTTCTTCAGCCATGTCCAGAATGTAAAAATCTGCAGGAAAAAGCAAATCATTAACTTGGACAAGAACATCTTTCACTCCTCCGATAGGGTGAGTATTGCTCATGTTCGCAAGTTGGATGATTAAACATGTATGTTGTAAATGACCAAGATTAAGATTATTATAAACATAAGTAGGCATGACATTAATTCCTGCTCCTAAATCAAGCATGTAATTCTCAAATTTACTATCCCTAATGGTACATGGAATAGAAAAAGTTCATGGATTCTTGCATTTCTGGGGCAACATGGCATGATTGAAGATTGAAACATTAGCCTTTTCAGGTGCATGTTTAGGTTGAATAAGGGCTGAAACATTTCTTCCCATGTTCACTCTCTCATTTCCCTTCATCCTTCTCTTGTGTGTACACAAATCTTTCAGAAGTTTTGCATACTTTGGAACCTGCTTAATCACATCGAGAAGTGGAATATTCACTGCCACTTTCCTGAATATATCCAGAATCTCTCTCTCTCTCTCTCTCTCTCTCTCTCTCTCTATATATATATATATATATATATATATATATATATATATATATATATATATATATATATATATATATATATATATATATATATATATATATATATATATATATATATATATATATATATATATATATATATATATATATATATATATATATATATATATATATATATATATATATATATATATATATATATATCCCTCTTCCATCTTTTTAGTTTTGGCTATTCTGTGTGAGAAAGGTATCTTAGGTACATACTCTCTTTCTTTTGCCTCAACAACAACAGAAGGTTTAAGTTCATGTTCAGATGTGACTGATCACGACTTTCTATGTCTAACCGAACTAACTGCAAGTGCACAGTCTATCGCATAGTAATAAAAGATATCGATCCCACAGGGACTCGTAATCAAACTAGTGTTCTCAGGTGTTACTATGTTTAGCTAGGTTGGTATCATTTTTAGGGAATAAAAGCGAAAGAAATGTGTATATTAAAGGGAAACTAAAAACGTTACTTAAGGTATAAATGCGTGAATCGGTATGCAATATGTTGGTTCTTCAAGGATTCGACAAGTTACCGGCGTATTAGGTGTTTTCAAAAATAGTTTAAGAAGAAAATGACGGTTTAAAGACTTTTTTCTCACGATGGTTGTTGACACTAGTCGCAACTCTAAGACGGAACATATGTTGTCGCTATCCCGTTCGGGGTTTAAATTACTTTTTGAAAACCATTAAGTTCTAATCCCTTTTAAAGCGTTGTCGCTGTTTTTAAAACGAATGCCTAGTTTTTACTATCTGGTCCTAGCCGCAGCCGTCGCTTGTTGGTTCGTACCTTTATGAAATTCCCACTGTCGTGGCAAAACTACTTTTAAATAAGTTCTCGCTGTCGCGACGAACGTTTATTTAGAAAATCAATTTAAAAACTAAGGCCATAAATAAGTTTGAAAAGGAAAGAATACACCGGTTATTATCGAATCTCGTCTGAATTACTATTACATATAGATTACTTTAATTTAGCCAGACATGGAATACAAACTAATAAAACGTAAATAATGGCAGAAATTATAAAGATGCATCATAATGGAAAATAAAATATGATTAACAATTATAATAAGAACCTGTAAATAATTTAGTTTGGCCCTTGGGAAATCCTCCAAAATGTCGGCAGGATTTAGTCTTGGTACCAATAGGTCGTACAGAAAGGAATTGAAAGGGTACAAAATAAATTGCAGGAAAAGAAAAAGAAACAATAAAGAAAACTAAAACTTAAATTTGCTCTGGAAAATAATTTGGCAGCACTTCATGGTCTTGAATGCGGCTCTTTTTTCTGGTCTCTGCCTCCTCCTTTTATAGATGGAATTCCCAACGGTTAGTTGCTTCAGGAAGTGGGGTTGATGTCAGAGAAAGTAGGAGTTAGTGGTCCACTATTTTTGGTCTTTTAAGAACCGTTCAGCACGTGCACGTTTTCTGCATAATTTGTCTGCATGACGGTCGTCATGATATATGACGGTCGTAATACGTATGACGGTCGTAAGGGTCATGTGACGACCGTCATATCAGCAAAATTCGTATCTGCTATTTTTCATCTGTTTTTCATCTAATTTTCATCTTTAATTTCTTGTTTTCTTCATCTTGCTCCATTTGAACATTAACTTTGAATACCTGCAAAATACTAGACAAATAACATGGAAAAACCCGAAATCAGAGTGAAACGAGTCATAGATTAGTTAAAACGTATGTCATTATATATATATATATATATATATATATATATATATATATATATATATATATATATATATATATATATATATATATATATATATATATATATATATATATATATATATATATATATATATATATATATATATATATATATATATATATATATATATATATATATATATATATATATATATATATATATATATATATATATATATATATATATATATATATATATATATATATATATATATATATATATATATATATATATATATATATATATATATATATATATATATATATATATATATATATATATATATATATATATATATATATATATATATATATATATATATATATATATATATATATATATATATATATATATATATATATATATATATATATATATATATATATATATATATATATATATATATATATATATATATATATATATATATATATATATATATATATATATATATATATATATATATATATATATATATATATATATATATATATATATATATATATATATATATATATATATATATATATATATATATATATATATATATATATATATATATATATATATATATATATATATATATATATATATATATATATATATATATATATATATATATATATATATATATATATATATATATATATATATATACGATTTCGCGTTATCAAACTCCCCTAAACTTGAATCCTTGCTTGTCCTCAAGTAAAGGTAGGAAAAATTTAAAAATTTGGCAAGCACGCGGCACGCTTCTTCTTTCGAAAAGGCTTTTCAAAAAATCAAGTTAGGAAGATCGGGAGTCCAATGGAAACAAAACGTATACGGCAATGACACTGAATTGTAAGTCTTCGAAGGCCTCCCTTTTATGCAAGTCAGTCCCAATCATGCTACTGCAGCTCGGCGTCAAGTTTCTTGCAGCAAGTTTTACCCAGTTTGTTCTGGCGCAATCACATTAAGCCCGTTGTCCATACACATTCATGGCAAGTAAACCTGTTAGTGACTATGATCTCATTGCTATTTCGATTTTCTTCACACATATGCTTATTCTATTGATCTCCAAAGAGTTTTTGTACCATTGGGCTAAATGCTCGGGTGAGGAGCACCTAACTTAGAAGGAACATGTCTCTATATTCAGGCTATATGGCTTTTCATGATTTTTCATTTCGAACTAGAAATCACACACTTATTTGCATCAGTTTCTTACTTAGCGTGTTTAGGATGGTGCTGACTGCTTGTATAAACTACTGGGGGCTACGTTTGAGTAGAAACTTGAAGCTTTGTTACAAGTAAGTAGTGAAACTGACTCGCATAAACTGGAGGTCTAAGGTGTCAGGACGGTAATAGCTTTGTTAGAATTTTCTTCTCGGGATTTCCAAACTTAGTTAAACTTTGGCGTGTCCTCGTGATGCTTTGAGGAAAGGATAAAAGTTTTTGTATATGTCGAATAAAGTGGGGGATTTCGTGTAACGGAAAGAGATATATAAATGAGCTTTATTTGCCAAAATTAAAATACTTTAGATTAAAGTTTTGAATGGAAGTACAAGCGGAATAGGGAAATAACAGGGAAATAACGCTCCGCTCCCACACTATCTCAATCAGTGTCCTCACTGATTTGAAAGAATGCGAAAGGGAAAGTACAATGGAAAGAAAAACGAAAAACAATAAATAAATAGTAATACTAGTCTCGGCCTCTTCCTCTGTCTCTGCCTCTATCTCTACCTCTACCGCTTGCTCTTTCGTCGCGTGCGTCGAGGTTCATAGCTCCGGTGTGGTAAATGTAATCTCGGAGGCCATCAACTCGCAAAGTAAGAGTGACCATTTCATTGATCATGTTGGCTTGGCCGTCTTGGAGCTGCTGCATTGAAGTTCTCATCTGATCATGTTGTTCTCTCTGTCATGCTTCAAACTGTTATGCCCGCTGGTTCTGTTGTTGCAACATAGTCATTATCTGATTTTGTTGTTGGATGGAGCGGAGGAGATCGTCATGTGTGTAATCAGTGTCAGGACAACGGTGGCGACGAGAAGAGGGACCTTCGGAAGGAGGTGTTTGTGATGCTTCAGCTTGGTCAGCTCTGTCCAACTCTTCTTGAATTTCATCAACAGGTCCTTGGGCATTTTCCTGAGTTGGGGCAGCAGTAGCAGCAGGGGTATTTGGATCAAAAAGCCAGTTTGCTTTGTCGCTAGGATGCATCCGGGTACGGGATGGCATGATAATGCTTTGGATAGTACGGCATCGCACTACTGGATGATATTTGCCATCTGCTCGGGATCGGATAAGATGAGAAGAGCGGCAATGGTAGATGTCGAGAAACACCGGAGGAATCTGGCGAATGTTCTGAAATTGGTTGTTGAGGCCAAGGCCTAAGGAAATAGAGGTGACGATCCCTCTAAAGTAAAACGGCTTAGAGTCGCGGTTGCAGTTGGCTTGAATGTGAGCCAAGAGGAATGGTGCGGCGTCGACGGGTTCCGAAGCAAACACGCAATGGAGAAAGAACAGTTCCTTCGAATTGACTTTTTGGTTACTATCTCTAGAAAATATAGTGTTGCTTAACACCTGGTGGAAATATCTGATAGTTGGATTGTGGATGTGGGTGGCATTCAGAGTCTCCCAACTATCAGTGGTGGTGTCGGTCAGTTGGTTCCAAAGTGTGAAAGCTTCGTGGTAGAACTGATCAGAGGGGCGACGATGAGCATCATCGCTGTGAGGAAATTGCAGCATGTCGACAATTCGGTCCTGGTTGATCTGGTATTCGGTGCCGAACATGCGGAAGCAGAAGTCACGTATGTGAAAGAACTGAGGAACTCCAATGTGAGTGACTCGTAGGTAGGTTGAGGGTTTGTGCAGAGATGCCAAATACCAGCCCTCTGCAGCATCCAAGTGACATCGTCCAGAATTCCAAGCTCGGTCAAAGACTCAATGTGAGCATAGCGGGTCGGTTGAAGAGACCGTTGGTGGAAATTCATGTAGTTGGTTCTTTGCCTTTCTCCAGAATCGCCTTCTCTGAAGAGGATGTTGCTCAGATTGGGGTTTTCACGGTTTTGCCTTGCCATTTTTGTGAGAGTGGTACAAAGAGGGAAGGTAGTGAGGGCTCTGTGGATGGAGAACAGGGGAATGGAAAGGTGGATTTATAGGGGTGAAATGGAAGTTGAAATGGTGGCCGAGTAATGAGGGATTTGGAAAGTGGTAGTGGGGTTTGAATGTGAGAAGGTGGAAAGTTAAGAGAGTGGAGGGGGAAGGATTCGTAACCCTCTGTTTTGACAGAATTTGGGTTTTGTTCGCGTGACGACCGTTACAGCAATGTTACAGTCGTAATGCGCGTGACGACCGTAAGGGCTGTGTGATGACCGTCATACCAGCAAATTCTGCAGAAACGCAAAATTTAGCTTATGGGGTGTTCTCACAGTGTTTATAGGCGATTTTTGTGATATTGCAGTATAAGAGACTGGATATAAAGTGGAAATTGACAGAACAACCTAAATTAAAGTAATACCAAAATGAAATAACATTAATTGAAATACTTGTTTAATGTAGTACAATAATCAAAAACAATGCGAAATTTAAAAATGGGAAATAATGCGAAATGCAGTAAACTAAACTAAAAAGAAACTAAAACATCAATCCTTTTGTTGCTTCAATTTGTCGAACTGCTGAGTAATGTAGTCAAACTGGTCACACACTACGTCCATAAAAGTGGTGACATCCGTGTGAAGTTGTGTTAGCTCAGCTTTTACAGTAGTTAGTTCCAGTTTGAAATCATCCATAGTTTTTAGAACGGTGTCCAACTTGTCAGTGCGTTGTCAGAGGGGTCGCAGGATCTGTCTCCACTTCGGACACATAATCTTCATAATACATATAGTCATGTGCTTCAGAAATATGATCATTGTCGTACATGTAGGCCTGTGGTGTGGATTGAGGTGATGGAGGTCCCATAGGCTCGTCCAACTCATAAAGCCAATTGTTTCTGTTGTAGATACTTGTCAGCTCATGGTTAGGCAATGTGAAAAGGTGGACAGGTTGATCAACGATAAGGTACTCGTAGGCTCCTGGTCCTAAGTTACCTAAGATACGTCTGTTGAAGCAAAACTGAATGTCCATTGGTCTGATGGTGCCAAAACGAATGGATTCATTTAGGTGGTACCTAAGGCCAATTTCATGGGCAATCATGGTGACTAGGCCTCCTATTAGGATGGGTGATTGTGGTTCCTGATTAAGGCGTGTGAATGATCTCATCATAAAAGGTACGGCATTGACGGGACGGCCTTGTGAAGCACAGTACAAGATAAACAGCTCTTCCTTAGAAATTATAGTAATGTTTTCCTCCTTCCCAAAGAGGGTATGGGCTAAAATCCTATGAAAGTAACGGAGTGCTGGATTATGTATCTCGTCATTGTGCATGTTATTTGGTTCAGGGTGATAGTTACATGTGATGGTACCCCAGAATTGTTCTAACTCGATATCAATATCCTCTTATTTGGTGTCGGTAAACACATAAGGTCCGCTAGGGAATCCTAGGAGGTTAGCTAACGATGTACAGTTTTGGGTTTGGTCTATTCCAAACATTCTAAAGGTTATCAGCTCTTTGGTGGATCCATAGCCATATTCAGGTATGTAGCTTAAGGAGCTAAGGAATTCGAAAGTGAGTTCGCGATAGGTAGCAAATCGGGTCTTTAGAGCAGTTTGCTCCCAGCCTAATTGATTAAACAAAAACTGAATGCTATCGTGGATTCCTAGCTTATCCATGGTGGATCTATCGTAATACAGAGTCAAGGCGATGCCTCTCTGAGTCAGTGCCTCAAATCTGGCCTTGTGAGCTAGTCCTCTAAATACAACTTTCGTAAAAACTCGGGAGTTAGTCAGATAAAAAATAGGAGAAAAGTAGGAAGGATTTAAAATCCTGGAAAAGTTGAAAACACATTTACTCTAATTAGATTTTTAGAAACAAAAGGTGATAAAAATAAGAAAAATAGTAGAAATTAAAAAAATAAAAATTTGTGTAGAATTACAAATTAAAATGAAAGCATAATTTCAATAAATCAAAAGGGAAAAACGGGGAAAATTGGGTTGCCTCCCAATTAGCGCTGTTTTTAACGTCAAAAGCCTGACGATAGCTTGGTGACAAGCTATTTGGGGGTTTGAGCGGGAAGCTCGAGCAATTGCACACTGCTCACGTGGTGGCTGTTTTCGTTTTGATTATAATGCTTTAAACGTTGTTCGTTTACTATAAAAGGCGCGTTGGTTTTATCGCTAATTTCAACAGCTCCACTTTTAAGGATTTTGGTTACCTCAAAAGGTCCAGACCATCTTGATTTTAATTTTCCTGGGAAAAGTTTCAATCTTGAGTTGAATAGGAGCACAACGTCTCCCACACTGAATTGTTTCCTGATTGAACGTTTATCATGTCATTTCTTGGTTCTTCCTTTGTAGATGCGGGCATTCTCGTAAGCGTCCAATATGAGTTCTTCTAATTCATGAAGATTCAAGATTCGTTTTTCTCCTGCCTCAGTGTAGTTGAAGTTCAGCGTTTTAATAGCCCAAAAGGTTTTATGCTCTAATTCCACTGGCAGGTGACATGATTTTCCGTAGACTAATTTAAATGGTGTGGTACCTATTGGTGTCTTAAAAGAGGTCCTATAGGCCCATAAAGCTTCATTCAGTTTTGATGACCAATCTTTCCTGGAGGTTGCGACAGTCTTTTCCAATATTTGTTTTATTTCTCTGTTTGAAACCTCCACTTGTCCGCTAGTTTGCGGATGATACGGTGTAGCTACGCGGTGTTTGACTCCATATTTAGAGAGAAGTTTGTCAAAGATTCGCGATATGAAGTGTGAACCACTGTCACTGATGACAAGTCTGGGCACACCGAATCTAGGAAAGATTGTGTTTCTAAAGAGTTTGATGACTACCCGCGCGTCATTTGTTGGAGCGGCAACGGCCTCTATCCATTTAGATACATAGTCGACAGCGACGAGTATATACTTGTTTCCAAAAGAAGACGGGAAAGGTCCCATGAAATCTATTCCCCATACGTCAAAGATTTCTACCTCTAAAATTCCTTTCTGAGGCATTTCATCGCGTCGTGAGATGTTACCAGTGCGTTGGCACCGGTCGCATTTGAGTATAGCGATATGGACATCCTTCCAGAGGCTGGGCCAGAATAGGCCATATTGTAGAATTTTAGCGCGTGTCCTTGAAGTACTAGCATGACCACCATAAGGTGCTGAATGGCAATGGGAAATGATTTCTTCTATTTCTTCCTCTGGGACACAACGACGATATATGTTGTCGGCGCCTCTCTTGAAGAGTAGAGGTTCTTCCCAATAATAATGCTTTAAGTCGTGGAAGAATTTCTTCTTTTGCTGATAAGTTAGATATGGTGGAAGCACGTCTGCGGCTAAGTAATTAACGATGTCGGCATACCAAGGCAAAGTGACTTGTGCATAGACAGCTTCCACGGCTTTTTCAAGTTCTGGTTCTTCCGAGGTTAAGTTTGGCGTATCGCTTTCCAATTTGGCTATCAGACGTTCGTAAGGGAAATCGTCATTGATAGGCACTGATTCTTGTTTAATGCCTTCTATTCGGGATAAGTGATATGCAACTACGTTCTCGGTTCCTTTCTTATCTTTAATTTCTAAGTCGAACTCTTGTAATAATAGGATCCATCTCAATAATCTTGGTTTGGTATCCTTTTTTCTTATTAGGTACCTAATGGCAGCATGGTCTGTGTATATGATTATTTTTGCTCCTACTAAGTAGAAACGGAATTTGTCAAGTGCAAATACAACTGCTAGAAGTTCCTTTTCTGTTGTGGCGTAGTTCATTTGGGCAGGGTCTAGGGTTCTACTGGCGTAGTAGATTGCGTGAAGCTTCTTGTCTTTCCTTTGTCCTAGAACTGTGCCTACAGCATAATCACTCGCATCGCACATGATTTCAAATGGTAGTCGCCAATTGGGCGGTTGCATAATGGGTGCGGTGATAAGGGCTGTTTTTAGTGTTTCAAATGCTTTTAAACAGTCGTCGTCGAAGACGAACTCAACGTCTTTCATTAACAGGCCGGTTAGAGGTTTTGTGATTTTCGAGAAATCTTTTATAAATCTGCGGTAGAAACCGGCATGTCCTAGAAAACTTCGTATTTCTCGTACGGTTTTCGGAGGTTAGAGGTCTTTTATAATTTCTATCTTAGCTTTGTCAACCCCAATTCCTTTGTTAGATATTACATGTCCTAGAACTATTCCTTGTCGGACCATGAAATGACATTTTTCCCAGTTTAGGACGAGATTCACTTTTGCACAGCATTCTAATACCATTTACAAGTTTTGTAAGCATCCTTCAAAACTTTGTCCGCATACGGAGAAATCATCCATAAATACTTCCATGATGTCATCTATGAAATCTACGAAGATTGCCATCATACATCTTTGGAAAGTTGCTGGAGCATTACATAATCCAAACGGTATTCGGCGGTAAGCAAAAGTACCATAAGGACAAGTGAATGTAGTATTCTCTTGGTCATCGGGGTGAATATGAATTTGGAAGAATCCCGAATAACCATCTAGATAGCAAAAATATGAATGTTTGGCCAATCTTTCCAACATTTGGTCTATGAAAGGTAAAGGGAAGTGATCTTTTCGAGTGGCTTTGTTAAGCTTTCTGTAATCAATACACATTCTACTTCCGGTCACGACTCTTTGCGTTATTGATTCGCCTTTTGAGTTCTTTACTACGGTGACTCCTCCTTTCTTAGGTACGACATGAACTGAGCTGACCCATTCGCTGTCGGAAATTGGGTAGATAATTCCTGCATCTAGTAGCTTCTTTACTTCGTCTCTGACTACAATGCTTAGGATGGGATTTATTCGTCTTTGATGTTCTCTAGAGGTTTTACAGTCTTCCTCTGGTGTAATTCGATGCATACAGATAGAAGGGCTTATTCCTTTAAGATCGCTTATGTTATAGCCTAACGCAGTGGGGTATTTCTTTAGGACTTCTAATAGCTTTTCGGTTTCTAGTTGTCCTAAGTCGGCGTTGACTATTACTGGTCTTTTTAGTTCAGCGTCTAGGAATTCATATCTGAGATTTTTGGGTAATGTTTTGAGTTCTAAAGATGGGTTCTTCGGACCTGGCATATGATTTGGAGTTAGTGCTAAGCTTTCGCTTAAACTGTTGTCTTTGTACGGTTTACGCCAATCATCGTCTTCAAAAATATCAGGTATTTGGATTTTCATTATTTCTGAATACGTGGTCTCTTCATTTTCAAGTTCTCTTATGCATCCGTGAATGACATCTACTAAATAACAGGTATCGTCTATGGTTGGTGCTTGTAGGAACTTGGTGAGGATGAACTCTATCTTTTCTTCTCCTACTTCAAATGTTAGCCTACCTTTCTTCACGTCAATGATAGCTCCGGCTGTGGCTAAGAATGGTCTTCCTAAGATAATCGGAGTAACTGAATCTTCCTTAATATCCATAATTATGAAGTCGGTTGGGATATAGAATTGTCTTATGCATACTGAAACATTTTCCAGTATACCGACAGGATATTTGACGGATCGGTCAACTAATTGGACGGACATCTTGGTTGGTCTTAATTCACCCATATTTAGCTTTTTGCATATGGATAACGGCATAACACTGATACTGGCTCCTAAATCGCATAAAGCTTTGTCTATGACGAATTTTCCGATGACACAGGGTATGGAGAAACTGCCTGGTTCTTTTAATTTATGAGGCATATTATTTTGAATGATAGCGCTACACTCTGTAGTAAGTGTAATTGTTTCATTATCCTCGATCTTTCTCTTATTTGATAGGATTTCTTTGAGAAATTTAGCGTACGAGGGCATCTGAGTGATAGCTTCTGTGAAAGGAATTGTAATATTCAGTTGTTTCAGAAGTTCTACAAATTTCTTGAATTGCCCTGTAGTTTTGGAATTTATAAATCTGTGAGGATAAGGAATCAGTGGTTTATATGGCGCTGGAGGTACATAAGGTTTTTCACTTTCAGTGGCCTCCTTTTCGTTGTTTTCCTTCTCCTTTGGTTCAGACTCTTTTTCTGCTTGTTTAGTGGGTTTTTGTTGCATAGCTGAATTTTCGGTTCTTGGATCGATCGGTTCGTCCAATTCTTTTCCACTTCTTAATATTACAGCATTTGCTTGACCTTTTGGATTCTGTTCGGGTTGTCCAGGAAATGTACCAGCGGGTGCAGCAGCAGAAGCTTGTTGTTGAGCCACTTGTGATATCTGTGTTTCAAGCATTTTATTGTGGGTGGCTAAAGCGTCTACTTTGCTTGTTAGCTGTTTAATTTGCTCACTAGTGTGTATGTTTTGATTCAGGAATTCTTTGTTTGTTTGAGCTTGAGTAGTGTCGCTACTGCGAAAATCGGCGCCGGCTGAACAGAAGAGTCGCCACCGTGCGTTATTTATCCCACGGGAGGGAAAGGAAACGCTCAGAGTAAACCTCGCACAACACGGGAAAGGTATGGTCGTCGCAACCAAAACCTGGATTCGGGAGTCGGTTACGCAAGGGGAAGGTATTAGCACCCCTCACGTCCGTCGTACTCGACGGGATCCACGCTTGTTTTCGGGTATGGATTGTTATTCTATCTACGCTAAAGGTCTAGGGTTAAAAGAAAATAAAATGAAAAATAAAAAATAAAAATGACTCGGCAAAGTATCGCACTTTATGCCTACGTATTCCCGCCTGGAACGAGAAATCAGAGTCAACGTAGTTCGCCTACCTACGGGAAAGGAGGGGAAGGTTGCTCGCTAGGATATCGCATCCTATGCCTACGTACTTTCACACGGCATGAAAGATCAGAGCAAACGTAGTTCGTGCCACGTACGACACAATTCTGTCTTGGTTGATTTTATTCCTTCTGAAAAAGGTTTTCCTTGATTAGCAGTCCCGGCGGACAAAAATGACGTCTTGATGAGTTCACATTCTTTTACGGAAGAAGTGTCTTTTATTGTGTTTGAAATCTTTATGTGTTTTTCTGTTTGTTTTGAGAAAGAAAGAGACAGAACTCTAACCTACGGTTGCGAAGGGAAACAAACTAACCTAATGTTATCATGCATGGGTTAAGACCTAGTGTCTATCATGCTCCTCTCTTGCACAGAGAGAAACAGAGATCCTACGGGATAGGCAGAAACAGAAACAATATCAGATATAATAAAGCGGTAAAATGCATGGATGCAACAGTACAAGCGAGGCAAGGGAGTCCCACTCAACCTCGAACCTAGAAAACAATAGGCAAAAGTGAACAGGCTTCACTTTCAACCCAGCAGGGTAAACAGCAAACAATACAGCCCAGAAAACCAATCAATACATCAGAAATGAAATACAGCAATAAAACAAACAGCTTCAGCAGCTCTGAATCAACATCTGACTTTAAGTAATCTCCAATCAGCTACAGGCTTCAACAAGCATCAATCTCCATCTTCATGGCCTTCAGGCAAGGGCTTTGATCATCAATCTTCCATCTGCAATGGCTTTTCTTCAAGCTCAAACCTCCAGGATGAGGAATCAGTCACAAGAGTGAAGTGAATGAATGTCAGACAGTTAATTACCTACCAAGGGTGGTTCATCAACTGTTAACATTAAACAGAAAGTTTCCTCTCAAAAGTTCTATCTTTCAAATATATTCACTGATCCTTCCAAAGGAAGGAGGTGGATATTTGAAAGAGACTTTGAATCATAGAGAAAGGATGGATGCAGACAAGGCATTCCATGTTTGAGAAACAAGCTTTCTAATCTAGAGCTCTGCCTAGCTCCTAAACCCTAGTCTCCTCAGCAGCTGCTAGCAAGAACCTCCTCTCCAACTCTGACAGTTGATCTTCAATCTCTGGATCTCCAATGGTCTTCATCTCCTCAAGTCTTCAGCTCTCCCAGGTCCCCAGACAATCCCAATACCCAAGCAAGCAAGCAATAATCCCCAGAGGGCACACCACACCAGACAGTCAGATATACAGACAGTATATTAATAGCAGTAGGGGAATCCTGACTTTTCTAAGGGGATCTAATAACTACCCATAGCCCCTATAGTCCCATAGCTAAACTAGTCAAACCCTAAGTCCTAAGGGAAAGAATCAAACTTCTTAAGTCATCACCTAAAAACCCTAATTTGTTCATGTTGTTCAAGCCTACATTAAGCACCTAAAATTAATTCCTAAAAATGGGAACTAAATTGAATCTACAAGTTCAATATCTAATCTAAACACCCTAAAAAGAATGAACAAAAATTATGAAAGCATGTAATAGAACAAAAATTAATAAAATCATGCATGAAATGAACTATTTAAAATGACATGTATTTAGAAAATATGGAAAAAATATGAAATAAAAATAAAAATGCAATTTTATTTAATGACAATTTTCTACACATCCTAAAGAAAATGATGTAAAAAGAATGGATTAAAAATGAATTTTTATGTATTTATTATGAATTTTGTTTTCTTTTAACCCCAGACCTTTAGCGTAGATAGAATAACAATCCATACCCGAAAACAAGCGTGGATCCCGTCGAGTACGACGGACGTGAGGGGTGCTAATACCTTCCCCTTGCGTAACCGACTCCCGAACCCAGGCTATGGTTGCGATGACCATACCTTTTCCCCGTTTTTGCGAGGTTTACTTCGAGCGTTTCCTTTCCCGCTCTGAGGGATAAATAACGCACGGTGGCGACTCTTCTGTCAGCCGGCGCCGATTTTTGCAGTAGCGACAGCTGGCGACTCTGCTGGGGATCCAACGTCCCCTGGCTGCTAAGGACTGCGATAGTTCTTATGCATGTGGGATCCAACGTCCCCTCGAGAGAGTCAATCCTAGCGCTTGTTTGGGGCTTATTTATTATCTGTTGCTGTTGGGGTGTTACGGGTGTTCTATGATATTGAGAGATAAGCCGGACCTGGGCTTGGAGTGCACCTTAGACTTAGAGTAGAGATTAGTGGGGGCGTACCGGCTTTGCTTGTACTAGTGTCCCGCGAAATCTACACTCGGACGAGGTTCTTCTGGTTGGCTTCTTTTTCTACCCTTTGGGTCGAAGGGGTTGTTGGTCAGCTGAATTGTCGACTCCGGGAACCGATCATTTGGAAGTTAGCTAAGTGAGGCCTCTTCAGGACTCGATGATGCCACTCCTTCTGGGAATCGTATCGTCAGTTCTGAAAGTCTGTGACGCTGACGACCGCATAGGATGCCGTACCTTGTCAGATATAGGTCCATACCTGTGAGTGGAGGGGGGTTTTTTGTGCAGGAAACTTGACTTCCAACCTACCCGTTATTCTGGTCTTCTTTTCAGAGAACGTCTCCGTCAGCAGCGCAGCAGTATTCAGATTTTGTGGGGGGGCTGTGGTCCCATTGTTTGCTGCATTTTGCATATCATATGCATATCAGTGTTGCATTGCATATCATCCTCCAGCTAGCCAGAGTTCTGATCCAGCCTTTGTTTCCTGAAGGTGATTACCCGGAGTTTGGATTGAGCAGCTGTTGATTGTCAGAAGACCTACCTAGGGGTTGAGTAGATTTGAGCAGAATCAAGTGTCGAAGTCAGCTGAAGATTATTGGTAGCCATGTCTGAAGGCAATTTCCAGTCTCCTAACACCTTGGCAGGGTTCACTATGGCGTCCAACCCTCTGTATGATTCCATGGAAGATTCCCCGCAAGTGAACAACGTTGCTGCAGACCAAGTTGTACAGCCTTCTGTTGAGAACCGAGATCGACATGAGCAGTTTGTTGCCCAGAATGAGCGTCCTCCTCCTGTCAACAATCAAGGTGTAGCTTTCCCTGTGATGAATTACCGAAGAGACATTCCAGCAGCTGGGATGATAGATCCAAGAGCCCTTGACGATGGTAGAAGACTCCGAGTGTTGGAAGAGCAAATGAAAGCTTTGAAAGCCAAAGATGCTGTCAACCTGGATGCTGTAGGCATGTGTTTGGTCCCTGACCTGGTGTTGCCTTACAAGTTCAAAGTGCCGAAATTTGAGAAGTACACGGGAGATAGCTGTCCAAAGCTGCATTTGATGATGTTCTGTCGAAGAATGACTGCGTTTGCGCGAGATGATAAGTTGATGATCCATTGCTTTCAAGATAGTCTGACTGGGGCATCTTTGAGGTGGTATATGCAGTTAGAGAGGAATCAGATTCAGTCATGGATGGATTTAGCCAGAGCTTTTCTGAAGCAGTACGATTACAACCTAGACATTGCTCCTTATCGCATGCATTTGCAAGAACTGTCTCAAGAGATCAATGAACCTATCAGGAGGTATGCTCAGAGATGGAGAGAATTTGCTGCTAGAGTGCGTCCACCGCTGTTAGACCAAGAGCTGGCAAGCATGTTTGTGGATTCCCTACAATATCCGTACTTCAAAAGATTGCTCGGAATTCCGGCAAGTTTCTCTGACGTGGTAGCATTAGGAGAACGCCTTGAGTACTCCATAAGAATGGGGAAAATTCAGATTACTTCATATGATCAAGCTGGTGAAACTGAACACCCTTGTGACTATCAGAGTGAAGAAGAAGTTGTGATCAACTCAGTCATGCCAAAGGTTGAATATCCTCGAAGCGAATCAGTGAATTTTGTTGGTTCATCATCTTATCAGAGATCAGTACCTCCCGTGGCTTGTTATACTGAACAGACAGTCATGCCTGGGGCACCATATCAGGAATCTTATGTCGCTTCCATTGCAAATCAGCGAACTCGTGGCCGAGGTTATCCGAATCAGCGTCAGAATCAAAATCGACCTCGTAGCAACTTGGAACGAAGGAATGGTCCTTCTCACCCAGTGCCTATGCCGTATAGCCAGTTGCTACCGTCTTTGATCCAGAGTTCTTTGGTGGAGCCGAAAGCTCTTAAGCCAGTTCCAGAACCTTACCCTCCAGGGTACAATCCCCACGTTCAGTGTGGTTATCATGGTGGCTCTCCGGGGCATTCAACCGAAGATTGTAAAGCATTTCAGGCGAAGGTACAGCAGTTGATTGATCAGGATCGCATTTCCTTTCGAGAAGGATTTCTGTTTGTTCATCCCTAACCGCTCAGCTGTCTAAGCTCGTAGACTCAGAAGGGCGTTCCCCAGCAAAAGCCAGTGGTTCAGACAGGCAGGCGCCTCAGCAGTGGCAGTTCTCAAGCTTTTACATCATTTGCATTTGTAGTTTCTTTTTCTATTAGTTACTACCTGCTTTTAAACATTTGTATGTTTTGAATGGTGATAATAATAAAGTGACTATGCATTTTTCTGAATTAATCATGTCGCTGTCGCTCATTTATAGCATTGCACTGACACTTGCATTTTATTCACTCCATTTTTTCGCTGTGACTAGCAAAGTTAGGAGGGAGGATGACGAAACTGAAACTCATAACCGATGATCGTATGCTTTCAGATAAGACCGTACCGATGACGTACAAGGCATTGTTTCAAATTCCCCAAATACTGGAGATATAAGGAGTTAGTCCCTTGTTAACCACTTCGAGCCAGGAAGTAGAAGTTCTTTCGGACTTATAAACCCTCACATATTAACCCGGGGCAGGGTAGTTGTCAGTTAGCTTGACCGAGCGTTCAAGTCTTGCAGAGGAGTGTTGTCTTTCAAAGACCAATCAGTTTATACCTTCAAGAGGTCAAACCTCACCAATCGGGACTGAGACAGTTACAATCCTTTCGGAGCAATCAAGACAACCAGTGTCGCACGACTTTGTTCCAAAAGAAAGAAAGAAAGAAAGCCCGCTAAGTAAAAAGATGAGAAAGCTAGTACTTAGGCAAAAATCAGGGCATCCCGCTGGACTCCAAAAGAAATCGGAAAAATCGAAAAGAACTCAAAGAGAGTCAGTCCAGGCAAAAGTTAGGGAATCAAAAAGAATGAAAAAGAGGGTTAACAAGAAAATTTTCCCCAGCAAATCACAAAGTCGTGTACATAGACACCGAAAGCGAAGAAGGAGTAACTATCACTCTGGAAGAAAAGCATTGTGAATTCCTTAACTGTGGTTCCTACCATTCAACATACTTCTCGACGAGGCGAGTGCTTGTACCAGGTTAACTGAACCTTAGGATCGGAGATCATCACGTAGAAGGGGTGGGTACAAATCAAAATTTGAGCCAAATATCCTTTGTTTCACGAACCGTGAACCCGACCACGATACAACCCTTAAAAGACCTAATTGAGGTAGGGTTAGTCTGAAGCGCATTACGATAAGGTTGGGTAACCTGACTCCTTCTTGACTTGCTAGTCACATCCTTGTTGTATTTTCACTGACCACGTAATCACTGCGTTTGAACTTTGGTTCATTCGTCACTCACAATCATCATGCATGTAAATGAGTGACAGCTCAAAATCTTTTCAAAATCTGCATAACCACTGCATTAAGATTACCATTCGTAAATAGACAATTCTAATTGCAGGTTAGTAGTTGGCATGAAAGAAATTCCACCAGGGAGTAATCGAATAGGACTGAGTAATCCAGCAGTCTGAACCAGAATGATGAATGTTGTGAAGCCTTATGAATCTGGGGCATTGACTTCCAGTAAGTTCAGTATCAGTCAGTCTGAGGACAAGTCCCGAAGTTCCAGTTGAGCAGGGGCAGTTTGTTTGAGAAGCAGTTGATCAGAAGTGAGTCTTCTCGAGGGCCAATCAGGGGCAGCTATCCAGAGCGCTGAGATTTGAAAGCAGATGCTTCCAATGGATAATCAGATCGGGTTGAGTCGCTAGAACGCTCATTCAGGGGCAAGTCATCGCAAAGAATGTTGAAATCAACTGGGTTGTTAGGTGTTTAATTGGAGATTGAATTCTGTTATCGTGCAGATACCGGGGCAAGTATTCTCGAAGTCTTCTCGTAGCAAGTTGTTCGGAGCAGGTATTCCCAAGAGTTAGATTGGGGCAAGGTGCATTGTACTGGGGCAAGTTGTGCACGCCAATCTTTCTATCCCCAGCTGAGTGCACTGAAGCAAGTTGTTCAAACAGGTATGTTTATCCCCAGCCGGAGTTGAGTATCGGGGAATCATGTCAATACCCTTATCAAAAACCGAGAACCTTTCAGATAAGAAGATCTTGTTTTCGTTGGATCATTATCCTGCAGTTTAAACCTGTTGCGTGTCAGTAACCAGTCGTTTCCAAAGTCCAGTTCTCGCCTGGCAAATCGGTAACCAGTTCTCGTCTGGCCCACCCTTCCGTAAGCATCAGTTCCCGTCCTGGTGCAGTTTATTGGTAACCAATTCTCGTTTGGTCACCGTTTCTTCAAAAGTTGTATCAGTTCTCGCCTGGTACATGTCATCGCGTAATCAGTTCTCGTGAGTTTTAACCCGAGTGTTATGCCAGTTCTCGCCTGGTGTACGCTAGCTTTCAGCCAGTTCTCGCCTGGTTGTCCATGTTCTCAGTCTGTTATCCAGTCAGCCCGTCTGGTTCAAAAACACAAAATCAATTCTCGTCCTAACCTATTTTCCTATCAGTTCTCGCCTGATAGTCTACCTTTGAATGCTAGTTCTCGTCTAGTATTTCCCATATCTCCCACTGTGTACATAGTCCATGTTTATTCTAAACCAGAAAGCACAAAAAACCTAAAGGTATCTGACACAGTATTTCCCAATGACTCGCATGTCGTCATGTTCCCCGATACGAAGCTCGACGGATGCCAGCGCTTCGAGTAATGTTTGAATTCCTTGTGGATGTTGTCAAATCAGAATTTCCACTCTTCAGCAGATGAAAGTTGCTTATTGTCCCCGGAAGAGTCGAGATTGTATTGCTATCCCTGCATCAGAGTAGGATCAGGAGTATCTTCAGCAGATTAAGATTGATATCCTTGATAGTATGAGCATTCCCAGCAGTGTGCTGCGCGTAATCAACCTCAGTTTGGGTCAATCCCTGCAGAGCGCAATCAGTTGCCAATGGTTTGAAGAAAGCATCCCCGAGCAGAGTTCTCTTTCTTTCCCCAGTGAAGTTGTCAAGCAGGGTTGCCTTTTCATTTCTCTAGCAGGGCAGTTACCCCCAGCGGATTTGATTTCTCGTTTCCAGCATTTATTTTGCTGAGATGGTTCTGTGACTTCAGGTCATCCCCAGTAGAGTTGACGTTTCCTTCGGCATTTATTTTGCCAAGTGGTTTTCAGGCCTGGTGTTCTCTGGCAGCTCGAGCCTGCATTAGCATTTGCATATATAGTCATAGCATTTATACAAGCATATAGCATATCCATGCCGTCTGGGCCTCGCATTTTCAAACAAAACGCATAGCATTTACATGTCGTATAGGACATTGCATCATTTCAAGCATACGCATGTCGAAACATAGACCAAGATGGTTACCTATTGGATTTCGAATTTGTTCACCTGCAGAGTTGTGTGGTTCAGCTTCTTGTCTTCCCCAGCGGAGTGATTCTTCATTTGGTTGCTACGTCAGCATCGAAAAAAAACAACAACAACAAAGATTGACATATATCAGACTTCTGAAGCTGCCCCCTTCGTCAAAATAGGTGCCAGGCAGTTCCATTCAGATTTCCTCAGGAGAATTGTCCTCAAGTTCGCAATGAACTGTGAGTTGACCAGATTTGATCCCATGAGAGAGATGGGAATCAAGGTGTTTGCTTTATGAAGCATTATTTCAATACTTGTGGCGTCACACAGGTGTTGAATAGGAGAAGAAAATTTATCAGAAAATTGACCAGATGTTGTCGTGACAACCAAACTTCAGTTTATTGGAAGCTATTCCTCAAGCAGCTTTGCAGTATATTCTCGCGGTTGGCAAATTTCAGGGTTCCATTTGTATTCAACCGTCATCTACCTTGAATGTTTGAAGGCTGAGCGCTCTTCACCCATTCAGGTCGAAGTCGCTTGAATAGGGGCAGCTGTTGCACCCCAAAATTTGACCAACCGGGTCTCGCATTTGGCTCGATGTTTCGATGCATAACCACATTCGCATCTGCATATCGCATACATTGCATTTTGCATTGATATTGATTTTATCAGGGATCACAGCTCTCGTCTCGTGTTTCAGGTGTTTTTTATCAGTTTAAGTCAGTAGAATCGATTTTTGGGATATTTCGGTGCCCGTTTATTTTTACCGATTATTTTTGTGTCGTTCGGTGCTTGTTTTGTCCCTCTGGGAATTATTGTGATTTTTCTGGATTTTTATAGGATTTTTTAGGGTTTAAATAGCTTTTAAATCATTTTTTAGGATTTAATAGAGTTTTTGATATTTTTAATTCTTTTTAAATCATTTTTTAGCATTTTATAGAATATTGATAGATTTAATTCATTTTTAGAATATATTAGAAATAAATAGATTTTTCATTTTTATTTTCTTTTATAGATTTTAAATCATTTGTGAATAAATAATAGTCTTTCTTTTAGATTTTAATATAGAATATTATTAGAATAATTTTCAGATTAGGGATTTTCTTTTTAGAGTATTATTAGTTTAGTTAATTAGAATAATAATCAGGTTTTAGTAAGGTCTAATCATTGCCATTAATCCATTTTTTTGAGTCATTATTATGCAGGTTTTTGGAGTTTTTTTATCCATTTTCGTATTGGGCCCATCAATTCGTTCAGTCCAGCATTAGGCCCATTTTCGGAATCCAATTGTCCAAAAAAGGGTCCAGAAAATATCAGCAATTGTCCAGATTTCTCCAACTGTATCCAGCGTGTTCTAGAAAGATCCAGAGCAGGCCAGAAGATTTCAGCATTTAAATAGAGCAGCACACGTGTAATGCAAGAAGAGGGCCCACGCTTCATCATCCTGCATCTGCCACGCCACCCCTCCGTTCCTCTCAGCCTCACACGTGGAGATCTGCATGTACCCCACGCGTCTCTCCCCTCCACCAGCTGCCACCACGTGGCGTCACCGTAGTCCTTCACCGGATTTCACCACCGACCGGCCTGCATGGCCGGCGGCCACCACAACCTCACCGGCGAACACCAGAATCCCCAGAACCCGATCGTCTTCATCCTCTACTTCCTCCCTTCATCTTCTTCCTCCCTTCATCTTCTTCCCCTGGTCATCATCTTCCTCCAACAACTTCCGGCCACCATTGAATTTGCCGGAAAATCCAAAACACAAGAAACTTCATCAATCTCACCAGAAATCTTCAACAAACTCTCAAGAACATTCATGCATGTGTTCATCCATAAATCTCCAGATTCGGTATTGCTTGTCTAGCTTCCTCAGAAGCACGTGAAGATTCAACGATCCACCAAAGGATCCTCAAGCAACATCACAAACCTAATCCAGATTCGAGTTCCAACAACCTCATCAGTTTGTTTTCTTCCCAGAACGCTCTTCCTCCGCCCAGATCTTCAACCACCGCAAGAACAAATTTCCAGAACAAGAACTCGCATCAGCAAATCTTCGTCATTATGATCTTCAACAAACCTCCAGCAGTTCTTCAAGATTTTTCCAGAAATCTTCAGAGCGAAGCTCATCACCACATTAACTTCATCGTTCGGATTCTCCAGTAAACGCCATCAGAACTTCATAACGCCAACAACTTCATCAACAGAACTCATCAAGTTTCCAGAAGCTCTCTTCAACCACCAAGATCTTCATCAAGATCGCGAGGTGCATCATTTCCAGAAAGTGGTTCATCTTCGTCCAAAGATCTCCAAGCATCATCGAACCATACATCAACGAAGAACGCTTCAAGAGCATGCAAGGTCATCAAACGCGTCCGTCATGGAGGTCGTTATCTCCAGATTTACTTGAGTCACTATTAGAAGTTTGGGGAAATTGGAATTGGAAGTATGGAGGAAGCTGGAGTTTGATGTGTCTGTGGTGATACTGCATTCCTCGTTAGGGTGAAGATTGTGAACGGAGAAGGAGAAGAAGGGAAGGTTGGTTGGCGGCGGCGCGAAGGGAGAAGGGAGATGAAGCTAGGGTTTTTTTTCAGAAATTGAGAAGGGAGAAGAGGAAGGAGAAAGGGGTATTGGGCCAGGCCCACAAATTTTTTGGAGGCATTCCCTCATGTTTTTGGACGCGTTCTGGGCTAAGCCCAGTGTGTCTCAGCGCCTCCCAATTCAGTAACCCCCCCCCTATGGTTTTTTCTTTTTTTTCTGAAACTTTCATTGGGCTGGGCCCTTACTGTTTTTTATTTTCTTTCAAGATACCCCCCTGTAATCCAGTTACACCCCCAGCCCTTTTCTTGTTTTTTTTTATTCTTTTAAAGACTTGAAAAAATAGAAAAGAAGTGAAAAAAATATGTTTGAGAAAATAGAAAAGAAAAAGAAGTGAAAAGAAATATTATAAGAAAAAAATCATAGAAGAAGAAATGAAAAAGAAAATATGAAAAAATATTAAAAGAAATATGGAGAAAAACATTGTGGAAAAAATAGAGAAAAAAAAATATTTGGAGAAATATGAAAAAATATGTTGAAAAGAAAAGGAGAAAAAAGAGAAAAAATATTAAAGTAGGTTTAATATTTTTTAAGCATTTTCTTTTAGGTTTCTCATAGAAGTTATTTTCCTTTTAGGGATAGAATTAGAGACCCATTTGTTAGGGGGCTATTTTCACTCAACTTTTCAAGATAGAATAGGATAGCGTTTCCTAGGAGATTTATTTCAGTATTCAACCCATTGTAATCATTTTTCAGATGTTAATAAAACGAGATTTGAGCTGTGGTCCCGATAGTAGCTGAACTACAGCTGCTCTGATTCTTCGTACCAGACGAAGATATGTAGGCATAGGATGCGATATCCTAGCGAGCACACTAACGACTGACTTTTGTTCTCTCGCGGCTGTGCGATCGAGACTTTCCCGCTGACGACTAATCGAGTACCCATTTTTCTCTCTTGCCCGAGTGCATTTGAGACCAAACCATAGTTTTGCCCATAGGTTCCCGACCCTGTGAAACCAGTTGTTTTTCTCACTGCTGTGTGAGAATGTTTGTTTAGCCGTAGTTAGTCCGAACTACGTAAAGCTCTGATCTTCCATCCAGTGGAAGTACGTAGGCACAAGACGCGAGGTCTTGGCGAGCCAATTTTCCCCGTAGTCCCGAACTACGTTGACTCTGACTTTCTCTCTCGAGAATACGTAGGCATAGAGTGCGACGCTCTATCGAGTCAATTCCCCTCCTTTTAGATTTAGCAGCCGTAGATAAGATTGTTTTGTATCCAGTAGACAACCCAAGCAAGCGTGGATCCCGTCGAGTACGACGGACGTGAGGGGTGCTAATACCTTCCCCTTGCGTAACCGACTCCCGAACCCAGGCTATGGTTGCGATGACCATACCTTTTCCCCGTTTTTGCGAGGTTTACTTCGAGCGTTTCCTTTCCCGCTCTGAGGGATAAATAACGCACGGTGGCGACTCTTCTGTCAGCCGGCGCCGATTTTCGCAGTAGCGACAGCTGGCGACTCTGCTGGGGAATACCGCCGAAACTGACATTATCATTGAATATCTCATGCCGAGATCTTGAGTGTTTGGTAGTTCATTTGAGCAAGAATTCTCTCCACCTGAACTGCTAGAGTACAGAAACTGCTTCAGCAAAATAAATGCTGGAAGGATAATGCCGACTCCGCCGGGAATAGCCAGATGCTACAGAATTATTCCAGCAAAATAAATGCTGGAAGGGTGAAGTCAATCCTGGGTTCGGATTCAACGATCAGGGATTCGATAACACTGGCAAGTATGGCTTTGTCAATACTGGGTTCGGATTCAACGATCAGGGATTCGATAACACTGGCAAGTATGGCTTTAATGCTCAAGGCTTTGGGCAAGATGGTTATGGTATGGTCAATCAGGGTTACGGAGGCTTTGGAAACGGAAACGGTACTGGATTTATGGCTTTTGGTCCCGCTGGAGGTGTTCAAGGGTACGGCAACAGAGGCCGAGGTCCGGCGATGAATCAGAACAGAGCTGGACGTAATAATGCGTATGATGGGTACGGGGCTGGAAATGGTATGTGGCAAGAAGATCAGCAGGAAGACGCCTTCTCCGGAGGAGGTTTTGAAGGGCCGATGGATGATTCCCAAAAGATTAGAATGCTGGAAGAGCAGATGAAGGGAGTCTTAAATCAAAGTGCTGTGGGATTGGACATGGCAACCATGGGCTTGGTACCTGGCTTGAGGGTGCCAATTAAATTCAAAGCTCCTGCGTTCGATAAGTACAAAGGAGACACATGTCCGAAAGTGCATGTACGAGCTTATTACAGAAAGATGTCTGCATACTCCACTGATGAAAGAATGCTAATGCATTTCTTTCAGGATAGTCTATCGGGCCCTTCCCTAGAGTGGTACATGGGGTTGGAGCCAACTGATATCAAGACTTGGAAGCAATTAGCGGAGGCGTTTGTAGCCCATTACAAGTATAACAGCGACCTGGCACCCAATCGGGTCCAGTTGGCCGGGCTGTCGCAGAAGAAGGGGGAGAGTTTTAAAGAGTACGCGCAAAGGTGGCGCGATATGGCTGCCAGGGTCCGTCCTCCGGTGGAAGATAAGGAAATGAATGACATGTTTGTTGGCACATTCACAGGGCTGTTTCATGATATGCTGTTTCATACGTCTCTGGCTAGTTTTTCAGACCTGATTCTGATGGGGGAAAAGATTGAACGTAATATTAAGCAAGGAAAGTTCCAAGTCGAGGAATCAACTGCATCTGGCAGTAATAGGAAAGCTTATGGTGGGCGCCGTCAGGGCGAAGCTAGCGCGGTATTTGGAGGCCGAGGCCGAGGCAGGGGACGAAGTCAATATCGTCAGCCGCAGCAGGTGTCGAGTGTTACTATTCCCTATCAGCAACAACCACTCCAGCAACAACAACCGGTTCAGCAACAACCAATGCAGCAGCAGCAGCCTCAGCAGGGGGCACAGCAAGCTCAGCGAAGATTCCAGGGTAGTAAGCCGAGAAGAGTGTTTGAGAAGCCTCCCTCAACCTATGCTGATTTATTGCAGACATTGTTGGGATTGAATCTGGTAGAGAAAAGAACTCTGGCACCAATAACGGGAGCTCCCCCGTTCGGCTACGATGCAAGCAGGCACTGTGAGTTTCATTCTGGGGCCCCGGGCCACGATATAGAAGGTTGCCATGCTTTTAAGCACGTTGTGCAGGATCTTTTAGACAACAAGACTATCAATTTCGGAACGGCAGGTCCGAATATAGTCCAGAAACCCATGCCCAATCATGGGGCAAACGCTGTTCTGACTGAGGAGGGTCTGAATCTTATCATGAATGTTGAGGATTTAAAGACGCCGCTGAGCGAGATAAAGAGTCGACTGTTACGAGGAGGTGTTTACCCAGGATGTAACGAGTATTGCTTAGACTGTTGGACCCTATCTGGGGGGTGTGAGGATTTGAAGAAAGGCATTCAGGCTTTAATTGATGAAGGTATATTGCAATTTGATCGAGCGGCAACTGATGAGCCTGCAGGGGCAGTAGTGGATAATCGGAGTGATGTGGCCACGGTAACGATTCCTCGGAAGACGATCACCATTGCAGCACCAGCTCAGCGACCACCGATTACCATAACTAAGGCCGGGCCAATCCCGTACGAGAACACGAAAGCAGTCCCATGGTCATATGGGTTAGAGGTGTATTGTGATGGGATAAAGATTGATGTTAACAAGCAGCCAGTGGAGATTGTGGATAATGTTGTTGGTTCAGGAGGCATGACAAGGAGCGGCAGGATCTTTATATCTCCTGAAGTGGAGGCTGAAAGACTAGCAAAAGGAAAAGGGAAAGCGGTTGAAAATGTTCCAGCACAAGCAAGTGAAAAAGAAGCGGCATCGAAGGATGTAGAAGAGTTCATGCGCTTGATTCGGAAAAGTGATTATAAAATTGTGGAGCATCTGCAGCAGACACCGTCCAAAATATCTATCTTGTCATTGCTCTTATGTTCGGAAGCCCACCGAAATGCTTTGCTGAAAGTCCTGGACACTTCTTTTGTACCCCAAGACGTCTCCGTAAATCAGCTGGAAGGAGTGTTGGCACATGTAAATGCAGGCCACAGTCTGGGTTTTACCGATTTTGACTTGACTCCGAAAGGGAGAGATCATAATATGGCATTACACGTATCTGTTGAGTGTAGAGGATCGGTAATGTCGCACGTATTGGTTGACACCGGATCATCTTTGAATGTGCTGCCCAAGAAGGCGATGATGAAGCTGGATGTTAGAGGAATTTTGTGTACACCCAGTGATTTGGTAGTCAGAGCGTTTGACGGCACGCGGAGAACAGTCTTCGGATCGATTACTTTGCCTCTGCAAGTGGGGCCGGAAGTGTTTGCAACTGAATTTTATATCATGGATATACAGCCTGCGTACAGCTGCTTGCTTGGAAGACCCTGGATTCATGGGGCAGGGGCAGTCACGTCTACCCTGCATCAGAAGTTAAAGTATATGGTCGGAGACAGCGTAGTCACCGTGTGCGGAGAAAAAGACATCCTGGTCAGCCATCTATCTTCATTTAAATATGTGGAAGTCGACGGGGAGATCCACGAGACACCGTGCCAGGCATTCGAAGGTTTGCGCATCAAGGACAAAGGTCCCGGGCCGAGCAAAGTGCCAGAGATAGCTGTCTCATCGTATAAAGAAGCTCAAGCTCTAGTAGAAGCAGGAGAGGCCAAGGGCTGGGGCAAAGTGCTGGACATTCCTGTGAAAATGGACCGGTTCGGGCTGGGGTACCGACCGTCGTCATCAACTCCTTCTGTGGGGGCCCCCCATTTCAGAAAGTCAATCACCATCTCTGCCAGTGGAGTATGTCATGAAACTGTCAATGCTGCCTCAGAGTCTGATGAAGGAGACAGCGACTGTGATATGGATGCCTGGATTCAGCCAAGCACGCCCGGACAAGGACTGTGCAACTGGTCTATTCAGGAGCTTGTTCCTGTGACTTTTAAACAGTAATGCTTTGCTTTATTAATTGTTGAATAATCTGATGTCTTGCCCGGGGCATCAGGATTTGCTTAGGGTTGTGTTGTTATAAACATTGCGTGTTAATCATTAAATAAATGGCGTTTTTTCATGTGCAAATACCGTAATCCCTGTCTTTCCTGTTTTGTATTTTTCAATAAGATGGCAACGTGGTTATTCGCTTTATACGCATTTCGAAGCACTTAACCATTCCTTTTGCAGGATAACATTTTCAGATGACATCCTTGAACCACCTATGACTCGTCCCGACTTCGATCACCCGGTATTCCAGACTGAAGAAGAGGTTGTCGAAGATAGCGACGTTCTTGAAGAACTGTCTTGGTTAGTGAAGCAAGAGGAAAGAGCCATTCTGCCTCACGACGAGGTCATCGAAATTATCAATTTGGGGTCGGAAGGGGTTGAGAAGAATATTCGTATCGGAGCCGCACTGCAGAGTGATATCAAGCGAAGACTGGTTGAAATGCTCCAAGAGTATAGTGATGTATTCGCTTGGTCATATGAAGATATGCCGGGGCTCGATACTGATATGGTTGTGCATCGCCTGCCACTGAAAGAAGACTGTCCGCCAGTCAAACAAAAACTTCGCAGAACTCGACCAGATATGGCAATGAAGATCAAAGAGGAGGTGCAGAAACAGTGGGACGCTGGTTTCCTGGCTGTGACGAAGTATCCCTCATGGGTTGCCAACATCGTACCAGTGCCAAAGAAAGATGGCAAGGTTCGAATGTGCGTGGATTATAGAGATTTGAATAAAGCAAGCCCAAAAGACGATTTTCCACTTCCTCACATTGACGTGTTAGTTGATAATACTGCTCAGTACTCTGTATTCTCCTTCATGGATGGTTTTTCAGGCTATAATCAGATTAAAATGGCGCCAGAGGATATGGAGAAGACTACTTTCATAACGCCGTGGGGAACATTTTGCTACAAAGTGATGCCCTTTGGTTTGAAAAATGCTGGGGCAACATATCAGCGTGCGATGACGACTCTTTTTCATGACATGATGCATAAAGAGATCGAAGTTTATGTTGACGATATGATTGCCAAATCCCAGACGGAGGAAGAGCATCTGGTGAATCTGCTGAAGTTGTTTAAAAGACTTAGGAAGTTCAGGCTGAGGCTGAACCCTAACAAATGCACCTTCGGGGTGAGATCGGGTAAACTGCTGGGGTTTATCGTAAGCGAAAGAGGAATAGAGGTCGATCCTGCTAAAATAAAAGCGATTCAAGAAATGCCGACGCCTAAAACAGAGAAAGAGGTGCGCGGGTTTTTAGGGAGATTGAACTACATTGCCCGGTTCATATCTCACCTAACGGCCACGTGTGAACCATTATTCAAGTTGCTAAAGAAAGATCAAGCTGTAACGTGGAACGAAAATTGTCAAAAGGCGTTCGATAAAATAAAGAAGTATCTGCAGGAGCCTCCTATTTTGATACCCCCGGTGGCAGGGAGACCCTTGATAATGTATTTGACGGTTCTTGAGGGAAGCATGGGTTGTGTTCTCGGTCAACACGACGAGACAGGGAGAAAGGAGCATGCAATCTATTACTTGAGTAAGAAATTTACAGACTGTGAATCTCGATACTCGATGCTGGAGAAAACTTGTTGCGCGCTAGCCTGGGCCGCCAAGCGTTTGAGGCAGTACATGCTAAATCATACAACCATGCTCATCTCGAAGATGGATCCTATCAAATATATATTCGAAAAGCAGGCGTTGTCAGGAAGAATTGCCCGGTGGCAGATGGTCTTGACTGAATATGATATTCAATACGTCTCGCAAAAGGCTATAAAGGGGAGTGTGCTGTCTGAGTATCTGGCGGAGCAGCCTATTGAAGAGTACCAATCGATGAGGTTTGATTTTCCTGACGAGGATATCATGTACCTAAAGATGAAGGATTGCGAAGAACCGTTGCCAGACGAGGGACCAGAGTTGGGTTCCAAATGGAAGATGATTTTTGACGGAGCCGTGAATGCTTACGGTAGCGGAATAGGGGCAATCATCACGACGCCGCACGGGTCGCACATCCCGTTTACTGCCCGATTGACCTTTGCCGTTACCAACAATGAGGCCGAATACGAAGCTTGTATAATGGGGCTCGAAGAAGCCATTGATTTGCGAATCAAACATCTAGACGTATACGGAGACTCAGCTCTGGTAGTGAATCAGATAAAAGGGGAATGGGAGACACGGCAGCCTAATTTGATACATTATATGAATTATGCAAGGAGATTGTTGCCTTTCTTCGACAAAGTTGAATTGCATCACGTACCGCGGGCAGAGAATCAAATGGCTGACGCCCTTGCCACTTTGTCTTCCATGTACAAGGTCAACTTCTGGAACGAAGCTCCCCAAATCACTATCTCTCGGTTGGACAGGCCAGCTTATGTATTTGCTATTGATGAAGCATCTGATGACAAACCGTGGTATTTCGATATCCTTAATTTCCTGAAGAATAAAGAGTATCCGGCTGGGGCATCCAGTCAAGATCAGAAGACTCTCAGGAGATTAGCGGGTAATTTCTACTTGAATCCAGATGGCGTCTTATACAGAAGAAACCACGATTTGGTGTTGTTGCGTTGTGTAGACGAGAAAGAGGCAAAGCTCCTCATGGAGGAAATTCACGAAGGTACCTTTGGTACGCATGCTGGTGGACATGCTATGACGAGAAAGCTGCTGAGGGCAGGTTATTTTTGGCTGACGATGGAAACTGATTGTTTCAAGTTCGCGAGGAAGTGCCACAAGTGCCAAATCTATGCTGACAAAATCCATGTGCCTCCAAGTCCTCTAAATGTGATGTCATCTCCATGGCCATTCTCGATGTGGGGAATCGATATGATCGGAAAGATCGAGCCGACGGCTTCTAAGGGCATCGGTTCATCCTAGTAGCAATCGATTATTTCACCAAGTGGGTGGAAGCGGCGTCTTACGCAAATGTAACGAAGCAAGTGGTGGCTAGATTCATCAAGAGAGATATCATTTGCCGATATGGGATTCCCGAGCGGATAATCACGGATAATGGTTCAAATCTGAACAACAAAATGATGAAGGAGCTCTGTCAGAATTTCAAGATCGAACATCACAACTCCTCCCCTTACCGACCCAAGATGAATGGCGCTGTTGAAGCGGCCAATAAGAATATCAAGAAAATCGTCCAGAAAATGGTGGTGACTTATAAAGATTGGCATGAAATGCTACCTTTCGCTTTGCACGGTTATCGTACGACGGTACGCACATCAACCGGGGCAACTCCGTTCTCGTTGGTATACGGAATGGAAGCGGTATTACCATTGGAGGTTGAGATCCCTTCTCTGAGGGTGTTGCGAGACGTTCAGCTGGACGAGGCAGAATGGGTAACGAATAGATTGAACCAACTGAGTTTAATGGATGAGAAGAGGCTAGCTTCTCTGGCATACGGTCGTTTGTACCAAAGACGAATGAAGAAAGCGTACGACAAGAAGATACTTCCGCGAAGCTTTCAGACGGGCGACCTTGTGCTGAAAAGGATTCTCCCGCCGCAAGCAGATCACAGGGGCAAGTGGACCCCCAACTACGAAGGGCCATACGTTGTCAGAAAAGTCTTTTCAGGAGGAGCGTTATTGTTGTCCACCATGGACGGAGAAGACTTTGCGTCACCTGTGAATTCGGACGCAGTTAAAAAATACTTTGCTTAAAATAGACCCGCTGGACAGAAAAAAGAGAGTCCAGGCAAAAATGGGGCATCCTGGCGAACCAAAAACAGAATGAAAGGTTCGGGCAAAAGTTAGGGATAAAATTGAAAAAAGTACACCCGCGAAGTTGAAAACCTACACTGGGCGGCTTCGGCAAAAAAGGGTATCCCGGTGAACTGAAAACCCGTAAAGGGCGGTTCACGCAAAAGTTAGGGATGTGAAAAGCAAATGACTGCGGTCCGAATTTGATATTCAATGAGCATCAATGCGGGAGAATATGTTTGAGGAGCCAGCTATCGGATACAGTCTCTTCAGAAGAATGGATACCGGGAAAGCATTAGAGTCGGATGAGTCATAGGAGGATCAGTTCGTGGTGTTCATCTGCATCCTGTTGCCGACATGTGTACAAACATTTAATTTGTCAAAATACTCATGCTTCTTGTGCATACTTATGTATTTGCTTTGCGTAGCTTCCTCATTTTAGGAGTTACATCCCGTGTACAAAAACTCCGCCCATTCAGGGGCCCGATCAATGAAAATATGTTACTCAGTACTTGACACTGTTCTTTACTGTTTTGTGCATGGTTAACGCCTAAGTTTGATGAAACTAGCATGAGTATAACGTCACTGGCCCTTGCCAACAACTGTTAAAGCTTTGAATTAACTGAGTGTAACGTCACTAACCTGAATTGATTTGATTGCATAGGCTTGTCGTGTCTTGTTTGTGTTGTTGCAGGTTTCGTAACCATACGAGGAAGGTGATCAAAAGATTGCGATAACTAAAGACTTGACCCCCACATAGGTCATGCATGTTCCTCCCGAAGAAGGAAAGAATTCCCCAGCTAGCCGTAGCTTATCCAAAGGATATTATCCAGCCAAGCCGTTCATCCTCAGCAGAGTTTGGCGATTCCAAGATCGTAAGGCTGTATTCAGACAGGTCCATCTTTCCCCGCAGGGTCATGCACTCTCCCCCAGTGGAGTCAGTTAATTTTCCCCAAGAGAATCATCCCATCCCCAGCGGAATTCTCTTTACAAGTGTTTTCATTCCTTCCAGTGGAACTCGAAGATCAAGACTCTCCAAAGCAGAGTTGATGGTGGGTCCTGTCATTTATTTTGTCAGAGATACTGGTAATATCAGTTCACGTTCCAGCAGAAAGTCCGATCATACTATGCACATCTGTTATTCCCCAGCAAGGTTATATTCCCCAGCAGGGGGTTACCTCAACAAGGCGTGTGGTTTGAGTTCCCAATTTCCCAGCAGAGTCGCCAACTGTCGCTACTGCGAAAATCGGCGCCGGCTGAACAGAAGAGTCGCCACCGTGCGTTATTTATCCCACGGGAGGGAAAGGAAACGCTCAGAGTAAACCTCGCACAACACGGGAAAGGTATGGTCGTCGCAACCAAAACCTGGATTCGGGAGTCGGTTACGCAAGGGGAAGGTATTAGCACCCCTCACGTCCGTCGTACTCGACGGGATCCACGCTTGTTTTCGGGTATGGATTGTTATTCTTGATATTGTTTCTGTTTCTGCCTATCCCTTAGGATCTCTGTTTCTCTCTGTGCAAGAGAGGAGCATGATAGACACTAGGTCTTAACCCATGCATGATAACATTAGGTTAGTTTGATTCCCTTCGCAACCGTAGGTTAGAATCCTGTCTTTTCTTTCTCAAAACAAACAGAAAAACACATAAAGATTTCAAACACAATAAAAGACACTTCTTTCGTAAAAGAATGTGAACTCATCAAAGCGTCATTTTTGTCCGCTTGGACTGCTAATCAGAAAAACCTTTTTCAGAAGGAATAAAATCAACCAAGACAAGCTTGTGTCGTACGTGGCCCGAACTACGTTTGCTCTGATCTTTCATGCTGTATGAAAGTACGTAGGCATAGGATGCGATATCCTAGCGAGCAACCTTCCCCTCCTTTCCCGTAGGTAGGCGAACTAAGTTGACTCTGATTTCTCGTTCCAGGCGAGAATACGTAGGCATAAAGTGCGATACTTTGCCGAGTCATTTTTATTTTCATTTTCTTTTCTTTTAACCCCAGACCTTTAGTTTAGATAGAATAACAATCCATACCCGAAAACAAGCGTGGATCCCGTCGAGTACGACGGACGTGAGGGGTGCTAATACCTTCCCCTTGCGTAACCGACTCCCGAATCCAGGTTTTGGTTGCGACGACCATACCTTTCCCGTGTTGTGCGAGGTTTACTCTGAGCGTTTCCTTTCCCTCCCGTGGGATAAATAACGCACGGTGGCGACTCTTCTGTTCAGCCGGCGCCGATTTTCGCAGTAGCGACAAGTAGCTACGATTTTTTCCATCATCAATTCCAAATTTGACTTTTTAGGGACATTTGGAGCAATTATGGCTGGTTTCTGATATCCTGGCAGAGCAGCTGGTGCTTGCAATACATTATCGCTTTTGTAGGAAAAGTTTGGGTGGTTTCGCCAACCTGGGTTGTAGGTATTCGCGTAAGGATTACCTTGGGCGTAGTTCACTTGGTCTGGTGGAATTCTTGTCAATAATGGGCATTCGGGTGCATTATGAGTGGCTATTCCATGTAACTCGCAGTTCGGAGTTACAGCGGCTACGGTTGCTGGTGGCGTTACAGTTAAATTGTCGATCTTCTGTGTTAAGGCATCTACCTTAGCATTAAACTTTTCAAGACTGCTGATCTCGTACATCCCACCTTTCGCTGCGGGTTTCTCGGTTGGAGTTCTTTCACCTCCCCATTGGCAATGGTTCTGAGACATATTCTCGATAAGTTGATAGGCTTCGTTGTATGGATTATCCATAAGTGCACCGCCCGCGGCAGCGTCTACTGTTAATCTGGTGTTGTACAGAAGCCCATTGTAGAAAGTATGAATAGTCACCCAGTTTTCAAGACCGTGGTGAGGGCATGCTCTCATCATATCTTTGAATCTTTCCCATGCTTCATAGAGAGATTCGGCATCCTTCTGTCGAAATCCATTAATTTGAGCTCTTAGCATAGCGGTTTTGCTTGGCAGAAAGTATCTTGCTAAGAAAACGTTCTTCAACTGTTCCCACGTTGTAACAAAGTTGGACGGCAAGGATTGTAACCATGCCCAAGCTCTATCTCTAAGAGAGAAAGGAAAAAGAAGGAGTCTTATTGCTTCTAGAGTTACACCATTAGCTTTCACTGCGTCTGTGTATTGCACAAACTTCATTAAGTGTTCGTTCGGATCCTCAGTTGCATTCCCTGAGAATTGATGTTGTTATATAGCAGACAACAATGATGGTTTTAGCTCGAAATTGTTCCGATCGATAGCTAGGGCAGCAATGCTAGAGTGAGGTTCTTGATGAGATGGGGTAACGTAGTCCTTGAGAGGTCTATTTAGAGGTAATTCAGCAGCCATCTTCTTTTCTTCAGCAGTTTCAGAAGTATTAGCAAGGAGGTCTGGAATATTGTGCCTTCGTTGATATTCTATAATGCGCCTTCTCAAATGTAGGAAGCGCTCTAGTTCGGCGATTGTAGGTTGCAAAATGTCGCCTTGTGAGCGAGTATTTGGCATGCAATCGACAAACTAGTAAAGGGAAATATAACTGTTAACCTAGTCTATACTACATAATAGAAGTTTACACTATTGACTAAACGGGTCCCCGACAACGGCGCCAAAAACTTGATCGCGACTTTCTATGTCTAACCAAACTAACTGCAAGTGCACAGTCTATCGCGTAGTAATAAAAGATATCGATCCCACAGGGACTCGTAATCAAACTAGTGTTCTCGGGTGTTACTATGTTTAGCTAGGTTGGTATGGTTTTTAGGGAATAAAAGCAAAAGAAATGTGTATATTAAAGGGAAACTAAAAACGTTACTTAAGGTATAAATGCGTGAATCGGTATGCAATATGTTGGTTCTTCAAGGATTCGACAAGTTACCGGCGTATTAGGTGTTTTCAAAAATAGTTTAAGAAGAAAATGACGATTTAAAGACTTTTGTCTCACAATGGTTGTTGACGCTAGTCTCAACTCTAAGGCGGAACGTATGTTGTCGCTATCCCGTTCGGGGTTAAAATTACTTTTTGAAAACCATTAAGTTCTAATCCCTTTTAAAGCGTTGTCGCTGTTTTTAAAACGAATGCCTAGTTTTTACTATCTGGTTCTAGTCGCAGCTGTCGCTTGTTGGTTCGTACCTTTATGAATTTCCCACTGTCGTGGCAAAACTACTTTTAAATAAGTTCTCGCTGTCGCGACGAACGTTTATTTAGAAAATCAATTTAAAAACTAAGGTCATAAATAAGTTTGAAAAGGAAAGAATACACCGGTTATTATCGAATCCCGTCTGAATTACTATTACATACCCATTACTTTAATTTAGCCAGACATGGAATACAAACTAATAACACGTAAATAATGGCAGAAATTATAAAGATGCATCATAATGGAAAATAAAATACGATTAACAATTACAATAAGAACCTGTAAATAATTCAGTTTGGCCCTTGGGAAATCCTCCAAAATGTCGGCAGGATTTAGTCTTGGTACCAATAAGTCGTACATAAAGGAATTGGAAGGGTACAAAATAAATTGCAGGAAAAGAAAAAGAAACAATAAAGAAAACTAAAACTTAAATTTGCTCTGGAAAATGATTTGGCAGCACTTCGTGGTCTTGAATGCGGCTCTTTTTTCTGGTCTCTGCCTCCTCCTTTTATAGATGGAATTCCCAACGGTTAGTTGCTTTAGGAAGTGGGGTTGATGTCAGAGACAGTAGGAGTTAGTGGTCCACTCTTTTTGGTCTTTTAAGAACCGTTCAACACGTGCACGTTTTCTGCATAATTTGTCTGCATGAAGGTCGTCATGATATGTGACGGTCGTAATACGTATGACGGTCGTAAGGCTCATGTGACGACCGTGATATCAGCAAAATCCGTATCTGTTGTTTTTCATCTGATTTTCATCTTTAATTTCTTGTTTTCTTCATCTTGCTCCATTTGAACATTAACTTTGAATACCTGCAAAATACTAGACAGATAACATGGAAAAACCCGAAATCGGAGTGAAACCAGTCATAGATTAGTTAAAACGTATGTCATTATATATATACGATTTCGCGTTATCAATGACCTCAACAACTTTCTTATTTTTTTTCCTGGGGCAAAATCTGCAATTTTTTCGGATCGCAAGGAAATTGCACTCACATTAGGACCTTTAGGATTCACCACTGATTGGGAGGTAGTTGGTTGGATTCTTGTGTTTGCTGAATGCCATTAATTAAAGAAGCAAGCTGTCATATCTGTGTCTGTAGGGTTTGGATACTGGAATTTGTTCGTTGCTGGAATTGGAGAGTACTGACAGCCGTTTGCTTAACAATATCTCCTAATTAAAGTCTAGAAGCTGGGGAAGAAGTGGTTGCAGCCTGTGGAGGGTTTTGTGGTGGTGGTAACGGTAACATCAACTGTTGTTGGTTGGGCTGCTGATTTCCATATCGAAGGTTTGGATGGTTAGGAGAAGTAAAAATACCACATAACCTTGTTGTTTGGGTTGCTGCTTGAGCCTTACCTACTATTACAAGTTTTTTCACTAATTCGGTTAGCTCATCTATTCTATTTTCGAAGGCCTTGCTGGAAGAAGAAATATGAGAAGAAACGTGAACCTCATTCACACCTTTTATTTGGATAGAATTGTTTCTCATTGTGAACTGTTGGAAATTAAGCGATATGTTATCTATCAAGGCTTTGGCGATAGCTGGAGTCTTATCAACAAGTGATCCACCACTAGCAGCATCTAAAATATTACTATCCATTGGTTTTAATCCTTCATAGAAATATTGAATCAATAATTGCTCGGTGATTTGGTTTTATGGGTAACTTGAAACTAGTTATATGAATATCCCCCAATATTCAGCCAATGATTCATTATCTAGCTGTCTAATACCGCAAATATCTTTTTGTATCGAGGTAGCTCTAGAGGCAGAAAAGTATCTCTCTAGGAATACCTTCTTTAAATCATTTCAAGTTGCAACAAAATTATGCTCAAGATAATATAACCAATCTTTGGCCGCACCTTGTAGTGAAAACAGAAAGGCTCTTAGCTTGATGTGATCTTCTATAATTCGTTCCGGCCTCAGTGGAGTAGAACAAAATATATGGAATTATTTAAGATGCTTGTGTGGATCCTCGCCTGCAAGACTACTAAATCTCGGCAACAAGTGTATTAATCCATATTTTAACTCAAAAGGAACAGCAGGGTCAGCATATTCAATACACAAGCCATTATAATTAGCATCAGGAGCAACAAGCTCTCTTAATGTTCTTTGGTCAACCATGTTATTGTCGAAAGCAAATTCAGAATCAGAATCAAACAAGTAATGTAAGAACAAAGAATCAGAATCACAATTGTTAAGGCTCAAAATCAAAAATGTCAAAACAAGAAGACCTAGTGGTCAGAACTAATGCAGCAACAAATGTGATAATGCCAACAATGTCCCTATTAGGCAAAAACAAAACAAACAAAGAAATATGATTAAAATAAGATTTAAAAAAAAATACAAAAACACAAAATTTAATATAATTAATTCAATTAAAAATTTGATTAATTGCAACTTTGGTCCCCCTATTTTGTATTTTTTTAGGTTTTGATCCCCCCATTTTAAAAACTATTATTTAGGTCCCCATTTTAAGTTTTGAGTTTGATATTAGTCTCTTTTCCATTTTATGTCATTTTTTAATGACGTGGCGCGTTGAAAGAAGATGTGGTATTTCCATGTCAATTCCATACTTTCTATTCACCAAATATCATTTCCATGTTATTTATTTTTGATTTCATTTTCAGGAAATTAAAAACCCTAACATGTATTTCCAAATCCATTTCTTCAAAGTTTCTTCAGCCATTTCTTCAAACCCAGCCGTCCTTGGGTTTTGAAACCCATTTCTTCAAAGTTTCTTCATATTCTTCTTCACAAACCCAATGTGTCTCCTACTTACCAGCATGTCTGAAACAAATTTTTCTTTTTCCTCAACAAACCAGTATGGGTATGGTATAAGAAGAAGAGGTAATAGATGTTGGTGTGAGCTTGAGTCACTGTTGATGACGTCATGGACATACGATAATTCCGGAAGAAGATTTCATGGTTGTGGTAATTTTAAGGTGATGAGGAAAAAAGTATGTAATTATTTTCAATGGTTTGATGAAGACATGAGCAGATGTGCTAAAGATGTGATACGATCTTTGAAAGACAAGAATGAGGAGTTATGGATGTGATTAAGGACATCAAGAAAAATGAAGATTTGTTGAAAATGAAGATTATGTTTATGTATTATTTTGTGGGGTTATCTATGATGTTTGTCTTTTTAATTGTGTTTGCATTAGTTGCAACACATGTACTCAAATTATGTAATGTCAAATGTTGTAATTTCTTTGGTGTTTATGTATTTGCAAATGAAGTAGTTTCAAATGTAGCCATGGTTGTCTATGTATCTAGAAGAGTTATGGTTGTCTATGTTAGATTTTCAAAAGTTTATAACTCCACTTAATGTTATTAATTCATTTGTAGTTATGGTTGTCTGTGTTACAATTCATTTGTAGCTATGGTTGTCTGTGTTACAATTCATTTGTAGTTTTGGTTTGTAGTTTTGAAATGTTATAATTCATTTGTAGTTTTGAAACATATTTTTGAAATGTTACAATTCATTTATAGTTTTGAAATGTAATTTTAAAATGTTGCAATTTATTTGTAGTTTTGAAATGTAGTTTTCCTAAAGTAATGTAACAATTTGTTTAAAAGAAATAATTCCTAGTAATTGTAACAATTTGTTTAATTCTGAAGTAATGTACAATTCATTTGTAGTTAACATTGAAATAATGAAGTAGCAGCATAAAACTGAAATAACATTGAAATAGCAGCATAAATTTGCCTTATAATTCATAATGAAGTAGCAACATTACACTGAAATAACACAAAATTGAAGTAACTTTACATAGCAGGACAACAGTGATGTAACTTTACATAGCAGCATCATTGTTGGCTCCTAATTTCGACGTCTGAATAAGGTTAAAAGTAACAAATAAAGTTTCCTGAAGAAATCTAACTACTTCAAATAGAGCCATATTTTTAAATAAGAGTTGAAGGCATCCTTTTGCTAGGAGAGTCTATGTTATGGACTTAGAGATATTCCTCAATAATTGGAAGACCCGATTTGACAAAAGCGTTGCTAGGGGTATTTCGACGAGTTCGTTTGAATTCAAATAGAAGAGGGAAAGTCCATTTTTAAGAAAGACACGTGGAACACCCCTATGATTCTAAGGCATGCACAATGACACTTGTCTTGATTTAGTTTGTTAACCATTAATGGAACTTATGTTTGATTGTTATAAACGTGTGTGTTCAATTTTATACAAATTCTTTAGTGTACTCCAAGTATCCGTGTGATTGAGAGAAACGAGTTTATAATAATGTATGCTGACTAAACACTAGTTTTCATTTCAATGCAATTTGACAAATTTCTTTATTTAAGAATTTATCCTTTCTTTATGCAAGTTCTTATCTTCGTCATTTATCAGCATTTCGATTTCACTTACTGTCACTTAAATTCATTTACATTTGAAATAAGTTGCTTTATTATGGACTTTGTGTTGGCTCTTAATTTTGACGCCTGAATGAGGTTAAAAGTAACAAATAGAGTTTCCTGAAGAAATTTAACTACTTCGACTAGAGCCATGTTTTGAAAGGAGAGTCGAAGGCATCCTTTTGCCAGGAGAGTCTATATTATGGACTTAGAGATATTCCCTAGCAGTTGGAAGACCCGATTCGACAGAAGCGTTGCTAGGGGTATTTCGACGAGTACGTTTAAATTCAAATAGAAGAGGGAATGTCCGTTTTTAAGAAAGACATGTAGAGTGCCCCTATGATTAGAAAGCATGAACAGCGACACTTGTCTTGATTTCATTTGTTAGCTGTTAATGGCAGTTACGTTTAATTGTTATAAATAGCAAGTATTAGTGTTAAGATATGTGTATTCAATTGTGTACAAATTCTTCAGTATACTCCAAGTATCCTTGTGACTGAGAGAAACGAGTTGGTAAGAATGTACGTTGACTAAACACCAATTTTCATTTCAATGCAATTTGACAAATCTCTTTATTTAAGATTTTATCCTTTCTTTATGCAAGTTCTTATCTTCGTCATTTACCAGCATTTCGATTTTACTTATTGTCACTTAAATTCATTTACATTTGAAATAAGTTTCTTTATTATAGACTTTGTCGAAGTGTTCATAGTTTTCATAAACTTCATTTAAGATCAATTAACACATGTCATAGGATTTGTATGGTAGATCCTACAAGTAAAACATATCTTTTTTTTCGATTTGTAAGACCATCGGTTGTTCACCAATTTTCACAGTGAACAAATTGGCACGCCCAGTGGGACGATGCTAAGTGATCATAAAAAACGTTTCTAAAATTCTCTTTGGGAAAAAATTTATTAGTTCGGTGGTATAAAAATTTCTTCAAAATATATCGTTGTATGTTATTAAGAAGTGGTAAGTTAGCCACCGTTAATGAAGATAGAACAAAAAGGAGATATAGAAGGAGAATGGCGATGAAGTTGAACCAGCCAAATATTCCTCAGGATGTCCCGAATAAAAATATAGAACAACCCATAGGGGCTTCGACAGGAGGACCAACGGTCTCACTGTCTGTCTCTGAAGCAATACCTTTTATGGGAAGTTTGATGCACACACATTTGATTTCCCATACGCAACCTATTCTGACTTACATTGGGCCAAGGGGTCCTCCACAGACTCCACCACCGATAGGGACTTTGATATTTATAGGCATCTCTCCCCTTGGGTTTTCATTTCCTTTGCCTCGAGATCTGCTATATAGAATGCCAACTTCGATGATGACAAACTTATAAAATGCCCTTCCATTATATACAGAACCCGTAATGACTTCGCCATTACGGGGGTCTGACTCTGGGGTAAATGTGGGTCGAAATAGTCAAAATTTAGGTATAGGGTATTGTTGCACCCTAAAATTTGCTCAACCTTATTCACTTGGTTTATGTTTCAATATCATTAGCATTTGCATATAGAGTCATGTACATAGCCTAACCATCTGCATAGCATAAGCATAGCAAGTCATTCAACAGGGGACCAAGCATTATTCTCCCCTTTAGAAGCCTATCAAGAGGTTATTATCCCAATTCAATCTCATTCAAGTCATCAAGAAAGAATTTGAAAGCAGAGAGTTCAGCAGATCAAGCCTTGAGTCCATCTCCTAGCTGAGGGTATCTGAGGGTCAACAAGAGGGTTGTGAGCTGTGAGTTGAAGGCATGGAGAGTATCTAGACATTATGAGAGACTTAGAAAGTCATTTAAAGAAGGAGACAAGTCATTGATGAGAGCACAAGAACTACAGCTGAAGGCAGTCAACTAGGGTTTCATCTGGGTCAACCCTAGGTCAACCCTAGGTCAATTGACTGATTTAAAGGGCATTCAAGTCTATTGGAGAGATGTGGGGGTTCATCATTTGACATATAAAGAAGGATATGGAGATATGCCAAGAAGAATTCAAGAGAAATCAAGGAGAAGAGGAGTTTCTAAATTAGGGTTTCTGTGTAAAATCCCCTAGTTTAGGTCAAATTTCCAAGCAAGATAAGTCAAAATGCAAGGTTCAAATGGATCCTTGGCCAACATGGAACTTGTAGAGTATCTCAATACCTTTAATTTGAGTGGTGGAAGACATCAAGGAGATTTATAGAACTCAAGTTATGGTCCTTGCAAGTTACAGGTCATCTGAGGTATCTGAAATTTTGTCTGTGAAAGTGACTTGACTTCCAAGCTAGTTTTACCCCTCAAGGAGATTTCAAGTGAATTTCTGGTCAACATAAGAATTGTTCCTCATTGTCTTAGCTTTCTAGAATGGTATATCATGCCCTTATATGATGTGTGGAGCTCAACTTATGGTCTTGGCAAGCAAAGGGTATTTTGGTCATTTGTGAATTACAGGTCATTTTAACCTATGCCCAAAACTCATACAAGGAAGCTTCAAATGAAAAAACTTACAACATCAAACTTGCTCCAAATGACATTTTGAGTCTAGAAAAGTGACCATGAGAGATTGGAAATGTCCATAGCACAAGATTTCAAAATTGGTGAATTTAATGAAGGAAAATGGCTTAAAAAATGGTATTTTTCATATCTTGGCCAAATGATGCAAACTTATAGGTCATTTTGAATGGAAAAGGCATTCTAAAAACATTGGCTAAAGTGGAATTTTGAGTTTAGGTCATAATTTGGGAGTTATCCATGGTTGCTTGATTTGAAAGTAACATAATCCAAATTGAAAGGGAAAGTGTAAAGGGAAATTTCTCCAATGTTCTAGGAGGTTCTAATGCAACCTATATATTCATGCAAGCTGAATCATGCAAGGGTTGGTGCTCCCATTTGGCAAGAATCTCCATTTTCATCCATTTTTCTTATTCTTCCACAAGATACTCAAACTCACACAAACCTCCCAAAATTCTCACATCTTTGAATTGAATCATCATCATCATCATTCAAACCCTAGGATTCACACCAAGAAGTGGCTGAATTGATCAAGGATCATACATATCCACTTCATCATTCCAACTTGCATGAAGGATGGAATAGCATAATTCACAAGGTTTCAGCATAAATCACTGCAAACAGAAGCATATTCATCCATTGGAGATTGTTTTTAGCAAGTATCAAGGGTTGGATTGAGGTCTAGCTACCATCACCATTATCAAGTGCAAGGTATGTATATTTCTTCGAATCTCACTGTTCTGGCTGTTAGAGATCATGTGGCTAAGATAATATTGTTTAGAAACCCTAGAGGATCATTTCTTGAGGTTTAGGGATAGATTCATGGAGATCAATAACAGGTTACCATTTCTGTTGGCTTCGATAACAAGCTTTATGTTGAGTTATAATCAATATGTTGAGGCATAGAATAATGAGGCAAGCATGTAGAACATCTGTTGACCATTAGGTTTGAGTTCTGGCAACTTTGATCTCAGGCAAGCATGGTGTGTTCTGAGGTTCGAGCTCTCTGTTTGGAGTGTGTAATGAGAGTTAGGGAAAACTAAGAGTAGGCATGGATTACTGGAGTTTCCTAGAATATTTTAGGGCTTGGAATTTTGTGTTTTCATCAAGAAATCATGGAGAAAGATTGAGTGGAATTCTCATGCATGGAAGTGGGGACTGAAACCCTAGGCGAAGGGAGGAAGAAGATGAACCACGCGCCCTTGGATCTGGAGGGAATATTGACTTGACCAGGGATCGAACGGCCCTCATTCAATCTGAGTTTTGGTGGGAAATTTCAAAAGAGACCAAACGCTGCGTTTCATTAATTGGGGGGTTGGGCTCAGAGCGCTATCCACACCCCCCATTTTAATAAGCCCAATGCCTTGAACGTGTTATCCCTGCTATTCACACCCCCTCCACTTTATTTCATTATATTTTCTTTTATTTTCTTTAATTTTTTCATGCATTTTCTAAAATTCATAATAAATAGCAAAATAATCATTTTTAATTCATTCTTTTTGCATTATTTTCTTTAGGATGTCTAGAAAATTATAAAAAATAAAAATTGCATTTTATTTTTTATTTGATATTTTTCCCATATTTTCTAAATAAATGACATTTTAAATGGTTTCATTTCATACATGATTTTATTAATTTTTGTTCTATTAGATATTTTCATATTTTTCATCCATTCTTTTTAGGTTGTTTAGATTAGACATTGAACTTATAGATTCAATTTAGTTCCCATTTTTAGAAATTAAATTTAGGTGCTTAGTGTAGGTTTGAACAACATGAACAAATTAGGGTTTTTAGGTGATGACTTAGGAGGTTTGATTCTTTCCCTTAGGACTTAGGGTTTAACTAGATTAGTTATGGGACTATAGGGGCTATGGGTAGTTATTAGATCCCTTAGAGAAAAAGTCAGGACTCCCCTACTGCTATTAATACTCTGTGTATGTCTGATTGACTGGTGTGGCGTGCCCTCTGGGGATTATTGCTTGCTTGCTTGGGTATTGGGATTGTCTGGGGATTTGGGAGAGCTGAAGACTTGAAGAGATGGAAGCCATTGGAGATCTAGAGATTGAAGTTCAACTTCCAGAGTTGAAGAGAAGATTTTTGCTAGCAGATGCTGAGGAACTAGGGTTTAGGAGCTAGGCAGAGCTCTAGGTTAGAAAGTTTGTTTCTCAAATATGGATTGCCTTGTCTGCATCCATTCTTCTCTGTGATTCAGAGTCTCTCTAAGACACTCACCCCCTTCCTTTGGAAGGCTTGGTGATGGTGTTTATGAGATAGAACTCTTGAGAGAAAATGTCTCTTGTGTTAGAAGCAGTCTGTTCACCACCCTTGGTAGTCAACTGGTTGCTTAACACCCAATTCACTCTTGTGATTGATCCCTCATCCTGGAGGTTTGGACTTGAAGAAAAGCCATGGCAGATGGAAGACTGATGATCAAAGCCCTTGCCTGAAGGCCATGAAGATGGAGGCTGATGCTTGTTGAAGCCTGTAGCTGATTGGAGATTACTTGGAGCTAGATGTTGATTCAGAGCTGCTGATGCTGTTGATATTTTTGCTGTATTTCATTGCTGATGTATTGATTGGTTTTCCTGGCTGTATTGTTTGCTGTTTACCCTGCTGGGTTGAAAGTGAAGCCTGTTCACTTTTGCCTATTGTTTTCCAGGTTCGAGGTTGAGTGGGACTCCCTTGCCTCGCTTGTACTGTTGCATCCATGCATTTTACTGTTTTACTGTATATATCTGGTTTTGTTTCTGTTTCTGCCTATCCCTTAGGATCTCTGTTTCTCTCTGTGCAAGAGAGGAGCATGATAGACACTAGGTCTTAACCCATGCATGATAACATTAGGGTAGTTTGGTTCCCTTCGCAACCGTAGGTTAGAGTTCTGTCTCTTCTTTCTCAAAACAAACAGAAAAACACATAAAGATTTCAAACACAATAAAAGACACTTCTTCCGTAAAAGAATGTGAACTCACCAAAACGTCATTTTTGTCCGCCGGGACTGCTAATCAAGAAAACCTTTTTCAGAAGGAATAAAATCAATCAAGACAAGCTCGTGTCGTACGTGGCCCGAACTACGTTTGCTCTGATCTTTCATGCTGTATGAAAGTACGTAGGCATAGGATGCGATATCCTAGCGAGCAACCTTCCCCTCCTTTCCCGTAGGTAGGCGAACTACGTTGACTCTGATTTCTCGTTCCAGGCGAGAATACGTAGGCATAAAGTGCGATACTTTGCCGAGTCATTTTTATTTTCATTTTATTTTCTTTTTAACCCTTGACCTATAGTTTAGATAGAATAACAATCCATACCCGAAAACAAGCGTGGATCCCGTCGAGTACGACGGACGTGAGGGGTGCTAATACCTTCCCCTTGCGTAACCGACTCCCGAATCCAGGTTTTGGTTGCGATGACCATACCTTTCCCGTGTTGTGCGAGGTTTACTCTGAGCGTTTCCTTTCCCTCCCGTGGGATAAATAACGCACGGTGGCGACTCTTCTGTTCAGCCGGCGCCGATTTTCGCAGTAGCGACAGCTGGCGACTCTGCTGGGGATCCAACGTCCCCTGGCTGCTAAGGACTGCGATGGTTCTTATGCATTCGGGATCCAACGTCCCTTGAGAGAGTCAATCCTAACGCTTGTTTTCCCGTCGAGGATTTTGTATGGAGTTATTTTATATTTCTAACCTTGTATTTTCAGCTTTATATATTGATTATTGTTGCTGTATCTGGGGTGTGACGGGTGTTCTGATATTGAGAGATAAGCCGGACCTGGGCTTGAGTGCACCTAGAATTAGAGTAGAAATTAGTGGGCGCCCACTTGCTTTGCTTGCTTTGGTGTCCCATGAAATCTACACTCAGACGAGGTTCCTCTGGTTGGCCTCCTGCCCCTTCCTTTGGTTGGCGTGGGTTGCTGGTTAGTTGGATTGTCGACTCTGGGGACCGATCATTTGGAAGTTGGCTAAGTGAGGCCTCTTCAGGAATTGATGATGCCACTCCTTCTGGGAATCGTATCATCAACCCTGAAAGTCTGTGACGCCGACGACCGCATAGGATGCCGTACCTTGTGCCAGTTATAGGGCCACCCACCTGTGAGGGGATTCAGGGTTATGCAGGTAACTAGACCTTCAGACCACCGGTTTGTTGATCAGGATCTTGGATATTTATGGAGGGTTCTAAGGTCTGTCAGAGACCAGTTGGTGTGTTCCGAGGTCTGTCAGAGACTATTTGGAGATGTGTTTTGAGGTCTATCAGAGACCAGTGGGAAAAATGATTTGAGGTCTGCCAGAGACCATTCAGGTTATGATTATGGGGTCTATCAGAGACCAATATTGGAGCTTTGTTTGAGGTATATCTGAGACCAGGGCTTGAGGACTTCTGGATGGTCTATCTGAGACCTTTCTTGATTGGGTTCAGGCTATTCAGCTACAGCTTCGGTCCTTGTTGCATGTTGCTTGCATTGCATTACTACATATCCATTACCATTTGCATTTCACTAACGTGTGTCTGTGCTGCAGGTGCATTTGCATTTCCCTAGTTCTGGTGTCCAGACTTCTGAGTGTTTGATCATGACTAGCTTAAGGAGAACGGTTGCTTACAAATTGCCTACGCCTGATATTGTTCCTCTACTTGGGTTGATCTCTCTTGCTGATGAGGGTGTTCGTAGGAGCTTCCGGATGAGCTATGGTAGACTACTGAGATTGGTGTGCAAACCTACAGAGGTAGAGTTAGATGGGCTGTATGCTTTGATGCAATTCTATGACCCTGCTTTGAGGTGCTTTACGTTCTCTGACTTTATTATGGGACCAACCCTGGAGGAATACGCTGAGTATGTTGAGCTGCCCGTGCAGAACCAGGTTCCATTCATTCATTATGACGCCAAGCCCAAGCCGGAGGATTTGGCAAAAGCTTTGCATATTGATGCTTCTGAACTTGTGACTACTGTTTCCCGTGGAGTTCCAGGCTTCTCACTCCAATTCTTAGTTGGTAAAGCCCAAGAGTATGCCAAGAGCGGGTGCTGGGTTGCTTTCAATGCTGTGTTGGCCTTGTGCATTTATGGCATAGTACTGTTCCCCAATATACCGGATTTTGTGGACTTCGATGCTTTCTACTTGTTTGCCGCTGGTAATCCTGTACCTACCTTACTCGGAGATCTCTACCACTCACTGCATTACAAGAATGAGAAGGGAAGAGGGAAGAATGTTCATCTGTGTGTACCCTTGTTGAGTAGGTGGTTTGAGAGTCACCTTCCTAAGAGAAGATCTGTTGCAGAGACTACAATCCCAGCTGGTTGGCCAGAGCGCCTGATGAGGCTATCGTCGGAAGATATGGAGTGGTTTGATCGAGACCTGTTGGGATCTGAGCTCATCTTCAGTTGTTCTGGGTACCCTAATGTGCCGTTGATAGGAAGAAAAGGGTGTATCAATTACAACCCTTCTCTATTCATTCGCCAGTTCGGATATGCACTGAAGAATCCACCTCAGGAGGAAGAAGTACAGGAATCTCTGTACTTCACAGGTGATTTGAAGGGAGAATTGCTAGCTGAGTTGCAACACGCCTGGACGCGTATTAACCGCAGAGGGAAGCCGTTGTTAGGAAAGAATGACTGTCAGGCCTATGAACCTTATAGAGTTTGGATTCAGGAGAGGGCTAGTCAGTTGAGGATGCCGTTTCCAGACGCACCAATTCTTGTTCCCATTCCGGTAGCGGAGCCAACTACTGTTTCTAGGGAAGTCTACGAGCAAGTTGTGAAGGAAAAGGAAGCCTTGGTGAAGATTAATGAAGGGTTAGAGCAAGAGTTAGCCCAGGTACGCAGTGAGAAAAACAAGGCCGTGTATGCTTTCCAACAGCAGATTGAGCTAATGAACAGGTTAGGGACTGAGTTGACCGAGGAAAAGAAAAAGCGCGAACGTCTGGGGCAAGAGTTCAGAAGCTCCCATGACATGCTGGAAGCCAAAAAGAAAGCGCTTGACGCGGCACATCGAGAAATCTCCTCTTGCAACAAGACTTGGAATGCTACTCTCACCAACAATAAGAAGAGGGAAGATAAGCTGAAGCAGCAAATTTCCGACCTCGAAGAGAAGTTGAAGTCTAGCATCAAGAAGTGTGAGGAGGAAGTGATGACCCGGTATAGTGTCCAGCATGCACTGAACAAGGCAATCAAATCCATAGATGAAGCGGTGTCTCAGAAACGAAAGCTAGAAGATTGCTTCGGGGAAGCCACATGGGAAGAAACTGCTGAAGACGTGCGACGTGTCCTTAAGAGGAGAAACCAGCTTGTTGAAGGGCTGCTTGATCGACCAAGCCATCCGGAAACCAAGAAGTTGCTGGAAGAGTACCAGACTTATGGGAGGATTTGATCATTTCATATAGTAACTTGTATGCTTTATTTGCATAGTGCTGACCATCACCAGGATTGTTGGTTGAGGTCATGCCTTCTTATTATACTCTCAGTAATATTGTACTCCGGGCTTATTAATTTTCCCTGCAATATATGAGGCTTTCTATGATTCAGCTCCGATATTCCTACTGTCAACATTGTCACTGCACTAGCACCTTCACACTAGAACTGGGGGAATGAATTTCCCTAATGCACAGACGCATTGCATTGCATTCATACTCATATTGCATCACAGGTAATCTTTGAATAGTGTCTTATTTCCTGCTCTGTAACAGGTACTTTCCAGGATTGCAGATCAACATCCGCACCGCTATTCTACCCGTACCAATTGTCGAAGAATCATGGATCAAATGCAGAGCGAGATGCAAGATGTGCGCGAGAAGCTCGCTCTCTTCATGCAGACCATGGAAGCTATAGCAAAAGGGCAGGAGAATTTGCAGGCCATGGTCCAGCCTCTATTGGCCCGAAGCGCTGGTCATGGTAATGAAGATCATCAGTCGGTACGGGTCGATACTGTTCATGGAGACGGTACTCCCACGCCAGTGGCTCCGCCTGTAATCAATACACCTGCTGCTAATGTCAACAACGCTACCGCTGCTGCAAATGGTAATGTCGGAGTTGGAAATGAGACTGCTGTCCATAATGTTGGGCTGGGTAATGTCAATCTGGGTGATAATCTAGGCGGCAACGGCTTTGTCAATGCTGAATTCGGGTTCAACGATCAGGGATTCGATAACACTGGCAAGTATGGCTTTAATGCTCAAGGCTTTGGGCAAGACGGTTATGGCGCGACCAATCAGGGTTACGGAGGCTTTGGAAACGGAAACGGCACTGGATTTATGGCTTTTGGTCCTGCTGGAGGTGTTCAAGGGTACGGCAACAGAGGCCGAGGTCCGGGAATGAATCAGATCAGAGCAGGACGTAACAATGGATATGATGGGTATGGGGCTGGAAACGGTATGTGGCAAGAAGATCAGCAGGAAGACGCCTTCTCCGGAGGAGGTTTTGAAGGGCCGATGGATGATTCCCAGAAGATCAGAATGCTGGAAGAGCAGATGAGGGGAGTCTTAAACCAAAGTGTCGTGGGATTGGACATGGCGACAATGGGCTTGGTACCCGGTTTAAGGGTGCCAATTAAATTCAAAGCTCCGGCGTTTGACAAGTATAAAGGAGATACGTGTCCAAAAGTGCATGTACGAGCTTATTACAGAAAGATGTCTGCATACTCAACCGATGAAAGAATGTTGATGCATTTCTTTCAGGATAGTCTGTCGGGCCCTTCCCTAGAGTGGTACATGGGGTTGGAGCCAACTGATATCAAGACATGGAAGCAATTAGCAGAGGCGTTTGTAGCTCACTACAAGTATAACAGCGACTTGGCACCCAATCGGGTCCAGTTGGCCGGGCTGTCGCAAAAGAAGGGGGAGAGTTTTAAAGAGTACGCGCAAAGGTGGCGCGATATGGCTGCCAGGGTCCGTCCTCCGGTAGAAGACAAGGAAATGAATGACATGTTTGTCGGCACATTCACAGGTTTGTTTCATGATATGCTGTTTCACACGTCTCTGGCCAGTTTTTCAGACCTAATTCTGATGGGGGAAAAGATTGAACGTAACATCAAGCAAGGAAAGTTCCAAGTCGAGGAATCAACTGCATCCGGCAGTAATAGGAAAGCTTATGATGGGCGCCGTCAGGGCGAGGCAAGCGCAGTATTTGGAGGCCGAGGCCGAGGCCGAGGCAGGGGACGAAACCAATATCGTCAGCCGCAGCAGGTGGCGAGTGTTACTATCCCATACCAACAAACATCGGTCCAGCAACAACAACCGGTTCAGCAGCAGCCAATGCAACAGCAGCAGCAGCCTCAGCAGGGGGCGCAACAGGCTCAGCGAAGATTCCAGGGTAGTAAACCCAGAAGAGTGTTTGAGAAGCCTCCCTCGACCTACGCCGATTTGCTGCAGACATTGTTGGGATTGAATCTAGTAGAGAAAAGAACTCTGGCACCGATAACGGGAGCTCCCCCATTTGGTTACGATGCAAGCCGGCACTGTGAGTTTCATTCTGGGGCCCCGGGTCACGATATAGAAGGTTGCCATGCTTTTAAGCACGTAGTGCAGGATCTTTTGGACAACAAGACTATCAACTTCGGAACGGCAGGTCCGAATATAGTCCAGAAACCCATGCCTAATCATGGGGCAAACGCCGTTCTGGCTGAGGAAGGGTTGAATCTGATTATGAATGTCGATGATTTGAAGACGCCGCTGAGCGAGATAAAGAGCCGACTGTTACAAGGAGGTGTTTACCCAGGATGTAACGAGTATTGCTTAGACTGTTGGACCCTAGCTGGGGGGGTGTGAGGATTTGAAGAAGGGCATTCAGGCTTTAATTGATGAGGGCATATTGCAGTTTGACCAAGCGGCAACTGAAGAACCCGCAGGGGCAGTAGCAGATAATCAGAATGATGTGGCCACTGTGACGATTCCTCGGAAGACGATCACTATTGCAGCACCAGCTCAGCGCCCACCGATCACCATAACTAAGGTCGGGCCAATCCCGTACGAGAACACGAAAGCAGTCCCATGGTCATATGGGTTGGAAGTATATTGTGACGGGATAAAAATTGATGTTAACAAGCAGCTAGCTGAGACTGTGGATAATGTTGTTGGTTCGGGAGGTATGACGAGGAGTGGCAGGATCTTTATATCTCCTGAAGTGGAGGCTGAAAGACTAGCGAAAGGAAAAGGGAAAGCGGTTGAGAATGTTCCAGTGCAAGCGAGTGAAAAAGAAGCAACATCGAAGGATGTAGAAGAGTTCATGCGCTTGATTCGAAAAAGTGATTATAAGATTGTGGAGCATCTGCAGCAGACACCGTCCAAAATATCTATCATGTCATTGCTGTTGTGTTCGGAAGCTCACAGAAATGTTTTGCTGAAAGTCCTGGACACTTCTTTTGTACCCCAAGACGTCTCCGTAAATCAGCTAGAAGGAGTATTGGCACATGTGAATGCAGGCCACAGCTTGGGCTTTACCGATTTTGACTTGACTCCGAAAGGGAGAGATCATAATATGGCATTACACGTATCTGTTGAGTGTAGAGGATCAGTAATGTCACACGTCTTGGTTGACACCGGGTCATCTTTGAATGTGTTACCCAAGAAGGCGATGATGAAGCTGGATGTTAGAGGAATTTTGTGTACGCCCAGTGATTTGGTAGTCAGAGCGTTTGACGGCACGCGGAGAATAGTCTTTGGATCGATTACTTTGCCTCTGCAAGTGGGGCCGGAAGTGTTTGCAACTGAGTTTTATATCATGGATATACAGCCTGCGTACAGCTGCTTGCTTGGAAGACCATGGATTCATGGAGCAGGGGCAGTCACGTCCACCCTGCATCAGAAGTTAAAATACATGGTCGGAGACAGCGTAGTCACCGTGTGCGGAGAGGAGGACATCCTGGTCAGCCATCTGTCATCATTTAAATATGTGGAAGTCGACGGAGAGATCCACGAAACACCATGCCAGGCATTCGAAGGTTTGCGCATCAAGGACAAAGGTCCCGGGCCGAGCAAAGTGCCAGAGATAGCTGTCTCATCGTATAAGGAAGCTCAAGCTCTAGTGGAAGCAGGAGAAGCCAAGGGCTGGGGCAAAGTGCTGGACATTCCTGTGAAGATGGACCGGTTCGGGCTGGGGTACCAACCGTCGTCATCAACTCCTTCCGTGGGGGCGCCCCATTTCAGAAGGCCAATCACCATCTCTGCCAGTGGAGTATGTCACGAAACTGTCAATGCTGCTTTAGAGTCTGATGAAGGAGACAGCGACTGTGATATGGATGCCTGGATTCAGCCAAGCACGCCGGGACAAGGACTGTGCAACTGGTCTATTCAGGAGCTTGTTCCTGTGACTTTTAAACAGTAATGCTTTGCTTTATTAATTGTTGAATAATCTAATGTCTTGCCCGGGGCATCGAGATTTGCTTAGGGCTGTGTTGTTATAAACATTGCGTGTCAATCATTAAATAAATGGCATTTTTCATGTGCAAATACTGTAATCCCTGTCTTTCTTGTTTTATATTTTTCAATAAAATGGCAACGTGGTTATTCGCTTTATACGCATTTTGAAGCACTTAACCATTCCTTTTGCAGGATAATATTTTCAGATGACATCCTTGAACCACCTATGACTCGTCCCGACTTCGATCACCCGGTATTCCAGGCCGAAGAAGAGGTTGTCGAAGATAGCGACGTTCCTGAAGAACTGTCTTGGTTAGTAAAGCAAGAGGAAAGAGCCATTCTGCCTCACGATGAGGTCATCGAAATTATCAACTTGGGGTCGGAAGGGGTTGAGAAAAATATTCGTATTGGAGCCGCACTGCAGAGTGATGTCAAGCGAAGATTGGTTGAAATGCTCCAAGAGTATAGTGATGTATTCGCTTGGTCGTATGAGGATATGCCAGGGCTCGATACAGATATGGTCGTGCATCGCCTGCCACTGAAAGAAGATTGCCCGCCGGTCAAACAAAAGCTTCGCAGAACTCGACCAGATATGGCAATGAAGATCAAAGAGGAAGTTCAGAAACAGTGGGACGCTGGTTTCCTGGCTGTGACGAAGTATCCCTCGTGGGTTGCTAACATCGTACCAGTGCCCAAGAAGGATGGCAAGGTTCGAATGTGCGTAGATTATAGAGATTTGAATAAAGCAAACCCAAAAGACGATTTTCCACTTCCTCACATTGACGTGTTAGTTGATAATACTGCTCAATACTCCGTGTTCTCCTTCATGGATGGCTTTTCAGGCTATAATCAGATTAAAATGGCGCCAGAGGATATGGAGAAGACTACTTTCATAACACCTTGGGGAACATTTTGTTACAAAGTGATGCCCTTCGGTTTGAAAAATGCTGGGGCAACATATCAGCGCGCGATGACGACTCTTTTCCATGACATGATGCATAAAGAGATCGAAGTATATGTTGACGATATGATTGCCAAATCCCAGACGGAGGAAGAGCATCTGGTGAATCTGCTAAAGCTATTTAAAAGGCTTAGGAAGTTCAGGCTGAGGCTGAATCCTAACAAATGCACCTTCGGGGTGAGATCGGGTAAGCTCCTGGGGTTTATCGTAAGCGAAAGAGGAATAGAGGTCGATCCTGCTAAGATAAAAGCAATTCAAGAAATGCCGACGCCTAAAACAGAGAAAGAGGTGCGCGGGTTTTTAGGGAGATTGAACTACATCGCCCGGTTCATATCTCACCTAACGGCCACGTGTGAACCGTTATTCAAGCTGTTGAAGAAAGATCAAGCTGTGACGTGGAACGAAAATTGTCAAAAGGCGTTCGATAAAATAAAGCAGTATTTGCAGGAGCCTCCTATTCTAATACCCCCAGTGGCAGGTAGACCCTTGATAATGTATTTGACGGTTCTTGAGGGAAGCATGGGTTGTGTCCTCGGTCAACACGACGAGACGGGGAGAAAGGAGCATGCGATCTATTACCTGAGTAAGAAATTTATAGACTGCGAATCTCGATATTCAATGCTGGAGAAAACTTGTTGCGCGCTAGCCTGGGCCGCCAAGCGTTTGAGGCAGTATATGCTGAATCATACAACCATGCTCATCTCGAAGATGGATCCTATCAAATATGTATTTGAAAAGCAGGCGTTGTCAGGTAGAATTGCCCGTTGGCAGATGGTCTTGACTGAATATGATATTCAATACGTCTCGCAAAAGGCTATAAAGGGGAGTGTGCTGTCTGAGTATCTGGCGGAGCAGCCTATTGAAGAGTACCAATCGATGAGGTTTGATTTTCCTGACGAGGATATCATGTACCTAAAGATGAAAGATTGTGAAGAGCCGTTGCCAGACGAGGGACCAGAGTTGGGGTCCAAATGGAAGATGATATTTGACGGGGCCGTGAATGCTTACGGCAGCGGAATAGGGGCAATCATCACCACTCCACACGGGTCGCACATCCCGTTTACTGCCCGATTGACCTTTTCCGTTACCAACAATGAGGCCGAATACGAAGCTTGTATAATGGGGCTTGAAGAAGCCATTGATTTGCGAATCAAACATCTAGACGTATACGGAGACTCAGCTCTGGTAGTGAATCAGATAAAAGGGGAATGGGAGACACGGCAGCCTAATTTGATACATTACATGAATTATGCAAGGAGATTGTTGCCTTTCTTCGACAAAATTGAATTGCATCACGTACCGCGGGCAGAAAATCAAATGGCTGACGCCCTTGCCACTTTGTCTTCCATGTACAAGGTCAATTTTTGGAACGAAGCTCCCCGAATCATTATCTCTCGGCTTGACAGGCCAGCTTATGTATTTGCTATTGATGAAGCATCTGACGACAAACCGTGGTATTTTGATATCCTTAATTTCCTGAAGAATAAAGAGTATCCGGCTGGGGCATCCAGTCAAGATCAGAAGACTCTCAGGAGATTAGCGGGTAATTTCTACTTGAATCCGGATGGCGTCTTATACAGAAGAAACCACGATTTGGTGTTGTTGCGTTGTGTAGACGAGAAAGAGGCAAAGCTTCTCATGGAGGAAATTCATGAAGGTACATTTGGTACGCATGCTGGGGGACATGCTATGACGAGAAAGCTGCTGAGGGCAGGTTACTTTTGGCTGACGATGGAAACTGATTGTTTCAAGTTCGCGAGGAAGTGCCACAAGTGCCAAATCTATGCTGACAAGATACACGTGCCTCCGAGTCCTCTAAATGTGATGTCATCTCCATGGCCATTCTCGATGTGGGGAATCAATATGATTGGAAAGATCGAGCCGACAGCTTCTAACGGGCATCGGTTCATCCTAGTAGCAATCGATTATTTCACCAAGTGGGTGGAAGCGGCGTCTTACGCGAATGTAACGAAGCAAGTGGTGGCCAGATTCATCAAGAGAGATATCATTTGCCGATATGGGATTCCCGAGCGGATAATCACGGATAATGGTTCAAATCTGAACAACAAAATGATGAAGGAGCTCTGCCATAATTTCAAGATCGAACATCACAACTCCTCTCCTTACCGACCTAAGATGAATGGCGCTGTTGAGGCGGCCAATAAAAATATCAGGAAAATTGTTCAGAAAATGGTGGTGACCTATAAGGATTGGCATGAAATGCTACCTTTTGCTTTGCACGGTTATCGTACGACGGTACGCACATCAACCGGGGCAACCCCGTTCTCGTTAGTATACGGAATGGAAGCGGTGCTACCATTAGAGGTTGAGATCCCTTCTCTGAGGGTATTGCGAGACGTTCAGCTGGACGAGGCAGAATGGGTGAAAGACAGGTTGAATCAATTGAGTCTGATGGATGAGAAGAGGCTAGCTTCTCTAGCATATGGTCGTTTGTACCAGAGCCGAATGAAGAAAGCGTACGACAAGAAGATACATCCGCGGAGCTTTCAGACGGGCGACCTTGTGCTGAAAAGGATTCTCCCGCCGCAAGCAGATCACAGGGGCAAGTGGACCCCCAACTACGAAGGGCCATACGTCGTCAGTAAAGTCTTTTCAGGAGGAGCGTTGTTGTTGTCCACCATGGACGGAGAAGACTTCACGTCACCTGTGAATTCGGACGCAGTTAAAAAATACTTTGCTTAAAATAGACCCGCTGGACAAAAAAGAGAGTCCAGGCAAAAATGGGGCATCCTGGCGAACCAAAAACAGAATGAAAGGTTCTGGCAAAATTAGGGATAAAATTGAAAAAATGTACACCCGCGAAGTTGAAAACCTACACTGGGCGGCTTCGGCAAAAAAGGGTATCCCGGTGAACTGAAAACCCGTAAAGGGCGGTTCACGCAAAAGTTAGGGATTTGAAAAGCAAATGACTGCGGTCCGAATTTGATAATTGCAATGAGCATTAATGCGGGAGAATACATTTGAGGAGCCAGTTATCGGATACAATCTTTTCAGAAGTAGGGATACCGGGAAAGTATTAGAGCCAGATGAGTCATAGGAGGATCAGTTTGTGGTGTTCATCTGCGTCCCGTTGCCGACATGTGTACAAATTTAAGTTGTCAATATTTATGCTTCTTGTGCATATTCGTGTATGTGTATATTTGCTTTGTGTAGCTTCCTCATTTCAGGAGTTATATCCCGTGTACAAAACTCCGCCCATTCAGGGGCCCAATCAATAAAATACGTTATTCAGTACTTAACACTGCTCTTTACTGTTTTGTGCATGATTAACGCCTACGTTTGATGAAACTAGCATGAGTATAACGTCGCTGGCCCTTGCCAACAGTTGCTAAAGCTTTGAATTAACTGAAAATAACGTCACTAACCTGAGTTGATTTGGTTGCATAGGCTTGTCTTGTCTTGTTTGTGTTGTTGCAGGTTTCATAACCGTACGAGGAAGATGATCGAAAGATTGCAATAACGAAAGACTCAGCCTTCACGCAGGTCATGCAGTTTCTTCCTGGAGAAGGATCGAACTCCCCAGCTAGTCGTAGCTTGTGCAAAAAAAAGAAAGGATCGACGATTACAAGATCGTAAGGCTGTATTCAGACAGGTTCATCTTTCCCCGCAGGGTCATTCACTCTCCCCCAGCGGAGTCAGTGGATTCCCCCGAGAGAGTAGTCCCACCAGCGGAGCTCTCTCCTTTCAGCAAATGTTCTTTCCTCCCAGTGGAACTCGAAGATCAAGACTCTCCCCAACAGAGTTGGTGGTGGGTCCTGTCATTTATTTTGTCAGGGATACTGTGTAATATCAGTTCACTCTCCAGCAGAAAGTCCGATCATACTGTGCACATCTGCTATTCCCAAGCAAAGTTATGTTCCCCAGCAGGGGGTTATCTTCAACAGGGCGTTTGGTTTGAATTCCCCAATTTCCCAGCAGGGTTGACTTCACCCTTCCAGCATTAATTTTGTAGCACCTGGCTATCCCCAGCGGAGTTGGCATTATCTTCAGCATTTATTTCGCTGAAGCAGTTCCTGTTATTTTAGCAGTTCAGGTAGAGAGCTCTTGCTCAAATGAACTACCAAACACTCAACATCTCGGCATGAGATATTCAATGATAATGTCAGTTTCGGCAGTATTCCCTACAGAGTTATCAGGATAAGTTTCTCTTTATTCCCAGGCAGAGTTATTTGTCATCAAAAGGTTTCATGAACCAGAATTTCAGAAGTGGCCTCCGGGCATCAGAACAGGCATCCGGTAGTTTGGTTTCCAGATATCCCCAGTGGAGTCCGCCTCAAAGTCGCTGTCACGTTGGTGCTAAGAAGTTTGTGGGTGGGGATCAATGGAGAACTAAGTCCTGACATGGACAACTTATTCCTATATTGACGGGATTTCTTCAGAAGTGGGCGTCCTAACGTGGACAGATTTATTTCCCCGGATTGATGAGATGTGTTAGTCCTAACGTGGACAGATTCGGGTTCTCGGAATTGGTGAAATGGGAAGTCATGACGTTGACAAAAGTGATTGCTCTTTGTGCGGACCATTTACTCTCATGCAGTTATCCTTCTTCGTGTTAGCGAAGCGTGGGTCCTGACGTGGACAGATCAGACAAGGGTGTGAGTCCCGACGTGGACAAGCTTTATTTCCCCAGCGGGTCGAAGGTGCCTGAGTCCTGACGTGGACAAATCAAGACGAAAGAGGGGTCCTGACGTGGACAAGTCTATTCCTTGCATGGGAAAAGAGGTTTCAGTTCCTGACGTGGAAAGATGAAAGCTTATTCCTAACGTGGAAAGAAGAGATTCCTTACGTGGAAAAGAATGGGTTTCCTTACGTGGAAAGATTGAGTCCTCACGCGGACATATCAAGATTGATTCCTGACGCGGAAAGAAAGAGATTATTCCTGACGTGGAAGAGTTTAGTCCTGACGCGGACAGATCAAAGAAGTTATTCCTAACGTGGAAGAAGAAGATAGATTCCTTACGTGGAAATTTTAGTCCTGACGTGGACGGATTCAGAAGAAGAAGTATGCCTAACGTGGAAAGAAGACGTGTTCCTTACGTGGAAGAGAAAGAGAAACTTCAGGTCCTTACGTGGAAAGATGGGAGTCCTTACGTGGACAAATCAGAAAAATGGTTCCTTACGGGGAAAGGAGATCGTGTTCCTTACATGGAAAAGATTGAGTCCTTACGCGGACACATAGGAGGAGGATTCCTGACGTGGAAGAAGGATGTACTCCTTACGTGGAAAGGTGAGTCCTCACGTGGACAGGTTCAGAACCAAAGTTGTATTCCTTACGCGGAAAGATTGGAGTCCTGACGCAGACATATCGAGTTGTACTAGAGTCCTTACGTGGACAGATTGATACGGTTCTCCTTACGTGGAAAAAGAAGATTGTATCCTGACGTGGAAAGATGGAAAGTTTAGTCCTGACGTGGACAGATGCAGAAGAGATGATTCCTGACGTGGACAGGTGTTATTCCTAACGTGGAAGAGTATATTCCTAACGTGGACGATTTATTGGAATATTCCCCAGCGGAGTTGCCGAGATTTTTCTGGGTTAACAGCAAGTGGAGTCCTAACGTGGACAGGTTCTAGTTGAGATTTCTTCGTATTGATGACAGACAGAGTCCTAATGTGGACAAGCAAGCAATCTTTTATCCCCAGCGTGGTCGTTACTAGATCAGTGAGCGGCTGCAAACAGTCAGATCCAGGCAGTGGATGTCGTTACCCAAACAGGGGTGCAGTTTATTTCTGCGGTTGGCAAATTTCCGGGTTTCTTAGTATTCAACCGTCTCGTACCTCGAATGTTTGAAGGCCGTTCACTCTTCACCCAATCGGGTCCAAGTCGCTTGAATAGGGGCAGCTGTTGCACCCTAAAATTTGCTCAACCTTATTCACTTGGTTTATGTTTCAATATCATTAGCATTTGCATATAGAGTCATGTACATAGCCTAACCATCTGCATAGCATAAGCATAGCAAGTCATTCAACAGGGGACCAAGCATTATTCTCCCCTTTAGAAGCCTATCAAGAGGTTATTATCCCAATTCAATCTCATTCAAGTCATCAAGAAAGAATTTGAAAGCAGAGAGTTCAGCAGATCAAGCCTTGAGTCCATCTCCTAGCTGAGGGTATCTGAGGGTCAACAAGAGGGTTGTGAGCTGTGAGTTGAAGGCATGGAGAGTATCTAGACATTATGAGAGACTTAGAAAGTCATTTAAAGAAGGAGACAAGTCATTGATGAGAGCACAAGAACTACAGCTGAAGGCAGTCAACTAGGGTTTCATCTGGGTCAACCCTAGGTCAACCCTAGGTCAATTGACTGATTTAAAGGGCATTCAAGTCTATTGGAGAGATGTGGGGATTCATCATTTGACATATAAAGAAGGATATGGAGATATGCCAAGAAGAATTCAAGAGAAATCAAGGAGAAGAGGAGTTTCTAAATTAGGGTTTCTGTGTAAAATCCCCTAGTTTAGGTCAAATTTCCAAGCAAGATAAGTCAAAATGCAAGGTTCAAATGGATCCTTGGCCAACATGGAACTTGTAGAGGATCTCAATACCTTTAATTTGAGTGGTGGAAGACATCAAGGAGATTTATAGAACTCAAGTTATGGTCCTTGCAAGTTACAGGTCATCTGAGGTATCTGAAATTTTGTCTGTGAAAGTGACTTGACTTCCAAGCTAGTTTTACCCCTCAAGGAGATTTCAAGTGAATTTCTGGTCAACATAAGAATTGTTCCTCATTGTCTTAGCTTTCTAGAATGGTATATCATGCCCTTATATGATGTGTGGAGCTCAACTTATGGTCTTGGCAAGCAAAGGGTATTTTGGTCATTTGTGAATTACAGGTCATTTTAACCTATGCCCAAAACTCATACAAGGAAGCTTCAAATGAAAAAACTTACAACATCAAACTTGCTCCAAATGACATTTTGAGTCTAGAAAAGTGACCATGAGAGATTGGAAATGTCCATAGCACAAGATTTCAAAATTGGTGAATTTAATGAAGGAAAATGGCTTAAAAAATGGTATTTTTCATATCTTGGCCAAATGATGCAAAATTATAGGTCATTTTGAATGGAAAAGGCATTATAAAAACATTGGCTAAAGTGGAATTTTGAGTTTAGGTCATAATTTGGGAGTTATCCATGGTTGCTTGATTTGAAAGTAACATAATCCAAATTGAAAGGGAAAGTGTAAAGGGAAATTTCTCCAATGTTCTAGGAGGTTCTAATGCAACCTATATATTCATGCAAGCTGAATCATGCAAGGGTTGGTGCTCCCATTTGGCAAGAATCTCCATTTTCATCCATTTTTCTTATTCTTCCACAAGATACTCAAACTCACACAAACCTCCCAAAATTCTCACATCTTTGAATTGAATCATCATCATCATCATTCAAACCCTAGGATTCACACCAAGAAGTGGCTGAATTGATCAAGGATCATACATATCCACTTCATCATTCCAACTTGCATGAAGGATGGAATAGCATAATTCACAAGGTTTCAGCATAAATCACTGCAAACAGAAGCATATTCATCCATTGGAGATTGTTTTTAGCAAGTATCAAGGGTTGGATTGAGGTCTAGCTACCATCACCATTATCAAGTGCAAGGTATGTATATTTCTTCGAATCTCACTGTTCTGGCTGTTAGAGATCATGTGGCTAAGATAATGTTGTTTAGAAACCCTAGAGGATCATTTCTTGAGGTTTAGGGATAGATTCATGGAGATCAATAACAGGTTACCATTTCTGTTGGCTTCGATAACAAGCTTTATGTTGAGTTATAATCAATATGTTGAGGCATAGAATAATGAGGCAAGCATGTAGAACATCTGTTGACCATTAGGTTTGAGTTCTGGCAACTTTGATCTCAGGCAAGCATGGTGTGTTCTGAGGTTCGAGCTCTCTGTTTGGAGTGTGTAATGAGAGTTAGGGAAAACTAAGAGTAGGCATGGATTACTGGAGTTTCCTAGAATATTTTAGGGCTTGGAATTTTGTGTTTTCATCAAGAAATCATGGAGAAAGATTGAGTGGAATTCTCATGCATGGAAGTGGGGACTGAAACCCTAGGCGAAGGGAGGAAGAAGATGAACCACGCGCCCTTGGATCTGGAGGGAATATTGACTTGACCAGGGATCGAACGGCCCTCATTCAATCTGAGTTTTGGTGGGAAATTTCAAAAGAGACCAAACGCTGCGTTTCATTAATTGGGGGGTTGGGCTCAGAGCGCTATCCACACCCCCCATTTTAATAAGCCCAATGCCTTGAACGTGTTATCCCTGCTATTCACACCCCCTCCACTTTATTTCATTATATTTTCTTTTATTTTCTTTAATTTTTTCATGCATTTTCTAAAATTCATAATAAATAGCAAAATAATCATTTTTAATTCATTCTTTTTGCATTATTTTCTTTAGGATGTCTAGAAAATTATAAAAAATAAAAATTGCATTTTATTTTTTATTTGATATTTTTCCCATATTTTCTAAATAAATGACATTTTAAATGGTTTCATTTCATACATGATTTTATTAATTTTTGTTCTATTAGATATTTTCATATTTTTCATCCATTCTTTTTAGGTTGTTTAGATTAGACATTGAACTTATAGATTCAATTTAGTTCCCATTTTTAGAAATTAAATTTAGGTGCTTAGTATAGGTTTGAACAACATGAACAAATTAGGGTTTTTAGGTGATGACTTAGGAGGTTTGATTCTTTCCCTTAGGACTTAGGGTTTAACTAGATTAGTTATGGGACTATAGGGGCTATGGGTAGTTATTAGATCCCTTATAGAAAAAGTCAGGACTCCCCTACTACTATTAATACTCTGTGTATGTCTGATTGACTGGTGTGGCGTGCCCTCTGGGGATTATTGCTTGCTTGCTTGGGTATTGGGATTGTCTGGGGATTTGGGAGAGCTGAAGACTTGAAGAGATGGAAGCCATTGGAGATCTAGAGATTGAAGTTCAACTTCCAGAGTTGAAGAGAAGATTTTTGCTAGCAGATGCTGAGGAACTAGGGTTTAGGAGCTAGGCAGAGCTCTAGGTTAGAAAGTTTGTTTCTCAAATATGGATTGCCTTGTCTGCATCCATTCTTCTCTGTGATTCAGAGTCTCTCTAAGACACTCACCCCCTTCCTTTGGAAGGCTTGGTGATGGTGTTTATGAGATAGAACTCTTGAGAGAAAATGTCTCTTGTGTTAGAAGCAGTCTGTTCACCACCCTTGGTAGTCAACTGGTTGCTTAACACCCAATTCACTCTTGTGATTGATCCCTCATCCTGGAGGTTTGGACTTGAAGAAAAGCCATGGCAGATGGAAGACTGATGATCAAAGCCCTTGCCTGAAGGCCATGAAGATGGAGGCTGATGCTTGTTGAAGCCTGTAGCTGATTGGAGATTACTTGGAGCTAGATGTTGATTCAGAGCTGCTGATGCTGTTGATATTTTTGCTGTATTTCATTGCTGATGTATTGATTGGTTTTCCTGGCTGTATTGTTTGCTGTTTACCCTGCTGGGTTGAAAGTGAAGCCTGTTCACTTTTGCCTATTGTTTTCCAGGTTCGAGGTTGAGTGGGACTCCCTTGCCTCGCTTGTACTGTTGCATCCATGCATTTTACTGTTTTACTGTATATATCTGGTTTTGTTTCTGTTTCTGCCTATCCCTTAGGATCTCTGTTTCTCTCTGTGCAAGAGAGGAGCATGATAGACACTAGGTCTTAACCCATGCATGATAACATTAGGGTAGTTTGGTTCCCTTCGCAACCGTAGGTTAGAGTTCTGTCTCTTCTTTCTCAAAACAAACAGAAAAACACATAAAGATTTCAAACACAATAAAAGACACTTCTTCCGTAAAAGAATGTGAACTCACCAAAACGTCATTTTTGTCCGCCGGGACTGCTAATCAAGAAAACCTTTTTCAGAAGGAATAAAATCAATCAAGACAAGCTCGTGTCGTACGTGGCCCGAACTACGTTTGCTCTGATCTTTCATGCTGTATGAAAGTACGTAGGCATAGGATGCGATATCCTAGCGAGCAACCTTCCCCTCCTTTCCCGTAGGTAGGCGAACTACGTTGACTCTGATTTCTCGTTCCAGGCGAGAATACGTAGGCATAAAGTGCGATACTTTGCAGAGTCATTTTTATTTTCATTTTATTTTCTTTTTAACCCTTGACCTATAGTTTAGATAGAATAACAATCCATACCCGAAAACAAGTGTGGATCCCGTCGAGTACGACGGACGTGAGGGGTGTTAATACCTTCCCCTTGCGTAACCGACTCCCGAATCCAGGTTTTGGTTGCGATGACCATACCTTTCCCGTGTTGTGCGAGGTTTACTCTGAGCGTTTCCTTTCCCTCCCGTGGGATAAATAACGCACGGTGGCGACTCTTCTGTTCAGCCGGCGCCGATTTTCGCAGTAGCGACAGGTATTCAGCCCAAATGCCAGGTTTGACGACCAATTCTGCATCTTATTTGAGACAATAAATGGACGAAAATAACCATCAAATGGTTCAAATGATGTCTCAAACTATGGGGGAAATCTTTTAGCCCCTCATTCAGAATATTAAACAAACCAATCAACAATTTGCAGTGCAAATGACGCGCCTTATAGAATTCTTGGGTGTACCAAATCCCCCTCGACAACCACTGGGGGATTATCTAATAAAAAACAAATGGGTAGTCTTCGACGAAGACAACATCATTAACCAAATTCCACAAAACTTGAACCAGGAAAATCAAAACAACCAGGGAATGATCGAATGACCTAGAGTTGAACCCCCTATGAACCAACCACAAGTTCCTAGAGAAGAAGAACCAATGGTAGTTTTGGTAAATAGAAACCAGGATGCTGAAAACATCGTACAACAAGTTCAACGTAACAATCTAGTGGTAGACAATAATTTGGCTGCCATGGTCGAAAGAATCATGGCACGTAACAGAGTAAATTTTGGCCTTCGACAGACAAATTATACGTCACCGTTATCAGAATACTTCCTCCAGGAAGATTTACCCCCGAGAACAAAAGTTCCCAAGTTCACTAAGTTTTCTGGGGATACCACTGAGTCTACTGTTGACACGTGGCTAGGTATTTGATAGAAGCGGGAGACATTTCAAATGATGAGAATCTTAGGGTCAAGTATTTCCCAAGTTTTCTTACAAAAAACGCTTTTACTTGGTCCACAACCTTACCTTCAAATTCGATTCACAATTGGGCCCAGTTAGAACGTTTATTTCATGAACAATTCTACATGGGACAAACGAATATTAGTTTGAAGGAATTGGCTAGTATAAAACGAAAGTTTACTGAGCCAATTGATGATTATTTAAATAGATTTAGACTTCTCAAACCAAGGTGTTTCACGCAAATACCAGAGCATGAGTTAGTCAAAATATCTGTTGGTGGCTTAAATTATTCCATTAGAAAGAATTTAGATACTCAATACCTGAGGAATATGGCCCATTTGACCGATAAAGTTTGACAGTTGGAATGTGTTAGTTCCATGGTACTATGATTGTCTAAATTTTGGTAAAACATGATTTTGCATTGATGTTAAGCAAGATGTTATAACATCTTCATCAATTGTTATGACAATACTGCTGTCATGTGTTTCAAACAAGATGTCGAGACAGATGTCATGACATCTTTGTCTGGTACAGCAGGAGCTGCTATTTTATATCTCTTGACAAATGTGTTTTGGTTTGATGAGGTCCTGTTGGATATACCTCATCAGTATGCGCAAGTCAAGGAGATTTATTAGGAATAAAGTGCAGATTTAATTGGATTTCATAAAAAGGATCTTTGAGACTTTTTAGAAAACTATAAAATATTTGTTTCTATTTTTATGGAGAAGATTCTGCAGAAGATTTACAATGAGAAGATTTAGAATTTGATTTGATCAAATATGAGTTGGTTTTAATTATGAGAAGATTTGGAGTTTGACTTGATTGGCAGGCATTTTGGTAAAACTAGGTGTAATCACAAGATGTCCTACAGGATGTCATGACATCTGTCTGTCAGGATCACCAGGTTGCTTCCATATCTTTTTGTGCAAGCTTGCTGCACTATTCAGGTGTAGAACCTGCGTGTTTTTGGTGGTTTTCTAAAGGGGTTTCTAATACACTTATTATAGATCAGATTTGATTTCATATGGAGTTATTATCAGAAGATTGATTGAAGATAGGAAGAATTATATGATTAGATTTGATTGATCAAATCAAATCTGTTGCAATTTATGAAGATTGAAATCTTCTTTTCATGCTGTTACTTTTGGCACAGCCCAAGCCTAGTATGCATTACTATTTAAGGAGGCGAAAACCCTAGCTGGAAGAAATAGACAAGCATTCACAACAAGAAGATCTTTAATGCTAAATAAGGGTTTAGGGTTTTGAGAGTATTGTGTGTGTGTGACTCTGTAAGTCACCATTTGTATCTTTTGATGCATCGTGGTAGACATACTTATGTGTTAGTTTTGGGAGCCATTCACTCATTGGTTAATGTGTGAATTGGACTAAGTTGTTAATTGTAAATTGTTCACTCAAAGCGTATAAGCAAGAGTGTATTGTTCTTGATTGAAGCTTTTAAGCAAAGATCAAGTTGTGACTTTGAAGGGCGTCTTCTAAAGTCTTTTTGCTTTGTTGAATTGATATCACTACTGTGATTGAGGGGGAGTGAGAGGTGTCTCTTATCTAGGTGTGGTCTAGGCAGAAATTGCACTGGTAGGGATTAAGTGAGGGGTTGTAAATTGGGAGTAAATTGATACTACTTATAGTGGATTTCCTTCCTGGCTTGGTAGCCCTCAGATGTAGGTGATGTTGCACCGAACTGGGTTAACAATTCATTGTGTTATTTATCTTTCTGCATTTAATATTCTGCTCAATTTAAATGGTTAGATAAATTATTCTGTCAGTTTGCAGATGTTACAACAGATGTCATGACACTGTTAATTTTTAAAAGTAATTTAAAATGCTCATGTTCTGTTCTTGTTCTGTTTTACCAGAGATCAATGTTCTTAACATCTCTTAGGACATCTGAGATCTGCATACCAGAATTTAAGAATGTTCGAGAGAAGAAAAAGTGAGGGTAAATAAGAATAAAATGATAGTCTATGTCGAATTCAACGAAGACGACAAAAGGTCGTGCAGTGAGTCTATAAGTTTCGATGAAAATGAAGTAGATCTCGCTGAATTAAAAAAGGGTTCACCCTATTCTTGCAAGGTTTTAGCACCTTCGAATAGGAAGAACTCTACTAAGTTAGATAAGAATGATAGGTTTCCTAAGAGAACTTATACATTCGATGCCACAAAGTTCGATGAAATCTTCGATTTATTAGTTAAAAATGGGAAAATAATAGTACCTCCTAATGCTAAAATGCCCTCATCGTGCTCAGCTCCATAGTGACATCAACCACTTCTGGGGAAACTTCCAAAACATTGATTTGTTTTAAAAGCTTCTTAAGACTAAAAATGGCAGAAACATCTTATTCCAGGATTTAAAAAAAGTTTACTGCAAAGATTTTTTTTTATCTACACAAGCAAGTCACTGTCATTTTCCCCAATTAGCGTGTTCCTTGAGGCGGTCGAAGTAGCAGTACTCTTGTCGTCAAAGTTGTATTGAGAACTGAGCATGGCCTTTAAATACTCCAGTGGTCATTGTACTTCCAAAGATTCCAACTCTTCATGGGAAAGACTGTTCGATTGAGTGCCAGTCGAAGTGGTGGTGGGAGGATTTTGGATTTATTTTCTTGGTTCACTTGGTCTTCTAGAACCTCCACTTTATTTTCTGTTTCAGATGTAGTTTGGTCTCCTCCTTCTTCTTCTTCTTCTTCTTCCTCATTTTCTTCTTCTATATCTTCTTCCTCTTTTTCCTCTTCCTCTTCAACAAGCTTGTCATCCTCACTTGGTTGTTCCTCGAGATCACCCTCAGTAGTCTACTATATATTAGGCATCACAGTGTCCCTAGAAAGATCAACAATTTCTTTCTCGATCGGGTCCTCTTTTGGAATAGGCGCTTCGACATGAGGAAACTCTACCACAGGAATGACTTGTGTCTTCTTGAGAGCACCTGTAGATTGGATTCTCTCCTTAGAGCCTTTTGTCGAACCTTTCACATAGGCCCTAGAGGGAGTTATTGGATGGTAACCGGGATCACTGCTTGTTGTTGGAATAAGTTGTTTCACCATTAGTTGACTTTTGGTGCCAGTGGTAACCTGTAAAGAGAAAAGCTAAAGAATTAAAGGAATAAATGGTAAAGGAATTGCAAGGTTGCAGTGTAACAGCCTTTTCTACCCACAGTTAAATGGCAAAATAATCACATATATCAGAGTAAAATATTAAACTCAATAAAAATCACCTCAAAAGGGCGTACATTTCCCAATAAATCAAAATAGTTCAAGGCTCCGTAAACAACGGATTTTCCCAAAAGACATCAACAATTGCACTAAGGCAGCAGAACTCAAAAGGCATAATCCAAAGTGAGTAAAATGATTCATAATAATCAATGTAGGACACCAACATATAAAATGGCGTCATTTTCATATTCAACATCACCATATTCATTCATGGACATCAAAGGCCACAACATCATAATTTACTCAAAATCATCTCATAAATGCAAATGCAACAAGACTCAATACATGTGGTACCAATCATCACAGCTCGATGGACATTGGGTCATCAACCTTCCATAGATCCCCATCAATAGGATCAATTCTACTCTAGAACTGGAGCATATCAAAATAACTCACATCCACACAATGGGATTGAAGTCACAGTAATCAAGGTCCTGAACCGAAGTCCGGATGCACATGAATACATGATGCACACGTCAATAATCATCCTCATAATAACATCATAGGTGCATCATCATTCATCATAATCATTACCATCAAAAATCATGCCATCATAGAATCATAAAAACTCATGGAAATATCATCATAGTTCGTCAATCATTACATCATAAGAATCATCATACAAATCACATAGAACTCATATTAATTCGTCAAAGAAATCACAACATTAGAACATCAAAATAACACTGCACAAGAACATTATCAACTTCCAAAACATATTAGCTATGAAAATATTTGGTAACCAACTATTTTATCTATACCATATTATAGCCCTGTTCATTAGCTTTCCAACGCTTCAAACGGTTCGTCATTCAGATTAACGGTTAAAAAGTTATGATTGGAACCGTTTCTGACGTTTTTCCACCTATGAGTCGACTCAAAGGTCGACGCACAAAGCTATGAGTCAAAGAATACTATTAAAATTTCCACAATTTTGCACTCGGGTGACCTCAGGTCGACCCAAGGGTTCTAGCAGTCGACTCACACTGTTCTGAACCTCAAAAATCACTTTTTTAAGAGCACTTTCACCCCAGATTATCACTCCAAAGTCTATACCACTAACCCCCATCACCCTAGACCCGATTTTATATCAAAATAACATCCTAAAACTCAATTAGGCTATGTTTTACTCATGGAGTAACAACAATTCATCATAATTTCGTTACAACTACACCATGGTCATTAGAGTTACTCACTATCTAATTTCCCTATAGGGTTGAACAAATGTCAAATCAGAGTTTTAGCCACGAAGGTCTAATTTCTCTTTTACCCAATTAAATCCTTATGGTTATGTTGTACCCCAAAATTTGACCAACCAGTTTTTGTACTTGTCTTGTGTTCTATTTTCATTTTTGCATCTTGTATATCATAGCATTTGTTTTTGGACAGGGGATCAAGGTTTTTCTGTGGCTCAGAGTTTGTTTTTAGTGCAGTAGACTGAACAGCGAGCATCAGAAGCTCCGACATTTATTTTTCCCAGCGATCGAGCGGTCGATTTTATTTCGTTTTGCAGGATAATTTTCAGCTCAGTAGGAAACTCTCAGGCTATCTCAAGCATTCTCATGATTATAATATTCAAGGGCAAGTTTCAGAGGCTGGACAGGGCTTAGAACGAATGAAAACGGGCAATTGTGCACTTTTCCCTCCAAAAGGCGCCAAAATTCAAATTTTCAAGGTGTTAACCGATTAACCAATATGGTTAACTGGTTAACCAAGGCAAAATCAGGATAAATTCAAATTTTAAAGGTGTTAACCGATTAACCAAAATGGTTAATCGATTAATCAAGGCCAATTTTGCCTCTACACGTGAGTTTTTCAAGTGTGCCACTTTTGGGGTCCATTTTGATCACTTGTGAAGTTGATTTTACATCAGAAGAAGGATCTAGAATCACTCAAAATTTTGATTAGCTTTCAAATTAATTCAAATTCCCTCCAATTTCTCATTCCTAATCCCATTCCAATTTTCATAACCACACTCCAAACCATCATTCTACTCTTAACCTAGAGCATATTTAAATGAATTTGCTCCAAACCTCACACATAATCCTCATAATTCCATTTTCATTTTTCAGAATTCACACACTTTGAATTTTGCTCTCAACTTTTCTCCATCTCTCAAACTCCATTAGAGCTCTCACCTTGAACTCTTTGATTCTTCATTGGAATCATTGAATTCTAGATCTAAACCTTCATCCTTCTTCCTTATTATCTCCAATTCTCCATCCAATTTGCGTGCTAGTATGGATATGAATTTGGAAGTGGATCTAGAAGAGTTTATTTGGTTTGATTTAGCTTAATTTTGTTGGATCTTCACTTCTACTACAAGAAATCATCCGGATCTTGAAGAACCTCTAGATTTCTAGCTTGGATCTGCTTATTTGAAGTTGAATCAACACTCACTAAAGCAAATCTCCGATTTGTAGGTTGGAATTCTAGATTTGATTCTGTTTTTGAGCTTATTTTGCATTATTGATGTGGATATTCATTTTTGATTGATTTGGTTGATTTTGATTCATGTGATTTGTGATCTTGCTATTTGAATGTGTTTACATGTTGATTGGATCACTGATTTCTGGTTTAAATTCGTGCATAATTGATTACAATATCATTTGGATTATTGCATAAGTGATTAATTGCTGGAAAGTGCTTTTGAGCTGCTATTTTCTACTTCTGGTACAATGTTAATCGGTTAACCAGTTGCAGTACAAACTGGTTAATCGATTAACCAGTGCGAATTTTCAAATTTTCAAGTTTTTTTATTGGTTAGTCGGTTAACCAATAGTGTTAGCCGATTAACACTGAACCAAAATGTCATATTTGCTGTTTTTAAGCTTGTTTTGGTGCTTACTCACTTTGAATCTTCATGGATCAATATGATGCATTTGGAGTGAGTTTTTTTGGATATATGTCGTTGTTCTTGATTGTTTAATCTTGATTATTCGATACGCGTGGTTCATTTTTCCACTTGAATGCATACTTTGTGGATGTTGTTCAAGTGATGATCATTTGCATTGTTTGAGTTTGAAGAATGGCTTGGTTAAGATGTGCTTGTGGTGACTGTTGTCCCACACTTTTTCCTCCCACTTTTCTTTATGTTTGCATTTTCATATGTGCATTTCATCTTTCATTTCTTCCTATTTGTGATTGAATTGCTTTGTGTTTTCTTGGTCTTTTGCCATGATCCCTTAGGATTCCTAGTCCCTCCGTTTAGGATGGGAGTAGGAGAGATATTAGGTGTTCAATCCAAGCATGCTAACATTAGGGTAGATTTCCCTTTTCAAGCCCAACTTTAGGAGAATTTTTCATGAAAACATTAGGGTTGATTAGTCTCCCCTTAGAGTTCGTGTCTTCTCTTCTCATCTCAAAACTTCGCTCTCAAATCATAGTCTTTAGTGCAACATGAATTACAAACATAATTCAATTCACTTATTCATAAAAAACACAAAACAAAAACATCAAACCTTTTCATCCTTCGGGATTGTTTGAAAATCATTTTCAGAAATAGTGTTGTTAAGTCTTGGTTCTACCGCAAGCAGCAATACACCTAACTGCTAGAACGAAGGTTTAACCCTACTCGGTTAAAACACTTGAACCAATTTGTGGTCGTGTCATCCTGAACTATGTTTGCTCTGATTTCTCATACCAGATGAGGATACGTAGGCACAAGACGAAGATGTCTTGGCAAGCAACCTTCCCCACCTTCACCCGTAGTTTTCGGAACTACGTTGACTCTGACTTTCCCATTGCATGAGGGAATACGTAGGCATAGAGCGACGATGCTCTATCAAGTCTCTTTTCTTTTATTTTTGACTCTGTGATCCTGTAGCTTAGATATATTAACACCCTTTTAGATAGATAACAAGCGTGGATCCCGTTGAGTACAACGGACGTGAGGGGTGCTAATACCTTCCCCTTGCGTAACCGACTCCTGAACCCAAGATTTGGTTGCGATGTCTTTTCCCTTTTCGTAGGTTTTCTCTGATTGTTTCATTTCCCTTTCTTTGGGATAAATAATGAATGGTGGTGACTCTTCTGTCTTTCGCCGACCTTTTTCGCAGTTGTGACAACTGGCGACTCTACTGGGGAAACCTCTCCCATCCCCTATGTGAGTCAATCTTAGCGCTTGTTTGTTTTATCTATGGGTGTGTATACATGTATGTGTGTTGCATTTGTACTTTCTTTGCATTCGCATTTTATTTTCAGAACTTTATATGTCATTATTGTTGTGATGTTGGGAGGAAATGTTCCATTGAGTGATAAGCCAAAACCCAGGCTTGAGAATAACCATAGCATTAGAGTGGAGAGTAGTGAGGACCTGTATGGCAGCATGCACTAGTCCTCATGAAATTCGCGTTCAGATGAGGTTTTCTTTGAAGACATCCCATCCTGTGCATTGGTCAGGAGCGAGATGTTGGATCTGAAAACTGTCGACTCTGGAGATCGTTCATTTGGAAGTCATCTAAGTGAGGCCGCTTCGTTAGACTATGATGCCAAACCAGAAATGGTGAACGTATCATCATTTCTTGAAAGTCTGTGACGCTGACGATCGTATAGGATGCCAGACCTTATCAGAGATAGGTTCATACCTGTGAGTGGGGAGGGCTATGCAGGAAATTTTGACCTTTAACCTACCCGGTTTTCTCGCCAGTCTGAACCTGTGATCCTTGATACAGTGGGTCCTTATGTTAGTGTTGTGTTATTATCTTGCCATAGTGAAGCGCTGTTTCATCTCAGTCAACAACACATCAATCTTGATCCCCTGTTTTCATTTGCATTTTAACATTGACATGTATTTATGTTGCAGGTGCATATTTTCCTTTTGATTCTAGTAAGCCAATCCACTACCAATATGGAGGTCTGTTTGAAAAAGACTATTATGTACAAGTTTCCTACTTCAGATATAGGTTCATTGCTCAGTTTGATCTCTGCTGCTGATCGCAGTGTGATGGAAGATTTCAAGAAAGAGTATGGAAAGCTTCTAGGTTGTGTCTGTAGAGCTTTAGTGTTTGAGTTGGAAGGACTTCACACCTTGCTTCAGTTTTATGATCCACAGTTGAGATGCTTCACTTTCCCTAGTTATGTGTTGATGCCTACTCTAGAGGAATTTTCCATGTTGCTAGGAGTTCCTATCCTGGATCAGATGCCTTTTAATCATTCTGAAGCAGAGCCTAATTTGACTAAGTTGGCTAATTCACTTCATCTGGATGCTTCTGAGTTGGAAGGGAAGTTGGTTAGGAGGAATGGAATACTTGGTTTCCCGTTGCCTTTTCTGGTTGGTAGAGCTCAACAGTTTGCAAAAGATGGATGATGGGTCGTCTTTAATGCTATCTTGGCTCTGTGTATATATGGCATAATTTTGTTCCCGAATATTCTGGACTTTGTGGATTTGGATGCCTTCCATATCTTTGTCTCGAAGAATCCTGTGTCGATGCTTCTAGGAGATGTGTATCACTCTGTGCATTATAAGAACGAGAATAGGAGGGGAAATAATGTTTCTTGTTGTGTACCTCTCTTATATAGATGGTTTGTGAGTCACCTTCCTAAGACGGGTCCTTTTGTTGACGTCTCAAATACCGTTGAGTGGTCGGAGAAGCTCATGGGTTTGACATCTGAGAACATCGTTTGGTTTGACAGAGACCATTTGGGTACAAAGATCATCTTTAGCTGTGGTGGTTTTCCCAAAGTACCTTTGATTGGAAGAAAGGGTGGTATTAACTATAATCCAGCTCTCGCAGTAAGGCAATTTGGGTATACTTTGAGGGAACCTCCGAAAGTAGAAGAAATACATAAGTCTTTGTATTTCACTGGTTTGATTGATAGAGAGGGGAAGTCTTGGAGAAATCTTGGAGTAAGATCCACCGAGAGGGGAAGTCTTCTTTGGGAAAGAGCAATAGCAGAGCCTTTGAGCCTTATGTGGTTTGGATTAAGGAAAGAGTTGAGAGATTGTTGTTACCATTTCAATTCCAAGAACCTTTGTATCCTTTGATGATTGAGAAACCGACGATAGTTGATATTCAGAGATATAATCAACTGTGGGTCGAGAAGGAGGAATTACGAAAGGTAAACGAGGAGTTGGAAAAGGATATTCTTCAGCTCAGAAGTGAAAGAAATCAAGCCACATATTCATCCTAGAAGCAGACAGAGCTAGTGAACAAGCTGGGTAGAGAACTAACTAAAGAGATTCACGCCAGAGAGCGAGTGGGCCTAGACTTGAAGAGTGTTAGTGATGTTCTCAAATATAAGAAGAAAGAGTTAGGCAGAGCACAACTAGAGATATCCAAGTTCAATACGCAATGGAACGCTATTCTGACTAACAACAAGGAACGAGAAGATGGGCTTAGGAAACAAATTGTCAGGTTGAAGAATCAACTCAGGGTGAAAGAGGAGAAAGATATAGTTGAATCCTCACGCCGACGCGAAAGTGACCATAAGCTAAATGAAGCTCTTGCAACGTTGGAAGAGTACAAGCCAAGAGCTGATATGAAGAGGCCTAGGCTCGAAGATGCCTTTGGTGAAGGCGCCTGGGAAGATTATGCCTAAGGCTTGCATGCTACCATTAGCAATAAAGACTTACTCATTCAGGGGTTGATTGCTAGGCCAGACCATCCGGATACGAGGTTGTTATTGGAGGATTTCTAGTCTCGTTGTCGTACTTGATGTATTTTCTCTTTGTATTTGTTGTTTTGTTGTATCTCGACCATCATCAGGATTGTTGGATGGGGTCGTGTTTGATTCCGTTGTATTTCCTCGGTGAGGTGTTGTGTAGTGACTATGGATCTCATTTTATTTATGAGAATATTGCTTACTCCATCTGTTGGTTTCTTGTTGTCATGCTATCCTCGTGGAATTGGAATCAAGGGGAAATTTTCCCTAAAGCATATTTACATGTCTACATACTGCATCATTTCTCATTTGCATCGCAGGTGTTCTGGGATCTGTTAACCTTGCCTCTGTTGTGGTTTGCTTCAGTTTGTTTAAGGATTGACAACCAAGCGATTCATCTCTACTCTACCAGAGGAAATCAACGCAAAGTCATGGATCAAATTCAGCTCGAGTTGCAGGAGTTCCGTGACCGAATGGCCAAATTTATGGGTATGATGCAAGGGGTCGCTAATGGCCAAGAATAGATGAGAACACTGGTGCAACCCCTGATTGATAGGGTTGACGGGAGTGGTGTCCTTCATGGTGGAACTATTGTTATTCCTCCTCATAATGACAATGGTACTCCACATGCTAATGTTGTTCCTACAGTGGTTATCCCTCCGGGTGGAGGAAATCAGACTGGAGTTCACATTCCAGGTCCGACGTGTGTTGTGCATGGGAATACTAGCCCTCAGTGGGATAAAGATGATCAAGACAATGTTTTCTCTATGAGAGATATTGGTGCAGGTCTTCCGTTTGATGCGGACAGAAGGTTTAAGCTGATTGAAGAAAAGATGAAGTCTTTTGAAAATCAGAATTCCTTGGGGTTGGATATGGCAAATCTGGGGTTGATCCCAGACTTGAAGGTTCCTCCGAAGTTTAAGGTTCTGGATTTTGACAAGTATAAGGGGACAACCTGTCCTAGGGTTCATCTTTGTTCTTATTACTGCAAGATGTCTGCGTATTCCGACAACGAGAAGCTGCTCATGCATTTCTTCCAGGATAGTCTTTATGGTCCATCCATAGAATGATATATGGGCTTTGAACCAGTCAACATCACAAGTTGGAGGGATTTGGCTGAAGCTTTTGTCATGCATTATCAGTATAACAGTAATCTGGCACCGAACAGGGTACAGTTGCAGAACTTATCTCAGAGGAGTAATGAATGTTTCAAGGAATACACCCAGAGATGGCGCGAGCTTGCTGCGAGGGTTCAACCTCCTATAGTGGAGAGAGAACTTATTGACATGTTTGTTGCCATGTTTCCTGGTGTGTACTGCGAGAAGTTAATAGGCAACATGTCGGGTAGCTTTTTAGATTTGATCATCACCGGTGAGCGGGTGGAAAACATAATTAAACTGGGGAAGATACATGTCAGAGAAGGATCCTCAGCTAGAGGAGGGAGAAAAAGTTTTGGTAAGAAGAGAGAAGGGGAAACAAATGTTATATCAAGTCTCAGAGGCCGAAATAAGAATAGAAATCAGCAATATCGCCAACAGAAACCTTAGGTTGCAAGCATTACGGTTCCAACTATACCACCACCACAACAACAACCGCAGCGTCCACAACAACAACAACAAGGTTACGCTCCAAGACAATTCTACGATTGTGGAAGAGTATTAAACAGACAATTTGATGCACTGTCGATGCCTTACTCACAGTTACTGCAACATTTGATGCAGTTGCAATTGATCCAGAAATAGGCTTTGCCTCCTTTAACTGGCACACCACCCCCAGGGTATGATGCTAATGCCCGGTGCGATTTTCATTATGGTGCTCCCGGCCACAACATCGATAATTGTAAAGCCTTCAAGCATACGGTGCAAGACCTTATCGACAGTAAAGCTATTAATTTTTTACATGACGCGCCTAATGTTGTGCAAAACCTCATGCCTAATCATGGAGCGGCTGGGGTAAGCGCCATTATTGAAGAGGGTTGGAGTCTGGTGACAGATGTTGAGAAGGTGAAGACTGCTCTGAGTTTTGTGAAGGATAAGTTGTTGAGTGGATGAGTGTTTCCCCGTTGTGACCTATACTGTGCAAGTTGTTTAGCTCATCCCGAGGGATGTAAAAATCTGAAGAGTCATATTCAGGGATTGATGGATGAGGGTGTTCTTCAGTTCAACAGAGTGTCAGAAGAGAAGAATGAGAAAGTAATTGATGAAGAGAAGAATGAAGTGGCTACAATTTATATTCCTTATAAGACAATTACTATTTTTGCGCCTCCAAGGTCACCCATTGTCATAATTACTAAGGCTGGACCTATACCTTACGAGAGCACCAAGGCGATCCCATGGAACTATGGGGCCGAGGTTTATTGCAATGGTTAGAAGCAGGAGTTAAAGAGTACACCATTGGATTCTGTTGATAATTTTGTAGGAACCGGTGGGATAATCCGAAGTGGGAGGGTGTTTGCACCTTCGGAAGTGAATGTTGAACGAGCTAACAAAGGGAAGGTTGTGGTTGAAGAAAGTTCTCAGCGTGGGGAGAAAGAAACTTTATTGAAAGATACGGAAGAGTTTATGCGCTTAATTAGGAAAAGTGACTATAAGATTGTAGATCATCTGCAACAAACTCCGTCAAAGATTTCAATGTTATCCCTATTACTGTGCTCTGAGGCACATCAAAATGCCTTGTTAAGGATTCTGAATACCGTGTACGTGCCACAAGAGATTTCTGTGAATCAGTTGGAAGGAGTGGTGGCACACGTCAACGCTGGGGACGGGCTAGGATTTACTAATCTTGATTTAACGCCCAAGGGACGAGACCATAATCACGCGCTGCATATCTCTATTGAATGCAGAGGGGTTGTACTGTCGCATGTGCTGGTGGACACCGGGTCTTCACTGAATGTGTTACCCAAGAAAGCTTTGATGAAGCTGGACACCTGAGGAGTAATGTGCACCCCAAGTGATTTGATAGTACGAGCTTTTGATGGGACAAGAAGGTCTATTTTTGGAGAAGCGACTCTTCCCATCCAGGTTGGTTTGAAAGTCTTTGATGTCGTGTTTTACATAATGGATATTCAGCTGACATATAACTGCCTATTGGGCCAACCTTGGATCCATTCAGCGGGAGCTGTGACGTCAACTTTACACCAGAAACTGAAATATATGGTGGGCGGTAGTATTGTCATCGTGTGCGGTGAAGAAGATATTATGATAAGTCATTTGTCTTCGTTCAAGTATGTGGAGGCATACGGGGAGATTCATGAAACGCTATGTCAAGCTTTCAAAACCGTCTAGATAAAAGAGAAGACACTAGTCATGAGCAGAGCGCCTAAAGTTGCTTTGTCGTCTTTCAAGGAGGCGCAAGCAGTGGTGAAGTTTAGAGCATCTCAAGGCTGGGGGCAAGTCCTGAGCATCCCCAATAAACAAGACAAGTTTGGACTGGGGTACAACCCATCTTCTTCTTCTCCACAGAGCGTGTCGCGCTACAGGGGACCAGTCTAGTTCACTAGTGGTGGGGTAATTTTTGATCATATCAATGTTGTATCTGATGAAGAAGGTGATAGTGACTACGACATGGATGCATGGATCCGGCAGTGTATTCCTGGTCAGAGCTTGAACAACTTGACCATCAAGGAAGTTATCCAAGTGACTCATCAAGAGTAATTTTCCTATTTTATTGACTATGTGCATCCCTATGTTCTACCTGGAGCATAGTGGTCTTTGTCTAAAGGGCCTTATCTTTTATGTCTGAACATTTGTTTTATCATTAATCAAAGGGCATTTTTCTTGCATTCAAATATTGTGATCCTTGTTTTTCTTGTTTTGTTTTAACAATAAAATGGCAATGTGGTTTGTGCTTGTTTGCATATCATGTTAAGCGTTAAATCATCATCGTTGCAGGTTTCACATTGCAGATGCCACCGGTTCAGACTCGTCTATGACTCAGTATGACTTTGATAATCCAATCTTTCAAGCCGAAGAAGAGATTGAAGAAGACGAAGACCTGCCTGAAGAGCTCGCCAGGATACTGAAATAAGAAGAGAAAGTTATTCTGCCTCATCAGGAGGAAATTGAAGTCATCAACTTGGGTACCAAAGAAGCTAGAAAGGAAGTCCGGATAGAGGCCGTGTTGCAGAATAATGTCAACCAAAGACTGGTTGAAATGCTCCGAGAGTATAGTGATATCTTTGCTTGGTCATATGAAGATATGTCCGATCTTGAAACAGATATTGTGCTTCATCGCTTTCCTCTTCGTGAAGAGTGTCCTCCTGTAAAGTAGAAGCTTAGAAGAACCGGACCGGATATGGCGGTAAAGATCAAAGAAGAGGTCCATAAGCAGTTGGATGCAGGATTTCTTGTCGTAACGAATTACCCTCCGTGGGTCGCTAATATTGTGCTTGTGCCAAAGAAAGATGGTAAGGTACGTATGTGTGTAGATTACCGTGATCTTAATAAAGCGAGCCCGAAAGATGATTTCCCGCTCCCCCATATTGACGTGCTTGTTGATAATACCATGCAGTATTCAGTATTTTCCTTCATGGATGGTTTCTCTAGATATAATCAGATCAAGATGGCCCCGGAGGACATGGAGAAAACAACGTTTATCACACCGTGGGGGATGTTTTGCTATAAGGTGATGCCCTTTGCTTTGAAGAACGCAGGGGCAACCTATTAGCGGGCAATGGTGACTCTCTTTCATGATATAATTCACCATGAGATCAAGGTATATGTCGATGATATGATCGTGAAGCCACAAACAGAGGAAGAACATCTGGTGAATCTTTTGAAGCTGTTTGAGAGGTTAAGGAAGTTCAGACTGAGGTTGAATTCAAACAAGTTCACTTTCGGTGTACGGTCAGGAAAGTTACTGGGGTTCATTGTCAATGAAAAAGGAATCGAGGTCGATCTTGCAAAAATAAAAGCAATTCAAGAAATGCTAATGCCGAAAACGGAGAAAGAGGTTTGTGGTTTCTTGGGTAGATTGAAATACATTGCTAGGTTCATATCTCACCTCACAGCCGCTTGTGAACCAATGTTTAAATTGTTAAAGAAAGATCAGGCGGTTGTCTAGAATGAAAATTGCCAAAGGGCATTTGAAAAAATAAAAGAATATTTGCAGGAGCCTCTGATACTGATGCCTCTAGTGGCTGGAAGACCATTAATAATGTACTTAACGGTTCTTGAGAATTCCATGGGTTGTGTTCTCGGTCAACACGACGAGACTGGAAGAAAAGAGCATGCCATATACTACTTGAGCAAAAAGTTCACAGATTGTGAGTCCAGATACTCGATGTTAGAAAAGACGTGTTGCGCACTTGCTTGGGTTTCCAAACGCCTCTAAGGCAGTATATGCTAAACCACATAACCATGTTAATTTCGAAGATGGATCCGACTAAGTATGTGTTCAAAAAACAAGCACTTTCGGAAAGGATTGCCAGGTGGCAGATGGTTTTGACAGAATACAACATTCAATACGTCTCCCAGAAGGCCATTAAAGGGGGTGTTCTGTCAGAATATCTCGCAGAACAACCGATTGACGACTATCAACCGATGAATTTTGAATTTCCTGATAAGGATATCATGTTCTTAAAGATGAAAGATTGTGATGAACCATTACCTAACGAAGGTCCTAAGTTGGGTTCCCATTGGTAAATGATCTTTGACGGTGTTGTTAACTCCTACGGTAGTGGAATTGAGACAATTATCACGACTCTCTACGGGTCTCATATACCATTCACTGCCAGGTTAAATTTTCCCTGCACCAACAACGAAGCTAAATATGAAGCATGTATCATGGGTATTAAAGAAGCGATTGATTTGAGAATCAAGAACCTTGATATATATGGTGATTCAGCTTTGGTGGTCAATCAGATTAAAGGAGAGTGGGAGACTCGTCAGTCTAATCTGATTCCTTATATGAACTATGCAAGGAGGTTATTACCTTTCTTTGACAGGGTAGAGTTTCATCATGTGCCGAGAGCAGAAAATCAGATGGCAGATGCCTTGGCTACATTATCCTCAATGTCTAAAGTGAACTATTGGAACGATGCTCCGAGAATCATCATCTCGCGCCTCGATAGGCCGACATTCGTTTTTGCAATAGAGGAAGCTTTAGATGGGAAGCCATGGTATTGCGATATCCAAAGTTTTCTCAAGAACCAAGAGTATCCGCCTGGGGCATCGAGCCGGGATAAGAAGACTTTGAGGAGGTTAGCTGGAAATTTCTATCTGAATCAGGATGGTGTACTCTACCGAAGAACTTAGTGCTGCTAAGACGCGTGGAAGAAAAAGAAGCGGGTTTGCTTATGCAAAAGGTCCACGAGGGTGCCTTTGGTACGCATGCAGGCGGGCATGCCATGTCTCGAAAGCTGTTAAGAGCAGGCTATTATTGGTTGACTATGGAGTCTGATTGCTTCAAGTATGCGAAGAAATGCCATAAATTCCAGATTTATGCCGATAAGATTCATGTGTCGCCGAGTTCTTTGAATGTCATGGCATCTCCTTGGACCTTTTCCATGTGGAGCATTGATATGATTGGCAAGATTGAGCCAACTGCATCCAATAGACATCACTTCATCTTAGTGACAATTGATTATTTCACTAAGTGGATCGAAGCAACTTCCTATTCCAATGTCACCAAATAAGTGGTAGCCCGGTTTATCAAGAAGGACATCATCTATCGTTACGGAGTGCCCGAAAGAACCATTACTGATAATGGTTCGAACTTGAATAACAAGATGATGAATGAACTGTGCCAGAGTTTTAAAATTGAACATCACAATTCTTCGCCATATCGTCCAAAGATGAATGGCGTTGTTGAAGCGGCCAATAAGAACATAAAGAAGATTGTGCAGAATATGGTTGTAACCTATAAAGATTGGCACAAGATGTTGCCCTTTGCTTTGAACAGATATCGTACTATGGTATGCACTTCAACTGGGGCAACCCATTTCTCGCTGGTGTATGGTATGCAAGTTGTCTTACCATTAGAAGTCGAGATTCCTTCTTTGAAAGTTCTGGTCGACGTCAAGCTTGATGAGGCAGAATGGGTGAGAAACAGATTGAATCAGCTCAGCCTAATGGATGAGAATAGGCTAGCATCCATTGCATATGGTCGTTTGTATCAGAGCAGGATGAAGAAATCTTTTGATAAGAAGGTGCGCCCTCGGAGCTTTCATTCAGATGAATTAGTGTTGAAGAAGATTCTCCCTCCACAAACAGATCACAGGGGCAAATGGACTCCCAATTACGAAGGTCCATATGTCGTAAAGAAAGTCTTCTCCGGAGGAGCCTTACTACTGCCAACCATGGATGGTGAAGATTTTACTTCCCCTATAAACGCAGACGCAGTTAAAAAATACTTTACTTAAAAGAGACCCGCTGGAAAGAAAAAGAATATCCAGGCAGAAATGGGGCATCCCGGCGAACCATAAAAAAAGAGATTGGGTTTGGGAAAAAATTAGGGATAAAAAGAAAAAAGATGTAAACCTGCAAAGTTGAAAACCTGAAAATGCGACTTTGGCAAAAATGAGTATCCCGGTGAATCGAAAACCCACAAGGGCGATTCAGGCAAAATTTAGGGATTTGAAAAGCAAATAACTGCGGTCTGCGTGTCAATCTTCAAAGAATAGTGGATCAGGGGAAAGACCTGAGAGCCGTTCATCCGAATCAGTCTCTTCAGAGGGAAAAGCATTAGAGAAGCATCAAAGTCATGCCATTCATAGATGAATCGACACATGGTGGTTGTCTATGCCATATTGCCGATATTTTGTATATTTTTGTGCATTTTTATAAATTTTGCGCAGCTTTCTCTTTTCAAGAGTTACATCTGTTGTAAAATCTGCCTATTTACAGGCCATTTATTAATGAAGTATATGACATTCAATGAAATCATTGTTCTTGCTTTAGCTCTACTATTTTGTTTGCAAAAAAACGCCTGATGTTTTTGATAAAACTTTGCATACATAAACTTGTAGGCTTTGCTAATAATCATTAAAACTCTGATTGCTTGAACGACGTCACAAATGACGACTGAGGTAGTTTCTGTTGTACAAAATATCTTGTGTGTCTATCCATTTGCAGGGTGTTTCTCAGGGCAAAATTTCCAGAGGTGTATCCCAGGTGAGATCACCGTATCCCCAGTGAAGTCGCCATGAAAAGAAAATGTGTCATGGAGACTAATCCATCCCTAGTAGGTTGAGTCTGCACGTGATTAGGGTTGGTATCCTCAGTAGAGTAGAGTTATCCCTAGCAGGTGGAGCGTGTACACCTATTCGCTGTATTTTGAACGCATATATCGTATCCCCTAGCATGTTGATATCAGAATTATCCCCAGTTGTGGTGTGCACTTATCCCTTGACAGGTAGATTTAGGGTTATCCCCCAGTATTGAAACGAGTTCAGGGTTACGCATCCCCACAGAGTCTGAATCTTTGACTTTGTATCCCCTTAGAGTTTAAGATGTTGACTCATTCCCCGAGCAGAGGTTGATGTTGATTCCCTCATTACTTAATTACCCAGCGAAGTCGGCGGAGTAGGCTTTTTTCCCTACATAGTGGGTTTGTTTCCCGAGAAAGTTATTTTGTGTCCTCAGCAGAGAGAGCGCGGGTCCGTTTCCCAGTAAATATTATTTGTTTGTCCATATCAGTTTGGATTTATTTTCCAGCAAAGCGGAATCTCCGTCAAAGTAGAGGTGTTCCCAGCAGTTTGCTTTGTACCCTAGAAGTGCTTTGGTGTTCTAGGAGGCCATTCGGGGCTGATTTCCCCAGGAAAACGAAGTCAATCCCAGTACGTGGTTGTATTTCCCCTGCAGAGTCGTTTACTCCCTAGTAGGGTGGATTTGATCTCAGTAGTTGACTGCTTTTCCCTAGTCGAGTCTTTTGTTCCCTGGAAGAGTTGTATTCTGGTATGCCATCCAGGGCGTTTTCCTCAATAGAGTTTGGTTTGATTCCCAGCGGAGTGGATTTTTTTTTAGCAGTTTTACCTAGGAAATTTCTTTTCCAGGAGGTCATCCAAGGCTTGTTTTTCCCAGTAGAAATCCAATCGTACTTGGCACATGTTACCTCTCCCCGTCGGAGTTGTTTTCTCTCTTCAGCATTTACTTTGTTGGAGTGGTTCCTTTGCATTTTGCATTGTGCATAGCATCCTCCCAAACGCGTAGCATTTCTATTTCGTATGGAGCATTACGCCATAGTCAAACATATGCATGTGAAACATAAGCCAGGTTGTTACCTCTTGTTTCCTTTTGTATCTCCAGCAGACGACAGTATATTTTTTGAGCCTGTGTGGTATCCAGACCCCCAGTAAAATCATTGACAGATGTGTTCATATTATCATCCTCTCCAACAGAGTTTTCTTATTCAAGTCCATTTTTCCCCAGCGGGTGTCTTCTTTTAGATTGTGAATCGTTGAAAGATGTTCTCAACTGCGTGTTGAGCCGGCCTGCGGGTTCGACGCTCGCTTTTATTTAGCAAATTCCTGCTTTGGATAGCAGATGTTCTCAACTGCGTGTTGAGCCGGCCTGTGGGTTTGATGCTCGCTTTTATTTAGTGAATTCCTGCTTTGGATAGCAGATGTTCTCAATTGCGTGTTGATCCGGTCTGCGGGTTTGATGCTCGCTTTTATTTAGCGAATGCCTGCTTTGGATAGTAGATGTTCTCAACTGCGTGTTGAGCTGGACTGGGGTTCGATGCTTGCTTTTATTTAGCGAATGCCTGCTTTGGTGATCTCAATTGCATGTTGAGCCGACCTTAGGGTTCATTGCATGTGTTTCTTTTAACAGATGCTTGATGATGTTGAAATCAGATGATCTTTCTGACTTAGTATCGTCGCCTGCGGGTTAGCAGATGTGTCTTCCGACTGCGGGTCGATGTTTTCTATTAGGTAGCTTATCGTCATTGCAATTGTCAGATACAATTTTTCCGGGGTTTTATTCCAACAAACAAGTTTACGGTTCTATTTTTGCGGTTGGAAATTTCCGGGTTCGTTGGTATCCAACCGTCTTTTACCTTGATTGTTTGAAAGTCGTTCGCTTTTCATCCAGTCACGTCCAAGTCATTTGAATATGGGCAGTTGTTGTACCCCAAAATTTGACCAACCAGTTCCTGTACTTGGCTTGTGTTCTCTTTGCATTTGCGCATTCTTGCATATTATAGCATTTGTTTTTGGACAGGGGATCAAGGTTTTTCTGTGGCTCAGAGTTCGTTTTTAGTGCAGTAGACTGAACAACAAGCATCAGAAGCTCCGACATTTATTTTGCCCAGCGATCAAGCGTTCGATTTTATTTCGTTTTGCAGGATAATTTTCAGCTCAGCAGGCAACGCTCAGGCTATTTCAAGCATTCTCACGATTATAATATTCAAGGGCAAGTTTCAAAGGCTGGACAGGGCTTAGAACGGATGAAAACGGGCAATTGTGCACTTTTCCCTCCAAAAGGCGCCAAAATTCAAATTTTCAAGGTGTTAACTGATTAACCAATATGGTTAACCGGTTAACCAAGGCAAAATCAGGATAAATTCAAATTTTAAAGGTGTTAACCGATTAACCAAGGCCAATTTTTCCTCTACACATGAGTTTTTCAAGTGTGCCACTTTTGAGGTCCATTTTGATCACTTGTGAAGTTGATTTTACATCAGAAGAAGGATCTAGAATCACTCAAAATTTTGATTAGCTTTCAAATTAATTCAAATTCCCTCCAATTTCCCATTCCAATTTTTTATAACCACACTCAAAACCACCATACTACTCCTAACCAAGAGCATATTTAAATGAATTTGCTCCAAACCTCACACACAATCCTCATAATTCCATTTCATTTTTCAGAATTCACACACTTTGAATTTTGCTCTCAACTTTTCTCCATCTCCCAAACTCCATTAGAGCTCTCACCTAGAACTCTTTGATTCTTCATTAGAATCATTGAATTCTAGAGCTAAACCTTCATCTTTCATCCTTATTATCTCCAATTCTCCATCCAATTTTTGTGCTAGTGTGGATCTGAATTTGGAAGTGGATCTAAAAGAGCTTATTTGGTTTGATTTAGCTTAATTTTGTTGGATCTTCACTTCTACTACAAGAAATCATCCGGATCTTGAAGAACCTATGGATTTCTAGCTTGGATCTGCTTATTTGAAGTTGAATCAACACTCACCAAAGCAAATCTCCGCTTTTTAGGTTGGAATTCTAGATCCGATTCTGTTTTTGAGCTTATTTTACATAATTGATGTGGATCTTCATTTTTGATTGATTTGGTTGATTTTGATTCATGTGATTTGTGATCTTGTTGTTTGAATGTGTTTACATGTTGATTGGATCACTGATTTCTGGTTTAAATTCGTGCATAATTGATTACAAGATCATTTGGATTATTGCATAAGTGATTAATTGCTAGAGAATGCTTTTGAGCTGCTGTTTTCTGCTTCTGGTACAATGTTAATCGGTTAACCAGTTGCAGTACAAACTGGTTAATCGATTAACCAGTCCAAATTTTCATATTTACAAGTTTTTTTTATTGGTTAATCAGTTAACCAATAGTGTTAACCGATTAACACTTAACCAAAATGTCATATTTGTTGTTTTTAAAGCTTGTTTTGGTGCTCACTCACTTTGAATCTTCATGGATCAATATGATGCATTTTGAGTGAGTTGTTTTGGATATATGTCGCTGTTCTTAGTTGTTTAATCTTGATTATTCGACACGCGTGGTTATTTTCCCACTTGAATGCATACTTTGTGGATGTTGTTCAAGTGATGATCATTTTCGGAACTACGTTGACTCTGACTTTCCCATTGCATGAGGGAATACGTAGGCATAGAGCGACGATGCTCTATCAAGTCTCTTTTCTTTTATTTTTGACCCTGTGATCCTGTAGCTTAGATAAATTAACACCCTTTTAGATAGATAACAAGCGTGGATCCCGTTGAGTACAACGGACGTGAGGGGTTCTAATACCTTTCCTTTGCATAACCGACTCCCGAACCCAAGATTTGGTTGTGATGACCTGTCTTTTCCCTTTTTCGTAGGTTTTGCCTGATCGTACCCTTTTCCTCTCTTTGGGATAAATAACAATTGGTGGTGACTCTTCTGTCTTCCACCGGCCTTTTTTGCAGTTGTGACAGGTTAAAATCTCAATAATAGATTTAGGCCACGAATGGCAAAATCCCTTTTTCTCATAATCATCCCCATAATCCTTAAATCGGCCTCAAATACATTGAAATTACACATTGAAAACAATGAAGGTAATACTCCCCTACCTTAATTGTCAACTCAAAGTCTTCTCAAATCTTTCAGAAAACCTTTCGGAGCTTTTGCCTTAATTCTTCCTCATTAGAGCTCTGGCCTCAATTCTTTTCACGGTCTAACAAATGAATCCTAATCCCATCACAATTTCCTTTTTGTTAAACCTAGCCTTGGGCCTCAAAATTGGGCTTTCCCAATATTACCCTCACTAACTCCTCCTCAATTGTCCAATTTTCCCTTATTTAACTTATATTTATTTAAATTAATAATAATACTAATATATTCATATTATATACTATTTTTAAATAATTAACCCAAAAATGCATAATTCTCAATAATACCACAACAACCACCGAAAATTACCAAAATGTGAATACTCTTATTTAAATAAATTAAATAAATATTCCAATGAAATTTGGGCTGTTACATGCAGGAGAAGTTTTTACCTTGGGATCATCAGTCCCAAGACTAGAATTGTCACTTTCAGTCTGTGTTGTGTGACTAGCAGGAGTTGTTGTTATCGAGAGTTTACCAGCCTTTGGTTAGTTGAAGGCTTCAATTATTTTTGCTTGCTTCCTCATCCCCTTCAAGGTTTGCTCTTCAAGAAGAGATTGGTCTTCCTCGTCTGACTCAATGATGATTTGGTGGGAAGCTCCCCTCGATTTTTACTTCTTTGGAGTAAGGGGTGGCCTTTGAGAACTCTGAGAAAAATTGAAGTATCAGACAACGCGAGATTTTACAGTAAAGAAGAATTAAGTAAGAGATTTACCTTAGCAGCTTGAGTGCTTTCTTCTTTTTGTTCTTCGATTTGTTTCTTCTTTTTGAGGGCAACTTTAATAGCTGAAATTTAAACAAAAATAAATCAAGTTAGATGATAAAAAAAAACCTCTTGTTGCGGTGAGAATAGGATATCGAACTATTAATTAGTTTGAATCACATCTTTAGTTCACAACCAATCTTTGATTTATCCGAAGGAAAAGGTCAAAAGAAGGAAAACCTAATTTTTGCATCGTAAACAATGCAGGGAGAGATATGTTGGTGTAAGCCCTAGAGGCCAATACTTTTTTGTACTTGTATCGGATTATTCGTTTAATAATAAAAGGCATTTCTTTATTATGTTTGTCTTTCAGAATAATAAAGTCCCTAGAATAGTTAGTCTGTTTAATGAAATGTTAAGTGTGACTTAATCATGAGATCCCATTAAACATAAAGACATTATTCTTAAAATATCCGTAGTCAAGCTTTATTGCAAAGTGGGATAACATTAAAAGCATTGAGACTATTATGAAGATAGACTGATGATCACATCTCATGGATCATGGATAAAGAGTTATCAAGTCTTGACATAGGTATAAATATTAGGAGTAATATTTATACCGGATTGACCCGCTATGAGAATACTACATAGTATGTTATGCAAAGTGTCATAAGTTATTCTCATGGTGATAATGGTGTATTACCACCCTTCGACCTGAAACCACTATGGACCCTAGATGTAGAGTCGGGTGCTTTATTGCTGATCAAACATTATCCGTAACTGGATGATCATAAAGACAGTTGATGGGCACTCCACGAAGCATGCTGAGGGACATGAGTGTCCTAGATGGAATTTGCCAATCCTGCATAACAGGAGAAATGTCTAAGGGCCTAATATTGAACTAGACAAGAATGACACAGTGTATGCCTTGTGTTCAATATAGACATAGGGGCAAAAGGGTAATTGTACAAACATATATTATCACGAAAAAGGTTTTGTCAAATCACATGACATTTTCGTGACTTGGGTAGCAGTGATGTGTTGCTAGATATTGCTTACTGTTTATTATGTTAAATATATAATTTAATATAATTACCAACGTTACGAAATCCTACAGGGTCACACACATAAGGACAATTTGATGAGAGATAGAGAAATCAAAGGAACACCGTAAGGTACGGTGCACTTAAGTGAAAAATAGAAATTCGGATAATATAATAATAATTATTGTTATTTTTATAATGGTTATAAAATAATAATAAAATAAATATATTTATTATAATAATAGTTAGTATAATAATATATAATATTATTATGGATCATGTGAATTGGGTTTTTAGCCCGCAGCCCACAAGAGAGTCTATAAAAGGAACCCTTGTGATGAAGCTTTCACTTGATGCAATTTCGTTTTTGATTCTCTTTTCTCACTCAAATAATTCCGTTCGTAAGCAGCTAGCACTGTGACCGGAAGCTGTTCGTGTGGACTGAGTAGAGGCGTTGCACTTCATCAATGCTTGTGATCGCTGCATCAAAGATCTGAATCGCCACAAAGAGGTAACGATTTTATCCTATCACTGACCATGCTCATTCGTAAGGATCACTAAAGGAAATTTTTGTTTTCCGCTGCGTTTAGATCGCAATTTTCCATCAGTGGTATCAGAGCCACTTACGAAACCATGGATCTGATAGCTGTTAAATTTCCTTCTTTTCTGTATTTGATTCGATTAAAACACAGAATGAATTTAACAATAAACGATTAATTAAATTTGGCATCTGTTGTGTACGATTTGGATGATTGATGTTGATTATGCTTCAGAAACCGACATTAGTATGGTGAAGTTGTGCGATACATTGATCATCCATAGGTTATACAATTAGATCGATCACTTTTATATAAGATATAAGAAATTCTGATGCAAAGACGGTATATGGGATATACTGTTTTGATTTCATCCATTCAATCACATAAGGATTGTAATTCTTTTGAAAGATCATCATTTTCATTCGCTTCGGAATCCGACGTTAGTATGGTGAAGCAATGACATGTTGATCTATCATATTGAGTTATCAATCGAGTTGTGTTTGACGGCATGAAATTGTTGCATTAGGATTAATGGCAGTACAAGTGTTGTATTGCCGCAGACTTTTCCGGTTGGGGTTGTAAATGCACAAAAGTTGTGCAGGAAATGACGTGAAATACAATGAAGTATTCATAAAAAATTTTCATCGGGGCGCTGCCCCTAACAACCCCGCAAGGAGGCGCTGCCCCCTTGACCCCCGTCCGCTGAACGGTCAGCGGAACCACCGTCCGCTGACCGGGCAGCGGAAACCCCGGCTAAGTCTGCAAAGTGTGATCAATCAGCCGAAATTTAATTTAGTTTATTTAATTATCGGAATTTTAAACTAATAATAAAAGTGTGTTTATTATTATTTATTTGTGGTGATCAGTTATGGCTTTAGTTTATCCTTTATTATTGTTTTGGGATTTTTGAATACGGCCTGCGTGTCGTGCCTCTCTCTCAATCTCTTTATGTAACTTCTTTTCTCATCTCACTCCCTCGTATGTAAAACGAGTTTTCTTATATGTAATGTAATATTATGTTATGGAAAAAAAGGGAAGTATTCAATATTAAAGAAGGATAACCTTGGAGATCATGCTTGGAGAAGCTTAGATCGTTATTAGGTTAGCTTAGGTTCTCTCATTGGCTTGAGAGAACAATTGCGTTAGGGGCCATAATTGTATCTTTTTATATGTATGTTGATGCATGTAATTGTATGTTGATGCATGTGAGAGACGTTTTGCATGTTAAGCCGGTGAGATCAAACTAATAACAAATTCCCTCAAAATTAAATATTAAGTTTATGCTTTCCAATTTTTAGCACTCATCAAGACTAGTATCGAGCATTGTAGGTTTCGCCTACGCGAGGTGCATATTCTATATTAGTAAGGTGTGATGGGATAATTGTAATATCCAATTGCTAAAACAATGGGTCAAACTTAACTAAACAAATTATAATAAGATTATATATGTTTAGAAGCAAGAATTGGGAATGATTCATGTGATGGATCAGAATAAGGAGTTATTCACCCAATTGAAAATATTCGAGAGTTGTATGAGATACAATTGGAAGGAGTTCCTACCTAAATAACTTAGTTTTGTGTAATCAGCCTAACGCTGACTTAAAACAAAGTGAAACATGGATCTCGACCCACTAGAAAGTCTTCCAACGGGATTTTCCGAATCAAATGATGAGGGTCATTTGTTTTGAATAAAATAGTGGGAGCATATTTGATTAAAGGCCTAATTAAATATGTTGTTTTAATGATACTTATATTTTCATATTTCTCTTGTAGATTACCATGACAACAAACACATCGAACAATATTTTGCGATCCATCCTAGATAAGGAAAAATTGTCTGGGACAAATTTCCTGGATTGGCACCGTAATCTGAGGATTGTCCTCAAGCACGATAAGAAGTTGTATGTCTTGGAGACACCAGTTCCTGAGGAGGAACCTCCTAGTTCTGCACCAAAGGCAGAAAGAGATGCTTATAAGAAGCATTTCGATGATGCCAATGAAACCGCTTGCCTCATGCTTGCTACCATGAACTCTGAGTTGCAAAAGCAACACGAGAACATGTCTGCGTTCGATATGATCGGACATCTGAAAATGCTTTATCAAGAGCAAGCAAGAAATGAGAGGTTTCAGGTTTCAAAGTCCCTTTTTAACAACAAGTTAGCTGAGGGAGCCCCTGTAAGTCCCCATGTACTCAAGATGATTGGGTATGTGGAGAACCTTGACAGATTAGGGTTTCCCCTTGGAAAAGAACTTGCGATTGATCTGATCTTGCAATCGTTGCCAGAGAGCTTCAGTCAGTTTGTCCTGAATTTCAATATGAATGACTTGGACAAAAGTCTTCCAGAACTGCTAGGCATGTTGAGAACTGCTGAGCAAAATATGAAGACAAAAGGGAAATCCATTCTGATGGTCAGTAATGGAAAGAAACAGAACAAGAGGCCCATCAAACAGGGTGGTAGAGGGAAAGGCAAGGAAGTTGCCAAACCCAAACCCACTCCTCCTGTTTTGAAGCCTAGTGGAGGAGTAGCAAAGGAGGGCACTTGCTTCCATTGCGGTAAGACCGGACATTGGAAGAGAAATTACCCAAAGTACCTGGAAGATAAGAATAATGGAGTAGAGACTTCAAATTCAGGTATTTTTGTTATTGAAATTAATTTATCTACTTCTGCATCATGGGTATTAGATACTGGATGCGGTTCTCACATTTGTACTAATGTGCAGGGGCTAAAAAGGAGTAGAGATTTGGCAAAAGGTGAAGTTGACCTACGAGTTGGCAATGGAGCAAAGGTTGCTGCTTTAGCTGTAGGAACTTATGTTTTAACTTTACCTAGTGGTTTAATAATTCAGTTAGAGAACTGTTATTATGTACCTGCAATTAGCAGGAATATTATTTCCGTTTCTTGTTTGGACAAGTTTGGTTTTTCATTCATAATAAGGAACAATTGTTGCTCCATTTTTTTGAATGATATATTCTATGCTACTGCAAAAATGAATAATGGACTATATGTCCTTGATCTTGAAATGCCAATTTATAACATTAATACTAAAAGGTTGAAACCTAATGAGTTGAATCCAACTTAACTTTGGCACTGTCGATTAGGCCACATAAATGAGAAACGCATTTCCAAACTCCATAAAGATGGACTCTTGGACTCTTTTGATTATGAATCATATGAGACATGCAGATCTTGTTTAATTGGAAAGATGACAAAGTCCCCATTCACAGGAAAAGGTGAAAGGGCTAATGATCTTTTGGCACTCATACATACTGATGTATGTGGACCACTGAACATACCAGCCAGAGGAGGTTTTCAGTACTTCATCACTTTTACTGATGACTTCAGTAGATACGGATATGTGTATTTAATGAAACACAAATCTGAGTCCTTTGAAAAGTTCAAGGAATTCAAGAATGAAGTACAAAACCAACTAGGTAAGAATATTAAAGTTCTTCGATCAGATCGAGGCGGTGAATATTTAAGCCTAGAATTTGATGACCATCTAAAAGAGTATGGGATTTTATCCCAACTTACTCCTCCTGGAACACCACAATGGAATGGTGTATCTGAGAGAAGAAATCGAACCTTGTTAGACATGGTCCGATCCATGATGAGTCACGTCGATCTTCCAAACTCCTTTTGGGGACATGCATTATTAACAGCAGCTTACACACTTAACCGTGTTCCATCCAAAAAGGTTGATAAGACACCATATGAGATATGGAGTGGTAAGAAACCACATATGTCTTACATGAAGATTTGGGGTTGCGAAGTTTACGTCAAACGACAAATTTCAACCAAGCTTGAGCCCAAATCTGACAAATGCTTATTTGTGGGGTATCCTAAAGAAACAAGAGGATATTACTTCTACAATCCTTCTGAGGGCAAAGTGTTTGTCGCTCGAACTGGAGTCTTTCTGGAAAGGGATTTTATTTCCAAAGGAATCAGTGGGAGGAAAATAGAGCTTGAAGAAATTCAAGAATCACAAAACATTGAAACACCTATGGAGGAACTAGAGCGGGAAACACAAGTAGTTGTGGAAGAGCAACCTGCTCAAGTAGAACAAGACCAGCGTAGGTCAAGCAGGATACGTCACCAACCTGAGAGATATGAATATCTCATAAGTGATCAGGGTGATGTATTACTCATGGATCAAGATGAGCCTGTGACCTACAAAGAGGCCATAACTGGTCCTGAGTCTGAGAAGTGGCTAGAAGCCATGAAATCTGAAATGGATTCCATGTACACAAACCAGGTTTGGACCTTGGTAGAACCTCCTATAGGAGTTAACCCTATAGGATGCAAGTGGGTCTTCAAGAAGAAGACTGACATGGATGGTAAGGTACATACCTATAAAGCAAGACTGGTTGCAAAAGGCTATAAACAAATTCATGGGGTTGACTATGATGAAACCTTTTCACCAGTTGCAATGCTTAAATCTGTTCGGATTTTACTTGCCATCGCTGCATATCATGATTATGAAATATGGCAGATGGATGTCAAAACTGCTTTCCTTAATGGGAATCTTCTTGAGGATGTGTACATGGCACAACCTGAAGGATTTGACATACCACAAGATGCCCAAAAGATATGCAAGTTACAGCGATCAATCTATGGATTGAAGCAAGCTTCCAGAAGCTGGAATCTTCGTTTTGATGAAACCGTAAAACAATATGGATTCATCAAAAATGAAGATGAACCTTGTGTCTACAAGAAGGTTAGTGGGAGCATGATCGTGTTTCTGGTATTATATGTAGATGACATATTACTCATTGGAAACGATGTCCCTACCTTGCAACAAGTGAAGACTTGGTTAGGGAATTATTTTTCTATGAAAGACCTAGGTGAAGCAGCCTATATATTAGGAATTAGGATCTATAGAGATAGATCACAAAAACTGCTTGGCCTAAGTCAGAGTACATACATAGATAAAGTGTTGAGACGCTTTAATATGCATGATTCCAAGAAAGGATTCATACCTATGCAACATGGTCTGTGTTTATCAAAAACACAATCCCCTTCAACTAAGGAAGAAAGGGATCGCATGAATAAGATTCCATATGCATCTGCAATAGGATCTATCATGTATGCCATGTTATGTACTCGACTGAATGTCTCGTATCCATTAAGTGCAACGAGTAGGTACCAATCTGATCCCGGTGATGCTCACTGGGTAGCTGTCAAGAATATCCTTAAGTACTTGAGAAGGACTAAGGATTCATTCTTGATATATGGAGGTCAGGAAGAGCTTGATGTAATTGGTTACACTGATGCTAGCTTCCAGACAGATAAGGATGATTTTAGATCACAATCTGGTTATGTGTTCTGTCTCAATGGTGGCGCTGTGAGCTGGAAAAGTTCAAAGCAAGAAACAGTTGTTGATTCTACAACTGAGGCCGAGTATATTGCTGCCTCAAATGCAGCAAAGGAAGCTATTTGGATCAAGAAGTTCATTAGTGAACTTGGCATAGTCCCTAGCATTGTGGATCCCATTGGTTTATATTATGATAACAATGGTGCTATCGCACAAGCTAAGGAGCCTAGATCTCACCAACGATCCAAACACATACTTAGGCGTTATCACCTCATTCGAGAGATAATCGATCGGGGAGATGTGAAGATATGCAGAGTACCTACACTTGACAATATTGCTGACCCATTAACAAAGCCTCTTGCGTAACAGAAGCATGATGGTCATACTAGATCTATGGGTATTAAGGGTATGCCTAATTGGCTCTAGTGCTAGTGGGAGATTGTTGGTGTAAGCCCTAGAGGCCAATACTTTTTTGTACTTGTATCGGATTATTCGTTTAATAATAAAAGGCATTTCTTTATTATGTTTGTCTTTCAGAATAATAAAGTCCCTAGAATAGTTAGTCTGTTTAATGAAATGTTAAGTGTGACTTAATCATGAGATCCCATTAAACATAAAGACATTATTCTTAAAATATCCGTAGTCAAGCTTTATTGCAAAGTGGGATAATATTAAAAGCATTGAGACTATTATGAAGATAGACTGATGATCACATCTCATGGATCATGGATAAAGAGTTATCAAGTCTTGACATAGGTATAAATATTAGGAGTAATATTTATACCGGATTGACCCGCTATGAGAATACTACATAGTATGTTATGCAAAGTGTCATAAGTTATTCTCATGGTGATAATGGTGTATTACCACCCTTCGACCTGAAACCACTATGGACCCTAGATGTAGAGTTGGGTGCTTTATTGCTGATCAAACATTATCCGTAACTGGATGATCATAAAGACAGTTGATGGGCACTCCACGAAGCATGCTGAGGGACATGAGTGTCCTAGATGGAATTTGCCAATCCTGCATAACAGGAGAAATGTCTAAGGGCCCAATATTGAACTGGACAAGAATGACACAGTGTATGCCTTGTGTTCAATATAGACATAGGGGCAAAAGGGTAATTGTACAAACATATATTATCACGAAAAAGGTTTTGTCAGATCACATGACATTTTCGTGACTTGGGTAGCAGTGATGTGTTGCTAGATACTGCTTACTGTTTATTATGTTAAATATATAATTTAATATAATTACCAACGTTACGAAATCCTACAGGGTCACACACATAAGGACAATTTGATGAGAGATAGAGAAATCAAAGGAACACCGTAAGGTACGGTGCACTTAAGTGAAAAATAGAAATTCGGATAATATAATAATAATTATTGTTATTTTTATAATGGTTATAAAATAATAATAAAATAAATATATTTATTATAATAATAGTTATTATAATAATATATAATATTATTATGGATCATGTGAATTGGGTTTTTAGCCCGCAGCCCACAAGAGAGTCTATAAAAGGAACCCTTGTGATGAAGCTTTCACTTGATGCAATTTCGTTTTTGATTCTCTTTTCTCACTCAAATAATTCCGTTCGTAAGCAGCTAGCACTGTGACCGGAAGCTGTTCGTGTGGACTGAGTAGAGGCGTTGCACTTCATCAACGCTTGTGATCGCTGCATCAAAGATCTGAATCGCCACAAAGAGGTAACGATTCTATCACTGACCATGCTCATTCGTAAGGATCACTAAAGGAAATTTTTGTTTTCCGCTGCGTTTAGATCGCAATTTTCCATCAAGATCTAGGTAAGGGGTTGGTTAAACTTAGGGAATGTACTAGCACCCTAAACTTTTGTAGTACTCTACATGAACCTTTTGTTTAAAGTTTGCTATTTTGTTTTATTATTTGCTCAATGAGTATATTGCTAAGGGTTAAAAGGTGAAATAAAGACCTAATGGGTAGTCCTAAGTTTACTCGCTAAGACTCGCATCTTGTGCCTACGTATCTGAGGTAGGGGATAGAATCAGAGTAATCGTAGTTCCCCTTGAAAGGGAGGTTAGAAACTTTTGGACCATGGTCATGGTTTCAATGGGAGTAAGTGTTTCTTAAGGAAGCGTTTATGTGGAGTTCGATGACTCCTGTTTCTACGTTTAAAGTTGAATTGAAAAGGGTAAACTAGGTATTCCACGACGGGAAACTCTAAAACGAAGTGTGATGACTCCTTGACCAAATTCTAGGGTAAAGGGTATTTTGGTCCACGGTGGGACGCCTGCGCAATTTAGGGTTTTGAGATATTCAAAGGTTAAGGTTATTGACTTGGCGGTCAAACTGTTAGACCTAATCCTTCGGAAGGACGTTAATGGTAAAAGGTCATGCAAAAATAATTAAAACGACAATATGAAAATATGGAAAAGTGCGAAAACAGTAAAAAGAGTGCACCGCAACGATATACTCGCGTAAATTACAACCATGGAAAAAATGCAAAAATAAGGACAGACGATATACTCGTAAAATTACAACCCAAAAAAATGGAAATGCGAAAAGATTAATAATTGTACGACCGGGACAGGGGAAAAAACGACATAAGCGTTATACAACTTAACGAGCAATAAACAGGCAAATTTACTTCGCACCCGAAGTCGAGATGCTAGCCGCATTTTTAAGAACAACTTAATGTTAGTTTGGGGATTTACAAGAAGCAATATTTATGTGAAAAAAAAGTTTTTTTTAATTTTTTTTTAAGTTTTCTCTTTTAATGATTATCGTTAAATTTTCTTTTAAGTTTTAATTCTAAACTTTTAGAAAAAATTGTTTCATTAAGTTTTTTTAAACATTTTAAGTTAAAAGAATGAGTTAGAGTTTTTTTTTTTTAAAAAATATTACATTTAATTTTGATAAAAAGAAGGTGTTTGAATTATTTTAAAAAGAGTTAGAATTTTACTTTTTGAAATAAAAGGTGAGTTTTTTAATTTAAAGAAATGTTAGTTTTAATTTTAAAAAGTTTTAGATTTAATAAAGAAGAGTTAGTAATTAGTTAGAATAAATTTAAATTAAAAAGAAAGTTTTAAATCATATTTTTCTAAAAATAAGTTTTCAATTATCTTGATGTTAGATATTAACGTTTTTAAAAGTGAATCTTTAATTATAAGAATTTAAACTTTCAATTAAAGAAATTAACTTTGGCATTAATGCTTTTTTTTTGTATTAATATTTTAAGTTAGGTTTTGAGTTATTAAATAAAAGGTTATTAGCTATGATTTTGGAAACGAATTTTTAAAAAATAAATTAATTTACATCATTGTTAATTTAATCTAAAAAATAATAATAAAAGGAAAAGCTGTAAAAAAAAAAGTAAAAAAGCAGTAAATATAAAAACTAGAAATAAAGGGGGAGGGGGAAGCGTGTCTGCTGAACGTGTTTCATCTTCTAGGTTTTTTAGAAACCCCTTCTTCTTCCTAGATGGCCGACGACGGCCATTGATGCTAGTCCCCGAAACTTTCAAGTTCCACTTCTTCTTGCTTGCATGTCTCGCCTCTTTATCTTCATACCACCTAAAAAAACAAAATTCATAGACTTTGTTATTGACAAAACAAATTGCTCACATTGTTAGGGGGTTAGAAGCAGTTTGTTGGTGAATAATGATGTTGATTTGAGTTCACGGTGGTGGTTTGAAAATGGTTTCCTTCTTCTGGGTTTCGATCTTGACGATTTGGAAATGAAAAAAATGGGTTTCTGGCCGTGAATCATTTTGCCCCCCCCCCCCCCCTTTGATTTCTGATGATTATTTTGTATTATTTGTGGGCTTTGGATCCACGACTTTTTTGTCGGATTTCGCCGTTGGATTGTTGCTATCTTCATGACTTTTGCTGTTTTAATATTGTTTTGGAGCCAAGAAGTCCCCGCGACATTCTAGCGTGATTCGCCAGATTTTCATTATGGTTTGTTGTGGAGATTTCTCATGAGATATTGATGATTTGTTTGACTGGGTTTGTTGTGATTTTTGGAAAAAAAATGTTGTTGTTCGTTAAAGTAGTGTTTAGTTCCATGAAGATTGTTTTAGGAAAATGTGTTTTAAGGTCCGTTTGGCAAAAACCCATTTTCTTGAGAAAAAGTGCTTTTTCAAAAAGCGCTTCTCCAGAATCACTTTTTCTAACAGGAATCACTTTTTTCACTTTTCTCTCTCTGACTGGACAAAAATGAACAGATACTGTAACACCCCCTTCTATACCCCAAATAAATGCATATAAAACAATTAAGCACATACAAATTATCAGAGTAAAAAGGTTTTATAATAAGGTATAAAAGAAGAATGCCACAATTTCACCAATAAAACACTTTCACATTTTTCTCCACAAGATATGTAACATTTTCAAAATTAAGCGGAAGATCAAATCATTTAATCGTTCTCAAAATATTAATCCACGTACACACAAGTTAATCCAAATTAATACATCATATCAGTTAGATTACACAATCACAACAACTGATACATCGCAATGTATCACAAAAGAATGATTATACTAGTCTAACTACCCGGTGTTACATATCAGAGCAGCAGACTCAAAAGAATGAAGAATACTTCACAAAAGGGACTCCAGCATCCTAATCTGCAATGCCTCGTAAAGCATTATAAAACAGCAGAAGGGTGAGAAATATAACCATAATAATCAAAGCATAAGATTTTATATATATAGGTAATCAATACAAGTTCCTCTCCGTATTTCTCACCACAATTCAATTTCTTAGTCATATATATTTGCCACACATATAATGACAACACGAATATTTGTAAAGCATTTCCACATCATGCATACTCTCACAATTTCACAATCTCATCATTCACACATAAGCATCTCTTCATGCATATGTCATATATTAATGTGACTCAACAACTCAATGCAACTCATGCAATGCGGTACCGACTCTCGTTATCTTTTTTCGGTTTTTACATTAAACCGGGTCCACACTTCTAGCCCGATAACCCGTTATCTTTTTTCGGTTTTTACATTAAACCGGGTCCATACTTCTAGACCGATAACCACAAAGGCCCGTCCTCTAAGCCTTCAAACCCACACTTCTAGGTTTGGCACAAGCCACTAGTTTCCACGAAACTAACAGACATTGCCTCTTGACTAAATGATGCATGTACAATCAACCACAACAGATGCACTTAAGACTGACATCTTAATCTCATGCATTTACATAATTCATCTCTTCAAGAATTACACAATGATTGCACATACAACATATATCACATAATCAAGGTATTCACATCACATTACCATTTATACAATTATAAGTCATGCACACATATCCACAATGTTCTCATGCATACTCATCACATAATTGTATACCCATTAAGCACTCGCAAGTTCATTAGACAATACACATACATTCATCATTGTATTCACATGTATTTCTATTTATCATAATTAATACGCATCGCACATCAACTAGGATTCACGCCCGGAGGCTACCCACAGTACACATCATCACAATAGATCATATCTATATCATATCATAGAGGTATTAACCTATGTGAATCAATCAAACAATCACCACATGAGCAACACAGCAAAAGAAAAATGTTGTCACATTCGCCTTCATTCGCCTGGCGAACCCTCGCGGCGAACCTTCGCTTGGCCTTCGCCTGGCGAACTCTCTCAGCGAACACTCGATAGGCTTCGCATGGCGAGACTTCCCAGCGAGCCCAAGTCAGTAGCTACTGACTTTATTCGCCACCGTTCGCCAGCACCTTCGCTGGGCGAACCCTCGCTATCCAACTTCACCTGGCAAACTCGCCAGCGAAGTCCACTGGAACTTAAACTTAATTATTCGCCAGCATTCGCTGGGCTTCGCCTGGCGAGAGCCAGTGAACCTGCGCAGAACAGAACCACACTCTGTTCCTCCTTCACCATTCCACCATCCACCAACTCTTGAACATCCAAATCAGTACAAATAGCATCAATACATGTTACCCGACTATTCTACGGCGTGATTACTCAGTTCCAACCGATTAAATCATCAATCTACCGATTAATCCAACATTTGCCCTAATTGGAAAATGATGAAAACTCTACCAAAACCCCAACCCAACATACATAACCTCATGCAATGATCAAATAGAAACATTTCTCACCCTTACCTCGATTAATCGGAGCTTTGATGTTGGTTCTTGATGATTTTTCAACTTTTCCTCTTCTTCTCCTCTCTTTCTCTTCTTTCTTCTTTCTTTCCTCTTTCTCTCCAAATGTTTTCTCTAATTTCCTTTCTCTTCTTTCTCACTTATATATCCCTTTTATTTTCTTTCCTTCCAATTTCCTTTCAATTCTCTATTAATTCCAATTAATAAAAATTAATTCCAATATTAACATAAAATCCCACTAAATCAATTAATTACTACAATTAATTATTTAATGAAATTTGAGCTGTTACAACCCTCCCCCACTTAGGAATTTTCGTCCTCGAAAATGTTACCTGATTCAAACAGTTCTGGATAAGACTCCTTCATCTGGCTCTCAAGCTCCCACATAACATTTCCACCAGCCGGTCCTCCCCAAGCGACCTTCACTAAAGCAATCTCTTTACCTCGAAGTTGTTTCAATTTCCGATCCTCAATCCGCATAGGTGATGTCTCAACAGTCAGGTTATCTCTCACCTGCACATCATCTATTTGGACTACATGAGACGGATCCGCAATGTATTTCCTCAACTGAGATACATGGAATACGTCGTGAAGATTAGCAAGCGACGGTGGTAAAGCCACACGATAGGCCACTTCTCCTATCCTTTGCAAAATCTGATAAGGACCAATGAAACGCGGCAACAACTTGCGCGACTTCAGTGCCCTACCAACACCTGTCATCGGAGTGACTCGAAGAAACACATGATCTCCCTCTTGAAATTCAAGTGCCTTCCTCCTCTTGTCATAATAACTCTTCTGACGACTCTGAGTAATTCTCATCTTCTCTTGAATCATCTTGATCTTATCAGTAGTCTGTTGAACTAACTCGGGTCCAACAACAGAACTCTCTCCGGACTCGAACCAACACAAAGTGTCCTACACCGCCTACCATACAACGCCTCAAATGGTGCCATACCAATACTCGAATGGAAACTGTTGTTGTAGGTAAACTCAATCAAAGGCAAGTAGCTATCCCAAGCTCCTCCTTTTTCCAATACACAAGCTCTCAAAAGATCTTCAAGCGACTGAATCATCCTCTCCGTCTGACCATCAGTCTGAGGATGATACGCTGAACTCAAACGCAACTTAGTACCCAAAACACTCTGCAGGCTCTCCCAAAATCTCGAAGTAAACCGCGGATCTCTATCCGAAACAATACTTAACGGAATACCATGCAGGCACACAATCCTCTCAATATACAACTTAGCCAACTTCTCCAAAGGGTAATCCATACGCATAGGAATAAAGTGAGCAGATTTAGTCAACCTATCCACGATAACCTAAATAGCCTCAAAATTACTCGGCGTCCTCAGCAAACCCGATACAAAATCCATGGAGATACTATCCCATTTCCACTCAGGAATAAACAACGGCTTCATCAAACCCGATGGCTTCTGATGCTCAATCTTTGACTTCTGGCAAGTCAAACAAGAATATACAAATTCCGCGATATCCTTCTTCATACTAGGCCACCAAAATACTTTCCTCAAATCCTAATACATCTTAGTAGCACCCGGATGAATACTCAATCCGCTACGATGTCCTTCCTCAAGGATGCTCTTCTTAAGCTCAACCATGTTCGGAACACAAACTCGATCCCGACATCTCATAATACCATTCTCATCAATTCAAAAATCACCACCTTGGCCTTGGTTGATTAAAGTCAACCGATCAGCTAAGCTCAAATCCAATTTCTGTCCTTCTCGAATTTCATCCAAAATACCACTTGTAAGCTTTAACATACCCAACTTAAATCCAAAAGAAGTTCTCTCACATACCAAACTCAAATCTCGAAATTGCTCGACCAATTCTAACTCTTTCACCATCAACGCCGACATATGCAATGATTTCTGACTCAATGCATCCGCTACTACATTCGCTTTACCCGGATGGTAGTTCAAGCCAAAATCAAAATCCTTCAAAAGTTCAAGCCATCTTCTTTGTCTCGCATTCAATTCCTTTTGATCAAAAAGATATCTTAAACTCTTGTGGTCACTAAACACTTCAAATCTTGCGCCAAATAAATAATGCCTCCAGAGTTTCAACACGAACACAACGGCGGCCAACTCTAAGTCATGCGTTGGATAATTCTTCTCATGCACTTTGAGTTGCCTCTAAGCATAAGCTACAACTTGGTTATTCTGCATCAACACACCTCCTAAACCCATCAAAGAAGCATCACAATACACAACGAATGGTTCTTCTGGATTTGGCAGAATCAAAATAGGAGCTGTCGTCAACCTTCGCTTAAGTTCTTGAAAACTCGCTTCACACTTGGCGTCCCAAACAAAGGCTTGACCTTTCCTAGTCAACTGTGTCAACGACAACGATAACTTAGCAAATCCTTCAATAAACTTCCGATAATAACCGGCTAAACCAAGAAAACTTCTGATCTCAAAAACTGACTTCGGAGTCTCCCATTGCGACACCGCTTCAACCTTCGACAGATCGACCGCAATACCACTACTAGAAATCACATGACCAAGGAAACTAACTTCCTTCAACCAAAATTCACACTTAGAAAGCTTCGCGAACAACTGCTTCTCTCTCAGCACAGATAACACAATCTTCAGATGCTCGGCATGCTCTCCTTCGCTCTTCGAATAAACCAAGATGTCGTCGATAAACACCACCACAAACTTATCCAAATAAGGATGGAAAATCCTATTCATGTACTCCATAAATACACCTGGTGCATTAGTCACACCAAATGGCATCACGGAATACTCATAGTGTCCATACCTCGTCCGAAAGGCCGTCTTCTGAATATCCTCAGCTTTCACACGGATCTGATGATACCCAGATCTCAAATCAATCTTGCTGAACACGCTTGCACCAACCAACTGATCCATCAAATCATCAATCCTTGGAAGTGGATACTTATTCTTAATAGTCACCTTGTTCAACTGTCTGTAATCCACACAGAGCCTCATAGAACCCTCTTTCTTCTTAACCAACAACACCGGTGCACCCCACAGTGACACGCTCGGACGAATAAACCTCTTTTCAAGCAAATCCTCAAGTTGACTCTTCAACTCTTTTAACTCCGAGGCCGACATACGATATGGAGCCATCGATATCGGACTAGTTCCAGGAATCAAATCTATCGAAAACTCCACTTCTCGCTCCGGCGGTAAATCCTTTATCTCTTCAGGGAATACTTCCGGAAAATCTCTAACAATGGGCAAAGCATCAATCTCTTCACTTTCACTAGTCCTCAAAGTTGCCATAAGCATAAATACCTTAGCCCCATCTTGTACCGATTCCTTCACTTGTTTCCCCGTCATAAACAATTCCCTTTCAACATCCGAGTCGGGAAAAATAACCGTTTTGTCAAAATAGTTAATATACACACGATTGAATTTTAACCAATTCATTCCAAGAATGACATCCAGTTGATCTAAATGAAGACACACTAAATCAATCCCAAAATCTCTACCGAAAATACTCAACGGGCAATTCAAGCAAACATACGGTGTAGTTACCGAACCCATAGCAGGAGTATCAATAACCATACCGCCACCAATCACAGACAACTCAAGATTCAACCTTCTAACACAATCCAAAGAAATAAAAGAATGCGTAGCTCCGGTATCAATTATAGCGATCAAAGGTGTACCATTAATGAAGCACGTACCTCGGATCAATCGATCGTCGCTAGCAGTCTCAGATCCAGATAGAGCGAACACTTTCCCGCTCCCTTGATTCTTCTTCGGCTTATCGCACTTGGTACTGATGTGCCCTCGCTCACCACAGTTATAGCAAGTAACACCCGCACCGCTTCTACACTCTAGAGCCTTGTGGCCTGGCTTGCCACACTTAAAACACTTTTGTTCAACACTTTTGCACTCCAGAGCACGATGCCCCGCTTCACCACAAGTGTAACACCTAACCGGGGTAGAAACTCCCCCACTTGGCTTCTTGCCAAAACCAACCTTTTGTTTCCCCTTATCGGCAGGAGTTACGTAAGGTTTTCCTCTGAATTGTCCTTTTCCTTTCTTATCACTTAGGCTCTTGTAGTGGCTAGACCTAGCCCTACTGTCTTCGTCATAAATTCTGCTCTTGTTAACCAACTTAGAAAACCGTCTGATTTCCTGGTACCCAATAGCTTGTCTAATCTCGGGTCTCAAACCGTTCACAAACTTGAGGCACTTAGACCTCTCAGCATTACCAGTATTATAGTGAGGACAAAATTTGATCAACTCCTCAAATTTCGCCGCATACTCAGCAACCGTCGAATTACCTTGCTTCAACTCAAGAAATTCGATCTCTTTCTTCCCCCGCACATCCTCTGGAAAATACTTCTCCAGAAAAGTTTCTCTAAACAAATCCCACGTAATCACAATATCATCTTCCTCAAATCTTTGGCGAGTATTACCCCACCAATCTTCAACTTCTTCTTCGAGCATATGAGTCCCAAACTGCACCTTCTGTGCATCCGAGCAATTCATAACTCGAAAAATCTTTTCCACAGCTTTCAACCAAATTTGTGCCTTGTCCGGTTCATGAGTTCCCTTGAAGACCGGAGGGTTATTCTTTTGGAATTTCCCCAAAGCACGGAATCCATCATCAGCATGATTCCTCACATTCACATTGGCCGGAGGATTCTGCCCAATTGCCCCCGCCAATCTCGTCAATGCCTCCGCAATCGCTTCGTCGTTCCTTCCTGCAACCATCTTACTAATTCCAACAACAGGACCATGTAAGAATAACCAATCTTGATAATGCAACACCCGCATATCAATAACACACAGGAAAAAAAACACTCTAACAACTTGGCCGGACGGACCGACCTGCTCTGATACCACTATTGTAACACCCCCTTCTATACCCCAAATAAATGCATATAAAACAATTAAGCACATACAAATTATTAGAGTAAAAAGGTTTTATAATAAGGTATAAAAGAAGAATGCCACAATTTCACCAATAAAACACTTTCACATTTTTCTCCACAAGATATGTAACATTTTCAAGATTAAGCGGAAGATCAAATCATTTAATCGTTCTCAAAATATTAATCCACGTACACACAAGTTAATCCAAATTAATACATCATATGAGTTAGATTACACGATCACAACAACTGATACATCGCAATGTATCACAAAAGAATGACTATACTAGTCTAACTACCCGGTGTTACATATCAGAGCAGCAGACTCAAAAGAATGAAAAATACTTCACAAAAGGGACTCCAGCATCCTAATCTGCAATGCCTCGTAGAGCATTATAAAACAGCAGAAGGGTGAGAAATATAACCATAATAATCAAAGCATAAGATTATATATATATAGGTAATCAATACAAGTTCCTCTCCGTATTTCTCACCACAATTCAATTTCTTAGTCATATATATTTGCCACACATATAATGACAACACGAATATTTGTAAAGCATTTCCACATCATGCATACTCTCACAATTTCACAATCTCATCATTCACACATAAGCATCTCTTCATGCATATGTCATATATTAATGTGACTCAACAACTCAATGCAACTCATGCAATGCGGTACCGACTCTCGTTATCTTTTTTCGGTTTTTACATTAAACCGGGTCCACACTTCTAGACCGATAACCCGTTGTCTTTTTTCGGTTTTTACATTAAACCGGGTCCACACTTTTAGACCGATAACCACAAAGGCCCGTCCTCTAAGCCTTCAAACCCACACTTCTAGGTTTGGGACAAGCCACTAGTTTCCACGAAACTAACAGGCATTGCCTCTTGACTAAATGATGCATGTACAATCAACCACAACAGATGCACTTAAGACCGACATCTTAATCTCATGCATTTACATAATTCATCTCTTCAAGAATTACACAATGATTGCACATACAACATATATCACACAATCAAGGTATTCACATCACAATACCATTTATACAATTATAAGTCATGCACATATATCCACAATGTTCTCATGCATACTCATCACATAATTGTATACCCATTAAGCACTCGCAAGTTCATTAGACAATACACATACATTCATCATTGTATTCACATGTATTTCTATTTATCATAATTAATACGCATCGCACATCAACTAGGATTCACGCCCGGAGGCTACCCACAGTATACATCATCACAATAGATCATATCTATATCATATCATAGAGGTATTAACCTATGTGAATTAATCAAACAATCACCACATGAGCAACACAGCAAAAGAAAAATGCTGTCACATTCGCCTTCATTCGCCTGGCGAACCCTCGCGGCGAACCTTCGCCTGGCCTTCGCCTGGCGAACTCTCTCAGCGAACACTCGATAGGCTTCGCATGGCGAGACTTCCCAGCGAGCCCAAGTCAGTAGCTACTGACTTCATTCGCCACCATTCGCCAGCACCTTCGCTGGGCGAACCCTCGCTATCCAACTTCTCCTGGCAAACTCGCCAGCGAAGTCCACTGGAACTTAAACTTAATTATTCGCCAGCATTCGCTAGGCTTCGCCTGGCGAAGCTTCGCCTTCGCTCGCCTGGCGAGAGCCAGCGAACCTGCGCAGAACAGAACCACACTCTGTTCCTCCTTCACCATTCCACCATCCACCAACTCTTGAACATCCAAATCAGTACAAATAGCATCAATACATGTTACCCGACTATTCTACGGCGTGATTACTCAGTTCCAACCGATTAAATCATCAATCTACCGATTAATCCAACATTTGCCCTAGTTGGAAAATGATGAAAACTCTACCAAAACCCCAACCCAACATACATAACCTCATGCAATGATCAAATAGAAACATTTCTCACCCTTACCTCGATTAATCGGAGCTTTGATGATGGTTCTTGATGATTTTTCCACTTTTCCTCTTCTTCTCCTCTCTTTCTCTTCTTTCTTCTTTCTTTCCTCTTTCTCTCCAAATGTTTTCTCTAATTTCCTTTCTCTTCTTTCTCACTTATATATCCCTTTTATTTTCTTTCCTTCCAATTTCCTTTCAATTCTCTATTAATTCCAATTAATAAAAATTAATTCCAATATTAACATAAAATCCCACTAAATCAATTAATTACTACAATTAATTATTTAATGAAATTTGGGCTGTTACAGATACTGCCGGGTCCGGGCCGGAGTCGAGAAACATTAGTCGGAAGCTGGCTTCAACTTCGTCGTTGCCCTCCTGACGTACCCGATGATGAACATTTCCTGAGGGTATCTGGACCAACAAAAACACTCTTCTAACTAATAAAAAATTGCTTGCTTGTGCATTTTCTAAGCAGGTTCGGACGAGTCAAAAATCTAAGAATCGACGCGAATACAAAATTAGAACAATTAGGAATTTTTAAGAATTTATTTGTAATTGCTATTTCTTTTGTAATATTGTAATAATAAAAATAATAGAATAAAATTCTATCCTTTCTATTATCTTGCAATTACCTTCCCGATTAAATTTCCCGAAACAATTCCTCCAATAAAAAATCTCTGAATAAACTCCTCAGATAACTTAAACGAATAAACTTATTTACTAAAATTTATCTGGCCAAGTTTCTCCGTACAAAACTCAACCGATTAAATTTGCCCGAATGAGTTCATTAGATTAAATTCACCAGATAATTCATCTGATTAAAATTACCCAATTAATTCATCTGCTTCAGTTGTACAACTAAATCCACCTACTCAAGTGTATCTGGCTAAAATTTGTTCGATTAAATTCCTTCAAATAAATTCGTTTGAATAAATTTGCTCGATTAAATTTGCTTGATCGCAACCATACTAATAAACTCATCTGATTCCAACCTGTCCAATTAAATTCAAATGAAAACCAACTTCCTCCGATTCATTTTATCCAAATAAATCAAACTGATTAAATTCCTCTAGCGATATTTATTCGATTAAACCGGGACATGCGGCCATGAACAGATAAACAGAGAAAATTCAGTTAACAGTAGAACTAACTATCTTTTGTATCGAAAATTCAAAACGCATCTTGACTGCTTCAACTCGGCCAAATGAATCAGCTTGACTAATAATTATGACCAAAACAATAGATGTTCGTTATAAATCCAACGCTCCCCAAAATTCCACTGTTCCTTTAAAATCAACTGTCGATTGGCAGAAAGCAGGAAAATGTGCGTTTGTTAAAATAAATTCTACAAATCAAATTCTTGCACTGGTTAAACCCGAATCTACTGATATCTTAACACATTCAGCTCCAAATGGCTTATTACTCAAACGGTATTTCTGAAATCTGCCTGACGACTAAAACTCGACCCTCGAATAGAATACATTGTATTACGAGGAATCTGACGTCAAAGCTATCGTAAAATCCAGCTCACCCTCAAATAAATCACAGGACTCAAAGATGGAAACTCTAATCACTTGAGGAGCTCCCGAAAACCACTCAGTTTCGTGAATTGTCAGCAGGCTGCAAATAAATGACCATTTTGCCCTTCGTTAGTTAAAGAGTGCACAATGTGATTTTTCCTGCAAAACCAACTAACTACACAAACCTGTTAGTGGTTAGTTACATGCAATGCAAAAATGAAATGAAATGCAAAATGAAACGACTAATCTAAGGGAAAAAATTTGGGGTATTACAGTTACCCCTATTTAAATAGCTTCACTGGATGATTTGAGCGACGGAGACTCGAGGAATCACGGTGAAAGGGATTTAAATACCGATGATCAAAACTTTTGCCCTTAGACGCAGTGCTATGCAATGCTATGGACAAAGCGAAACGAACTATAATGCTAACAATGCCATGAATTTAATATGATGCGAATGATAGAAATTGATAAATGTAAGGATACATACGACATGACGACACGGGGGACTAACGCGACGCTGGGGGAATTCTAAAGTGGTCGCCAACTGGTGCGAGCACGACCAATTGTCACTTTAGAAAGAACGTGAGAATGAGATCCTTGATGGATATGGCACCGACAAGATGGCCTCCACTGGGGAATACTCAAGAGTAACAGTGTAACGGATTCAGGCATGACCGGCTAACACTCTAGGATGACCAAGTAACACAGGATCCACACGGCAGTAGGATCAGGTAAACGACAAGTGCTGGAGTTTTAGGGACATTCCTTTAGACGAAGAGATCGAGCGGGATCTTCAGGAATCATCGGAAAATATACAAGGAGAAACAAACATCAAAAACATCTGAAAGAACATCGAATGAGCTCTGAAACACACTAGAGCCACTCGGAACAACATCAAATAAACTCTTGGCCAAAGAAACAAATTGAGGACATCTATAAAAGCATGAGACGAAGACAATTCTCTGAAGGTACATCTGAAACATTTAAGAAAATATTAAATGTACAGGAAGAGTTTGAAGATGTATCTGGAAGAACATTAGATAAGAAACAAAGAAGTTCTGGAAGAACGTCAGAACCAAAACTCAGTCTAGAAAAACATCAGATAGATTCTAGAAAACCATCAGAATCGAAGGAATATCTGGAAAACCATCAGATAAGTTCTGGAAGAACATCAGAACCAACACTCACTCTGGAAAAACATCAGAGAGAAACATATCCGGAAAAACATCGGATAGATTCTGGAAAACCATCAGAATCACAAGGGCTATCTGGAAAACCATCAGATAAGTTCTGGAAGAAACATCAGAACAGAGACTCAATCTGAAAAACCATTAGAAAGAGAAATAAATCCGAAAGAACATCGGATAAGAAATTTCATATCTAGAAGAACATCAAACAGACATGATAAAAACAGTTTGGTAGGTGCCAAGTGAGTTAGACTTTGACCACAAGGTAAGACACGACAAAACACAACCTCAGGAGAAATGCAAATGAGGATGAAACACTCATGATATGCATATGTATATAAATTATGCTATGATATATGATCAAATGCAAATGTAGATGTCGATGACCAGGCTCGACTCTTTTGGTGAGATGACAAGGCTAGAGAACTGATTCCTCAACACATACATCACTGCCATTCTGTTAAACTGCATCAAGCTGATGGTCCTTATAGGAAGGATGAATAGTTCCTTGGAGATTCTTCAAGTAAACTGCCCCAGGTTACTTCAACTTATCTGATTCGTGAAAATGATTGTTTTACTGTACTCTCGGAAGCTTGCCTCAGTCTGAGTCTTGAAAGATCTTTTGGATAAACCAAATCTGAGAATACCATGCCTTGAACAAATCTTGAATTGATTCTTAGACAGGATGTAAAAGGAACTTGCCCCTGATAGGATCACTTGACCAAGTTTCTCGATTGTTTGAAAATTCCTTAGAGGAAAGTCAGTTTGTAAACAAAAATATTCATACGAACATGGTAATGCAAAGTTCATGCAACTTTTGAAATCAAAATTATTTTGAAAGATGGAAAATAAATGAGTCGTTGGTCAGAACACGGTGGTTCAAGACGCTCAAAGTTTTTTTAAAAACAAAGGTGTACTGCCAAAATAAATGGTTCACAAAGATCTTTTTGAGTCAGCTTACGCAACCTTGTTGTAGTATGCTTTCAAAATAACCTTGCTTCAATTAGGTCTTTTGAGGGTTGTAATGTGGTCTGGTTCACGGTTTATGAAACAAAGGATAAAGGCTCAAAATTTATTTGTACCCACCCAATCTACGTGATAATCTTCAGTCCTACGCTCGGTTAACCCATGGTATGCATTCAGGTTCCTATAGGTTAGGAACTGTAATGATGGTTCAGAAGTCAAAGGACCTATGAAAAGGAAGCCACTACTTCCCTATAACATTTGGTATGTTTTGACATCGAGGATTTTCAGGGTAAGGATTTAAAGATCTCTTATTTTTATTATCCCTAACTTTTGCCTGAACTGTTTCTTTTAAAGCACGCAGTCAGCGGGATGCTCCAGTTTTGCCTAAGTCTCCTTCATAAGTTTTGACTTAGCGGCTTGTTTTGTTTTATTTTTGAAAGAAAGTGACTACTTGACTTTTAATGATTACGGCGAACCATCAACATCTTCGACACTTACCTGCTGTGTGTGAAGGAAAATTTGTGAATGAATGGTGTATTGCAGGAACACAACCAAGTTAACCGACAACTACCCATGCCCCATGTTAAGATTGTGGGTTTTTAGTAAAGAAAGACACTCCAACTTCTGGGCTCGAAGGGGGTGACAAGGGAATAACTTCCTTATTTATCCAGTGTTTGGGAATTGAAACAATGCCTTACATCATCAACAAAATTTGATTGAAAGTATACTGACAACAATTATGGGTATAACATTTTCGTCATCCTCCCTCCAATCTTTGCATATCAAAAATTTGGACAAGGAGTAAATATTTGAAAGACAAAGCGTAAAGATGCATATAATAGATGAAATGAATTAAATCAAAAGTTGCAATGCTCAGTTCATTAAGATAAAAGTACAAACATAATTTGAAGGCAAACAACTAATAAAATAAGGGAAGTACAAACAACGAGAAACAAAAGCCTAGTGACTAAATCAATACAAAGATGAGTCGTCCTGTCTGAAACACTGACGTTTATGAAAATAAATCCACTAGGGTCAGGCCGACGCTTCACTTTTGATGCGCTGGCAACAGATTTTTCTGGACATTTGGAGGCTTATCCGCAAAATCAAGTATTCCATCTCGAATCAACTCGTGCACTCTGGCTTTCAGTGCAAAACAATGCTCCAAGTCGTGCCCCAGGGCACCCTCATGGAAAGCGCACTGGAGATCAGCCCTAAATCCAGCTGGAGGAGGATTAGGAGGAGTTGGTAAAGCCCTTGTAGTGATCAGTCCTTGTCGAATTAGGTCAGGATATAGCTCTGTGTAAATCATGGGAATATGATCAAATTGATTCCTATTTCGATACTGATCTTGTCTAATAACTGGACGTTGAGGAGTCTGAGCTGACTGTGAAGCAACAACATGATGATCAACAGGTTGAGTTCCACGGAGAGGCTTTCTTGATTCAGTCATGACAGTGTTGATCTGATCGTCCTTCCTCTTCTGGAAATTCCCATAGGATTTCTTTGCCCCACTAGAAGATTCGACAACTTTAGACACCTTACCATTTTTCAAACCTTCTTCTAACCTTTGACTAATAGTTACCAGATCTGTAAAGCTTGAAGAGACACTCCCAATCATCTTTTCCCAATAGAAAGGAGACAAAGTGTCCATGAACATTCCTGTTAGTTCCTTCTCTACTATAAGGGGTTCAACTTGGGAAGCTAACTCTCTCCAGCGCTGAGCGTATTCCTTGAACGACTCTTTTTCCTTCTGTGACATACTTTGAAGTTGACGATGATCGGGAGCCATGTCCAAATTGTATTTGTATTGCTTCATAAAAGCATTGACGAGATCCTGGAAGCAGTGGACACTGTTATGCTCTAAGTTCATATACCATTTGAGAGAAGCACCACTCAAACTATCCTGAAAGCAATGGATGACCAACTTCTGATTGTTGGTGTACGCTGCCATCTTTCGGAAGTACATGACTAGATGGGCTCTTAGACATGAGTGACCTTGATACTTCACGAACTCGGGAGTCTTGAATTTGGCAGGTAGAATAATACCAAAAACTAGGCACATATTGTCTGCATCTACATTGAAGAAATCAGTACCCTCGACAGCTTGGAGTCTCTCATTTATGATTTGAAGCTGTTCATGGGTAATCTCAGGCTCAACAAAATCTTCTTGGTCTCCCCCTTGAGCATCGACAACATTGTACTCGTAGGGAGGATTCTCAAAGGGAGCTTGGACGGTCTGGTTAATAGTGTGGACCACAGGTCTGGCCTTGGTAAGGACGGGAGCTTGAAAAACCGGTCTGACAGTCTGACCAATCATAGCAGTAGATGCAAGAGGTGGAGAGTAGTTAGGAGGTAAACCAAACTCTGGTCAAGTAGATGGTGGCACTTGAACATGAGGTGGATCAGCACTTGAAACTTCCTGAATGACGGTCCTCTGAGGAGGCTCTCCTCTGGCAATCAGTACTTGAAGCATCTCATTAAGCCTGGTCATGCCTGCTTTCAACTCATCGATCTCCATTCAAACTTCCGCATTATGTTCCTCTTGTTCTGACATTTGGCATCTATAGTTAGCTCTAGTCTGATATATGTGTCGAGGAATCAGCTTGACGACTCAAAAAGACACTGGAAGGTAAAGACAACTGGACATGAGTTACAGGACCAACATGTGATATGCAAAACGTGATGCTACAATGCAGAATGCGGATGAAAGATTTAATGGAATTCAAATATTTACGAACATCGCAAAACACCAACGAAAGCTTTATTTATTATTTTTGAAAATGGATTACAGGTGAATATACTTAAAAGAGAATCTTGACATAATAGCTAAATAAAGGCTAAATAAAACCCTAAAGAAGCTTCATTTTCTGCTCTTCTAACTGGGCCTCTTCGAGGATGAGCCTGTCTTCAAAAGATAGATTGAGGGTTGGAGGAAAATAAATCCTCCATTACCACAAAGCAAGGGTACGTTTGAAAAGTCTCCACAACTGTTGATGATTAATGTCCTTGACGTCGGATAACTTCAGACATAAGGGTCTGGCAATGTCTTGCTCTTTTAGGGCCTTTCGTCTACTTGAAATGTCAACAAGGATAACAACCTTCCATATTTGTTTCTGAATCCCTCTTGATTTTGAACCAAAGCTCCTAACTTCCTTAGGTCATCCCACTTAAGATCCTTAAAATAATATTTCAAAATATTTTTCTACGGTAATCCATGGCATCCTACAATGTTCATAAGTAACATTGAATTCCATGAAATCTAATGCAATATGATGTTTTATGGATGCAGTGCACATATATACACACGGTCTTAGGTTAGAGGAACATGAGCGGAGCCAAGGTCTACCCTTCCCAAAAGGTATGTACTATAGGGTTAATTATACCTGCAAAACAAGGTTCTAAAGAGGTGCCCAGAGTCATCAGCCCATCGGATATTATCAATTTCCCGACTGACTCGGCAGTTAATAATATTCTCAAGAGAACCTCTTTTGAGTGTAGTATCGCGTAGCAACTATTTTGGGACTACTCCCTCATAGTTCCCGCACTACGTCCTAGATAAGGCCAAGGTGGTGTTAAGGTACTACGATCCCCAGTATCACAGACTCCAATAAAAAATAGTAAGTGTTTTCACGACTACTTGATCAACAGAACCATTTTCGAGAGGGTCTCAACTGAGCGGTGATTCTCAAGTTAGCTTGGTCGGGAATCACTCTCTATAAGCCTCGTCGAATATATCACCTTCCTATAATAAGTTCACTCAAGTCCGGGTGTAGGACTTATCTCACGACAAAATAGATACCCCAAGCAAGGTACAATAATATTTACATGTAAGCAACAAATAATAAAGTAAATAGCATACAATAAATAAAGTAGGGCTAACCCTTAAGAGTTAGGAGGGTCCCCAGTGAAGTCGCCATTTTCTGTTGCGGTGAGAATAGGATATCAAACTATTAATTAGTTTGAATCACATCTTCACAACCGATCTTTGATTTATCCGAAGGAAAAATGTCAAAAGAAGGAAAACCTAATTTTTGCATCGTAAACAATGCGGGGAGAGATCTAGGTAAGGGGTTGGTTAAGCTTAGGGAAGGTACTAGCACCCTAAACTTCTGTAGTACTCTACAGGAACCTTTTGTTTAAAGTTTGCTATTTTGCTTTATTATTTGCTCAAAGGTATATCGCTAAGGGTTAAAAGGTGAAACAAAGACCTAAGGGGTAGTCCTAAGTTTACTCGCCAAGACTCGCATCTTGTGCCTACATATCTGAGGTAGGGGATGAAATCAGAGTAATCGTAGTTCCCCTCGAAAGGGAGGTTAGAAACTTCTTGACCGTGGTCAAGGTTTCAATGGGGAGTAAGCGTTTCTTAAGGAAGCATTTACGTGGAGTTCGGCGACTCCTATTTCTATGTTTAAAGTTGAATTGAAAAGGGTAAACTAGGTATTCCACGGCAGAAATACCTAAAATGGAGTGCGGCGACTCCTTGACACAATGCTAGGGTAAAGGGTATTTTGGTCCACGGCGGGACGCCTGCGCAATTTAGGGTTTTGAGATATTCAAAGGTTAAGGCTATTGACTCGGCGGTCAAACTGTTAGACCTAATCCTTCGGAAGGAGATAAATGGTAAAAGGTCATGCAAAAATAATTAAAACGGCAGTATGAAAATATGGAAAAGTGCGAAAACAGTAAAAAGAGTGCACCGCGACGATATACTCGCGTAAATTACAACCATGGAAAAAATGCAAAAATAAGGACGGCATAAAAAACGGTGATATACTCACATAATTACAACCCAAAAAAAATGGAAATGCGAAAAGATTAATAATTGTAGGACCGGGACAGGGAAAAAAACGACATAAGCGTTATACAACTTAACGAGCAATAAACAGGCAAATTTACTTCTCAACCAAATTCGAGATGCTAGCCGCATTTTTAAGAACAACTTAATGTTAGTTTGGGGATTTACGAGAAGCAATATTTATGTGGAAAAAAAGTTTTTTAAATTTTTTTTTAAGTTTTCTCTTTTTATGGTTATCGTTAGATTTTCTTAAAATTCTAAACTTTTAGAAAAAAATGTTTTCATTAAGTTTTAATAAGTTTTTTTTAAAATATTTTAAGTTAAAAGAATGAGTTAGAGTTTTTTTTTTTTAAAAAAGATTACATTTAGTTTTGATAAAAAGTAGGTGTTTGAATTATTTTAAAAAGAATTAGAATTTTACTTTTTGAAAGCAAAGGTGAGTTTTTTAATTTAAATAAATGTTAATTTTAATTTTAAAAAGTTTCAGATTTAATTAAAAAGAGTTAGTAGTTAGTTAGAATAAATTTAAATTAAAAAGAAAGTTTTAAATCATATTTTTCTAAAAATAATTTTTCAATTATTTTGATGTTAGATATTAACGTTTTTAAAAGTGAATCTTTAATTATAAGAATTTAAACTTTCAATTAAAGAAACTAGGATTTGGATCCTCTCCTTTTTTATATATCATGTCATCTCTCATGTTTCTAATCTAACGGTTCATAATTTATAATGAATAATTAAATAAAAAAAGTCATTTAATTATCCATTAACCACCAATTAATTTCTCTCTCCTATTAAATGACTTTTTTTATTTAATTATTCATTATAAATTCTGAACCGTTAGATTAGAAACATGAGAGATGACAGAATATATAAAAAAGGAGAGGATCCAAATCCAAGAAATTAACTTTGACATTAATGCTTTTTTTTGTATTAATATTTTAAGTTATTAAATAAAAGGTTATTAGCTGTGATTTTGAAAATGAGTTTTGAAAAAATAAATTAATTTACATCATTGTTAATTTAATTTAAAAAATAAATAATAAAAGGAAAAGCTGTAAAAAAATAGAAAAGCAGGAAATATAAAAACTAGAAATAAAGGGGGGGGGGGGAGCGTGTCTGCTGAACGTGTTTCATCTTCTAGGTTTTTTAGAAACCCCTTCTTCTTCCTAGATGGCCGACGACGACCATTGATGCTGGTCCTCGAAGCTTTCGAGTTCCACTTCTTCTTGCTTGCATGTCTCGCCTCTTTCTCTTCATACCACCTAAAAAAAACAAAACCCATAGACCCTGTTATTGACAAAACAAATTGCTCACCTCGTTAGGGGTTAGAAGCGGTTTGTTGGTGAACAATGATGTTGATCTGAGTTCACGGTGGTGGTTTGAAAATGGTTTCCTTCTTCTGGGTTTCGATCTCGACGATTTGGAAATGAATAAAAATGGGTTTCCGGCCGTGAATCGTTTTGGGGTCCCCCCCTTTTAATTTCTGATGATCATTTTATATTATTTGTGGGCTTTGAATCCACGACTTTTTTACCGGATTTCGCCGTTGGATTGTTGCTATCTTCGTGACTTTTTCTATTTTAATATTGTTTTGGAGCCAAGAAGTCCTCGTGACATTCTAGCGTGATTCGCTAGATTTTCGTTATGGTTTGTTGTGGAGATTTCTCAGGAGATATTCATGATTTGTTTGACTGTGTTTGTTGTGATTTTGGGAAAAATGTTGTTGTTCGTTAAAGTAGTGTTTAGTTCCATGGAGATTGTTTTGGAAATGTTGTTGCAAAAATGTTGCGGATTCGTTGGCTTGCGTTTGATCCACTTGACTCAGAAATTTTAGGAAAATGTGTTTTAAGGTCCGTTTAGCAAAAACTCATTTTCTTGAGAAAAAGTGCTTTTTCAAAAAGTGCTTTTCCAAAATCATATTTTCTGACAGGAATCACTTTTTTCACTTTTCTCTCTCTGGCTGGACAAAAATGAACAGATATTGTCGGATCCGGGCCGAAGTCGAGAAGCATGAGTCGGGAGCTGGCTTCCACTTCGTCGTTGCCCTCCCGACGTACTCGATGATGAACATTTCCTGGGGATATCGGGACCAACAAAAACACTCTTCTAACCAATAAAAAATTGCTTGCTTGTGCATTTTTTGTGCAGGTTCGGACGAGTCAAAAATTGAAGAATCGACGCGAAGATAAAATTAGAACAATTAGGAATTTTTAAGAATTTATTTGTATTTGCTATTTCTTTTGTAATATTGTAATAATAAAATAATAGAATAAGATTCTATCCTTTCTATTATCTTGCAATTACCTTTCCAATTAAATTTCCCAAAACAATTCCTCCGATAAAAAATCTTCGAATAAACTCCTAAGATAACTTAAACGAATAAACTTATTTACTTAAATTTATCTGACCAAGTTTCTCCGTACAAAACTCAACCGATTAAATTCGCCCGAATGAGTTCATTATATTAAATTCACCAGATAATTCATCCGATTAAAATTACCCAATTAATTCATCTGCTTCAGTTGTCCAACTAAATCCACCTAATCAAGTGTATCTGGCTAAAATTTGTTCGATTAAATTCCTTCAAATGAATTCATTTGAATAAATTTGCTTGATTAAATTTGCCCGATCGCAACCATACTAATAAACTCATCTGATTCCAACCTGTCCAATTAAATTCAAATGAAAACCAACTTCCTCCGATTCATTTTATCCAAATAAATCAAACTGATTAAATTCCGCTATCAAGATTTATTCGATTAAACCGCGACATGCGACCATGAACAGGTAAACAGAGAAAATTCAGTTAACAGTAGAACTAACTATATTTTGTATCGAAAATTCAAAATGCATCTTGACTGCTTCAACTCGGCCACATGAATCAGCTTGACTAATAATTATGACCAAAACAACAGATGTTCGTTATAAATCCAATGCTCCCCAAAATTCCACTGTTCCTTTAAAATCAACCGTCGATTGGCAGAAAGCAGGAAAACGTGCGTCTGTTAAAATAAATTCTACAAATCAAATTCTCGCACTGGTTAAACCCGAATCCACTGATATCTTAACACATTCAGCTCCAAATGGCTTATTACTCAAACGGCATTTCTAAAATCTGCCTGACGACTAAAACTCGGCCCTCGAATAGAATGCACTGTATTACGAGGAATCTGACGTCAAAGCTACCGTAAAATCCAGCTCACCCTCAAATAAATAACAGGACTCAGAGATGGAAACCCTAATCACTTGAGGAACTCCTAAAGACCACTCAGTTTCGTGAATTGTCAGCAGGATGCAAATAAATGACCATTTTGCCCTTCGTTAGTCAAAGAGCGCACAATGTGATTTTTCCTGCAAAACCAGCTGACTACACAAACCTGTTAGTGGTTAGTTACATGCAATGCAAAATATTAAATGAAACAACTAATTTAAGGGGAAAAAAATTGGGGTATTACACCTCTCATTCCATACCTTCATATATTTCGAATTCGATGCGAACATCTTCGATACCGATATAAAGAGGACCTTTAGAACTATCTAGAGTATGCTTAGTCGCAACCACCCGCTGAGCCTTCGGTTTCAACTATTGACGAGGATCTTTATGGAATCCCCACAGATAAACCAGAATGGAAATGAAGGGGCAAGGGCCACTCCAAAGTCAACATTCGGTAGTCGAGGAATTTTTTTTGAAAGCCATTGCGTATCGTTCCTTAGGGCGAACGAATGAAGGGAGTTCCAAATTCTCCATTTTCTTTAAAAACTTTTCCTTTAAAGTAACAGCTGCCTCGCAGACGGTTCCACTAAGATCATCTGGTCGATAAACAGTTTCAAAGTACTTATGGAATGCTTGGATTTCTTTGATGTGTATCAAAGTACCTTTCTTGATCTTCTCCTGCACAAAGAGGAAAGTTTAGTTAATAAGTTAAGTAAAATAAGGTGCATCAAAGAACTCTTCTGTGTAGTACATTGACCACTAGTGGTTGAACTCTAAGGTGCAGTAGAAACAAGGATCAAAACTAATGGGGATGAGTTAAGCTTTGTTGGAGTAGAGGATAAGGTGTGTCGAAGTCATCTCTTTAGTGTACTTCAAATTATGAAGTATAAGAGCATATTTCCTTTCGAAGAGGCACTTAGGGAGAGCTTGGACAAACCCAAATTGTCGAGCCACCAAGTTTGATTGGTAAGAAACTAAAGCAACTTAAGACTTCGACATATTCAATCAAAGCATTATCAACCTTGGGATCATGAAGGCTTCCCGGACCTGTGAAGATTCTACTTCTTAAGCCTTGTTTGGAGTTTGGAAAGGTCTAGTGAACCACTCAGGATCGTGTTTTCTTTTAGCAAATGGGGCCATGTTCGATGTGAACTCATGACGTTTAGCAAACATGATGACATAGCTTAGGAACATTAGCCTGAGGGTCTGTCCTTCTTTGCTGAGACTAAGCTAGACCAAGCGAGTCCCTTCGATTCTCCTATTTCTGATGTCTTCAACAGTCTCGTCGACTGGATTTTTGTTAGGGAGGCTGGCTTCGAATGAGGCATTCAGCCAGAGTTGTAAAAGCCAGAAGGGACCAGATAGCAACAAGTTTCCCTTTTCTCCTAAGTATTTGAGTTGGGCTACCCATTTACTTAGAGACTCATAAAGGTTCCCCAATATCATTTCGCTTAGGCAGGCGTCACGACCTTTGTGAAGTTGAGTGGCCACGATCAAATATCTCCTGGCTACTTGAAGGGACTTTGAGTAAAAGACGTAGTGGGATAGCCACACAATTAAAAAAAGCTATATGTTCTCGATCAGAAACATCAACAGTTGTTTTATCAAAAAAATGCGTTATGAAATGAGAGTATGTGGCTTTGGCAAAGGTAAAACCTATGGAATCATCAAATTCTAGGTCAGGATCATATGGGTTTTCGGTGGGTTTAAGACTCGTGATAGCGACTATGTCGAAAAGTATGGGGGTTATCATCCCACAAGGGAGATGGAAAGTATAGTGGGTGTTGTCCCAGAAGTACAAGGAAGAAACTAACCTAGTCTGGCAATAGTCGAGACTTGTTTTCGACAGCATGATCAAGTCATAAATTCCCAGTTTCTTGCAGGTTTGGGATTTGACTTTTTCTATTTTTGCTAGCCAGTTCATATAATCGTCCGATTCTTTGAAGGAAGGTGTTGCTCTAAAAGCTCTAAAGTTATTGTTCATGTACCTTAAATCTATATTGTTTAACACTACCACATCAGTAGAAGTTTTCTCAACCCTAGTTTTGTTGGGCTGCGCTATAGGTTTTGATTTATGGTAAGAGGGGAAAAAGTCCCTAGATTTATTATGATTAAAACTAGGGGAAGGCAGATGGCCACATAGGGCATGCATTTTACCAGAAACAACAAGAGGAATGAGTACCTGAGATTCGTATATTTTCCTCTTCTCTTCCGCAAGTGGTTCAGGGAGGAAATGTTGGTTTTGTATCATCATCCGTGTTGACAACATGTTAAATGGAGGAAATTAGGAAATCTTCTTCAGGTCTTTGGACTTGTGGCTTTTCCTGGGATCCTTAACATTGGTAGTTGAAGATGCCATTGTTGAGATTTTGAGAATCTGTTATTTTTTTTGTTTAAAAGTTTGGAAGTGAAGAGGCAATAAGGGTGTTTGAAGATTTCTGGGAGCGTAAAAGTTAAAATAAGCAAGCTTGGAACAATTTATAGGCTTGTGAGATTTCAGAGGACCTCAAATGAGCATTAAAGAGCTGATAGTTAATGCGACACGTGTCCCACAATAGTCGTTTGACAAAACGTGGGCAGTTAATGCCTAGTGCATGATTTTCTAGTATTTAGGGATTGTGATGACGACGTGCTTTGAGGAGACGGGTTTCAGAAATTTCCATGACGATTCTGACGTCATAAGTTCTTGGAATAGTAAAAGACATGCAAAAGTCGTTCGAGGCGTCGAATGATACTATCAAAAAATGTCTTGTTCTTCATTGATGTCGAAAATGATATTTTTGGAGGGCAATTTGTTGGCTCCTAATTTCGACGCCTGAATAAGGTTAAAAGTAACAAATAGAGTTTCCTGAAGAAATCTAACTACTTTGAATAGAGCTATGTTTTGAAATGAGAGTCGAAGGCATCCTTTTGCCAAGAGAGTCTATGTTATGGACTTAGAGATATTCCTCAGCAGTTGGAAGACCCGATTCGACAAAAGCGTTACTAGGGATATTTCGACGAGTTCGTTTGAATTCAAATAGAAGAAGGAAAACCTGTTTTTAAGAAAGATACGTGGAACACCCATATGATTCGAAGACATGCACAACGACACTTGTCTTGATTTCGTTTGTTAGCCGTTAATGGCAGTTATATTTGATTGTTATAAATAACAAGTCTTAGTGTTAAGATATGTGTGTTCAATTGTATACAAATTCTTCAGTATACTCCAAGTATCCGTATGATTGAGAGAAACATGTTTGTAAGAATGTACATTGACTAAACACCAGTTTTAATTTCAATGCAATTTGACAAATCTCTTTATTTAAGAATTTATCCTTTCTTTATGCAAGTTCTTATCTTCGTCATTTACCAGCATTTCGATTTCACTTACTGTCACTTAAATTCATTTACATTTGAAATAATTTGCTTTATTATGGAATTTGTCGAAGTGTTAATAGTTTTCATAAACTTCTTTTAAGATCAGTTAGCACATGTCCTAAGATTTGTGTGGTTGATCCTGCAAGTAAAATAGATATTTTTTTCGATTTGTAAGATCAACAGTTATTCACCAATTTTCACGGCGAACACTATATCAAAGTGTTCATAGTTTTCATAAACTTCATTTAAGATCAATTAGCACATTTCCTAGGATTTGTGTGGTTGATCCTGCAAGTAAAATATATTTTTTTCGATTTGTAAGACCAACAGTTGTTCACCAACTTATCAAAATAAGCTGAAACGATTAATATGCTATTTTGGTTTCCCAACTTATCATAAAACCAATTAATTCCCAATTCCTAAGCGGACTCTATCCCCTTTTCGATTATAATAACAACCAAACAAGCGCAATTGATATTATATGATACATATTCCTAATTGTGAATTAAGCAAACAAATGAAAAATATCAACCGTGAATTAAGCAAACACGAGAAACATACGCAGATTAAGCAAACACGATTAAATTATAAGAACATGCAATCATCGAAATAAATCAATCTACCCTAAGATAAATCGAATTAAGAAAACAAGATATCACAAAGAGGGATTGAAAGGAAATAGATTTAATTGGAAATTAAAAAAAACTCAAAGTGTCTGCGGAAACCAATTACAACAGTTTAATCCTTGGGATTAGTTCTCCATTCAATCGTACAAAAACCAAAACCAAAATTATGAATAGTGAAAAGAATGCGACGTATAATAGCACGACTGCTACTAGGTATAAGAAAACATAACAAAATCCGGTTGTAACCCAACTGGGTAAGAAAACATAAAAAAATCCGGCCTAAGACTAAATAATCCTAAAGACAGAATTCAGGTCCCGCCTTCAACGAATTATTCGAGCCTGCTACACTCCGAATCAACTTATTCGTACAATATGAAAGTTGTAGCTTTGTGTCTCAACTTTCCAGCTCCTGGTAGAACGCGTAAATCTGATTTTCGTAGCTCCAGTTATGATCAGAACAGTGGACAAATATTAAATAATCGCTAAAGCTGAAAATAAGCTGCGAAAATAGATTAACGACAAACAAAGACTTAATTATAAAAACATAATAAAACAGTAAAATAAACAAAACAAACTAAGAAAATGCCTAAGTACAAACATAAGAGAATGTGCATTAAAATGCACTGATCACATATAGTTGAATTTATATGTAGCAAACGGTCAAAACTGCTTCCGTCTAATCATTTGTGTAATACGTAGAGTCATTTGATCGAATCTGACAGCAAATGATGCACTAATAACTAAAATTAAGTGTCTGATCGTTGACGAAGTCTTACATAATTCTTTGTCTGAATACTGCAAAACAAACTTCACAATTGATACTTTATTACGTGGATATGTCAATAATGGTGAAACAGTTGCAACAGAAAGATGTAGAACCCAGAGCATAACAGAAAAGCTTCATTGATGAAGAAGAAAGCTAACAGAATCTGTTACAATGAATGAATGAACCAATAGCCTAAAGATGAAATATATAGCAGAGTTGGATAAACCAATCATAACCTGCCAGCTCACCTAATACTCTATATATGTACACTATCTATTAATAAGGAAAATAAAAAAATAATCTATATATGTACATGTATGTTAATAGGATATGACTTTCTTGAAACACTTTCATATAAATATCTCTAAATATAAATTATTTTAAAATACTATAAATTCATTAAAAAAATTGAATTTATCTTTTATAATTATCATAATTTACAATCTTTTAAAGGCGAAAACCAGGCCACACGTAGATGGGCCTTAAACTCGAATCTTCAAAGGCATGATATAGACACCTAACAACCTCACCACAGTCACGAATATTATCATTTCGAAATTCTTTAGCACGAAACAAACCAACGAATATCCTATTGCCAGTTCATAAAGACTCTTTTACACCTTATCTTTATCAACCGAAACTCACCAAAGCAAGACTCGTAATAAAAAGTAGAAACCCGTGGGCCCCTCACAATTCATAAATCATACAGCTAAATTACCGACGCAGTATCACGGACCATACACCACTCCCGTAGCGTTGATTAAACCCCGAACCACACTTGACCTACCCCAACAAGTCATTTCCAACTTCTTTTATATTTATAGCTAAAAACCCTATTACTTTCCCATTTCTTCTACGACATTCCACTCTTCTCGATCTTTCCGCTACCACTCTCTCTTCTACTTCACTACATCTTTTTCCTTCATCAGCCATGGGTGGTAATCATAACTGTTTCTTTACTTTTCTTCATTTCTTCGTTAAGTTTTACTTCAATTTGTCAAAAAGTTGATCTGATTTTTTGCTTTGTGTTTGAATTTTTTTGGTTCGAACTTTGAATTTCTCGTGGAGCAGCTAAGATCAAGATCGGAATCAACGGTAAATACTCTCGTTTCTCCGATCTCTCTTCATTTCTGCATAGATCGGATTTTTGTGAGGTTTTGATGATTTTTGGTGTGTAACTGACAGGATTCGGAAGAATCGGACGTTTGGTTGCTAGAGTAGCTTTGAAGAGAGATGATGTTGAACTCGTTGCAGTTAACGATCCTTTCATCACCACTGATTACATGGTATATACAACTCTTTCCTTGTTTTTACTTTGTTTAATAGTTTCAGATCATAAATATTCTTGTGATGAAGCTTTGGATTTATTTATTGATTATTTGTGAGTGTTGTTAAGTTATTTTTATATTTTAGATCTGATTTAATTTGGCAATTTTTTTGGTTGGCTTGGTTTGTGTGTAGACGTACATGTTTAAGTACGACAGTGTTCACGGTCAGTGGAAGAACGACGAACTCACAGTCAAGGACTCTAACACTCTTCTCTTCGGTCAGAAGCCAGTTACTGTCTTTGCACACAGGTATATTTTTCATTTCAAAAGTTGTGTGTGATAGATTTTATGTTACAGTAAGAATAATTGTTGAATTCATTATGTATTCTGTTTCTGGATGTTATGGAGTAGAGGCCATTATTTTGCTTTTTTTGTTATAATATTGTTCAACAATTAAGTATTAGTTTCAGTATTTGATTCATGATTGTTGTGTGCCTCAGGAACCCAGAAGAGATCCCATGGGCCAGCACTGGTGCTGATATCATTGTTGAGTCTACTGGTGTTTTCACTGACAAGGACAAGGCTGCTGCTCATTTGAAGGTTTGCATTTCTGTGGCTACATTTTCTTGAAGTTGATTAATCCGTTGCTCAAGTCTATACACATATATGTTGGTATTATCTAGTCTGTTTCATTTTTCTTTGTTTAATTGTAGTCTATTGTTTAAATTTTTTAGCTGCTTATGTTTTTCTTGTTGTCTTGCACATTGCTGTTATACCATTTGACTCCTAGGAAATTCTTGATTTGTCGTGAATCAAGACAGTATTTTAAGTCAACCTGTTTCTTTTATGGCAGTTTTTCTAATGAGTGTTATATTTTAAACTGGTTTGTATTTAGATCTGGTAGGATACGACTTGCAACTTTTTATCCTGTTACTCAATGTTGTGCATATTGTTACTATTGTATTGATTAGTTTTCTTTGTATTGTGAGTGCAGAAAGATAATATATTTGTTTTGTTTGATTCAGGGTGGTGCCAAGAAGGTCATCATTTCTGCTCCCAGTAAAGATGCTCCCATGTTTGTTGTTGGTGTCAACGAGAATGAATACAAGCCAGAGTATGACATTATTTCCAATGCTAGCTGCACCACCAACTGCCTTGCACCACTAGCAAAGGTTTTATGAACTACATTTATTTTAGCCTCTAATTTCCACATTGCTTTGCTGTATTAGTTCTTACCTGTGCCTTGATTATTCTGCAGGTTATTAATGACAGGTTTGGCATTGTTGAAGGGCTCATGACCACTGTTCATTCCATCACTGGTGGGTATATCACTAGTGTGTTACTATTGCACTTGTTATTTAATATTAGAACTTACTAATTCATTCTTATCTTGCTGCAATGTTAATAATAATCAGCCACCCAAAAAACTGTTGATGGACCATCAAGCAAGGACTGGAGAGGTGGAAGAGCTGCTTCATTTAACATCATTCCCAGCAGTACTGGTGCTGCTAAGGTGAGAATATTTGGTTCTGTTTTCAGACTCTTTAGCACTGTTGCAATTTTACTGTTGCTGTTATCTGGACTTGGTTTTAATTCTTTGTTCATTAGGCTGTTGGCAAAGTGCTTCCTGCTTTGAATGGAAAGTTGACCGGTATGTCATTCCGTGTCCCAACTGTGGATGTCTCAGTTGTTGACCTTACAGTGAGGCTCGAGAAGGCCGCCACCTATGATGAAATCAAAGCTGCTATCAAGTAAGCGCACAGTTTGTAGTTTCATATTTTGATAATGTATTTTACTATATTAGTTGAGTTCTATGGTATTCAAAGCCGATATTTAATATTTGTGTCCCAACTGTACTATAATATATATACTGTATGTGTTGACTTCTATGATATTTAATATTTGTATCTGCAGGGAAGAGTCTGAGGGCAAGTTGAAAGGAATCCTTGGTTACACTGAAGATGATGTGGTCTCCACTGACTTTATTGGTGACACCAGGTAAATATAAAACTAGGAGTTTAGAAGCGTCTGTGCATTGAATATAATTTATGAATGTTCGAGTTAATTTTGTTTATAATTAATGTTACCAGGTCAAGTATCTTTGATGCCAAGGCAGGAATTGCCTTAAATGATAAGTTTGTTAAGCTTGTCTCATGGTATGACAACGAGTTGGGTTACAGGTAATCATCTGTCTTTTCATATGGTTTCTTGTTTGATATCCGCCATTAACTTTGATTGAAATTTGAGTAGTGGAAACCAACTAGATCTGCTCTTATTCAACCATCTAATCCTTGTTTTTGTATAATTTGCTGCAGTACCCGTGTGGTTGACCTCATTGTTCACATTGCTAAACAACTTTAAGTTGGCACCACGGTTGGTAGTGCTATAATTTGGCCTACTTTTGTTTCTTTACCACCCATTAGCCTAGCGGCTGTTAGGCCTCTTTTCATGTAATAAGTTGATTTGCTGTACTAGTCAAGTTTTCACATTACGAACTGCAGTGTTTTTGGTTGCTTAGTAGTACATTAAGCAATGAGCTATTTTGGATTTTGATGTATTACCGAGTTTTATTTGTGTGATAATAAATGTTTAGTCATGTTTGCAATAGCTAATTAAAGAGCAGTAAAATTGAAATATGCAGCGGCTAAATAATAATCAACATACAACATGCATTTTAGTTATTGATTCCTGAAAGAATGTTTGAAATGTCAGGTTCGTTGAATGTTTTATTGAACTTTTGTGAACTGGTCAGTTTTCAGTTAGCGTTCATAAGGATCATGTGACATGCTATCATATGGGAATGTGAAACCCTGTGATTAGATGAATAAAATTGTTAGTTATTATTCTTATTTAAAATTTACAGTTCTACTCTAAAATTTTTGATAGCAGTGGCAATTTGATTTTAGAGTCTGCTAAATCTTGATTTGGGAAAACCATAAAACAAGACCAATTTTAACTCCTAGCTATTGGAACATACTGCCTAAACTAGTGTATTTTTCCCCTCTAGTTGTATGCAACATTGAGTACCGCCCACCACTTAAATTAAATGAATAAAATAGATTAAACACAAAAAATTTTGGTGAATGGTATGAAACGCCGTATAATTAGTTCTTAAATATGAATGTCGCATTCTTAATTTGAATTTTGAAAAGCCATGTTTTGTTTTTTCTTTATCATCTATTTTTGCCTTTTGTCTATTGAGCCATTGGAGACGTTGTGACTTGAGAGGATTAAATCATATTTGAAAAAGAAAATGTGAGACAATTTTGTAGATGTAACTTTGAAGAAATATGACAATGTAGATTTTTTATTGGTGGTTGCTCAGTGCTTCTTAAATTTGATTTATTAATGAATTCGTGTTTCATTTATCTATTATTTATGTTTATAATCCCCGTTCGACTTAATATTTATTAAGATTTTTCTTTAAAGTGACTTTTAAAAATTTGATTTAATTTATTAGTTTGAGAATTGATTGTGTTAAAAACTTTTTAAAAGAACATTCAATCTTTTTAATAGTGAAAATTCATTTCGGTCTCACAAAAATCTATTTAATTACTTAGTGCCAATATTTTTTCAAATTGTTTTTTTCTTCTTATTTTTTTCAAATTGTTTTCTTCTTCTTATTTTTTAGTTATGATTGGACTCCTACGTATATTATTTACAAATTTAAGGATATTTAGGTTCCTATATTTTTGGGACAATTTGCTCTCCATAAATCTTTTTTAAAGTAATTAAAATTTGTTTAATAAATGAAAAAAATATCAAACCTAACATTTTTGAATTTTGAGAGATCAAATTGGCACCAGTATTGGTCTAATAAGTTATAAAGTCTAAATTAATAATTGAAAAAATATAAAATTTAGTCCATAGTCTATATTAAATTTTTGTATAAATGTTAAATTGTTGTATTTTTTATTTTATTTTTACTTTTAGGTGTTAATTGTCTTCTTAAAAAATGGTTGGCATGTCTTGTTTTAAAATAAGACTCTGTTTAAGGTCGGTTAAAGATTCAAGTAGACCAATGGAGCTAAGATTTATGTACGCCCATTATGCGTCAGCTGTATTGAAAATCAACACCATTAATTTAAGAGATCCAATTCATTAACAATACTAGTTTTTGGTTTCTGAACTATGTGTGAATCGACTTCTGTTTTTTTTAGAATTTCCACGATTTCAGATTTAATTTTTGATTTACATGTTTGCAACCTCCACAAGTCATGAAATCAAGAACATGCTGAATCGAACCGAACAATCCTTTGCATTCGATCTACTTGGTTATCATTTCAACAACGATCCACCAGATATTCAAATCTTCGATTTCCCTTGGGAACTATGCGAAGAAGAAGAAGAAACGATCCTATATCCAAATCCAGATTCACATTGGAAGCATAAAAAAGGAAGGTACATTCCTCGAAAATAACACCGAAGATTCACAATCAATCTTTTGATCTAAAATTGCTTCCATCCTCGAAGATACGACAAGCTCATTTTTAACAGACACTACAAATTCGGTACCAAAGGATCTCGAACCGGTGGTTGGGGCCTCCTGTGGCCAGATCAAGTAGTACCAGGTGGCATGAGCCGACTCTACTGCATTTTTTCTCATCACTTAGGTCACGAGAACAATTGATCCCGGTAACGGCCTTCTGGTAAACTACCTATTCCACATGACCTTGGGGCGGGGCATCAAGAAATGAAGCCGGTTGAAGAATAAGAACGATGAACAAACTACGACTTCAGGTCGTCCAACAAGTGCGACTATTTCTACCGAGGCCAACGTTCGAGTGAGATTGCTCATAAGTAACCTTCGCCGAGAGCCATATGTAATGTAACACCCTATTTAAATTATTTAGTCATTTTATACTTTGTTGTGCGTGTATTGGTTGTGATGTCCTTAATAAGGGTATGATGTTAGGGGCGAGAGTGGGAGCTGGCCTTAGTTGGGGTAATGTGGATCTAGAATAAGGGATACTTTAATAACAAGATTAGGAGCATTATGATTATTAATATTATTATTTCAACTATTGTTAGTAATAATATTTGATCTGACCTAATCAGAAGGGGATCGCTGTTTGGCCACGCTCCGCTGGACTGCTGCCTGTTCATCGGTGTTTGAGAAGGAGGAGGGGGGTGTACCTGAAAGACACTTCGATGCCAAAGTAAGAGATTGGGCAGAGTGAGAGAAAATACAGAAAGATGGGTGAGAATTGAATACTTGACCCTTTTGTGGAAGAAGGTATTTATAGAGAGACCCCAACGCTGGGCCAACGATCATTTGAGTTGGGCTGGAAGACCAGACCCAACCCAAGTGACTGCTAGGGCTTACATGGTGTAATGAAGATCAGGACGTGGTCTTCGCCCTAGTTCAACTGTTCTGTGAACTCCGGAAAGTGGATTTGACCTGCTCTTTCGGAGGTGGGCAGTTGGCAAGTGACGTGTCCCCGCGAAGGGGAGCACGTGGAGAATGTGTGAAGGACACGTCTATCCTGCCCGACAGTGGGAGGAGATCCTTTCGCGGAAGGCATTGAGTGCCCGACGAGGGTTATGTGCCCGACGGGGCTATGCGCCCGACGGGTGGTTATGTGCCCGACGAGGCTATTTGGCCGACGGGGTAACCCAAGCTGGTTTGGGCCTGTAAAACGATATTGGGCTGGGCCTGCTCGTTCAAGCCGAGACCCAGTCCAGAACAGGAGCCCCCCAAGTCGTAGCTCCAAGGGAGGGAGCGAGGACTTGATGACGTTGTGCCGGGGAGGAGAGATTAGCGCGAGGACAGAACGTGCCGACCTGTGCTTCGTAGGGAGGCACACGCGTGAGTGCTTCGTTATCGGCTGTCCGGGGACAGAGGACACGTGTTGGCGGGGAGAGGTGAAGGGACGCGACTGTCAGCCTTCGCCACGTGTCACGCGTTGGATGGCCTAGAGGGCGGCTACCATAGGGTACTCGAGTACCTAATGACGCTTCGAGTCTCGTGCTAGGGTATAAATAGGTCAGTCCCCGTTCATTTTTACTTTTCGCTTCACTTGCTTTCACCTACGAGGACTGATTGTTCACCCTCCGATTGATTCTACCGCCGCAACAGCCGCCGCGCACTCCGCCGCGTATTCCGCCGTCACTTGTAATCATGTAAGTCTTTCTTCTCCCTTCTTTTGTTTTTCTTGTCTGCTTTTGGACCGGGGTCGGGGCATGATGAATTTCCCCGAGGAGGGACGCTGATCATCGCCGTGGTAGGCGGAGTTTTCTAGGGCTTTAGATGAGTGCCCCGAGGATAGGCGCTCATTCCGATGAATGCCCCGGGGACGGACGCTTAATTCCGATGAATGCCCCGGGGACAGACGCTTGTTCTGATGAATGTCCCGGGGAAGGTGCGGTAGATTGTTTTGAGTTTCCCGGGGAGAGTTGGTAGTTTAGACGGAGGGTTGTCTTTCGGGGACGCTGCTCGGGGGCGTCTTTTACGTCGCTCACGGGGGTGTCCCCCTTCGCCCTTTCACTTGACTTGCGGTGGAAGGGTGAATTTGATCTTGGCCATCGAATTCACCGTTACCTTCTGCTTTTTAGGTGTTCATGTCTGCGTTGGTCTCGGGGATAATGGCCGAGGATAACGAACCGAACATTCCTCACTTCGACGAGCGAGTCCGTCCCCTCGAGGAGTGGGTGGCCGAAGAGCCCCTGTCTACGCCCTCTTACTTCGCTGCCGACCTGGATGGAGTTTATGCCACCGTGGAGGACAGGGAGGAAGGTGAACCTCAAAACTGGTAGGTCTACCGTCCTTGGGGACATCATCGTATCTGCTCGAAGTACGAGAGGATGTGGTTCTTGATGTACGAGTTCTATTTTAAGGAGGCTAGGCTCAGGCTACCGTTCTCAGATTTTCACCTAGGCCTCTTCGACTGGTTGCGGTTGGCGCCCTCACAACTACATCTGAACGCTTTAGCATTTATTCGGGCGTTCGAGATCGTGTGTTGTTTCCTCGAGGTCGGGGCCACGCTGCCATTGTTGTTCCGTCTATTTCATCTGCAACTGCAGACGGTGAACGGTAGGCACGGTTGGGTCTCGTTCAAACAGCTGGATAAGCTTTTCAAGACTTATATGGATTCTGTTCGGGACTTCAAGGGTCGTTTCTTTATCGTCAGCCCGATCACGCACGCGGGGGTCGACTCCTTGTACTCTGAAGGGGAGCGTATGGTGAATGGTCAGCTGGAAGCCGTTATGTTGCCAAGGGTGCACGTGGAGTGGTCCTCGGAGCACTTCTCTAAGGGGACTGACCGGTACATAATGCGTGTGGGGACACTCAACGAGGAGGATATGGCCGCGTATCTGAAGATAGTCGCGTTCGTGTGCAACCTGCCCTCGTCGAACCTCGTGACGCCCGACAATCGTTATATTCGGGACAGCGAGGGGAACGTTCGCCAAAAGAAGAGGCTGATCAACACGAAAGCCTTGCTCGAGTGTTCCTCGGAGACTGAGGCCCTAGACCTTTTAGGTGGTGGTCGCTTTCGTCTTCTCTTGCCTTCTTTTTTCGCTTGTTACTAACTTATTTCTTTCGTTTCGCAGGGAGCATGTCATCTGTCGAGGAGAGGGTGAAGAAGTTGCGCGCGTCCAGGGGTGTTCCTCCAGCGAAGACTCGGCTAAGCCAGGTGGCTGGGCAAGCTTCTGCCGATCAGGACGACAAGGGTTCTTCCTCGTCTCCTCAGGCCAGCCAGTCCCCTACGTCTCAGGGGGCTCCGAAGAGCCCAAGGATTCAGCCGCCGGGGGCGTGGTCGACCTGACGCAGAAATCGAGGGTTTCATAATACCGCCCTGCCATCAGCACCCCGACTATTTCCACGAGGCAAGGTCGCCTAACATCCCGGTGGGAGAAGCGAAAATGGTCCATGGTACAGACCGGGCGACTCGCCGGCAGGTTCCGACGGAGGATTTTCCGTGTTGATGAAGACGTTTACTACGACGATGGTCCTTAGCGAGGAGGGTTGCTCGACCGTCGAAATGTCCAAACTGCAAGGGGATCTCACCTTTGCCCAATCTCGCCTGGACAAAGTAGTCGAGGAGCTGGAAAAGAGCAAGGGGGAGGTCGCGGACCAGTGCAAGAGGGGGGAGGCCACCGAGGAGAAGCTAGAGGCCGCTGAGGAGGAGATACGAGCGCTGAAGGATCGTGTCGGGGAGCTGGAGGGTGCCATCCGTCCGTGCAATGATGAAACTGATGAGGACAGGCAGATGGTTACCTGGGCAGATTTGTTGGCCAGGATCCGGGTGCTAGAGAGTGATTGGACCTCCAAAGCCAAAAAAGTGGGAAAAATTCAAAATTCATTTTGGGCTTTAGGAGCTTCCATTGGGCCTCTTTTTGACCTAAATCATTCATACATAAACTCAGAAACAATTCCCAAGCTTGATAACTCAGATTTTGGTGAGAAAAAAAGTGAGAGAAAACTTGAGAAAAAGTGAGAAAAAAAGTGATTTTTGTTTTTTTATTTTCCTTGAGTTTCAACCACTTTTAAACATCCAAACACCTTCCTTGAGTGATTTAGAACATTTCTGGATAGTTTCTTTTAAGCTTTGGTTGCACATTGAACCATTATTTGAAGCTTTTTTAAGGTTACTAACTTTTCAAAATATCTCATGTTTTAAGTTTCTATTTCATGCCATTTTTGCATACTATTCATCCTTGTATATCATAGATCATTATTATTATCATTTGGTTTCCATTTGTAAACATTTTTGTTTTTGCTTATTTCCTTGTTGCTCTCTTTTCTCTTTATTTAAGCACTTTTTGACAAAACTAATGGCATATTATTTATCCTTGCGACGAGTAGATGATTTTAAAAAAAAAAGCGCTCAAAACGGTGAAAAAATGAAAAAATCCGGGTTGAGGTTGTTGAACCCGTGGCGGCCGGACCTCCCGGTAGGGATGACCGTAAAAACCAGTCCGGCGGCCGGCCGCCCCCCCCCCCCCCCCCCCCTTTTTATTTATTTTTTTATTTTTATATATTGTTTCGGGCTTAAGTGAAATGTTGATTGCACCCCCCTTTGGCCCATTCTCTCTTTTTGTTCTCATTTCCATTACTTCTTGCACCATTAGTTTTCCATTTAATATTCAGTTTTTTTATTTAAGTTACTGGGCTTAAGTGACACGCTATACACACCCCCAGCATGAGCCCAGTTGCATTTTACACTACTGTTTCTTGCTATTTAGCACCCAGTTTTATTTATTTTTCTTGTATTCCTTCTTTTAGTTTTTTAAAATTCTGTTTTGGTTGCTATTCTAATTTAATTCAAATAAAATAGTTCCAATATCCAAAAAATTCTCCAAAAATATTTTTCATGAACTTTGAGATGTCTAGTTTTTTCTAGATATTTTTATTTTATTTTATTATTTTATTTTCGATTTTAAAATGAATTAAATATTGGGGCTGTTTTATTTGACTTAGTTTTTAGCATGTCATGTTCTACAATTTATTTCTCTCATTTCCTTTGGCTCCAATGAATAAGGTTCATTCCTCATATCAATAATGAGTTGAAGAATTTTTGAGGACTATTTTGCCCCTGACTTGTTGACTTTTGAGTTGACTTTTGATGCATTTCATTTGATCCTAAACAATCCTCCTTCACAATGGAGCACCCTTGTGAATCAATTTATATGGTGATGTTGTGAAGTGACCTTGATTGAGTTCTTTTGGCCTCTGATTGCCAACATGTTTATGAGCTTCTAGCATTTTATTTATTAATTTTTGGATCATTTTCCTATTTTTAGAGTAACTTGTAAGTCAAGTTACTCAAAGGGAGGTTCACACATACATCTTGACCTAGTTTGACTTGGATATGACAATTTTGGATCCTTTAAGCTCTCAATTCCTATTGTTTCATGTTGCTAACATGTTAAGGATGATGCTTTCTCATTGTTAGGTTATTATATTGTGTTTAGCTTGTTCTTTTGTGGGTTTACTTTTGAGTTGCCAATTAGGGTTTCATATTGAAACATGCTTGCAATCCTTTGAGAACTTGCTTGCATTTCCTTGTGGTTTACTTGCCTTTTTCTTTTGAGAACTTGTATTTCATGTCCCTTACTGTCCAATGACATAGGAGTGTCATTTAAGGTGGCTTGGTCCCTCCTTTGGAGGTATTTGAAGCATACCTAGAATGATGGAATCCTTGAGGACACTTCTTGGTGTTTTCTTTATGCTTCTTTATTTTGGTTGGTGATGCCCATGGTTGAGTGTCTATTGTGAGTTCCTTGCTGTCCACACATGATCTCCCATCCTCACCTTGTCTTAGGACTTGTTTACCTTTCATTTGTGCTTGATTTTTGTGCCTTATGGTTGAGGTTGTTTGGTTTAGGCCATTTCATCCCATTTTGGCGCATTTGTTTGTTTTCATTAGTGCATTTGTTTACCCATTTCTTTTCTTGCACATTTCATATTGTTGTTTGAGGTTGAGATGAGTATGTGGAGGCTACTGCCCCACACTAATTTCCTCCCTCATTCCATATTTGCATTCTCACATGTTTATATTGCTTTTGTTTTCCTTGTTTGTCTCTTTTCCCTTAGGACCTATAATCTTTCTTGTTCAAGATTGATTATGATAGACATTAGGATCTTAACCATGTATTATAACATTAGGATAGTTTCATCCCTTTTATCTCAACTTTAGGTGCACTTTGCATGATAACTTTAGGTTTGAATTAGTCCCCCTTTAGGGTGTCTTTCTCTTTTCATCTCCTAAACATTCCAAAACACCTAATAAAGGTTAATGAGTATTGTACGTTACGAGCCTTAAGCTATTTGGGAAATGGTTGTTGAAGGGTCTCCCTTCAATGGCTTGAGTGTTTAGTGTGTCACCCTTTGGGTGATATGCGATGCATTCACTCCTAAATCATAGTCTCTAGTGCAATATGAATTGCAAACTAATTCAAAAACACTTCTTCTCTAAAAAACACAAAAAACAATCATTCAAACTTCTTTTTGCCCTTTGGGGCCTTTAATCCTTTGAGAAATATTTTTTTTCATAACAAGAGTGTTGTTAACCCTTAGTTCTACCGCAAACGGTAACACCTAAGTCTCCAAAGGTCGAGCTGCATACACCAAACTGCTAGAACTGACTGTTAACCTTACTCGTTTAAAATTGTTGAACAAACCTGTGTTCCCCGTTACCCCGAACTACGTTCGCTCTGATCTCTCATACCTGTTGAGAGTACGTAGGCACAAGACGCGATGTCTTGGCGAGCAACCTTCCCCCTTTTTTACCCGTAGTTAGGAGAACTACATTGACTCTGACTTCTCATTTCAAATGAGATACGTAGGCACAAAGCGTCGTTGCTTTGCCGAGTCACTTCTTTTCCTTTTGTCCTTAAGCCTGTAGTTAGATAGTTTAAACCCTTTTTTTTAGATAAACAACAAGCGTGGATCCCGTCGAGTACGACAGACGTGAGGGGTGCTAACACCTTCCCCTTGCGTAACCGACTCCCGAACCTAGAGATTTGGTTGGGATGACCAGTCTTATCCCTCTTTTTGTTAGGTTTTCTCTGAGCGTTTCCTTTCCCTCTCTTGGGATAAATAACGCATGGTGGCGACTCTTCTGTCACAGCCGGCCTTCGATTTTTGCAGTAGCGACAGCTGGAGACTCTGCTGGGGAGATGGAACAACCCCTATGCAAGTCGATCCTAACGTTTGTTTGTTTATTTTTTTGGGGTGTTTATATATGTGCTTTATCTTTCTTTATATTTCTTTCTGCACTTTACTTTCTGCATTGTATCATATTGTTGTGTTGTGGGGAGGGATTTGATTCATTGAGAGATAAGCCAGACCTAGGCTTGAGTATAGACTTAGTATTAGAAGTGGAGATTAGTGGTGAGCCTGTATGCTTTGCATGCATCAACTAGCCATGAAATTCACGCTCAGACGAGATTCTCTTTGACAATTTTCTTTCTGGCCCTTTGGGCTCGAAGGAACTTTGAATCTGAGGATTGTCGACTCTGGGAACCGATCACTTGGGATTCAGCTAAGTGAGGCCTCTTCAAGAGGTGATGATGCCAAACCAGAAATGGTGAACGTATCATCATTTCTTGAAAGTCTGTGACGCTGATGAACACATAAGATGCCATACCTTATCAGTTGATAGGTCCTTACCTGTGAGAGGGATGGGGTGCAGGAAACTCTAGCTTTTAGACTACCCAGTTCTTTACAGTTTGGATTTGTGTTCTTGATATCAAGGGATCCCAATGTCAGTGTTTGGTTATGACTAAAGCGAAGCGCTGGTTCTTCTCGATCAACAACACAGTGATCTTGATCCCTTATTTGTTGCATTTGCATTTTTGCATTATTTTGCATTTGCATCTCATTTTTGCATATCTCTCCTCAACCGGATCAGGAAGCTCACCCATCTTTTGTCCAACTCCGTCAGTTGATTTCTCGACATTCGCATTGGATTTGATTAGACTCCGAAAGAAGCATGGATACAGAAGATCAGAATTTGTTTGTTACTAGAGCAGAGTTTGAATTGATGAAGAATCAGTTGGGTCAACTCGTGGAAGCCATGTCAGCTGTCGCTCAAGCTCAGCCTGTGCAGATTCTTATCAGAGACAATGATTCATCTTCTCTCCATGACACAGATTATCAGAGTTTCACTTTCTCTACGCCAGATTCTCCAAGGATTGTTCCATATCCAAGAGTTGTTCCACAGGTTAATGTTGAGAACCCACAGACTGTTGAGATTGCGAGAAGATTTCAGTCGTTGGAAGGAAATCTTGCTACCCTGATGAGTCAGAATACTCTTGATCTGAATGCTCCGAGCATGTGTTTGGTGCCAGGCCTTGTGTTGCCTCCTAAGTTCAAGATGCCTAATTTTGAGAAATAAAAAGGAGATAGTTGTCCGAAGCTACATTTGGTTATGTTCTGCAGAAGAATGACTTCACATGCAACCAATGACAAACTCATGATCCACTGCTTCCAGGAAAGTTTAAGCGGAGCATCCTTGGGTTGGTACATGCAGTTGGAAAGTGATAACATCAAATCATGGTTGCATTTAGCTAATGCCTTCGTGAAGCAGTACAACTACAATCTTAACCTGGCTCCTAGTCACGTGCAGTTGCAAGAATTATCTCAGGCGGAGAATGAATCCTTTAGAGGGTATGTGCAGAGATGGAGAGAATTAGCAGCTCGTGTTCAATCACCGCTTTTGGACAGAGAATTGTTTGACATCTTCTTGGTTACTTTGAAAGGCCGTTATTATGATATAATTAGTGGGGAACGTCGAACTTTGCTAACTTGATAAAAGTAGGAGAATGCATTGAGAGTGGGCTCAAGAATGGAAAGATTCGAGATACTTTTTATATCCCAGTTGATAAGAATGAATCAGTTGTTAGTTCTCAAGAGTAATGGGAAGAAGGAAGTGGTGTTATCTCAGAATCTCCAGTACCTCAGGGTCTGTTTTTAGACGTTTCAAGTGTTCAAAGCCAACAGTCATACTGCCATCAGCCGCGTCAACACGCCCGACGAAGACCAAGGAAACCTGAAAGGCAGTTTACTCAGTTTCCGATGTCATATAGTCAGATGTTGCCAGATTTGGTCAAAGGTGGGCTGATAGTGCCAAAAGAGACTAACCTAATGATTCCACCGTACCCTCCAGGTTTCGATGTCAACGCCCACTGTGAGTATCATGTTGGGGCACAGGGGCATTCAACAGACAATTGTAAGGTGCTTAGAAGCCAAGTTCAGACTCTGTTTGACTCTAACAGGTTTTCCATCACGCCTCAGGGTATTATCTAGATTAATGATTCTCCTCCATCCAACCATGGGGGCACAACAACTCTTGTTATGGAAGGATCCACCGAGAGTGTGTATTCTGAAGAGTCTCAAACTAAGGACTCATTTGAATATGAGGGAAGTTGCTAGATGGTTTTCTGTGCCAGTTGCCGCATCTGTTTTCTCTGCTTACCTGTTCAGCTTTTGTTCATTATTGTTTGCTAACCATCACCAGACTTGTTGGCTGAGGTCGTTGTATTCGTACTCATTTGTGCTTATATGTTGCTTTTGTTGGTTTTACATATTTGTGTGAGGTGTTTATCTCTGTGCTTATATCTTGGGTTTCCTTTTGGCTTGTTATGTTTGACTTATGCATTGCATTCCTCTCATAAGAGGTACCTTAGAACCATGGGTCTTATTTCCTGTACCTCAAGAGAGTTTGTTGCAGGAATCCCCACAGAGTTATGGAGCAGGTTCAAGCTGAATTGATTGAAGTCCGAGGCCAGCTAGGGCAGATTATGATGGACATGCAAGAGTTGCGTCAGGATCAGAAGACACTCAGAGAAGAAAACCATCAGCTGAAGACCCAGGTGGGCTTGATCATGGTGGTGATAAAGAATGTGCTCAGAAAAGAAGGTGATCAGCTACCTGAGACCGCAGCAAAAATGCTTGTTCCGCTTGTGCCTGTGGAACCTGTACCAAGGCATGATAAGCTTCAGATATCTCATGCATGACAGAGAGCTCTAAAATTTTCTCGTCAACGCCTTGCTTCTCAGGATAATCATATGCCTAGGAGGTATCAGAAGACAAGGCTATGTAATAGAGTTTTCGATCAGATTCCTATGACGTATGCTCAACTACTGCAGCCCTTGCTTCAACGTCAGGTGGTCAAGCTTCGGACCATGAATCCTTTGACTGGTGAGCCTCCACCAGGTTTTGATATGAATGCCCATTGCGACTTCCACTCTAGGGCACTAGGGCATAGCATTGAGGACTGTAAAGCTTTTAAGCATAAAGTCCAGGACTTGATTGACTCAAAGGCAATTGAATTCACGTCGAGCGGCGTAAACGTATCAGATAATCCTATCCCAGTCACTGCCAAAGGGATCGATGTTCCCGTTCCCTCACCCGAAGCTGCATTAGGTCAGGAGTATATCCTGGAATCTTTGGTGTCCGAATCCCCTTGCCCGCAGCAGTTGCCTGTTCCTACGCCAGATCTGAGAATGACAGTGCATGAACATAAGGAATGTCTTGATTAGTATCCTCAACAACAAGATTACCGTCGCCAGAATCAGGGTAGGCTTCACAGCAATTTAACAAGGAGGAATGTTGTTTGAGTTTGAAGGCTTCAAGGGCCGCATCCCTCAGCAATCAGTGTGAAAGCCCAGTTCTCAGGAGTTGGCAATTTTCGTTTTATCTTGTCATGTCTTTATATTTGTAGTTTCTTTCCTGTTTAAATTGCAATCTTGTGTGTAAAACTTGTTTGTTTTCATTTGATAATGATAATGGAATGAGTATGCATGTTTTGTTTAAATCCATTCGTGTTCACTAATTGTTTTACAGATATCCAATGCCTGGTTAAGCAGAATCCGGGGAGGATGACGAAACTGAAAAACGCGTAAGCTTCCGTTTGTATGCTTTTGAAATAAAACCTGCTGATGATGTACATGCATTGTTTCAAATCCCTAAACACCGGAGATATAAGGATGATAATCCCTTGTCAACCCCTTTGAGCCTAGTAGTAGGAGTTTTCTTTCTTAAAACGAAAAACCTCAATCTTAACCTGGGGCAGGGTATGTATTAGCTAATTTGACCGAGCGTCCAAATTACAACAGAATAGTTACCGTCCAAGGAACAATCACACCCCTAGAGGTCGTACCTAAAAAAAACCACAATGGTTAAATTTCAGGAGTGAAACAGTCACATTAATGCCCAAAGAGTCAGACAACCAGTGTTACCCGACTTGTTAAAAAAAAAAGAGAATCAAAATCCCGGTAAGTCGAACTTGAAAATAAGTGGCTTAGGCAAAAATTAGGGCATCCTGCTGGACTTCAAAATCAAAAGAAACTCAAAAGAGTCAGTCCAGGAAAAAATTAGGGAAAAGAAAAAGTTGAAAAATGAAAAGGATTACGAAAGAAAATCCTCGAACAAATACAAGTCGCATGACTCCAGGCGTCAAAAGACGAAGAGTGAGTGACTGTCACTCCAAAAATTCGTAGTTTCTCGAACCGTCGCTCCTGCCCTTCAACCTCTAAGAGGTGAGCGCTCGTGTCAGATTAGCTGAATGTAGGATCGGAGAACATCAAGGTGAATGGGTGGGTTAAAATAAATTTTGAGCCTTTATCCTTTCCTTCAAAACCTTGAACCTGACCACGTTACAACCTGAAAAAGTCCTAATTGAAGTAGGTTTGTTTCGAAAGCATACTTCGGTAAAGACCGCGTCGAAACTGACTCCTAAAAGGATTCTTCTTACCATGTTTGTGTTGATATTGATATTCTGATAAATGATTTGTTCATTATGTTCCGTAAACTGTTTTTCCCTTTCCAGTGAACATATTGGATTTCAAAACTTTCATATGCATTGCATCTAATATATCTTCTATGCAGAACAACTTGTTTTACTTGCGAGTAAGCGCTTGACAACAGGAAAGTTCCTATAGTGGAAAGTCTGATCAGGATATAATGCAGAACGCCTGAATACTCCGTGAGCCAGGGCAAGCTATATCAAATGATCCCCGGTGAAGTCAGTCATCCAAAGTCAGTTATTCTGAGGCAATCAGGTCGAGATTCGATAAATCCCTCGAAGCCAGAAATTCTACTCCACTAATCAGCCAATTAGGGGCAAAGTCATTGCAAGACTAGGGCAGGTCATTCCTTATTCAAGGGGAATTTAATCTGAAGCACCTCTCAGAGGTTCAAAGTGCTAGGGCAGTTTATCTTAATCTGTCAGGGTATAAGAATTTTTAGATTTTCGTTCGAGGAACATCCCTACAGAGATCCCACAGGCTGGGGCAAATTGGAAGTAGAAGGAATTGTTCCTCTCCGTGTCATCAGGGCTACTTAAAGCTACTCAAGCAAGTTCAGTCAATCTTCAAGTTCAAGACGAATGTCGGGAAATCTTGTTACTATCCCTTGACCCTTCAACCGAAAACCTTTTATTTCAGACAAGATATTTTCCAGCGGCAGTCGTACCTGACCCTTCACAGATAACCCAAATCCAATTCCCTTTGGTACACGGGGAAACTTTGTCTGTTATCCCCAAGCAAAAAGCCCAATCATCAGTGGCACATATAAGCTATCCCCAGTAGGGTCCAATCATGCTCGACACATCTGGTTATCCCCAACGTACTTGGCTTCTTTAGCATTTATTTTGCTAGAGTGGTCCTATCACATCCAGCTTTTCCCGGCAGCCTGAGCCTGTATTTGCATTTTGCATATCGTTATCATATTTGCATCATATCTGCATTTCGTCCTCAAATGCGTAGCATTTCCATTTCGTATAGAGCATTACGCCATAAAAAATTTCAAACATACGCATATGCATGTGAAGCATAAGCCAGTTTTCTATCAGCCTCCAGTGGCAGCTTGAATCACTCTGCAATCAGCACAAGGGCATTTATTCAACGTTTGTATTCAGATAACTCAACGATTTACTCAAGTTCAGATCATACGCCGGTTATGCTTTGTCCATCAGTCCTCTGATGACGACAAACTTTTCTTTCCGCCAGTTCCTATCGACAATGTGCTTCCCCAGCAGGTTTTCTCTCCGTCTATCATTAGACGATGTGAGTTTCATATAAGGTTTTCTCTCTGTCTATCTTTAGACGACGTGAGTTTCGGATATGTTTTTCTCTCCGTCTATCCTTAGACGATGCGAGGTTTCAAGGCGATCTTTCAGATATGGTTTTCTTTCTGTTTTATTGGACGAGATGACACTTCAAGAGGGGTTTTTCTGGCTGTCGATTCTTATTGACGTCGTGGCTCTTTGAAGAATGTTAGGATTTCCTAGTTGTTGATTCTTATTGATGACATGGCTCTTTGAAGGTGGTTTCTTCCTGTCAGTTCTTATTGATGATGTGGCCCCTTTGAAGATATTTTTCTTTCCATCAACTCCTATGGACGAAAGGATTCTGAAATTTGATGGTTGGTTTTAAAGTTCATTGACGTGGATTATTTTTCTTCCTGTCTATCATTAGACGATGTGAACCTTCAGGATATTTTTCTTCCTGTCTATCATTAGACGATGTGAACCTTCGAGATTATTTCTCTTTCTGTCTATCATTAGACAATGTGAACCTTCAGGATTATTTCTCTTCCTGTCTATCATTAGACGATGTGAACCTTCAGGATTGTTTTTCTTACTGTCTATCATTAGACGATGTGAACCTTCGGAATATTTTTCTTCCTGTCTATCATTAGGCGATGTGAACCTTCGGGATTGTTTTTCTTCCTGTCTATCATTAGACGATGTGATCGTGGATATTTTTCTTTCTGTCTATCTTTAGACGAGGTGATCTTCGGATAAGGTGTTCATTATCGAATAATCAGTGAGCTTGTTGCCGTTGCAGCTATCGTTTCAGTTTCTCCGGAGGGTTTTCTCCCGTTTCTGTTCGCAGTTTATTTATGCGGTTGGCAAATTTCCAGGTTCTTTTGTATTCAACCGTCTTTTACCTTGATTGTTTGAAAGCCGTTCGCTTTTCATCCCTTCAGGTTTAAGTCGCTTGAATAGGGGCAGCTGTTGCACCCCAAAATTTGCCCAACTTTTTTTCTTTCCTTGGCTTGTGTTTCATTGCATCTTAGGATTAGAATTTGCATACCATGATCATTCATAGGGGATCAAGTGTTTATTTGTGGAGAATCCTTTATTGGCTTCAGGTTCAAGCAAGGACATAGTCAATAAGTCATCAGAGGATTGTCAAAGGGTCTATGAGATTTAATTATTGGAGTGAGCATGAGGTAGAAACTTGTTGAGTGCCTCAGAAGTCATGGTGGAATGGAAATGGTTATTCAGTTCATCTAGGCAATGTCCAGGCAAAAAGGGTGGAATCAGGGTTTCAATTCTGATCAAGATAAATTTTTTTCTTGGAGCAAGACTTGTTTCCATGATCTTCCATATGTCTTAATATGTTTAAGGATGAGAGGTTGACTACCAATTTTAATCAGAGGAACTTCAATTGATCAGTCAATTGAAAATCAAGAGATTTGGGAAAAAGTCAACTGTGCAGTAAAAAAGTCAACTCATGACTTTTTGAGGTCAAGATCATGTTCCTTAAGTTCAATGTGACAAATGGATGGAATTTGATCAAGAATATCAAAAAAAAAAAAAAATAAGAATGAAGGTTTTAGAATGAAATATACCCGTGCGGGTATATTGGGGTTTTAGAATGAAATATACCCGTGCGAGTATATTATGGTTTTAGAGCTTTTTCATGAATGGAAGGTTTATGTTTGGAACGACCATCCTCAAACATTTTGAATCAACTTTGTGCATTTTTTGAGTGCCAATATCATTGCAAACACAATGCCACTTTTTGATTTGGAATTTGAACTCAAATTAATGGCCATTTTCAAGCTTTCTTCAATGGTAAGTAACATATAAAAAAACACCATAAAGTAATTAAGGAGCAAATCTCATTTGGTGGATCAACATGAACATAGTACAAGTGAACCATGCCTCTTTGACAGCCTGGAAAATTCATTTTCGTATACCTCCAAAGCCAAAAAAGTGGGAAAAATTCAAAACGTTTTGGGCTTTAGGAGCTTTCATTGGGCCTCTTTTTGACCTAAATCATTCATACATAAACTCAGAAACAATTCCTAAGCTTGATAACTCAGATTTTGGTGAGAAAAAAGTGAGAGAAAACTTGAGAAAAAGTGAGAAAAAAAGTGATTTTTGTTTTTTTATTTTCCTTGAGTTTCAACCACTTTTAAACATTCAAACACCTTCCTTGAGTGATTTAGAACATTTCTGGATAGTTTCTTTTAAGCTTTGGTTGCACATTGAACCATTATTTGAAGCTTTTTTAAGGTTACTAACTTTTCAAAATATCTCATGTTTTAAGTTTCTATTTCATGCCATTTTTGCATATTATTCATCCTTGTATATCATAGATCATTATTATTATCATTTGGTTTCTATTTGTGAACATTTTTGTTTTTGCTCATTTCCTTGTTGCTCTCTTTTCTCTTTATTTAATCACTTTTTGACAAAACTAATGGCATATTATTCATCCTTACGACGAGTAGATGAGTTTTAAAAAAAAAAGCGCTCAAAACGGTGAAAAAATCCGGGTTGGGGTTGTTGAACCCGCGGCGCCCGGACCTCCCGGCAGGGATGACCGGAAAAACCAGTCCGGCAGCCCCCCCCCCCCCCCCCCCCCCTTTTTATATATATTTTTCTGAGTTTGTTTTATTTTTATATATTGTTTCGGGCTTAAGTGAAATGTTGATTGCACCCCCCTTTGACCCATTCTCTTTTTTTTTTTTCTCATTTCCATTACTTCTTGCACCATTAGTTTTCCATTTAATATTCAGTTTTTTTTATTTAAGTTACTGGGCTTAAGTGACACGCTATACACACCCCCAGCATGAGCCCAATTGCATTTTACACTACTGTTTCTTGCTATTTAGCACTCAGTTTTATTTATTTTTCTTGTATTCCTTCTTTTAGTTTTTTAAAATTCTGTTTTGGTTGCTGTTCTAATTTAATTCAAATAATATAGTTCTAATATCCAAAAAATTCCCCAAAAATATTTTTCATGAACTTTGAGATGTCTAGTTTTTTCTCGATATTTTTATTTTATTATATTATTTTATTTTCGATTTTAAAATGAATTAAATATTGTGGCTGTTTTATTTGACTTAGTTTTTAGCATGTCATGTTCTACAATTTATTTCTCTCATTTCCTTTGGCTCCAATGAATAAGGTTCATTCCTCATATCAATAATGAGTTTAAGAATTTTTGAGGACTATTTTCCCCCTGACTTGTTGACTTTTGAGTTGACTTTTGATGCATTTCATTTGACCCTAAACAATCCTCCTTCACAATGGAGCACCCTTGTGAATCAATTTCTATGGTGATGTTGTGAAGTGACCTTGATTGAGTTTTTTTGGCCTCTGATTTCCAACATGTTTATGAGCTTCTAGCATTTTATTTATTAATTTTTGGATCATTTTCCTATTTTTAGAGTAACTTGTAAGTCAAGTTACTCAAAGGGAGGTTCACACATACATCTTGACCTAGTTTGACTTGGATATGACAATTTTGGATCCTTTAAGCTCTCAATGCCTATTGTTTCATGTTGCTAACATGTTAAGGATGATGCTTGCTCATTGTTAGGTCATTATATTGTGTTTAGCTTGTTCTTTTATGGGTTTACTTTTGAGTTGCCAATTAGGGTTTCATATTGAAACATGCTTGCAATCCTTTGAGAACTTGCTTGCATTTCCTTGTGGTTTACTTGCCTTTTTCTTTTGAGAACTTGTATTTCATGTCCCTAACTGTCCAATGACATAGTAGTGTCATTTAAGGTGGCTTGGTCCCTCCTTTGGAGGTATTTGAAGCATACCTAGAATGATGGAATCCTTGAGGACACTTCTTGGTGTTTTCTTTATGCTTCTTTGTTTTGGTTGGTGATGCCCATGGTTGAGTGTCTATTATGAGTTCCTTGATGTCCTCACATGATCTCCAATCCTCACCTTGTCTTAGGACTTGTTTACCTTTCATTTGTGCTTGATTTTGTGCCTTATGGTTGAGGTTGTTTGGTTTAGGCCATTTCATCCCATTTTGGCGCATTTGTTTGTTTTCATTAGTGCATTTCTTTACCCATTTCTTTTCTTGCACATTTCATATTGTTGTTTGAGGTTGAGATGAGCATGTGGAGGCTACTGCCCCACACTAATTTCCTCCCTCATTCCATATTTGCATTTTCACATGTTTATGTTGCTTTTGTTTTCGTCGTTTGTCTCTTTTCCCTTAGTACCTCTAATCTTTCTTGTTCAAGATTGATTATGATAGACATTAGGATCTTAACCATGTATGATAATATTAGGATAGTTTCATCCCTTTTATCTCAACTTTAGGTGCACTTTGCATGATAACTTTAGGTTTGAATTAGTCCCCATTTAGTGTGTCTTTCTCTTCTCATCTCCTAAACATTCCAAAACACCTAATAAAGGTTAATGAGTATTATACGTTACGAGCCTTAAGCTATTTGAGAAATGGTTGTTGAAGGGTCTCCCTTCAATGGCTTGAGTGTTTAGTATAGCACCCTTTGGGTGATATGCGACACATTCACTCCTAAATCATAGTCTCTAGTGCAATATGAATTGCAAACTAATTCAAAAACACTTCTTCTCTAAAAAACACAAAAATTAATTATTCAAACTTCTTTTTTCCCTTTGGGGCCTTTAATACTTTGAGAAATCTTTTTTTTTTCATAACAAGAGTGTTGTTAACCCTTAGTTCTACCGCAAACGGTAACGCCTAAGTCTCCAAAGGTCGAGCTGCATACACAAACTGCTAGAACTGACTGTTAACCTTACTCGTTTAAAATTGTTGAACAAACCTGTGTTCCCCGTTACCCCGAACTACGTTCGCTCTGATCTCTCATACCTGTTGAGAGTACTTAGGCACAAGAAGCGATGTCTTGGCGAGCAACCTTCCCCCTTTTTTACCCGTAGTTAGGAGAACTACATTGACTTTGACTTCTCATTTCAAATGAGATACGTAGGCACAAAGCGTCGTTGCTTTGCCGAGTCACTTCTTTTCCTTTTGTCCTTAAGCTTGTAGTTAGATATTTTAAACCCCCTTTTTTAGATAAACAACAAGCGTGGATCCCGTCGAGCTCAACGAACGTGAGGGGTGCTAACACCTTCCCCTTGCGTAACCGACTCCCGAACCTAGAGATTTGGTTGCGATGACCAGTCTTATCCCTCTTTTCGTTAGGTTTTCTCTGAGCGGTTCCTTTCCCTATCTTGGGTTGAATAACGCACGGTGGCGACTCTTCTGTCACAACCGGCCTTCGATTTTCGCAGTAGCGACAATAAGCCCCGTGCTCCGTCTTGTCGTGGACACGGTATGAACCTTCCCAATTCGCGACTAGTTTGCCCTTGTGAGAGTCCTTCTAGTTCCTGCACAGGACCAAGTCGCCGACCTGGAACTCCCGTTTTAGGACTCTGTTGTCGTAGAGAAGTGCTACCTGTTGCTTTAGCCTGGCTTCACGGAGAGCTGCCCCTGACCGGATTTCCTCGACCAGGTCGAGCTCTTCCCGTAGGGCCTCGTCGTTGGTTTCGGATTCGAGGGGCGCCTCAGTCCGTCTGGACGGCTCTCTGATCTCGATCGGAATCACTGCCTCCGTTCCATATGTGAGGCGGAATGATGTTTCTCCCATGGTCGAGTGGGGCGTGGTCCGGTATGCCCATAGCACGCTGTGGAGTTCCTCGACCCACGCTCTTTTGGCATCGCCGAGTCTACGTTTCAGTCCTCTGAGGATCACTCTGTTGGCGGACTCGGCTTGGCCGTTTGTATGAGGGTGTTCCACCGAGGTGAAGTGGTGCTTGGTCCCGAGTTTGGTGACGAAGTCTCGAAAGTTTTTGTCGTTGAAATGCGTACCGTTGTCGGTGATGATGGCGAGGGGGACACCGAATCTTGCGAGGATGTTTCTTTTGTAAAACCGGAGTATTTTATGAGTCGTGATTTTGGCGAGGGATTCGGCCTCGATCCATTTGGTGAAGTAGTCGACGCCCACGATCAGGTTTTTATTCTGATATGAGCCTATAGTGAAGGGGCCGAGGATGTCCATCCCCCACCAGGAGAACGACCAAGGGGAGGAGAGGGATTTGATTTTGCTCGGCGGGGCAAGGTGCATGTCACCATGTCGTTGACATCGGTCGCACTTTTGACGTGCTCCCACGCGTCCTCTTGCATCGACGACCAGTAGTATCCCGCCCGTAGGGCTTTTCTCTCCAGGGACCGTCCTTCGAGGTGCTGCGCATAGATGCCTTCATGGATTTCTTCCAGAACGGATGCGGCCTAAGAATTGTCGATGCATATGAGGAGGGGAACTGAGAAGCCTCTGTGATACAGTTTGTCCTCGAGGAGGACGTATGAGCAGGACCTTCATTTGATTGTGCTGGCTTCTTTGGGGTCGTCGGGGAGACGACCAGGGCTGAGATAGGCGTGCAAAGGCGTCATCCAACAGTTGATGTCTCCTATGGCGCCAACGTCGAGGAGCGCTTTGGCCTTCTCCGTGCTGGGCTGCGTGAGGATCTCTTGGATGACCGACTTGTGGCCGCCTTTTTTTTTAGTGCTTTCCAACTTCGAGAGAATGTCTGCTCGAGTGTTTTGCTCGTGTGGGACGTGTTAGACCTTTGCGGTATCGAAGCTTTGCATTTTTTCTGTAATGAGGGTTAGGTATTCATCCAGGTTGTCGTTTTTCACCTGGTATTCACCTCGTACCTGTGAGGCGACCAGCTGGGAGTCCGTGAAGATCCTTATTTCTTTGGCTCCGAGGTCCGCCGCCTGACGAAGTCCGGCCAGGAATGCCTCGTATTTGGCCTGGTTGTTTGTCGTTGGGAAGGATAGCGTCAGAGAAACCTCTATGATGGTGCCCTCTTTGTTTTCGAGGATGATACCTGCGCCGCTGCCTGAGGATTTCGAGGAGCCGTCGACGAAGACGGTCCATTTATGACTGCCTGGGGTGGATTCCGGTGAGGGGGTCATTTCGGCGACAAAGTCGGCCAGGACTTGATCCTTGAGAGCCTTCCTGCCTTCGTAGATGATGTCTAACTCAGAGAGTTCTAATGACCACTTCAGCATACGTCCCGCCATGTCCGGTCGGCCGAGAAGCTGTCTGACAGGCTGTTCGGTCCTGAGCACGATGGTGTGAGCTAGGAAGTAGTGTCGGAGTCGGCGGTCGGCTGTGATGAGGGCCAATGCGACCTTATCGATCTGTTGGTACCTCACCTCAGGAATGTGGAGGGCCTTGCTCGTAAAGTAGATTGGCCTCTGTCCTTCGGGGTTTTCCCTGATCAACACGGCGCTGATGGCTTCGTTCGATACGGCCAGGTACAAGTACAGGGTTTCTCCAACTTCGGGCCTTGTCAGCACGGGTGGTTCCGACATGATGCGTTTGAGGTGGTGGAGGGCTTGCTCGCATTCCTCCGCCCATTTGAACACAGCTTCCTTTCTAAGTAGTTTGAAGAAAGGGAGAGCGTGTTGCGCAGATTTGGCGATGAATCGGGAGAGTGGAGCGAGCACCCCATTGAGGGATTGTATGGATTTCTTTGATTTCGGTGTAGAGATTTCGGAAAAAGCTCGGCACTTATCCGGATTCTCTTCGATCCCTCGTTCCGTTAGGTAGAAGCCGAAGAATTTTCCTGCTCGGACTCTGAAGGTACATTTCTCCGGGTTGAAGCGCATTCTGCATTTCCTCGCTGTCTCGAAGAATTTTCTGAGGTCGGCCGTGTGATCGACTTCGGCACAAGATTTGACGATCATGTCATCCATATATACGTCGAGCATGTCGCCAATTTCGTCTCGGAAGACTTTGTTCATCATTCGTTGGTAGGTGGCGCCGACGTTCTTTAGGCCGAAGGGTATTACATTGCAGTAGTAATTGCCTGACTCCATCATGAAGGTCGTGCTCTGTTTGTCGTGCTCGACCATGGGGATCTGGTTGTATCCCGAGTACGCGTCCATAAAGGACGGTAGTTTGAAGCCCGCCGAGTTGTCGACGAGCTTGTCGATGTTGGGGAGGGGGTAGGCGTCCTTAGGACATGCCCGATTGAGATCGGTGTAATCAACACAAAATTGCCATTTTCCATTATTCTTTTTGACAAGTACAACATTGGACAGCCAGGTTGAATACCAGGCTTCCGAAATAAAATTTGCCTCTAGGAGGTCTTTTACAGCTTTTTCAGCAGCCGCCGACTTTTCAGGGGACTTCCTACGCCTGCGTTGTACTACGACCTTTGTGATCGGGTTGATGGAGAGCTGATGGAAGGCAACCTTAGGGTCGAGTCCAGGCATCTCTGCGGCGCTCCATGCGAAGAGATCAGCATTCTCGCGGAGGCAGGCCTTCAGTTGCTTCCTCGCAAGCTCGGGCAATCCGGCCCTGATTTTTACTGTCCTTGTCGTATCATCCCCGAGGGTCACGATTTCGAAGTCTCTGTTTGGGATGGGGCGTGTGAGGTGGAACAGTTGTCCGTTGGTTGAAGGAGCGTCGCTGGCTTCATCTTCGTGGCCTGTCTCACTGGTGAAGCGGTTGTCGAGGTCCACCGAGCTGACGTTGTCCTTTGGTTCGGTCCTTGGCGCGATGGTGGGCGCTGCTTTCTTGGTTGTCGACCCAATCGTGCTTAGGCCCTTCAGAGCGGCCTCGAAGCATCGCCGAGCAGCTTCGGTGTTGCTGTTGAGGGTGACTACAGCCCCTCGTTTGGTTTAGTACTTCATTTTTAGATGCGCGGTGGAGGGTACCGCGGTGAGTTCGGCTATCGTCGTTCTGCCCAAAATATAGTTGTAGAGGGATGGGCATTCGACGACCAGAAAACATATATTTATCTCTCTGGCCGTTTCTTTCTCTCCGAAGGTAACCTTCAAATCCACGTATCCCCATGGCCTTGTTGTTGTCCCGTTGAAGCCTTGGAGGTTGGAACCCAGGTATGGGGACAAGTTGGACTTGTCAAGCTGGAGCGTTGTGAAGAGATAGGTGTACATGATGTCCACTGAACTTCCCCCATCGACTAGGATACGCCTGACGTCGAAGTTCGCCATCTGTGCCCGTATCAGGAGGGGAATGTTCGCGTTGGGGGCCCCTCCGGGGAGCTCATCGAGGTAGAAGGTGATCAGGCTGGATCGGCCTCAAAATTTGTCTAGGGTGCTCATTTTGCCGGAGCCGTTGGTGATGAGTTCCTCGAACTTCTGCTTAACCGACCCTACAAACAGGTTCCTTGGTGAGTCGCCGGTGATAACCATGGCCTTTGGAAAATATTCCCAGCGGCTGTTGGGGCGTATCGGCTCGTCGGGCAGATCTAGCTCGGTTGGGAGGCCAAACTCTCTGAGGGCGAACCAATCTTCAAGTCGGCTGATGCTGAGGGCAACCTGTAGGCCGCTGTCGTTGTCAGGGGAGGGAAGGTCTTCGACTTTCTTGGCCTCGGGGGCATCCTGCCGGGGGACCTCTCCTCCTCGGTGTACCTTTTCAGGTGTCCGCCCTTGATCAGGATTTCGATTGCATCTTTCAGATGGACGCAGTCTTCGGTAACGTGTCCGTGGCATTTGTGGAAGCGGCAGAACTTCAATTTATCCGCATTGGGTTTGGGGGGTGTCGCCCTGGGAAAACGGACACCTCCTTGGACGAACTCCGCTTTCGCGCATTCGGTCAGTATCCGCTCGCGGGAAGCGACTAGGGCTGTATACTCCGTAAAACGCCCAGCTGGCCCGCGTTTCTCGCGGGACTGACGGGGACGATCCTCCCGTCGCCGATCTCCTCCGCGCCAGTGGTTCGAGGCTTCGTCATCTCAGGACCCGCGGGGGGTTTCTCTGTCTCGAGTGTCTCGGGAGGAGTTGGCTGCTTGTGTCTCCTCGAACCGAATGTAGTGTGTGGCTCTGTCAAGGAAGTCTTGCAGTGAGGCTGGTCGGTGTATGGCCACGGCCTCGTAAAATTTGGAGCCTCGGCGCAGGCCTTGCTCCATTAGGTACCGTTTCATCTGGTCTGACGTCGTCACCTGAACTGCTTCCCGGGTGAACCTCTCGATATATTTTTGGAGGGGCTCGTCGGGGGCCTGGATTATGGCGTCTAGCGCAGCCTCAGTCTTCGGGTGTCGCCTAGATGCTGTGAAGTGCCTTGAAAAGAGGTCCTTCAGGACCCTCCACAAAGTAACAGACTCCGGTTCCAGACTCTTGTACCACATCATGGCGCCCTTCTTCAGTGTCGTCGGGAAGAGCCTGCACTTGATGGCTCCTTGGACATTAAGGTAATCGAGCATGGCTTTGATATCTTCCAGGTGGTCGTTTGGGTCAGAGTTACCGTCGTATGTCGAGAGTGTTGGGGGCTTCTCCATTCCGTGAGGGATGGGAGCTGCCATGATCTCTCGAGATAAGGGAGTCCTGTAGTCATCTTCGTCACTGAGAATTGGCGACTGAGGGGGCGTTGGCGCCGGTGGTGGAGCCTGATTTCGCGTTCTAGGTTTCCTGATCAGGGGTTCGACTCGTGGCGATCTGGTAGGGGGATCGAACCTGGTCGCTCGTTGTTCCCGGGCTCGTCTCCTGGGAGACCCGGTTCGTTCCTGTGCCGCTGTGGGCTGGGGCCTCTCTAGCTGAGGTTGACGATCCCTAGGCCGCGACGATGGGCTCCTTAAGTTCCCGTTCTGGTCTTCCCGCGGAGGGGACCGTAGCGGGGCTTCTCGCTCCAGTGCGTCGATACGCGTGTTCTGTTGAAATAGCAACTGGTTCGTCTAGTTGATGGCCATGAAGAGGGCGACCACTGTTGGATCTGCTCCAGCCGGTATGGGGATGGGATGGAATGCTATCAGGCTCCTCGGTCTGAGAACGGTCTAGTGAGCAGCTTCGTCGGACGAGGGAGAGGCAGTCTGTCCGTCTCTCTCGTCGGCCTCCGGACGTTGGGATGCCTCAGTTTGCTTGCTACCGTTCGTGGCAGGAGCGTGAATTAGGTCGTGAACGACATCATCATGGTGTGGGTTGGACATGATCGTGAAGTGTTGATGAAACTTTGGTTCTCTGCTCGGAGGAACGGGGAAGTTTAGATTCCCACAGACGGCGCCACTGATCTGACCTGATCAGAAGGGGATCACTGTCTGGCCACGCTCCACTGGACTGCTGCCTGTTCACCGGTGTTTGAGAGGGAGGAGGGGGGTGTACCTGCAAGACACTTTGATGCCAAAGTGAGAGATTGGACAGAGTGAGAGAAAATACAGAAAGATGGGTGAGAATTGAATACCTGACCCTCTTGTGGAAGAGGGTATTTATAGAGAGACCCCAACGCTGGGCCAACGGTCATTTGAGTTGGGCTGGATGGCCAGGCCCAACCCAAGTGACTGCTAGGGCTTACATGGCATAATGAAGACCAGGACGTGGTCTTCGCCCTAGTTCAACTGCTCCGTGAACTCTGGAAAGTGGGTTTGACCTGCTCTTTCGGAGGTGGGCAGTTGGCAAGTGACGTGTCCCCGCGGAGGGGAGCACGTGGAGAACGTGTGAAGGACACGTCTATCCTGCCCGACAGGGGGAGGAGATCCTACCGCGGAAGGCATCGAGTGCCCGACGGGGGTTATGTGCCCGACGGGGCTATGTGCCCGACGGGTGGTTATGTGCCCGACGGGGCTATGTGATCGACGAGACAACCCAAGCTGGTTTGGGCCTGTGAAACGATACTGGGATGGGCCTGCTCGTTCTAGCCGAGGCCCAGTCCAAAACAATATTTATAGGATTATGGTTATTATTATTGTTACTATTATTAGTATTATTATTATTAGTAATTAAATTAAATGAATTAAAAATCTGATTAAAAGGGTTTAGGGAGAGTTAGTGGAGTAGATAGTTAGTATACATGAAAAATGAAAAGGAAGAGAAAGGAGAGCTAGGGCAAAAAAAACCAATTTTCTCCATGGTTGTCAAGAAAGAGATTAAATCCAAGGTAAGAGGGGAGAAACAGATTTCAATATGGGTGATTTAACATGAGAGGGTAGTGAGAGGTCCTTTCTCTCGTAGGAATTTATGTTTGTTCTTGCTTATTGACCTGATTTTCGTAACATTAGATTTTTCTTGTGATTTTTGTCATTGCTGAAGATTTCTTGTCTGATGTTGGATGAATGGATCTAGAACTAATACGAAAATCGTGTGGAAATCCATTAATACTGTAATGTAATTCTGACAGTTAATAGATCTGAGAATTAAAGGTTTAACCAAAATTGAAATTAGATCTAACGAGTGGAATCTTAAAAGAATAGAAGATAGGAATAATGAAATCGATAGAAAACTGAGTTTTAGGATGAATGAGAAGATAAAATGATGAATCTTGAGTAGAAACTCGTGAGAATGAAGAGATTTGAGTTTTTTTTGACAGATCTACTGGTCATACGCGTAATGGGGGTATTATTACGCGTATGGGGGACTTCCCAAGGGTTGTACACATAGCAGACATGCTCTGTCCCCAAGGCCAGCATGACCCTCTGGTAATACGCGTATGGGTTTGGTCAATATGCGTATGAGGGATAGTCATACGCGTAAGGGGTGTCTCTGAGGGACTTTGTGAAGTGTCAGTCTCTGGAAATACGCATAAAGGGAGGTCCATTCCCGTATGGCAGATGGTAATACGCGTAAGGACCATGGTGGTACGCGTATGAGTAGGCTTGGGATGACTTTTTCCTATTTTTGTGATTTCTGTCCAGATTTTTCTTGGAACGCAATTCCGTTTAATCAGTAGGATTAGTATGACTAAAATCAACCTAAGGAAGATTAGTAATGAATTTCATTAGAGAGAATGGGAAAATTACATTTTTACCCTTAGAGGTGTGATTGATATGTGTGGGCCAGGACCGTCCAGTGTGACGAGCTGGTGTGATGATGGTAATTCCCGAGAGGAATACGGTGAGCGAATGGCTCGTGTGGATCATTGATGATCGTGAGTTATGCTTGAAATTATTATTATATTTGAATAATTGTGTTGTCATGCATTTCATGTCACGTGTCTTGTGGAGATGACTAGGTGAGAATCCATGATGAGTGCCTAGTTCATCCGGACTTCATGTGGAAGTTGTTGTGGAGATAAGTTGTAGTTTAGAGGAACGTATACGACTTATCGGATTCCGACGGGAATCGGGTTCTAGAGTGAACCGTATGTAGTTGTGTTGGTACCACATGCATTGTGTCGAGTCAGTGAGTCACATTGCATAATTATAGTTGATGATGGGCTATTAATGCCGAGTAATTGAGATGACATGTGTATGTGCTTTGTATGTGTATGATTGTATGTGTGGTGTGTAACTACTCCTTAGCATGTGTATTTCACCGCTTATTTATTGATTGTAGTTCTCACTCCTTTTCTGTTTGTTGCGTCTGTGTTCCATGGGGAGTGCAGATGACCAGATACCTGAGTAGTGCTTGAAGTGTGTTGCTATTTGATAGAGCCCCAGGAGTCGCTCTGATACGTAACACGGGATGATGGAATTTTAGTTGTATTTTCCTTATTTTTCAATTATTTGTTATGTATCTTTTATTTGTTGGATTAAGGATGTATGATCACCTCGTGGTGGATGTTTGTTTAAACAATTGACTTTATTCCACTGTTTAATTGAAAGCTAGATATCATTGGTTTATTTATGAGAATGAAGTAACTTAGTGTGACATCTGACTTGTTTTGAGAACTCTGATGTACTTTTATGTAATATTCCCGTATATGTTTTATAATACGTGTACAAGGTAGAGTGGGGTGTTACATGTAACACCCTACTTTTCATCTCGACAAATAAATAAATAAATAAAATATTTATATTGTCGCTACGCGAACAATGACACAGAGTCGCCACCGGATTTTATTTATCCCACCGAGGGAAAGGGAAATAGCGATAAAACCTTTTTAGGAAAAGAGCTTGGTCGTCACAACCAAGTCTTAGGGTTCGGGAGTCGGTTATGCGAGAGGAAGGTATTAGCACCCCCTCGCATCTATCGTACTCGATGGGAACCTCCTAGATTGTTTTGCTTGAATGAGTGTTTTAATTAAGGGTTCGCTTGTTTTAGGAATAAAGGGGTTGGGGTTTTATTATAGTGCTCGCCAAGGATTGTGGCCCTTGTGCCTACGTATCATCACTTAAAAGAAGTGAAGAATCAGAGCTCCGTAGTTCGGAGGCTTATGAAATTGTTGTTTGTTGGTTGATTTTATACCTTGAAAAAGGATTTTTGGATTGATGCCCTAAGGCGAAAATAAGTTTGATGAGTTGATGTTATTTTTATGTTTTTTTGAATTAAAATGGTTCTTGATTAGGATTATACACAAAAGACTTTGGATGGAAATGAATGTCTCGAATAACCAAGTCGAGCGCCTTGTATTCAAAACATTCGGAACGAGTGTAGGAGGGTTCCATTCTCATTCCTTCTCCACCACTTTAAAGTCCATGGTGTATAGTCATAATCGTATATTTATTGTACTTTGGATTTTTATGAGAAAAAGGATCACTTGATGTTGGATCAAGGTTTATTGTTTATGAAAACAAATTTGAAGTGATACGGATAAGGTCGGTGGCGATGCACAAGGCAATCGGCTTACAAGGTTGAAAATGGCTCGATAAAATCGAGAGTTTGCTTTTGAAAATGGTTTTAGGAATCAAAGGTCAATAAGGACCATAACAATATTCACACTAAAAACATACAAACATATGAAGTTAGTTGCATAAAAAAATCGAGACATGCCAATAAAAACGCGAACTTTTTGAGAAATTTTTTTTGGAGGTAAAACGTCAAAAAAGTGGTAAAACAGTGGTGTGACACGGGTGGCCGTGTTGTGTGACACGACCCGTGTCACAAGGTGCATGCAAATAATAGTTTTAGGGTTTGACAGAGGTGGGACACGGGTGGCCGTGTCGTGTGACACGGCCCGTGTCATGGATCCTGGGGAAAAAACAGGTTTTTTTAGGGCAAATAGAGGTGTGACACGGGTGACCGTGTTGTGTGACACGACCCGTGTCACAAGGTCTGGGAATTTTACACGTTAAAACCTCAAACAGAGGTGCAACACGGCCGGCCGTGTTGTGTGACACGGCCCGTGTTGTGAGGCCTGAGCATTTTTCATGTTGAAAAGTCTACCAGAAGGGTGACACGGGCGGCCGTGTCGTGTGACACGGCCCGTGTCAGGCTACCAGAGCCAAAACCCTAATTTTTTATACATTTTCGTTCGTTTTTTCGGTTCTTCACAATGGTTTCTTGGTCCCTTAGGGGATCTTACATGATATATATAGTTCAACAACACATAAAAGAGTAAACAAAATGAATATAAGAGTAAAGAAATAAAGAGAGAAAAGTGTGAGGAAATGGATACCCAAGAGTTTCTTCTTCTTGCAAGTCCTCCTTGGTTTTGCTTTACTCCTCACTCTATGTTATGAAGGCTCTGCTCTTTAGTGGTTCTCTTGGTTCTATCTCACTCTCCTTTTTCTAGTTTGCAAAGCTTTCTATTTTTCTGTTTTTCTCTCTTACTCTTTTGCTCTCAATGTCTCTCTCAATGTCTTGTGAAATCTTAGTTAATGAATGTGAATGCCCCTAATCCTTTTGTTGACAGCCCCTTTTCTTTCCATCTCCTCTTTTTCTGCTGTACCACCACAACAACTCTTGCACATTCTCCCATTTTCAGAATTTCCATTCTTGGCAACACCTTTTACCACTTTCTTGGTGCAGCCCCACTTTCCTTCCATTTCTAGTATGTCTTTGCTGCATTTTTCTCTGCAACACTCTACCTTACTATCCATCCTTGTATCCCTTGGTTGGTAGGCTATGCTTGGACATACTCATGTAGCCAATACAACTACCTTTTGACAGCATTTTCAAATTCTGGTTTTTGGTATGTAGATGCATCATTGTATGCTATTCCCTTGGTTTTGTGACATAAAAATGATTTTGTAACATGATACATATTGTCACTTCTTGCATGGGGCTGTTTTGCATGATATTCAATTTATCCATGGCTAAGCAAACATAGTCTTGATCTTGACATATTTCAATGTTGATTTAATTCTTAGATAGTTCTTTGGATGTTTGTGAGCATAATGTAGCACATGAACACTTGGTGTGGCATGAAGAGTACCATATCATGAATTTGGTTAGAGACTTGAATGAAGATTAGAAAATAGATTAATTTCTAAACATCACTTAGAGTTGAAAATATTGTAACAAATGACATTCTTGTAATGTCATAAAAAATTTATCTTTGTAATATTCTTGCCTCCAATTGAATTCATGATGGATTTTCTTGTACCATTAGACTTGAAATGGATGAAGTCTTGAATTATGCATTTATGATGTTGACTCATGCTTTGCAAATTTGAGCTCCACTTGATCAAGAATTTGAAACAAAGTTGGATGAGGAAGTCTTGAATTATGCCTTGCATTTCATGGTCATTAGGAATATATCTTGAATATCCTAATATTGTGTCAAGTAACCTCTCCTTGAAGAAATCTACATGAGTAGATTTTCTCACTTAGATTAAACCTTAGATGAGGAACCTTTTTTCCATGTAGCCCAAGATAGACAAATTATCTCATTTGAAACAACAAACTGACCTAATCGTACCTTATGAACCCACACACTCGATATGCAATAAAACAATGTATGATATGACGAATGTGGGATATAAAGGCTAAAGGTGAAAATGAGGGTGTGACATCTGCCCCTATTTAATCCTCTTGGACCTGAAGGTCTGGAGGATAAAGGTGTTCAAACATTCATGGTAGAAGAGAATTAAATACCAGAATGCCCGGGATTTTCAACTGGAGAGGTATAGGATGATAGTGGATGGTTAGCAATATGGTTTGAGAAAGGTGTTTGTTATTGCAGATAGGTTCAGGGAGATATAATGATATGCTTGAGATGCAATGTGGAATGAATATGAACACTTTGCCAGCCGGAAAAGGAGACTTCTTTCATAATAAGGGAACTATAATTGGCCAAGAGATATTCCTTCTATGAGAGATAGAGAGGACTCAAGAGGTACAGAGATATTATGAGATATTCCTTCTACGAAAGATAGAGAGGACTCTAGAAAGTGGTTTTCCTCTTACAAAAGGCAAGGAGGACTCCCGAACAAAAGGCTTGGAGAAAATGCTTCCTTCTACAAAAGGTAGAGAGGACTTCAAAACAAAAGGTTTGAAGACAAGTACTCCTTCTACATCAAATAGAGGAGATTCCCTCGGGAGAATACGATCGTATTTCCTTCTGTCACGGCAGAAAGGACTCCAGAACAAAAGGTTAGGAGAAAAAATTCATTCTACAAAAGGTAGATAAGACTCCAGGACAAAAAGGTTAGGAGAAATATTCCTTCTACAAAAGGTAGATAGGAAACTCTTTTAGGGGAGAATGATCGTACTTTCTTCTGCAAAAAGGCAGAAAATATTCCTGAACAAAAGGTTAGGGAAAGAATTCCTTCTACAAAAGGTAGAGAGGACACTTACGAACGGTAAGTTGACAAGAACTTGTACAAAAGGTACGAGAGGTCTTACTAAAGGTAAGTTGAATCTTGTTGCAAAAGGCCAGATGGAGATATTTCGAAAAGACTCACAAAAGGTAAGTTGAGATATTTCGTAAAAAAGGCACGAAAAGACTCACAAAAGGTAAGTTGAGGGAAATAATCATCCTAAAGGATCATACCATGATGTCCATAGGAAATTTGTATTTTTAGAAATGACTGGCTAAGCACGCATGTAATGATGCAGCATGTATGCAAAAATGTCAGGGACGTGGAGGTTAGGGGTGATGATTTGTGCCAAGTAATTGGGCTTTGGTTTTGGGGCGTCAAGTTTAACTTCCCGACTTCCTGGTGACAAAATTTGGATCATCTCCAGATGGTCTTATTAGACGAGTTGTGCTGGTCAGTTGGGTTTCCCCTGACTTGGTTGTGTTCCGGCGAACTTTGTGATTTGACGATGCTTTGTGTACCTGGCGACTTCACTGGGGATCGCGCTTATGTTTCATACACCTTGATTAGAGAAATCTTATGCTTTCTTTTGTCATTATCATTGTTACCCCTTAATTTCCAATGCAATATTTATTTTAGAATGAAAATTCTACTTTTGCAAACAAACATAAAGAGTAAAAAAGAATGAAACACAAATTGATGAGAAATATTCTATTGATGATAAAGTGACCCATAGATGGGTAATTTTACATAAGGATAAAATTCCTAAAAGAGGTAATTGCAAAAAAATATGACAAAAGGTACAATGGCAATGAGAACAAAAATCAGATTTCCATTGAGTTCCAATTCTGCCATGATCTTTATGACTTCAAAAACTTCTCGTACGTTGCTTCTGAAGAAGGTGATTGGATTGATCCTTCTCACGTGGAGCTCTCTTTGTTCTGATGATGAGCTTACAGACTCTTCGTAGATCGCAGTTTTTCTTTAAAGATTCCCTAACTTTTGCCTAGACCGCCCTTTCGGGTTTTCAGTCTACCGGGATACCCTTTTTTTCCTAAGTCGCCCTTTCGGGTTTTCAACTTATCGGGTATTATTTTTTATTTTAACCCTAATTTTTTCCTGGACTTTTCTTTTTGTTGTCCACCGGGTTCTCTTTCAAGCGTAGTATTTTTTGACTGCGTCTGCGTTTACAGGGGATGACAGATCTTCACCGTCCATGTTGGATAATATCAAGGCTCCTCCAGAGAAAACCTTTTTCACAACATACGAGCCCTCGTAGTTAGGTGTCCATTTGCCCCTTGGGTCTGTGTGGATTGGCAAAATCTTTTTCAGTACCAAGTCTCCCACTTCGAAATCTCGAGGAAGAACTTTCTTGTCAAACGCCCTTTTCAACCGCTTTTGGTAAAGCTGGCCATGACAGATGGATGTCATGCGCTTCTCATCAATGAGATTAAGTTGATCAAATCTCGCCTGTATCCACTCTGCTTCATCGAGCTTGACATCGGTCAGAATTCTCAAGGAAGGAATTTCTACTTCAACAGGTAGTACCGCATCCATGCCGTATACAAGAGAAAATGGAGTTGCCCCAGTAGAAGTGCGCACTGAAGTACGGTAGCCATGCAAAGCAAATGGTAGCATTTCATGCCAATCTTTGTATGTTTTCACCATTTTCTGAACAATCTTCTTGATATTTTTGTTTGCTGCCTCAACAACGCCATTCATCTTTGGGCGATATGGTGATGAGTTGTGGTGCTCGATCTTGAAGCTTTCACACAATTCCTTCATCATCTTGTTATTGAGGTTTGAACCATTGCCAGTAATGATTTTATTTGGGACCCCATAACGACAAATGATTTCTTTCTTGATAAAGCGAGTGACCACTTGTTTGGTGACATTGGCATAAGACGCGGCTTCCACCCATTTAGTGAAGTAGTCAATGGCAACTAAGATGAAACGATGACCGTTTGAAGCAGTTGGCTCGATACGTCCAATCATGTCTATACCCCACATGGCGAAGGGCCAAGGCGATGTCAAGACATTCAGAGGAACTGGTGGCACATGTATCTTATCTGCATAGATTTGACATTTGTGGCATGTCTGCACATGACGGTAGCAATCAGTTTCCATCGTCAACCAATAATAGCCAACCCTCAAAATCTTTTTGACCATTGTGTGCCCACTGGCATGTGTACCAAATGAGCCTTCATGGATTTCGTTTATGATTCGATCGGCTTCGTGTCTATCCACGCATCTGAGCAAGACCGAATCATAGTTTCGTTTGTAAAGCACATCTCCACTTAAGAAGAATTTGGACGAAAGCCTTCTTAAATACTTCTTGTCTGTGATGGAAACATTTTCTGGATATTCTTGCCTTTCTAGATACCTTTTGATATCGTAGAACCAAGGTTGATCATCGATTATTAACTCAGCTTCCAGACAGTGGGCAGGCTCATCAAGATGTTCAATGCGGATAACGGGTGCCTCATTTTTCCACTTAACTTTGAACATGGATGAAAGTGTGGCAAGAGCATCTGCCAATTGATTACTTTCTCTAGGAATGTGATTAAAATTAATCTCATCAAAGGATGGGATTAACTTCAAGACGTGATCCCGATATGGAATTAGCTTACTGTCACGCGCTTCCCAATCGCCTTTGACTTGACTGATGACTAATGCGGAGTCCCCATACACTTCCAAAATCTTGATTCCATGATCAATGGAAGCTTCAATTCCGAAGATACATGCTTCATATTCAGCCATGTTGTTGGTGCATTCGAAACATAATCTTGTGGTGAATGGGATATGAAAACCGGTAGGAGATGTGATGATTGCCCCTATTCCATTGCCTTGAGCATTTGCAGCGCCATCAAACACGAGCGTCCATCGCGATCCTGGTTCGGGTCCTTCGCCTGGGCCTAATGCTGCATAGTATCTGACAAACATGATATCCTCATCAGGGAAGTCAAAACGCATGGGCTGGTAATCTTCCACAGGTTGATGGGCAAGATAATCAGATAACACACTCCCTTTGATAGCTTTTTGTGCGACGTACTGGGTGTCATATTCTGTCAGTACCATTTGCCAACGGGCTACTCGTCCGGTGAGAGCAGGCTTTTCGAAGATATACTTGACTGGATCCATCTTTGATATTAACAATGTGGTATGGGTCAACATATACTGCCTCAAGCGTTTGGCAGCCCATGCGAGCGCGCAACATGTCTTTTCCAACATTGAGTATCTTATTTCACAGTCAGTGAACTTTTTGCTCAAGTAGTAAATGGCATGCTCCTTTCTACCTGTTTCGTCATGTTGTCCCAATACGCATCCCATAGATCCTTCTAGGACGGTCAAGTACATGATGAGAGGTCTTCCTGGCACGGGAGGCATCAAGATCGGCGGCTCTTGCAGATATTCTTTGATTTTCTCAAATGCTTTTTGGCAATTGGCCTTCCACACGATTGCTTGATCTTTGCGAAGCAACTTGAATATTGGCTCACATGTAGCTGTTAGGTGAGATATGAATCTGGCAATGTAGTTTAATCTCCCTAAGAAACCACAAACCTCCTTCTCTGTTCTTGGAGCTGGCATATCTTGGATAGCTTCTATTTTGTCAGGATCGACTTCAATCCCTTTTTGGCTCACGACAAAACCTAGCAGTTTACCAGATCTTACCCCAAAGGTACATTTATTCGGATTGAGCCTCAACCTGAACTTCCTCAGTCTTGTAAACAACTTTTCCAAATGGATAAGATGTTCCTCTTCAGTTTGGGATTTTGCAATCATATCGTCGACGTAGACTTCAATCTCTTTATGAATCATATCATGAAAGAGAGTTATCATCGCTCGTTGATATGTCGCACCAGCGTTCTTCAGACCGAATGGCATAACCTTATAGCAGAAGGTTCCCCAAGGGGTGATGAAAGTAGTCTTTTCCATATCCTTTGGAGCCATTTTAATCTGATTGTATCCGGAGAAACCATCCATGAAAGAGAACACAGAGAATTGAGCTGTATTATCCACTAACACATCAATATGTGGTAGCGGAAAGTCATCTTTTGGACTGGCTCTATTTAAGTCTCTGTAGTCAATGCACATCCACACCTTACCACCTTTTTTAGGCACAAGTACAATGTTGGCGACCCATTGAGGGTATTTTGATACTGCCAAGAATCTGGCATCAAGCTGTTTTTGCACTTCCTCCTTAATCTTAAGGGCCATGTCGGGTCGAGTTCGTCCCATCTTCTGCTTCACAGGCAGACAATCTTCCTTGAGCGGAAATTTATGCACCACGATGTCTGAATCCAATCCAGGCATGTCTTGGTATGACCAAGCAAACACATCTGCATACACGTGTAGGAGCTCGATCAGTCTTTTCTTCACACTCTCTTCTAGAGCAGCGCCTACCTTAACCTCTTTCTTATCTTCCTCGGTTCCAAGGTTGACAACTTCCACTGATTCTTGATGCGGATGAATGACCTTTGATTCTTGCTTTAACAGTCTGGCTAATTCCTCGGGGAGTTCACAATCTTCCTCATAATCCTCGTCAGCGTGGTGGATTGGGTTATCAAAGTCATATGAAACCGTAGCAGTACTGTTATCAATGGAATCCGGGGTGGATCTGCATGATTGGTGATTTTATGCTTTATTTTGAGAAGATGAGAAAAGAAAAATGTAAGAAAACATTGCCATTTATTTATGCAAAAAATAAAAAAGAAAGACAGGGAACACAATTGAATGCAAAAGATTCATTTCATTCATGATAAACATTAATTGAAAACATGGGGGGCCCTACAAAATATTCCCTATGCCTTGGGCAGAGCATGGGATTTTGAAAGCAAAACAAGGAAAATTACTCTTCAATCAAGGTGACTTCCGGTATCTCAATGACAGTCCAATTGTTGAGTTGTTGATTTGGTGCTTTTGGGTACACCATGCAGACTTCATTTGGTGCATCATCTTCAGCTTCCACAACGGCTACTTGATCATCTATCATATGTCCACCACTAACAAAGGCAAGTGGAGAAATGGACCTTTTCCCCTTGTCAATGGTTGTCTTCTGCTGATCTTTGTGACTTCCAGGGTAACCCAAACCAGTTCTGTTTTTGTTGACAGGTAGCTCCAACACTCTTCCCCAACCTTCGGGGTGACCAACCTCAATTACAGTCTTTGCATCCCTCCAAGTAACCATGGGGGGTCCGACCCTCTCCGACTTCTTTTCCTCTTTCTTAGCAGGAATCATTTCCACACTTATCACATCAAACACTTGAAAAGGGGTCTCATGAACTTCCCCTCCCACTTCAACATAGCGAAATGAAGACAGATGGCTTACTAGCATATCCTCCTCTCCCTCGATGACGACAAGCTGGTTGTTAACCATGAATTTCAGCCTTTGGTGAAGAGTGGATGTCACAGCACCAGCTGCATGAATCCAAGGACGACTTAGCAGGCAGCTGTACGCTGGGTAGATATCCATCACATAAAATGTGATAATGAAAGTGTGAGGTCCTATTTTGATAGGGAGATCAACTTCCCCTATCACAGTCCTTCGCGCTCCATCGAAAGCTTTTACTATCACCGAACTGGGCTTCATCATTAACCCTTCGATTGTTAGCTTGGCCAACGAATTCTTCGGTAAGACATTCAGATATGACCCAGTATCCACCAACACTCTTGATAAAACCACGTCAACACATTCAATTGAAATGTGCAAAGCTTTGTTATGATTCTTCCCCTCGGGGGGCAACACTCCATCATTAAAGCTCAAAATATGCGCAGAGGCAATATTCGACACCACTCCCTCGAATTGTACCACAAATATTTCTTGAGAAACATGAGCAGTCCTAAAAAACTTGATCAATGATTCCTGATGGGCAGGGGAACATATTAGCAATGACAACATGGAAATCTTTGAAGGTGTTTGGTTGAGCTGGTCAACCACCTTATAATCACTCTTTCGGATGATTCGCAGGAATTCTTCCACATCTTCACTGGAATTTGTTTTCTGAGTAGAAGTCTGCCCCTGCTCAACCATTGTCTGCTTCTCTTTTGTATTGCTTGATGGTGGTAGAGGCGCAAAGATCCTCCCACTTCTGGTTATTCCACCGGTCCCAACCATGTTCTCAACAGAGCTGTCAGCTTTCACAACATCTTCATCCACCTTCTGCCCATTAATGTAAACAATCGGTTCATATTTCCGAGGGACAGCCTTGGTGCTCTCGAAAGGGAAAGGAGCAGGTGTGGATATCACTAATGGAGCGAGTGAAGGCGGAGACAGTGGAATCTCTACTTGATCATACGGTATCTGTAATGGTTCGCGAACTTGATTATACGGGGTCTGATCAGAATGCCAATTGTAATCACAAGGGATTTCTAATGGCGCACGAGGCTGACCATATGGGATTGACAGCAGTACAACATCATACGGAATTTGTAGTGGAACTTGAATAGGATACCAATCTTCATCGCAGGGAATTGTCAATGGCACATGCGGTTGCTCATACGGAATCATCAATGGCGCACGGTTCTGACCATACAGATTGTTCAATAGTTCCTCATCATAAGTAAACTCCATCGGATCATAGGGAATATCAAGAGTTGCTACTTCTTCAGCATTAGATATCTGTTCCACCAATATGACGCCTTCGTCTAACAACTTTTGAATGCCCATCTTCAAATCATGACAACTTTGGGGTTCTTTCAAACAGTGTTGACAATTTTGAGTACAACCTGCGATGATATTCTTCATTAGCAATTGTTCTTTAACAACTGCAAAGGGAGTCTTTATCTTATTAACTTCCGATACCAACTTCTTTCCTTTAGATTCTTCAACCATGTTTGTAGCATGGTGCGGCATCGGATTTTTAGTCACGTTGGGAGTGTTCTTAGTGAAATTGATGGCTTTTGAATCAATGAGATCCTGTACCACATATTTCACAGTTTTGCAATTTTCAATGTCATGTCCGGGAGCTCCAGAATGAAACTCACATCGGGCGTTTGCATCATAGCCGGGAGGTAGGACAGCCGGGGGAGCTTTCATCTCTCTCAACTGCACTAATGAACCCTTAAGCAAAAATGGAAGTAACCTAGCGTATGTTGTCGGAATGGGATCAAATCTTTTCTCGGGTCTCCTTTGTCTTGGAGGACCTTGGTAATAGTTTTGACGTTGTTGTTGATAGGGAACTTGCACAGCCGGTTGACTTGCGGGTATGGAGAGAGGTTGATTTGGAGTAACAGCGGCCACATGATGATAAGAGCCTTGGTATGCTTTGGGTTTCCCCTTATCCGTCAAAGCAGCGCTCGTTTCGCCTTCCCTTGCAAAACCTTGGTAGGGCTTCTTAGAAGCTCCATCAGCAATTTGAATCTTTCCGATCTTTATCATATTCTCTATCCTCTCACCAGCCATAACCAAATCTGAGAACACAGAAGATGTGCATCCAGCCAAGCGTTCTAGGAAAGGACCTTGAAGAGTCCCCATAAACATATTGGTCAATTCTCTTTCAAGAAGAGGAGGCTGGACTCTAGCAGCTAGGTCCCTCCACCTTTGGGCATAATCTTTGAATGCCTCGCCAGACTTCTGGGTCAAGCCTTGAAGTTGTGTGTGATTGGGCGCCATGTCAGAGTTGTACTGATAGTGTTTCAGAAACGCCTCGGCTAACTCCTTCCAAGTCTTGATATGCGTACCTTCTAACTGCATGTACCACTCAAGAGATGCCCCACTGAGGCTATCTTGAAAGAAGTGCATTAGCAGATTTTCATCGTCAGAGTAGGCAGCCATCTTCCTACAATAAGATCGGATATGAGTTCGAGGACAACTGGTCCCTTTGTATTTTTCAAAGTCGGGGACTTTGAACTTGAGAGGGATCTTGACACCGGGTACCAAACACATATCAACAACATCTAACCCAAAAGTGCTCGGGCCTTGTAATCCTTTGACTGTTTCCTGTAGGGCAAACACCTTCTTTTCCAAGTCAGTAGTTGGAGCTCCAGAATCGTCTACAACCAAATCATTGTGAGAGTTGTAAAAACCCTCATGATCATCAAAGTGAGTTGGTGGGGTAACCGCACCATTACGAGGAGTATGGACCGTGCCTGCGCCCGCAGAAGTAGGGATTGTGCCCCCAAGAACGGGAATTGCACTTGCAGGAGTTGGAATAGCTTCGCCAGAAGTGGGAGTTGAGCCTACAGTAGTCGGGACTGGAATGTTGGCAGCGTTTCTCTCCATAGCTTGCTTCATCTCTTCTTGTCCCTTAGCCATTGCTTGGATAACTTCCATCAATTGGCCCATCTGCGTCTTCATGTGGGTCATCTCGTCTCTGAAAGCGGCTTGAGTCTGCTCAATCTGATCCATCAGTAATCTTTGCTTGCCACGAGTGTAATATGGATGTCGGGAAGTCAGCTTGTTTACTGCGAATGGAGGTCAATTTTTTTGTGTAAGTTTTTTTTTGGTTTTGTTTTATGAAATGCAGAATGATGCATATGAAACAAAAATGCTATGCACAAAGCTCTTAGTAACCTTGTTAGTTATCGTTAAGAATATAAACATTTTCCATTGCAATTAGTCAGAAGAGACATAATGGAACAAAAACTTTCACTTCATTAAGGCTCAAGGCCAAGTTCAAATACAAAATACAAGAAATACACTTCAAATTACAAATCAACCCTAAAGGTGACTCCTTGGGCTCTGCGAACCACCTCCAAATCTGTAACAAGTTCCCCTATTGTTTCTTTGCAAAACTTCACAAAGTCGAACACGGGTACAAGAGTGTTTTCAGGAGTCATTACTTGGTCAGCCACCTTCAATCTTTCGGGGATTTGCTGAAGCACGAAGTTGGAAAATCCCGCCAAGTTCACAAATTTGTTCTTCCACTCCTCATAGAGAATTTGGAGATCATGGATGATGTTATCTCTCTGAAGTACATCAGCTTCTGCCTGACAACAACTTTGTTCCCAATAGTGGCAACTGTCTTGCAGCTCTAGATATAACTCATCATAGATTCCATCCTTCAACCTTCGGATCTCTTCGATAGCTCTACCCAACTGGTATTTTGTTTGTACGAAATCTCGCTGCACACTCTCGTTTTCCAATAGTGCATGAGCTAGCTGATCTTCATACCCTTTCATGATGCCTTTCAATTTCTGAATCTGAGCTTCGAAGTTTTCCCTTTCATCTTTCTTCATTTGGGTGGCTATTTTTACATCATTTTCTAGGTCTCTAACCTTTCGCCACGCTTGGTCCAATTCTTCATTTCGGTGGTCCAAGTCGGCGTTGGCGCCTTTGAGTGCTCCACCAACCCATTCTTTCTTTCCTTTTTCTTCCCTAGCCCTCTTCTTGATATCCTCGAACTTTTCTTTCAACTCTTTGCTTTTGTCTTCCCAAGCTTCGCTTTTCTGCTTAGTTTTATTGAGTTGAATTCGAAGCTGAGTGTTCTCATCTTCAAGCCCTTGGACTTTAGCCTTAAGTTTCTCCACATCTTCGGGTAAGATTGGCTCAGGCTCGAGATTTGGTAAGAAAGCAGATGTATCGAAGATGAAAGGTAATCTGACCTCTTTTACTCTCTCTTTGACCCACTTGACATAAGGTTCACGGGCAAGGACGTTCTTCCTCCCATTATCTGGGTTGCTTCTTGTGATGTTTACCCATGCTCTTCTCGCCTTTCTTACAGCTGGATCACTTGGATCGGCCGTATTGACAAGGTATGGCACCAAATATTTCTCCTTAGGAGGACCATCCATGGAGTGTCCAAATTGTCTCATGAGCAACATCGGGTTGTAATTGATGCAACCTCGTGTTCCCAAGAGAGGTACATTGGAAAATTCTCCACAAGAAAAGATGATATCTTTGGTCTCCCACTCCCTCTTGTACCATATGATGGAACTAGCGGTGAGTGAAGCGAATCTTTGAGGCCATGAGAGCTCCTTGGAAGCGAAAGGACCTTTCTCGGGCATGTGGGTCCTTAGCAACTTGTGCAAGAGCGGAGCACAACATAGGAACATTCCACCTCCTTTGGTATGCCTCGTATGCAGAGTATGGTAGAAGTCACCTAAGAGGAAAGGCACGGGATTCTTAGTCAAGAAAATTTCCACAGCTATTTGGTCCACAAAATTTTCCCCATTCGGGAACATCACAACCCCATAGACCAAGAGCGCTAGAATTGAACCGTATACTTCCCAATTCTCCTCTTTGGCATATTTCCACGCTTGATCTTCTAAGAATTTCCTTGAGAAACCTCTAGCTCCTTTGGGCGCCCAATTAGCTATTACATCTCCTGTAGGGATCCCCAAGGCAGAAGCCACTTTCTTCAAAGTGAATTCTTCCTCAAGCTTCGGAAAAGGATTGCGATCTTTGATGGAGAGGTTCAGAATTTTCTCGAATTCTTCCAAAGTGGGAGCTATCTGAAAGTCGGCGAAGGTGAAACAACGGAGAGGAGTGTCATAGTATTGAGCCAAGGCTGTGAGGGCTTCAAAGTCCGTCTTCTCTGTTAACAGATCCAAAATTCTTCCATAAGAAGAGTGAAACTTGTTGTGCTTGATAGGAGTGATCTTGGCACTTAGAGCTTTTAGACTGTCGATTGAAGGATCCTTGTACTTGAAAGTGAAGGTACTCTTTCTGTCTGTCTTTTTGTTTAGCTTCACTGTTCCCAAATTCACATTCATCATGATCGCTTCTGAAAAATGCTTATATCTGCAATAAGAACAAGACACTAAAAGCTTTGTTTGTATGAATTATGTATGTATGGATGCATAAATGGAATCGAGCACATGGGTTCATAGGTCCGAGGTATGGATATGGCCGACACTGGCTGCTTTGAAAAGGTTCTCACAAGGTGTGATCTAGAGTTTAAAAGGGATCCCAAAGTCATGGGTTCATACGAGTGTTCATCATACAAGACATGAACATGTCGGAGGATGACTCCATCATATGAACCTCTTTTGGGCGAGGTCCTCGTATCGAACCACGCGAGAAGAGCTTCTCGGGGACCCATACTATGAGACACGTCGACATTGGGTTCTAGACAAGGATTTCAGAGTCATGGACTTTCTTGATTTGTTTGTTACGTATGTCAGTTATTGCCAGGCAACAAACCCATCAAGAAAGTCTCTTCTGAACGAGGTCTTCGTATCGATCCATACGAGAAGAGCTTCTCGGGGACCCATACTACATGACCATCAATCTTAGTTGGCCAATAGTTTAAGGTTCTAAAAGGTCCTTAGAGTAATAGATTCCTAAGAAAACATTGGTTCAACACGCCAAGAGCTTGACGGTTTCCATCATTCTCAAAGAAATCTACTCTAAGCAAGGTTCTCGTATCAACTATCATGAGATGAGCATCTCGGAAGCCCATACTACTCAACCTCTCCTATCTCAATTTTAACACTCTAGACTCGGGTGTAAAGTCTTTCCCTCAAGTTTGTTGTCCAAGTATCCAATCCATACCACGACGAATGAAACCAAGCAAGGTGAGTAACAATTGAATAAAGGAAAACAAAAACAAGCGAAAGAAAAAACCCAAACACGCAAAAAAAAACCTAGGTTAGGCCTGACTCGCTTAGGAAAAAGTCCCCAACAGAGTCGCCAGCTGTCGCTACGCGAAAAATGACACAGAGTCGCCACCGGATTTTATTTATCCCACCGAGGGAAAGGGAAATAGCGATAAAACCTTTTTAGGAAAAGAGCGTGGTCGTCGCAACCAAGTCTTACGGTTCGGGAGTCGGTTATGCGAGAGGAAGGTATTAGCACCCCCTCGCATCCATCGTACTCGATGGGAACCTCCTAGGTTGTTTTGCTTGAATGGGTGTTTTAATTAAGGGTTCGCTTGTTTTAGGAATAGAGGGGTTGAGGTTTTATTATAGTGCTCGCCAAGGATTGTGGCCCTTGTGCCTACGTATCATCACTTAAAAGAAGTGAAGAATCAGAGCTCCGTAGTTCGGAGGCTTATGAAATTGTTGTTTGTTGGTTGATTTTATACCTTGAAAAAGGATTTTTGGATTGATGCCCTAAGGCGAAAATAAGTTTGATGAGTTGATGTTATTTTTATGTTTTTTTGAATTAAAATGGTTCTTGATTAGGATTATACACAAAATACTTTGGATGAAAATGAATGTCTCGAATAACCAAGTCGAGCGCCTTGTATTCAAAACATTTGGAACGAGTGTAGGAGGGTTCCATTCTCATTCCTTCTCCACCACTTTAAAGTCCATGGTGTATAGTCATAATCGTATATTTATTGTACTTTGGATATTTATGAGAAAAAGGATCACTTGATGTTGGATCAAGGTTTATTGTTTATGAAAACGAATTTGAAGTGATACGGACAAGGTCGGTGGCGATGCACAAGGCAATCGGCTTACAAGGTTGAAAATGGCTCGATAAAATCGAGAGTTTGCTTTTGAAAATGGTTTTAGGAATCAAAGGTCAATAAGGACCATAACAACATTCACACTAAAAACATACAAACATATGAAGTTAGTTGCATAAAAAAATCGAGACATGCCAATAAAAACGCGAACTTTTTGAGAAATTTTTTTTGGAGGTAAAACGTCAAAAAAGTGGTAAAACAGTGGTGTGACACGGGTGGCCGTGTTGTGTGACACAACCCGTGTCATAAGGTGCATGCAAATAATAGTTTTAGGGTTTGACAGAGGTGGCACACGGGTGGCCGTGTCGTGTGACACGGCCCGTGTCATGGATCCTGGGAAAAAAACAGGTTTTTTAGGGCAAACAGAGGTGCGACACGGGTGCCCGTGTTGTGTGACACGGCCCGTGTCACAAGGTCTGGGAATTTTACACGTTAAAACCTCAAACAGAGGTGCAACACGGCCGGCCGTGTTGTGTGACACGGCCCGTGTTGTGAGGCCTGAGCATTTTTCATGTTGAAAAGTCTACCAGAAGGGTGACACGGGCGGCCGTGTCGTGTGACACGGCCCGTGTCAGGCTACCAGAGCCAAAACCCTAATTTTTTATACATTTTCGTTCGTTTTTTAGGTTCTTCACAATGGTTTCTTGGTCCCTTAGGGGATCTTACATGATATATATAGTTCAACAACACATAAAAGAGTAAACAAAATGAATATAAGAGTAAAGAAATAAAGAGAGAAAAGTGTGAGGAAATGGATACCCAAGAGTTTCTTCTTCTTGCAAGTCCTCCTTGGTTTTGCTTTACTCCTCACTCTATGTTATGAAGGCTCTTCTCTTTAGTGGTTCTCTTGGTTCTATCTCACTCTCCTTTTTCTAGTTTGCAAAGCTTTCTATTTTTCTGTTTTTCTCTCTTACTCTTTTGCTCTCAATGTCTCTCTCAATGTCTTGTGAAATCTTAGTTAATGAATGTGAATGCCCCTAATCCTTTTGTTGACAGCCCCTTTTCTTTCCATCTCCTCTTTTTCTGCTGCTTTTTTCTGCTGTACCACCACAACAACTCTTGCACATTCTCCCATTTTCAGAATTTCCATTCTTGGCAACACCTTTTACCACTTTCTTGGTGCAACCCCACTTTCCTTCCATTTCTAGTATGTCTTTGCTGCATTTTTCTCTGCAACACTCTACCTTACTATCCATCCTTGTATCCCTTGGTTGGTAGGCTATGCTTGGACATACTCATGTAGCCAATACAACTACCTTTTGACAGCATTTTCAAATTCTGGTTTTTGGTATGTAGATGCATCATTGTATGCTATTCCCTTGGTTTTGTGACATAAAAATGATTTTGTAACATGATACATATTGTCACTTCTTGCATGGGGCTGTTTTGCATGATATTCAATTTATCCATGGCTAAGCAAACATAGTCTTGATCTTGACATATTTCAATGTTGATTTAATTCTTAGATATTTCTTTGGATGTTTGTGAGCATAATGTTGCACATGAACACTTGGTGTGGCATGAAGAGTACCATATCATGAATTTGGTTAGAGACTTGAATGAAGATTAGAAAATAGATTAATTTCTAAACATCACTTAGAGTTGAAAATATTGTAACAAATGACATTCTTGTAATGTCATAAAAAATTTATCTTTGTAATATTCTTGCCTCCAATTGAATTCATGATGGATTTTCTTGTACCATTAGACTTGAAATGGATGAAGTCTTGAATTATGCATTTATGATGTTGACTCATGCTTTGCAAATTTGAGCTCCACTTGATCAAGAATTTGAAACAAAGTTGGATGAGGAAGTCTTGAATTATGCCTTGCATTTCATGGTCATTAGGAATATATCTTGAATATCCTAATATTGTGTCAAGTAACCTCTCCTTGAAGAAATCTACATGAGTAGATTTTCTCACTTAGATTAAACCTTAGATGAGGAACCTTTTTTCCATGTAGTCCAAGATAGACAAATTATCTCATTTGAAACAACAAACTGACCTAATCATACCTTATGAACCCACACACTCGATATGCAATAAAACAATGTATGATATGACGAATGTGGGATATAAAGGCTAAAGGTGAAAATGAGGGTGTGACATATATCACGAATATTCTCCAAGTATCTCAACAACAACTAACTTATATTTGAAACTACATAATTAAAAATTTAAACCATTTGATAAGTAGCGAAATTATAAATCTCTCAACATCAAAAGTCTCAACAACATTATTAATTTAAAAAGTGGTTCATCACAAAATAAGATCAAAGAGAAAGATACCCAACATAAGGATCCTATGAATTCCTTCTCTCAAGCCCTAACAGTCCCTACCAATGCTCCCGCTCTCTATTTTACGTACTGACAAAAAGACTCCTGTAATCCTATTTCTTTATTTTCATAATATATAATATTATATTTATCTTTTCTTAATTATTATTATTGCCCAACTAAAACCCCCTTCTCTCCACCCACCACTTAATTTTCTAAATTTACATAATTGGTCCAACTCCTCATATTCTATAAAATTTTAATTATTTAATTAATTTAATTCCCTCAATCTAATTAAATTAGCACAAAACACCACAAATACGCCATCAATCAAAAAATAATTATTTAAATATCACTCAATTAACTCAAATACATAAATAAATTAATAACTGATCTTACCGGATCAGAAAGAGATCAACAACATGCCACGCGCCGTAAGCTCCCGTGTTCACCGATGTTGAGGAGAAAAAGGTGGTGTACCTGCAAGATACTCCGATGCTAAATTGAGTAACGTAGTTAGATAGAGAAAATACAGAAAATAGGTGTAGAGTTCAGAATACCTAATCCTCTAGTGAAAGAGGGTCTTTATAGTGTGCCCCAACGCCGAGCCAATGGTAACATTGCATTGGGCTGGATTGCCAAACCCAACATAAGTAACTACCAGAGCTTACATGGCGTAGAGAAGATCAACATGTGGTCTTCAACCTGCTCCAACTGTCCTGTGATCCTCAGAAGATGAAGTACCGGTTCTTTAGGACATAGGTAGTTTTCTGATGATGTGTCCCCACGTGGGGAACACGTGGAGAACATAGAAAAGACACGTGAGCTCTCCCCGCGCTAGAGGGTGAACTGCCCGACCACAAGGAATATTAAGCGTGCCTGACAGGGATGAGGATTGGACCTTGCTGGGTCTCCTCACTGTGAAATTGGGTTGGGCCTGCCCGACTATGGGGCAGATACATGCCCATTCAAGAACACGAGCCTCCAAAGTCATTGCTCCTAAGTGAATGAGTAATGACTTAAGCGTCAATCTCAATACTGAGGATGCGGCCAGGTGTCAAGCTTCTCCATATTGTGGGTGCTTTCGAGGAGCCGTTCTCGCTTGTTGCGACCATGAGCTGCTCTTCGTATCCCTAACGAGGTACTGTGGGCCTGCTTGTATGGGAGATGTCAGAGGGGACGAGCATATATATTTTCGGGCTGGAGAGGAATCCGAACGGGTGCGTGAGGTGTTTGGTGACGCCACATGTCAGGGCAATTAATGCCTAGGGAGGCTAGGAGTAGGGGCACTCAAGTGCCTAGGGATGCCTCGAGTACCGTGCTAAGCTTATAAATAGGGGGTGAGTCCGTTTTATTCGCACACTTCCCTTCCTTAGCTCAAAACTTTCCCTATTCTCTCGTCACTCTCTCTCTTTGCTTCCGTTCGTCCGTCGGCCGCTCACCGAAGAACCAGCGTACTAAGTAAGTTTCTGGCCGCTCTACTTCAGTTTCTTGCATTTCTTGATGGTTTCTCCGGTGGCTTGATGAAGTTCCCGGGGAAACTATGAAGTTTCCAACGAATGCGCCAGAACTTCCTCAAATTTATGACATTTCTGATGAAGGCCTTAGGGATAGGCGATGAGTGCGTCGAGGACATAAGATGAATGTCTTGAGGACTTGATGAATGACCCAAAAATGTTAGATGAAGGTCTCGAGGACCTGGGATGAGGACCCCGAGAATGTTAGACGAAGACCCCAAGGACTTGATGAAGATCTCGGGGGTCTTATTCCCGCCTCTTGTTGATGTGGCGAGGTGATCCCCATCCAAAAGGCTCCTATGACCGAGCAGGGTATTGTAGTTGAGCAAAAAATTCTTCTAGATGAGCATCCTAGTTGGGTGTTTCTTATCAGGGAGGCCTGTTCGGCGGCTCTGTGCCCCTCTTGATGGGTTCATTGAGATTGATGATTAGTCAGATTCCCCGATTGCGTAAACTAGTGAAGAGAGAAAGTGGACTGCCACTGATTGGGACAGGTAGGAGCCCTTGAGTGTTCCCTTTCACTTTTCCATGGACGAATCTGATGCTTACGCTACTGTCGAGAAACATTGTGAGGGCTCCTGTATGAATTGGCAAGTGTATAAACCTCGGGAACACCATCAGATATGATCGTCTTTCAAAGGGATGAGGTTTCCCATGTACGAGTTCATTTTTCGAGAAGCGGGCATGCGTCTGCCCTTTAGTGATTTCCAACGGGGAGTGTCTGAATGGTTGTGTCTGGCGCCTTCGCAGCTCCACCCCAATGCGATCCTGTTCGTACGGGCGTACGAGCTCATATGTTAGTACCTCAATGTTGGGACCACACTGACTCTTTTCTTAAGCATCTTCCATCTTCAACGACAAACATTCGAAAGTCGACACAACTGGATGTCCCTGAAGCATCCAAGAATACTATTTTGGGAATATCTAGACTCTATCCATACCTTCAAAGACCGGTACTTCATTGTCAAGCGCATCGCCCACGTGGCCGTAGACTCGCTGTATGACCTCGTGGCCAGGGATGAACACGGGCAGCGGGAGGAGGTTTTAGAATCGAAGTTTCTACTGGAATGGAAGGAGGATCATTTCAAAAGGAACACAAACAGCTACATAGTCAGACTCGAACCGTTGGATGCCGAGGACCGGCTGGCCTACCAGAAGTTGGTCGAGTTTATCTTCGGCTTCACCCCCGCGAAATGTGTGACTCCGGACGAGAATTTTATCCTCGATGCCTACGGGGAGGTTATTCGGGAGCCACAATTGATAAACACGAAGGCCGTCCTCGAGGAATCCTTACGGTTCTTAGGTAGCAGGCACCCCCATTCACTTGGGCTCCATCTATGTTTCTTTCGCTGGTTTGCTGTTTGTTGGCTCTCTTGTTTTTTTTCCTTTTGCAGGTGAGATGTCGAGCTTTGCAATAATGCTTCTTTCCCCTAAGAAAACCAATCTCCGACCTCGCAGGGGACCCCTAAAAGATAGTGGGTCGACAAGTCCAAGACTGTCGACCTCATAGGGAGTATGTCTGAGGAGAAGTTCATGCTCTCACCCTGCTATCTGCAACAATATTTCTTCTGCGGGGCTAACTCCCCAATCGTGAGTGCTGGTGAGTCCAAGGCCATATTGGGTGTTGACCGAAAGGCGAGGAGGAAAGCCTTATCAGAGGATATCACCACGATGATGTGGGTTTTCGAAACGGATTTGGTCCTCAACGATGACACCTGACCAAGCTGCAGAATAACCTCCCGAGCATCAAGGCTAAGAAAAACAAGCTGGCGTCTGATCTCGACAGGTGCAAGGAAAAGAATGCATCCCATCTCAAGCTCTACGGCGATATGGAGAAACAGGTGAAGGCTGCCAACAAGGAGAGGATCAAGCTGTTATCAAGGATTACCGAGTTGGAAGCAGCTGCAAGGCCTGCTGAGGATGAGTCCGCCGAAGAGAAGCTCATGGCATCTCGAATTGACCTGGTATCGAAGATCCGGGAGCTCGATCAGGATTTCCTAGGGGCTCTTGAGGTGGGTTTTAATTTTACTATGGAAAAGCTCCAGATCGTGAACCCTGGCGTTTAGCTCGTCACCAAAGGGACATGCCCTTATCACCAGGTGGTCGAGGGTCGTGTGGTCACGCCTGAAGCTGAAGAAGAAGATGAAGGCCAAGCCGTGACGGGCGACCAACTTGAGGAAAATGTAGCCGCCTAACACTACTTTCTTGTTTTTCATTTTTGGCCTGCGTGTCTGTTTTGATATAATTGTCTTTGGCCTGCGTGCCATATTCTGGAACATTTGAACAATGGGCTCTGCCCACATTTTAGAAATGTAGTATTTCACTTTTATGTCGTGTGTGCCTTACTTTCTTATTTTTCATGGATGTATGAAATAACATTGTTGTTTGCTCATCATCGGGGTTTTGCTCGACATATATTGTGGCCGATCATGCAGGGTACAGGTCGGATGATTAGAGTTGGTACTCGATCGACAACAAATCTAAGATCTTGATCGAGGTTTTTGCTTTGCGGCTTGAACTTCCCATCGTGAGTTGGGCGTTCTGCCTTACTAGTACAACAATGGCGGAGCTCACTTGAAGGGTCCCCGTCAGATCAAGAGTCTGTTCGCACACACAAAGGGCAGACTCTTATCTTTTTGTTTTAAATTTAGGAGTCACGCTTGTACCCTATCGCGTCCCTGTGGTCGCAATGCTAGTAGCTTGCGAGCAGTGTTTAACTGTAGTATTGTTTGAGCTTTTCAGCATTCCATGGTCGAGCAAGCTCTTCTTCGTGTAGGTTTTCGAGGTAATAGGCCCAGTTGCCCGTTTTATCTCGGACTCGGTAGGGACCTTCCTAGTTCGCGGCGAGTTTTCCCTTGCACGAGTCCTTCTGATTCCTTCTTAGGACCAGGCTTCCCACCTAGAACTCGCGTTTGATGACTTTGTTGTCATGTCGTAAAGTTATTTTTGGTTTCAGCGAGGCTTCGCGAAGGGATACCCCCGAACGAATTTCCTCGACCAGGTCGAGTTCCTCCCTTAGGGCCTCTTCATTCGCTTTCTCGTCAAAGGGAAATTCGGTTCTCCTAGAAGGCTCCCTTATTTCTATTGAAATCACCACTTCGGTCCTGTATTTGTTAGAACGGGGTCTCCCCTTTCATCGAGTGCGGGGTCGTCCTGTAGGCCCAGATTACACTGTGTAGCCTTTTGACCCACCTCTTCTTGGAGTCTCCCAGTCTTTGTTTCAGGCCATGCAAAATCACTCTGTTCGCGGCTTCGACCTGCCAGTTTATCTGCGGGTGCTCGATCGATGTGAAGTGTTTCTTTGTTCCTAGTTTGGTAACAAAATCCTAGAAGTTCTTGTCGATGAATTAAGTCCTATTGTCGGTGACGATTGCTTGGGGTACGCTGAACCGAGAAAGGATATTCCTTTTATAGAAACATAATATGTTTTGGGCTGTGATTTTAGCTAAGGCTTCAGCCTCTATCCACTTATTGAAGTAGTCGACACTGACTATCAAATACTTGTTTCGGTATGACCCTATGGTAAAGGGCCTGAGGATGTCCATCCCCTACCAGGAAAACGACCATAGGGATGAGAGCAGTTTGAGCTCATTAGGCAGAGCCAAGTGCCCTAAAATTTGACCAACCGGTTCCCATATCTGGTTTATGGTTCGATTCATTTTTGCATTCGCATTCGCATACCACATGCATTACATTTTTTGACAGGCAGATGATATCAAAATTACAGCTTGGTTTTCACCCATTGGATGTTTCAGACCAGTCCAGATGATTGGAGTTTCATTTTCGGGAAATTGTGCGCTTCTCGGCGTTTTCAGTATACACTGTGGTTTTTAGGATACTCTGATGTCCTGGGTTTACCGTTTATTCCAGTCGGGTCTCGTGTTCCCTTTTAATTGAGTTTAACTGCTGTAATAGCCTTTCTTGGATTAATCGCTTTTATAGTTTTTCTGGATTGTTAAATAGTTTCATTTGTTTTCTAGAATATTAAATAGGATTTTAATAGAATAATATAGGATTTTGATGGTTTTTAATATAGTGGTAGGAATTAAATAGTTTAATAGAATTTCTTTTTAGGGTAAATAGCTTATTAGTTTAGATAAATAGATTTTAATATAGATTATAGAATATATAGAATTTTCTTTTAATAGATTTTATTAGTTTTAAATATAGTTTTTAGGATTTAGTAGATATTAACGCTTTTCTTTTGAATATTAGCTTTTAGGGGGGTTAATCAGTTTTTTAATTGTTAGAATATTAATGTGTTTTACGGTAGGTTAATTTTGGTTTAATCCCATTTTGATCAATTAGCTAGCAATTAATTCAGTTGATCCAAGTTAGTGTCTCATTATTAGTCCATTAATCATGTTGTTAGCCAATCAACCCATTAATCATTTTCCTCATTAATCCTTTCATTTCCATTAATTCACGTTTTATTTCATTAATTCAGTTAATTACGTTTAGTCATTGGAGTCTTAGTGGTTAGTGGGCCAGGTGTGGTAAGAGTCCAGTCAAAAAGCCCAGAAAATGTCCACGTGTCTTATAAATAAGCAGGACACACGTCTTCTCTCTCTTCCCCCCACGTCTTGCCACGTTTCACACACTCCACTCTCTCTCTGCGCCAGCACACAACCCACGTGTTGCACCCTCCCCTCTCTCCCATCCACGCGTCCCTCTCTCAGACCTCCCAGTGCTAGTTGTATCCCACTCACTCTTCCCTCCCCGCCGGCCATGCAGCCGCCCGCCAGACCACCCTCCGTCACCGTAACCGTCACCGGAGTCCGTTGATCCTGCCGGAAACTGCAAATCGCTCAGTGATCCAAGAAAAACCTCCGATCTTCCCCGTCTACCTTCATCTCTTCGCCGGAAAGCTCATCGGAACCATCGTTGCTTATCTTTCTCGCCAGAATCACCAGAAACCTCGTTGATCCTCCTTTGTACCATCTCTAACAACGTCTTCCATCATCATCAAGAACCTTCAGTTCCTAGAAAAGTCTCGCGGATCTTCGTTGCCTTCGAGATCCCTCAATGGATCATCCACTCTTTTCGCGTGCCTCGATCTCCAAGATCTATCTTCCTAGATCCTCATAGCCCCAACCTAGATCGTCTCCATCACGTTCTTCATCCGGTGAATCTTTCGTCAAGATCGTTCGCGTACTTTCAAAGACCTTCACGCACTTCCTGATCTTCATCAAGATCTTCAAAGCTTCCAGATAATCTTCAATCGCCGTCAAGTTTGTTGATCCTCAAGAACCTACGAAGAACTCTCCAGAAGGCTTCAAGATCTCCGCGAGCTCCTTCAACATCCTTCAAGGCTCTTCATAGCTTCGTCGTCTTCATCAGTTCTCCAGGTTCCATTCTTGTTCTCTGAGCCTTTGCATGTTTGAATAGCTGATTGTGTAGCATCCTTGAAAATAATCGTGAATTTAGGTTAGGGTTTGGGGGTAATAGTGGATTGACGAGAGTTTTCTGTGTGGTTGTTTTCATGAGTGAAAGGTTGAGAGAGATAGTGTTTGAGAGATTTTCAGAAAGTTCTTGAGAGAGGTTCAGAGAGGAGAGAAACGGCGTTAGGGTTTCTTTGTGAACAGTGAGGGAGAATTTGGGAGAAGGAGATAGTCTTGTTATGAGGAAATTGGGTTAGGGTTTGTTTAGATTAGGCCCAACGCAGGTTTGCTACGAACACACCCCTTGTTTACTCGTTGACCCCCCCTGTGATTGGTGAAAACTGTTTGATTTGTAATGGGCTTAGGATTTTGGCTATGCACACCCCCAGGATAAGCCCATACGGGGGTCATGCGTAGCAATAGTTGCTTTCTGCACCACCTTGTCCGTTTCTCATTTCTTTTTATTATTCCATTTTTCTGAGCTTTGGGCCTAGCGCATTTGCTGCGCGCACCCCTCATCCTGAGCCCAACGTGGGTTTTAGTTGAAATAATTACTAACTGCCCCCCTGTTCCTTTTATGTTTCTTCTATTCTTGTTCATTTTCTTTAAGATTCTTTAAAAATTCATAAGTAATTGAAAAATAAACATTTTTGGATGGGAATTTTTTCCTAGTTTCATTAAGACTTCTAGAATTTAATAGGAAAATAAAAATATCATTTCATGCAGTTTTTATTTTTTGGCATATTCTTGCATTTTAATGCTTTCATTTTATTTTTTGGCATATTCTTGCATTTTAATGCTTTCATTTTATTTTTGTTTTGTACATTCTACTTCCTGATTTTTGTATGGGCATTTAAATTTGAATTTTGATGTGATTCTTTTTGCTCTGGTTAGAGTATGATCTTAGGTTCCCCTTAGAAATTTCTCATATTTTTATGATGGAATTTAGGGTAGTTTTGAGTATTAAACTTTAGGAGTACTAAAATTAGGATTTAACCTGACATAGGTGCATTTTAATACATGATTTTTGGTTTTTTTAGTTTAATTAGGTCTTGGGGATTATATGGGGTATAGGGTACATAGTTAGGTTCCCTTAGAAATTAACCTAGGATTTTATGATTTGATTTAGCATTTTATATGATTTTTGCAAATTGTGTGATTGTTTGGTGCTCCCGCTTGGGGTTTGCATTGTTTGTTTGGGCTTTTTGGGTTCTTATTTGGGGTGTGGGCCTGGTTTGAGCTTGTGGAGCATAGTGAGGATAGAAATTGAATATTGGAGATCAAAATCAAGGCTTGATGAAGATTGCTTGACTTGCTTAGAGTTGATTGAAGACTTAGGAGATAGGAGACATAGGAAGAGCTTTAGATAGTTAATTTCTTTCTTAAATATGGATGGTATCTTTCACCTCCATTCCTCCCCCATGATTAAAAGTCCCTTCAAGATATTCACCTCTCTCCTTTGGAGGGATCAGTGGCCTATCTTGAAGGTAGAACTTTGAGGGAACCTGTCTCTCATAATGCTAAACTCTTAGGGACTTCCTTTGGTTGTCAATAAGCTGTTTAGCATTGCAACTCATTCTATTGGTTCCATTCTCTCCTGGAGTGCTTGCCTGGAAGCTAAAAGCCATTGAAGATGAAGATCCTTGCCTTGAACTGAAAAAGATGAAGCCTGTGCTTGTTAAAGATAAAGCTTGCTTGTTGAAGCTAGGGCTTGCTGCTGTTTGGAGCTGTTGCTGTCTGAAGCTGTCTGTTTGGAAGGTGTTTGCTGTTTCAGGTTTATTTAGCTTGCTTAAGCTTGGGGATTAATGAAGGAGGATAATGGGGGTCTTACTGGAAGTTTTGTTGCTTATCACCTGTCAGAGTTTGCTGTCTTCAAAGCTGGTGTTGCTGTAAGAGCTTGGGGGTTCAATTTTCTTTACTGTATTGTTTGTTGTATTTTCCCTTAGGTCTAAAGTGAATTCGGTTTCACTTTTGCCTTTTGTTTTCATAGGTTCGAGGTAGAGTGTGACTCCCTCGCCTCGCTTGTGTTGCCACATTCATGCATTTTTACTGTTTACTGTATATATGTTGTTTCTTTTCCGTCTATCCCTTAGGATCTCTGTTTCTCTCTGTGCAAGAGAGAAATACGACAAACGTTAGGCGTTAACCCATGCATGATAACATTAGGGTAGTTTTGCTTCCCCTTTCAACCTTAGGTTTTAGAGTGTCGTCTCACTTCTCATCTCAAAACAACAGAAAAATACGTAATAAAGGTTGCAACTAAGTTAATTCATTTCTTCCGTCAAAAGACTTGAAAACAAACGTCAAACCTTTTCGTCCTCCTGGACTTGTAATAAGAAAACCCTTGGTTAAGGTGAAATTTCTCATAAAAAACATTTGAACAGCTTGTGTCGTACGTAGCCCGAACTACGTTTGCTCTGATCTTTCATGCCATGTTGAAAGTACGTAGGCATAGGATGCGATATCCTAGCGAGCAACCTTTCCCATCTTTTACCCGTAGTTAGGCGAACTACGTTGACTCTAATTTCTCGTTCCAGACGGGAATACATAGGCATAAAGTGAGATACTTTGCCGAGTCACCTTCTTATTTCTTTTTGAACCTTAACCTTTAGTGTAGATAGAATACAATCCGTACAAGAAAACAAGCGTGGATCCCATCGAGTACGATGGACGTGAGGGGTGCTAATACCTTCCCCTTGCGTAACCGACTCCAGAATCCAGGTTTTGGTTGCGATGACCATACCTTTCCCGTCTTTGCGTTAGGTTTACTCTGAGCGTTTCCTTTCCCTCCTTTGGGATAAATAACGCACGGTGGCGACTCTTCTGTATTGTCGACGCCGATTTTCGCAGTAGCGACAGCTGGCGAATCTGCTGGGGACTCCAACGGTTCCCTACGCGAGTCAACCCTAGCGCTTGTTTTCCCGTCGAGGATTTTGTATGGATTTAGATTTCTGTATTTACATTCAGCATTATATTATTGTTATTATTGCTGTGCTGTGGGTACGAGGGGGTTTTGTGATTGAGAGATAAGCCGGACCTGGGCTTGAGTGTACATTTAGACTTAGAAGTGGAGAGTAGTGGTAAAGCCTACATGCTTTGCATGTACCAGCTTGCTGCGAAATCTGCGCTCGGACGAGATTCTCTTTGATGCTTCTTGCCTAGCCCTTTGGGCTCGACAAGTTGTCTGACCCGAGGATTGTCGACTCTGGGGACCGATCAATTGGAAGTCAGCTAAGTGAGGCCACTTCAAGAGATGATGATGCCACACCTTCTGGGTATCGCATCGTTACTCTTGAAAGTGTGTGACGCTGACGACCGCATAGGATGCCATACCTCGTCGGCGAGATAAGTACATACTTGTGAGTGGGTTAGGGCTTTTTGCAGGAAACCTTAATCCTTAGATTACCGGTTTGTTCTTCGTCAGTCTGATTGTGATACTATGGTCCTTGAAGATTGGTTTTGTCTATAGTGGAGTTCTGGTTATTTCTCAGGATGCGGAACACAGGCTTCTGGATTATTGCTGCAGCATCACACTTGCATTCCCATGTTGCAATGCATTTGCATTCCCATATTGCATCTCATTAACGTGTATTTGTGTTGCAGGTGTGATTTCCCCTCCGATTTCTAGTGATCTTATTACCAGACATGGGGTCCCTTAAGAAGACTGTTGCGTACAAGCTGCCTACACCAGATGTTAGTTCTTTGTTGGAGCTAATTGCCATAGCCGACCAGAGAGTAAAAGCTGATTTCCAAGAGTCATACGGGAGGCTTCTCAGTCTAGTATGCAAGACTTTTGTTTCTGAGATGAATGGGCTGTACGCATTGATGCAGTTTTACGAGCCCCAGTTGCGGTGCTTTCTGTTCCCCGATTATATCTTAGCACCTACTCTAGAGGAGTTCTCTGCTATGCTGGGTATCCGAGTGTTGAGACAGATGCCTTTTGTCCATGACGAAGCTAAGCCCGATGTGGTGAGGCTTGTTGAGATTTTCAGTATAGACGTTTCGGAGTTTTCAGGGAGGCTAGTCAGACTTAATGGAACTTATGGATTTCCTCTGGATTTCTTGGTCGATAGGGCTGCGTATCATGCAAAGAATGGGTGTTGGATTGTTTTTAACGCTATCCTGGCAGTGTGCATTTATGGGATTGTTCTTTTTCCTAACATACCTGACTTCGTGGATTCAGATGCATTCTTCCTCCTCGCTTCGAAGAACCCAGTACCTACCCTTCTGGGAGACTTTTACTACTCTCTTCACTACAAGAACCAGAGACGCCGGGGTAAAATGGTCTCTTGCTGCGTGCCCATGTTATACAGGTGGTTTTCTAGTCATTTGTCGAAGACCGGGCCGTTTGTCGACTCTGCCAATACTGAAGAGTGGTCTGTCAGATTAATGGGGTTGTCTGCCGAGAACATAGAATGGGTTGATTGGAAGATGCGTGGAGCTGACATTATTTACAGTTGTAGTGGCTTCCCGAACGTCCCGCTAATTGGACGGAAGGGATGTATCAACTACAACCCTGCCTTGCTGATAAGGCAATTTGGGTATACATTGTGTGATGCTTCCACCGAAGACGAGATACAGGAATCTCTGTATCTCACTGGTTCTCCAGGAACAGACGGCTTAATCAGATTGAAGCACGCTTGGAGTAACATCCATAGAAGAGGAAAGGCTTTGTTGGGTGATTGTGACTGTCAAGCCTACAATTCTTATCGTCTCTGGGTCCACGAAAGAGTTGGGAAGTCCTTAATGTCGTTCCCTGCCGTAGATCCTTTATATCTGCCGGTGATCGAAGCACCCACTACTGTGGAAGTTGAAAAGTATAACAAGCTTCTAGTTGAGAACGAAGAGCTGCAAAAGGCCAATGCAGAGTTAGAGAGAGAAGTTTCACAGCTCCGGAGCGAGAAGGTTGAGGCCACTTATGCGTTGCGGAAGCAGGCAGAGACGGTAAGCCAGATGAGGGAGGAATTGACTGCTGAAATCAAGAAGAGAAATCAGCTAGGTCAGGACATGGGGGCTGTTAGCAGCGTGCTAGCCACCAAGAAGGAAAATCTAGATAAAGCCTATACGCAGATCTCTAGGTGGGAATCATCGTGGGAGACTATGCTTGCTAAACGCAAAGAGCGGGAAAACGGGTTGAATGCACAGATTGCCAAGTTGAAGACGCAACTCAATGTCTCAGAAGCAAAGATTGCAGAAGTGTCCTCATTGCGACAAGATGCTGAGCGTAAGCTGAGTGGCGTGGTCAAAGAATTGAAGAGCTGCAAGTTGAGGGGAGACTTTAAGAGATGCAAGCTTGATGCCTGCTTCGGCCCAGGCACTTGTATAGAAGAGGCCAGGAGTCTACAATCTACTATTGGGCGGTACGAGGTGTTGGTACAGAGTATACTCTCCAGTCCAGGCCACCTGGAGACGACAAAATTAGTGGAAGACTTCCGGGCGCGTCATCCGCCATGATTAGCTTTGTATTTTTCTTTTGCATACTGATTGTATCTGACCATCGCCAGGCTTGTTGGCCGAGGTCTTACTATCTGTATTGTGTACTTTGCCTGTTTTAGCTCCCTGGTTATATATATGAGGTTTTCTGATTCTTTTTCTCGGCTATATGAGGACTCCATCGTCGTTGGTTTCTTCCTCGTAACTAGAATCGGGGGGGGGGGGGGATCAGCCTGTTGCATACTTACATGTTTGCATATGCATATTGCATTGCAGGAACTATATTCATATTACCTTAATCTCTGTGCCTTATCTCTTGCATCCTTTGCACCAGGTTATTTCAGAATTGCAGAACAGCGGGTCCACCGTTATTCTACAAGAGTCAACCACAGAAATATCATGGACAACATGCAGAGCGAAATGCAGGAAATGCGTGACAGGATGGCCCTGCTCATACAAACCATGGAGGCCGTTGTTAAGGGCCAGGAACAACTGCAGACTCTGGTGCAACCGTTGGTGGCACGTGCTGAAGGCAACGGTACACCGCGCGGTGAAAATGTTGCCAATTCTCCCCGAGTTGAGAATCATGAAAGTACTGACGCTATTCCGGTCGTTGGGCTGAATGTTGGAGAGACTGGTCCCATGACTGGAATTGGGAATGTCGGTAACATGAATGCTAATGGGGATACTGCTGGAGTATTCGTGGGTGTTGGCAATCAGGGGTTCAATGTTGGTGTCGAGAACATTGGAATGAATGTTGGTAACGGGAATCTAGGCTTCAATGGTGCGAACCTGAGGTGTGGCAACGCTGCTGGCGCCAAGGCTGGGTATGGAAACCAAGGATATGGGGCTGGTGTGTACAATGCTCAAGAAATGGGCAATCTAAGGTACGACCCCAGATACTTTCAGGCAGGGTCGGGCCAAAACGCTGATTTTGCTGGGTATGACGACGAAGTGCCTCGCTGGGAGGATCGTCAGGAGGACGTATTCTCTGGGCAGAATGAGGGCTATGGGAGGCCAATTGAAAACAACCGCCGTTTCAGAATGTTGGAGGAGAAGGTAAATGGGTTGGCTAGCCAGAATACTGTTGGGTTAGATATGTCAATTATGGGGCTGGTCCCGGGGCTGAAGGTACCACTGAAATTCAAGGCACCATCATTCGATAAATACAAAGGGGATACCTGCCCTAGGGTCCATCTGCGATCATTTTATCGACGGATGTCCGCATATTTTGACGATGAAAAAATGCTGATGCACTTCTTCCAGGATAGCCTGTCAGGGCCATCGCTGGAGTGGTATATGAGTTTGGAGCCTACCCAGATAAGGAGCTGGAAGGAATTAGCAGAAGCCTTTGTCCGACACTATCAGTACAATAGCAATCTCGCCCCGAATCGAGTTCAGCTACAAAGCCTCTCCCAAAAGCCCAGTGAGAGCTTCAAGGAATACGCCCAGAGGTGGCGGGATCTGGCGGCCAGGGTACATCCTCCGATGGTGGAGCGAGAAATGATGGACATGTTCATAGGAACATTTTCTGGAATGTATTATGACCGATTGCTTAATTTTTCGATGAGTACCTTCTCCGAATTGATCTTGATGGGGGAACGCATTGAAAACGGGGTGAAAATTGGCAAGATTCAGACTGGTGAATCAACCCCAGCTGGAGGTGGCAAGAAAGCTTTCGGGGGCAGAAAACAGGAAGATGCCAATTCGGTAGGTAGTTCTCAGGGAAGAAATAGGGGATGAAGGCAATACCAACTGCAACAAGTTTCAAGTGTGACAATCCCCGCACAACAACAGCAACAGGCGCAGCAGCAGGGGCAACAGCATCCTGCTCAGCGAAGAATTCAGAACGGGAAACCGAAAAGGGTATTTGATCCGCCGCCAGTATCGTACGCTGAGCTTCTTCAGAATTTGCTACGGTTACAGCTGGTCGAGAAAAGAACGATGGCCCCTCCGACAGGGATACCCCCACCCGGTTACAACGCTAATGAGCATTGTGAATTCCACTCTGGGGCACCCGGCCATAATATTGAAAACTGCCACGCCTTCAAGCATAAGGTGCAAGATTTGCTTGATAGCACTGCTATTAATTTTGGTACGGAAGGACCCAATATTACACAACAACCAATGCCAAACCATGGATAGGCTGAAGTCTGATCGACGAAGAGAGGTCATATAGTTTGGTTGGGCCATTGAAAGCAGATCATGACAGCGTCAGGCTACCTCTAACAATTGATTCTAAAGATGGCTGGTCCAGCAGCAAATCAGAGACAAAAAGCCCAGTTCCGAAAAGCTGGCAATTTTCATTTCATCTTGTTTTTCCTTTCCATTTGTAGCTTTCTTTCCTGTTAGAATGCAATTTTCGCTTGTAAGACTTGTTGTTTTTCAATTGATATTGATAATGAAATAAATATGCATGTTTTGAATTAATCCATTTGTGTTCACTCTATTGCTTTCATTTATTTCTAACGCTTGTTTAAGTGGAATCCGGGGAGGATGACGAAAATCGAAAGACGCAGAGCTTCTGATAGTATGCTTTTGGATAGAAAAACCTGTTGACGATATACAGGCATTGTTTCAAACCCCTAAACACCGGAGATATAAGGAAGATAGTCCCTTGTCAACCCCTTTGAGCCTTGTAGTAGGAGTTTCTTTCTAGAAAATGAAAACCCTCTATCTTAACCTGGGGCAGGGTAGGTGTCAGTTAATTTGACCGAGCGTCCAAATTGAAAAAGGAGTGTCCGTTCAGGGATCAATCACATTTCTAGAGGTCGTACCTAAAAAAAAACCCACAATGGTTAAGCGTCAAGAGTGAAACAGTCACATTATTTCCCAAAGAGTCAGACAACTGGTATCACATGATTCGTTCAAAAAAAAAAAGAGAAGAAGAAGAAAAACCCGCTAAGTCGAATCTCGAAAATAAGCGACTTAGGCAGAAGTGAGGGTATCCCGCTGGACTCCAAAATCGAAAATTCAAAAGAATTAGTCCAGGCAAAAGTTAGGGAAAAACGAAAAGAACCGAGACGAAAAAAGAAAAGAAAGAAAAATCCTCGAAAACATAAGTCGTGTGACACCAAGTCCAAAAAGACGAGAAGTGAATGACTGTCTCTCCAAGAAGGTGTGGTGTTCAGAACTATCACTCCAACACAACCTTTGAAAGGTGAACGCTAAGGTCGAATTAGCTGAACGTAGGATGGGAAAACATCAAGGTGAATGGGTGGGGTTAAAATAAGCTTTGAGCCTTTATCCTTTCTTTCTTAAACCGTGAACCTGACCACGTTACAACCTGGAAAAGTTCTAATTGAAACAGGTTTGTTTCCAGAGCATGCTTCGATAAAGATCGCATCGAAACTGACTCCTAAAAGGATTCCTCTTACAGTGTGGTTTTAATTTTGACATTTTTATAATTGATTCATTCATTATATGTCATAAACTCTTTCTCCAGTGAACAGGATTGGATTTCAAAAACTGTCATATGCATTGCATTTAATATATCTTTTATGCAGAACAACTTGTTTTACTTGCGAGTAAGCGCTTGACAGTAGGAAAGTTTCCACAGTGGAAAGTTTGATCAGGATAGAATGCAGAACGCCAAATTCTCGTTTGAGTCGGGTCTAGCTATAACAAGTGATCCCCATGGAAGTCAGCCATCTGGGGCAATCAGGTCGAGATTCTGCAAATCTCTCGCCTCTAGAGGTATTGCGTCCTGAACTAGTCAATCAGGGGCAAAGTCATTGCAAGAATGGGGCAAGCAGCTCTAAGAGTACAAAAGCCTTTGCTGGCCAAAAGGAGATTAAATCGAGACACCTCGTCGAGGTTCAAGACGTAAAAGCAGTTTATGTCTAACCATCGGGGCACGGAGATTGCAGGCCCCTTTTTAGGGAAGATTTTACGAAGATCCCATGAGCTGGGAGCCAAGGTAGAAGCAAGGGAAATGTTCCTCTCTGTTTTATCGGGGTTTACCAGAAATTGACGCAGTTAATCAGGGGCAAGCCACCTCGAAGTTGGTTCGTTGCAAGTTTTGCCTTTCCAAGTTGAAGTGTTTGGACTGGGGCACGTCGTCACCTTTGCAGCAGGTATCCAGGGGATCGTTTTCCCCCAGCCGGAGCAGGCGTGATTTGAAACTTATTCCTCCCCAACAGACAGAGTTTGCTTTTCCTCCCTGGCAGGTGAAAATAGAAGATCTTATCCCCGACAGAGTGGAATTATAGCAGGTGCAGGATCAGAGTAGCCTCAGCAGGTTCAGATTTGACTTGTTGGGTAGAATAAGGTCATCCCCAGCAAGGCAAGATTGATTTACCCAGTGGAGTGTGTGTTCCCGATGGTTGGCTATGAGGATATCTCCTCCCCAGAGAGTTCCCGTATAGTGTGATCAGAGTACACAGATCGGGTCCCAGCTGAGTATCAGCAGGATAGTTAATCCCCACAGAGCGTAATCTGGTGGTCAGCATCTTGGAAAGGAGCATCCCCGAGCAGGACTGCCCATTTCTTTCCCCAGCGAGTCGTTCTTCCTCCGACAGGATGATTATCCTCAGCAGAGCTTGTAAACTCCGAGCTCGTGAGCTACTCCCCCAGCAGGATGGTTATCCCCAACGGAGTTGGTTTCACCTTCCCAACATTTATTTTGCTGGAATAGTCCCGTGATACCCGGTTATCCCCAACGGACTCAGCTTTGTCTTCAACATTTATTTTGCTGGAGCGCCTCATTGCATTTGCATGTATCATCATACTTGCATCTAACCCAAATACGTAGCATTTCCATGTTGTATGGAAGCATTACGTCATTATCAAACATACACATTCGGAAACATAAACCAGTTAGTTACCTCTTTGGTTTCAGATGTTTTTTTTCCCTGCAGATAATTGAGATTATGATTTAGGAAGATGTTCGAATAGTCGGATTTGTGGCGCAAGGCACGCAGTGATCGTGTTTATCCAGTCATATGGATTTGTGGCGCAAGGCGCGCAGTGATCGTGTTCGTCCTATCATGTGGTCCCATAGCAGAGTTGCTTGGTTAAGCTGCTTTTTTCCCTCAGCTGAGTTCTTCTCAGGTCGCTATCATGTCAGCATTACAAGATTTCATAGTCCAGAGTTTTGGAGTTATCGTATGTAATTCCCCAACAGAGTTTTATCCCATCAGAGTTGCTTGGTTAAGTTTCTTTTCTTCCCTAGCGAAGTTTTCTTCAGACTGTTGTCACGTCAGTATTGAAAATCTTGAAATTGTTACCTGTTGTTGAAGTAGGTGTTTGACGGCCGTCGTCAGAATTTCCCTAGTAGAGTTTTCCTCAGATTGTTGTTACGTCAGCGTTAGAAGAATCTTGTGGATTAAACCTTCGAAGTTATCACCCTGGTTGAAGGAGTTATACCCTGTTCGAGGAGTTATCACCCTGGTTGAAGGAGTTATACCCTGTTTGAGGAGTTATCACCCTGGTTGAAGGAGTTATACCCTGTTTGAGGAGTTATCAACCTGGTTGAAGGAGTTATACCCTGTTTGAGGAGTTATCACCCTGGTTGAAGGAGTTATACCCTGTTTGAGGAGTTATCACCCTGGTTGAAGGAGTTATACCCTGTTTGAGGAGTTATCACCCTGGTTGAAGGAGTTATACCCTGTTTGAGGAGTTATCACCCTGGTTGAGGAGTTATCACCCTGGTTGAAGGAGTTATACCCTGGTTGAGGAGTTATACCCTGGTTGAGGAGTTATACCCTGTTCGAGGAGTTATCACCCTGGTTGAAGGAGTTATACCCTGTTTGAGGAGTTATCACCCTGGTTGAAGGAGTTATACCCTGTTTGAGGAGTTATCACCCTGGTTGAAGGAGTTATACCCTGTTTGAGGAGTTATTACCCTGGTTGAAGGAGTTATACCCTGTTTGAGGGAGTTATATCCTGGTTGAAGGAGTTATACCCTGGTTGAGGGAGTTATATCCTGGTTGAGGGAGTTGTTATCCCGGTCGATGGAGTTGTTACCTTTTGTCAAAGGAATTATTATCAGTGTTGGCAGAATCATTACCCGTGCTAACGGAGTGGCTCCCTGTGGAATTATTTGTTCAAGTATCTATGTCGTCGGAGATGTACCCCGCAGAGTAACTTGTTCAAATCTTCGGATGCCTGATTCACGCTTTGCGTAGCATTTTATTTGTTTCTTTACAAACGAAGGTCAAGACTTTTGTGTTTTCAACGTGGCCCTTTGGCTCGATGCATGCTTATTGCAACAAAATTTGGAATTAATTGTGGATTCAAGGCCTGTGGCGTCACGCAGGTGGTTGAGGACGAAATCAAGTCAGTTCTTATCAGATAATTGATCTGTTGCTGCCATGACAACCGAATTCGGTTTTCTGAATGATATTTTCCAAGCAGTGGTGTGTGCGCAATTTATTTTTGCGGTTGGCAAATTTCCGGGTTTATTGGTATTCAACCGTCTCGTCCCTCGATTGTCTGAAGGCCGTTCGCTCTTCACCCAGTCGAGTCCAAGCCGTTTGAATAGGGGCAGCTGTTGCACCCTTAAATTTGACCAACCGGTTCCCATATCTGGTTTATGGTTCGATTCATTTTTGCATTCGCATTCGCATACCACATGCATTACATTTTTTGACAGGCAGATGATATCAGAATTACATCTTGGTTTTCACCCATTGGACGTTTCAGACCAGTCCAGATGATTGGAGTTTCATTTTCGGGAAATTGTGCGCTTCTCGGCGTTTTCAGTATACACTGTGGTTTTTAGGATACTCTGATGTCCCGGGTTTACCGTTTATTCCAGTCGGGTCTCGTGTTCCCTTTTAATTGAGTTTAACTGCTGTAATAGCCTTTCTTGGATTAATCGCTTTTATAGTTTTTCTGGATTGTTAAATAGTTTCATTTATTTTCTAGAATATTAAATAGGATTTTAATAGAATAATATAGGATTTTGATGGTTTTTAATATAGTGGTAGGAATTAAATAGTTTAATAGAATTTCTTTTTAGGGTAAATAGCTTATTAGTTTAGATAAATAGATTTTAATATAGATTATAGAATATATAGAATTTTCTTTTAATAGATTTTATTAGTTTTAAATATAGTTTTTAGGATTTAGTAGATATTAACGCTTTTCTTTTGAATATTAGCTTTTAGGGGGGTTAATCAGTTTTTTAATTGTTAGAATATTAATGTGTTTTACGGTAAGTTAATTTTGGTTTAATCCCATTTTGATCAATTAGCTAGCAATTAATTCAGTTGATCCAAGTTAGTGTCTCATTATTAGTCCATTAATCATGTTGTTAGCCAATCAGCCCATTAATCATTTCCCTCATTAATCCTTTCATTTCCGTTAATTCACGTTTTATTTCATTAATTCAGTTAATTACGTTTAGTCATTGGAGTCTTAGTGGTTAGTGGGCCAGGTGTGGTCAGAGTCCAGTCAAAAAGCCCAGAAAATGTCCACGTGTCTTATAAATAAGCAGGCCACACGTCTTCTCTCTCTTCCCCCCACGTCTTGCCACATTTCACACACTCCACTCTCTCTCTGCGCCAGCACACAACCCACGTGTTGCACCCTCCTCTCTCTCCCATCCACGCGTCCCACTCTCAGACCTCCCAGTGCTAGCTGTATCCCACTCACTCTTCCCTCCCCGCCGGCCATGCAGCCGCCCGCCAGACCACCCTCCGTCACCGTAACCGTCACCAGAGTCCGTTGATCCTGCCGGAAACTGCAAATCGCTCAGTGATCCAAGAAAAACCTCCGATCTTCCCCGTCTACCTTCATCTCTTCGCCGGAAAGCTCATCGGAACCACCGTTGCTTATCTTTCTCTCCAGAATCACCAGAAACCTCGTTGATCCTTCTTTGTACCATCTCTAGCAACGTCTTCCATCATCATCAAGAACCTTCAGTTCCCAGAAAAGTCTCGCGGATCTTCGTTGCCTTCGAGATCCCTCAATGGATCATCCACTCTTTTCGCGTGCCTCGATCTCCAAGATCTATCTTCCTAGATCCTCATAGCCCCAACCCAGATCGTCTCCATCATGTTCTTCATCCGGTGAATCTTTCGTCAAGATCATTCGCGTACTTTCAAAGACCTTCACGCACTTCCTGATCTTCGTCAAGATCTTCAAAGCTTCTAGATAATCTTCAATCGCCGTCAAGTTTGTTGATCCTCAAGAGCCTACGAAGAACTCTCCAGAAGGCTTCAAGATCTCCGCGAGCTCCTTCAACATCCTTCAAGGCTCTTCATAGCTTCGTCGTCTTCATCAGTTCTCCAGGTTCCATTCTTGTTCTCTGAGCCTTTGCATGTTTGAATAGCTGATTGTGTAGCTTCCTTGAAAATAATCGTGAGTTTAGGTTAGGGTTTGGGGGTAATAGTGGATTGACGAGAGTTTTCTGTGTGGTTGTTTTCATGAGTGAAAGGTTGAGAGAGATAGTGTTTGAGAGATTTTCAGAAAGTTCTTGAGAGAGGTTCAGAGAGGAGAGAAACGGTGTTAGGGTTTCTTTGTGAACAGTGAGGGAGAATTTGGGAGAAGGAGATAGTCTTGTTATGAGGAAATTGGGTTAGGGTTTGTTTAGATTAGGCCCAACGCAGGTTTGCTACGAACACACCCCTTGTTTACTCGTTGACCCCCCTTGTGATTGGTGAAAACTGTTTGATTTGTAATGGGCTTAGGATTTTGGCTATGCACACCCCCAGGATAAGCCCATACGGGGGTCATGCGTAGCAATAGTTGCTTTCTGCACCACCTTGTCCGTTTCTCATTTCTTTTTATTCTTCCATTTTTTCTGAGCTTTGGGCCTAGCGCATTTTCTGCGCGCACCCCTCATCCTGAGCCCAACGTGGGTTTAGTTGAAATAATTACTAACTGCCCCCTGTTCCTTTTATGTTTCTTCTATTCTTGTTCATTTTCTTTAAGATTCTTTAAAAATTCATAAGTAATTGAAAAATAAACATTTTTGGATGGGAATTTTTTTCCTAGTTTCATTAAGACTTCTAGAATTTAATAGGAAAATAAAAATATCATTTCATGCATTTTTTATATTTTGGCATATTCTTGCATTTTAATGCTTTCATTTTATTTTTGTTTTGTACATTCTACTTCCTGATTTTTGTATGGGCATTTAAATTTGAATTTTGATGTGATTCTTTTTGCTCTGGTTAGAGTATGATCTTAGGTTCCCCTTAGAATTTTATCATATTTTTATGATGGAATTTAGGGTAGTTTTGAGTATTAAACTTTAGGAGTACTAAAATTAGGATTTAACCTGACATAGGTGCATTTTAATACATGATTTTTGATTTTTTTAGTTTGATTAGGTCTTGGGGATTATATGGGGTATAGGGTACATAGTTAGGTTCCCTTAGAAATTAACCTAGGATTTTATGATTTGATTTAGCATTTTATATGATTTTTGCAAATTGTGTGATTGTTTGGTGCTCCCGCTTGGGATTTGCATTGTTTGTTTGGGCTTTTTAGGTTCTTATTTGGGGTGTGGGCCTGGTTTGAGCTTGTGGAGCATAGTGAGGATAGAAATTGAAGATTGGAGATCAAAATCAAGGCTTGATGAAGATTGCTTGACTTGCTTAGAGTTGATTGAAGACTTAGGAGATAGGAGACATAGGAAGAGCTTTAGATAGTTAATTTCTTTCTTAAATATGGATGGTATCTTTTACCTCCATTCCTCCCCCATGATTAAAAGTCCCTTCAAGATATTCACCTCTCTCCTTTGGAGGGATCAGTGGCCTACCTTGAAGGTAGAACTTTGAGGGAACCTGTCTCTCATAATGCTAAACTCTTAGGGACTTCCTTTGGTTGTCAATAAGCTGTTTAGCATTGCAACTCATTCTATTGGTTCCATTCTCTCCTGGAGTGCTTGCCTGGAAGCTAAAAGCCATTGAAGATGAAGATCCTTGCCTTGAACTGACAAATATGAAGCATGTGCTTATTAAAGATGAAGCTTGCTTGTTGAAGTTAGGGCTTGCTGCTGTTTGGAGCTGTTGCTGTCTGAAGCTGTCTGTTTGGAAGGTGTTTGCTGTTTCAGGTTTATTTAGCTTGCTTAAGCTTGGGGATTAATGAAGGAGGATAATGGGGGTCTTACTGGAAGTTTTGTTGCTTATCACCTGTCAGAGTTTGCTGTCTTCAAAGCTGGTGTTGCTGTAAGAGCTTGGGGGTTCAATTTTCTTTACTGTATTGTTTGTTGTATTTTCCCTTAGGTCTAAAGTGAATTCGGTTTCACTTTTTCCTTTTGTTTTCATAGGTTCGAGGTAGAGTGTGACTCCCTCGCCTCGCTTGTGTTGCCACATTCATGCATTTTTACTATTTACTGTATATATGTTGTTTCTTTTCCGTCTATCCCTTAGGATCTCTGTTTCTCTCTGTGCAAGAGAGAAATACGACAAACGTTAGGCGTTAACCCATGCATGATAACATTAGGGTAGTTTTGCTTCCCCTTTCAACCTTAGCTTTTAGAGTGTCGTCTCACTTCTCATCTCAAAACAACAGAAAAATACGTAATAAAGGTTGCAACAAAGTTAATTCATTTCTTCCGTCAAAAGACTTGAAAACAAACATCAAACCTTTTCGTCCTCCTGGACTTGTAATAAGAAAACCCTTGGTTAAGGTGAAATTTCTCATAAAAAACATTTGAACAGCTTGTCTCGTACGTAGCCCGAACTACGTTTGCTCTGATCTTTCATGCCGTGTTGAAAGTACGTAGGCATAGGATGCGATATCCTAGCGAGCAACCTTTCCCATCTTTTACCCGTAGTTAGGCGAACTACGTTGACTCTGATTTCTCGTTCCAGACGGGAATACATAGGCATAAAGTGCGATACTTTGCCGAGTCACCTTCTTCTTTCTTTTTGACCCTTAACCTTTAGTGTAGATAGAATACAATCCGTACAAGAAAACAAGCGTGGATCCCATCGTGTACGATAGACGTGAGGGGTGCTAATACCTTCCCCTTGCGTAACCGACTCCCGAATCCAGGTTTTGGTTGCGATGACCATACCTTTCCCGTCTTTGCATTAGGTTTACTCTGAGCGTTTCCTTTCCCTCCTTTGGGATAAATAACGCACGGTGGCGACTCTTCTGTATTGCCGGCGCCGATTTTCGCAGTAGCGACACATATCCTCATGTCGTTGGCATTTTTCGCACTTCTTGACGTGCTCTTTGGAATCTTACTGCATGGTGGACCAATAATATCCTGCTCGTAGAGCCTAACAAGCGAGTGATCACCCGCCGAGGTGCTGGGCATTGATTCCTTAATGGATCTCTTGGAGTACCCCCGATACCTTAGATTCATCGACGCACTTGAGGAGGGGAATGGAGAACCCCATCCGATACAACTTATCCTCGATCAAGATGTATGAGAAGGCTCAGTGTTTTACCATGTCGGCATCCTTTACATCGTCGAACAATCGCCCAATGCTGAAGTAGTTATATGCGGGGGTCATCTAGCAGATGCTGTCACTAATAACATTAACCTCGACTGCCGCTGTGTCTTTCTTGATGCTCGGGCGAGAGAGAACCTCCTGGATTACAAACTTGTTTCTGCCCTTCTTCTTCGTGCTCGCTAGTTTCAACAGGATGTCTTCCCTGGTATTGTGTTCGCGTGGAACATGTTACACTTATGAGGAATCGAAGCTCTTCATTTTTTATTTCACCAAGGCGAGGTACTGGGAAAGGTTTTTGTTTTGGCTTGGTACTCTCCCCGCACTTGGGAGGCCATGAGCTGGGAGTCGGTAGAGATCTTTACCTCTATAGCGCCAAGGTCTTCGGTCAAGTAGAGTCCTACGAGGAATGCCTCGTATTCGGCTTGGTTGTTTAGCATCTAGAATGTTAAGGCGATGGGGATTTCTATCAAGATGCATTCTTCATTCTCCAAGATGATGCTCGCTCCACTTCCCGTCGAACTGGAGACACCGTCGACGAAGATGATCCACTTGTGTGCCCGAGGGTCGGGGACTCTGTGGAGGTCATTTCCACAACAAAGTCGGCTAAAACTTGTGCCTTGAAGGCCTTTTTGCTCTCGTATTAGACGTTGAATTCTGAGAGTTCGAGCGACCATCTAAGCATTCTGAATAACATGTCCGGCTGCCCGAGTAGCTGTTCGACGGGCTGGTCGATTCTGGCCAAAAAGTAATTTTGTAACCTCCGGGCCGCGTTGATGAGGTCCAGGGAAATCTTCTCAATTTTTTGATACCTGAGCTCGGGACCTTCGATGACTTTTCTCGTGAAGTATATAGGCTTCTGCCCTTCGAGAGTCTTGCGAATCAGCGCTGCGCTGATGGCCTCAGTAGCGACGACAAGATATAAGTACAGGGTTTCCTCGACCTCGGGCCTCGACAGTAATAGTGGTTATGAGAGGACTTGTTTAAGGTGTAGGAGGGCCTGCTCTCACTCCTCAGTCCATTTGAAATTGACCTCATTGCACAGAAGCTTGAAGAATGAGAGGGTGTGTTGGGCAGACTTGGCACCAAAACGAGATAGTGACGCGAACATCCTATTTAGGGACTTGATGGACTTCTTCGTGTTCAACGTTGCAAACTCGGAGAAAGCCCTGCATTTTTCCGAATTCACCTATATTCCTCATTCTGTTAAGTAGAAGCCGAGGAACTTGCCTGCCCGTACCCCGAAGGTGCATTTCTCTGGATTGAACCTCATTTTGCACTTCCTCTCCGTGTTGAAGACCTTTCTGAGATAGGCGATGTGGTCAATTTCTTCTCGTGACTTCATGATCATTTCGTCCATGTATACCTCAAGCATGTCCCTGATCTCTCCGCGGAAGACTTTGTTCATCATTTGCTGGTAGGTTGCGTCGACGTTTTTCAAACTGAAGGGAATTATGTTGTAGTAATAGTTTCCCGACTTGGTCATGAAGGCCGTGTATTGTTTGTCGGTCTTCTCCATGGGGATTTGATTGTACCCTGAGTATGCTTTCGTGAATGACAACAATTTAGAACCTGCAAAATTTGTTAGACGATGGCGCAGATCTAGAAGGGGGGTTGAATAGACCACTTTCTTAAAAGAGTCGGTGCTACCAATAAAATTGGTTTTTAAAAAATTGTTTAATTTACGGAAGCGGCCGAGGAGCTATATCGTCTGTAACAAACAGTTACTAAAAAACCGGATATGCGTCAAGCCTATGGAATTCGATAACGAGTTATGAGAATCACTATGTTAATCACACTATCAAAATGATTTAACTCACTATATGGTGTGACTAGTTCCAATGCCTTAAAAATATTACCACAATGAAAGGACAACACACAAGGATTTTGGTTTAGACAATTTATCAAACACTTGGCTGCAGAGCACTACAAGCGAGTCCCGCTTTGAGTGAGTTGCTCAAGTTTCCTTGTACAATCGATGATTGTACTAGATTCAAAATCAGTTTAGCACTACTCAAACCATACCTAGATTGATATAATTGTTTTCACTAAAATCACAAATATTAAGCAATATAAAAACATAAGGCAAAAAACACAACGATTTATTGATGCAGTTCCCCCGTCATCCTCACTCGGGGTACGTCTGCCCTCAATTCTAATAATAGAATTGAGACCTGTAAATATATAGATTTAACCTGTTGTTGAATGTATATACAAGAAGTGAATATAAATCAAACAAACGAACACTCTTGTTATTGTAGATACTATCTCCTCTTGCTCATTGATTCAAGTCGAATCAAGTCCTTCGACAACTGTGAATAAACCTCCGATTACGGCACTATCTTTGAACAACTTTATGTCTTCAAATTTTGGCCCGACTTATTTCAATCACCCGCGTGTCGAACCCGAAACTCTCCTTCGTAATTCTCCGCTTACTGTTACTAAATCGACGAAACCCATCGCTCCTCGATTACCTTCACTCGGCTGAATATGTGATTAGACGAATTGTGCAAAAACCCCCAAATTCAGAGAATCTTGGAGGACAAAACCCTACAGGTTTTATTCAAGAAAAACCTGTCAATTCCTTAACCCGAACCGGATAACCAAATCTTCGGCTTCGAACGTTATCACCTCTAATAATGCACAATGCACAACAAAGATGGTTATGTGTGATTGTTGTGATATGCCATGAAGAGGATGAAGATGATGAGAACCGAATTGACACCTATTTCACTTTTCTTGTTTTTCTCAATGTTGTGAAGATAAACAAACAACTAAACTTATATACCAAACATAACTGTCATAACAACTAAAACTGTAACACCCTTTTCTATCCCACAATTAAAAGACACATTTATTCACATATATCAGAGTAAATTATTAAATTCAATAAAAGCCACCAAAAGGGCGTACATTTCCCAAATCATCAAAATAGGTCAAGACTCCGTAAACAACGGATTTTCCCAAAATACATCAAATTGCACAAAGCAGCGAAACTCAAAAGGCATAAACCAAGATTTTTCCTCATATGGGAAGATAATCAAAATAACTCAATATAACATAGTTTAACTCAAAATACCCCAACCCGATGTTACATATCAGAGCAAGACCCTCTAAGTTAACCAAAAAGGCTAACAACTCAAAACTTCAAAAATATCCTCGACGGCGTCCACGGCTAAACCTGGTCATTTACACGTTACCCATGTGGAGGTAACATTCAAGTAGGCAGGGTGAGTAAAATGATTCATGATAATTAATGTATGAAAATAAACATATAAAATGGCGTCATAGTCATATTCCACATCATCATATTCATCAATAGGCCTCAAAAGCCACAACATCATAAATTATTCCAAATCACTCATAAATGCAAATTCAACAAGACTCAATGCATGTGGTACCAATCATCACAGCACGATGGACACTGGGCCATCAACCCTCCATAGATCCCCATCAATAGGATCGATTCTACTTGAGAACCGGAGCACATCAAAACACTTCACATCCGCACAATAGGATTGAAGCCAAAGTAATCGAGGTCCTGAACCAAAGTATGGATGCACATGAATGCATGATGCACACGTCAATAATCATCCTCATAATAACAATATAGGTGCATCATCATTCATCATATTTATCATCATCACAATCATCATCATATCTCATGTCATCATAGAATTCATCAAAATCATGGTAATATCATCATAGTTTTCCAATCATTACATCATAGGAATCATCATATAATCATGTACAGATCACATAAAACCCACATTCATACTCATGTTAATTCGTCAAAGAAATCACAGAATCAAACATCAAGGCATCGCTGCACACGATCAACATTCGCGAAACTCTGCTACGTTCGTTGGTATGTTCGCTAGGCGAGTCTGGGGCGAGTTTCTTCGCTAGGCGAGTCTGGGACTAAATTGTTCGCCAGGTGAAGTATTATTTTCTAGGTGAACAGCGCGATGACAACAAAACTCATCTACGCACCAGAACCTAAAGTCATTCTAAAAACCCCATGATTCACTTTGCCAATGCCCCCAAAACATTCCTAAATCATCCCTAAGGTCTTACGAAAATAAAGGCACAAAACCCAAGGTTTATTAGGACAATCCCGTATCATATTCACGCCCTAAACACAAATTTCTCTACAATTGTCCCAAAGGAATCAGAGTTACTCACTATCAAATATTCCTACAGGGTTTAGACTAAGGCCAAATCAGAGTTTTGGCCACGAAGGCCTAAGGTTCCTTTTACCTCAATGAATTCTCACAGCTAGATTCACTAATAATAGATTCAGGCCACGAAGGCCAAAAACCCCTTTTCTCATAATCAGCCCCAAAATCCCTTAAACCTTAAATCGACCTTAAATACATTGAAATTTACACATGGAAAATCATGAAGGTAATACTCCCCATACCTTAACTGTTGATCAAAGCCTTTTCAAATCTTCCAGGGAATCTTTCGAAACTTCTGCCTCCAATCTTTCTCTCAGAGCTCTAGCCTCAATTCTTTCACGGTCTAACAAATGAATCCTAATCCCTTCACAACTTCCTTTTGTTAAACCTAGTCTTGGGCCTCAAAATTGGGCTTTTCCTATAATACCCTCACTAACTCCTCTTAATAGTCCAAATTTCCCTTATTTCACTTATATTTATTTTAACTAATAATAATATTAATATATTCATATTATATACTATTAATTAAATAAATAACCCAAAAATGCATAATTTCCAATAATCCACAAAACCACCGAAAATCACCGAAAAATGAATATTCTTATTTAAACAATTAAATAAATACTCCAATTAAATTTGGGGTGTTACAAAAACCGCTTTACAAAAATAGTAGACATAACAGAAAAATGACATAAAACAACGAGCGGTCGACCTATGTAGAGTGTAGCATCGACCTAAGCTGACCCAGATAAAAAGATTGTGCAAATCACATAACCATGCGTAGACCGAAACAAGGTATGCATCGACGCATAGCCTGAATTTGTAGATAACTTAAAATGCCAACAGTATGAGTCGACTGGTAGGTCAACGCGAGCACACCTAAAGCAAACTCTAAAAAATGACTCATAGTGTGAGTCGACCGAAGCAGAGCTTAGGTCGACTCAAAGCTCTGAACTTGCTAAAAATGCATTTTTTTCATATACTTGACACTTTTTGATGACATCTATGATATGGAAAACGACACTAATAGAGTTTAATTCATATGACACATATTTTGACAATCTATATGCAACAACCGAGATATTTTTGTGCAAGCAACGAATCATGAGAAGCAAGATATGCAAATGAAATCATGGTGATAACGTCCGACATATATTCTTCTATGGAGCTATGTTTTGAAATCATCAAAACAAGCATCTCTATATATGAGGCTTTGCCCTCACAACGACGAGTTTGTTGATGTTAGGTAACAGGTAAGCATCTTTGGGACATGCCCAGTTGAGATTAGTGTAATCAATGCACATCCTCCATTTTCCATTACGTTTTTTAACAAGTACAACGTTGGACAGCCAGGTTGTGTACTTGACTTCGGATATAAAATTTGCCTCTAGCAGGTCTTTTACATCTTTTTCAGTAGCCTCCACTTTCTCGGGAGACTTCATACGCCTACCTTGAACTACGACCCTAGCGGCCGAATCTATGGTGAGGTGGTGGCATGCTACGTCAGGGTCGAGGCCGGGAATCTCAGCAGCGCTCCACGAGAACAGGTCAGTGTTCTTTCGGAGGCAGAACTTTAGTTGGTTCCTCGCCAGGTCGGGGAGTCCCGTGCCAATCTTCATGCTTCTTCCTAGGTCATCTCTGAGCGAGATGATCTCAAAGTCTCCATCTGAAATATCACCTTTGTTTGACCTGCCCGACATGCTGTTGACTTGGAGATTAATTCTTCGGCCGTACCTTCTGCGGTCGTTACGCTTGGCTTGATTGTTGGGCTGGGACCGAAGAAAAGTAGAAGCCTCAACCGTGTCGAAGGCATTATAACTACAGTACGCTACCTAAAAAATCAAGATCTACATCCCGTCGCTACCCTTTCAGCCCTTTAAATGTTAATCTTCCCGCGTGAGGGTGATCACCGTTCTCGTTCACGAAGCCAACCGAGTTGCTCATGGGAAGGAGCATGTGAGGGAGAAGGACCAAACTTCGTCTCTTCGAACGGAGCCCTGGTTTCCTTTTTGATACTATGTAACACCTCCTCATCAACAGACGTTTCCGCTTTGGGTGGGACGGCTTCCCGTTGTCTTCTGGAGGTGCGTCTTCAGACTCTGCGCTCTGTTCCTGCTTACTGGGGAAACAACTATCGAGATCGACAGAGTTGATGCAGGGTAGTGGTCTCTGCTATTCAACCCGAGATGGTCTGCCAGTCGTCTTGGGGGTGATGTTGATCGAGTTGAGCCCTTTGATTGCCGCCTCGAAAAATCTCCTGGCCACCTTGATGTCCCCGTGGAGAGTGACGACTCAACCTCTGGTCATGTAATACTTCATATTTAGGTGCATTGTAGATGGTACTGCAGTCAGTTCAGCTAGGGTCAGTCTTCCCAGGATGCACTGCTACAGAGAGGGACATTCAATCACTAAGAAGCAAACCTTCACCTGTCTGGCGATCTTCTTGGCTCCGAATGAGGCGTTTGTACCATGCCATAGCACCCTTCTTTAGGGTAGTGAGATAAAACCTACACTTGATGGCTCCCCGGATGTTTCGATAGTCGAGCATCACATTGATGCTTTCGATATGGTCGTTCGAGTCGGTCGTACCATCATAAGTCGCCAAGGGCGGGGGGTTTTCCATCCCGACGGGCAAGGGAGTCCCCTTGATGGCCCTGGACAGTGGTGAGCTCTAGTCGTCCTCGTCACTCCTGATAGGTGATCGAGAAGGGGAAAGGTTACCCTGATTATTTCAGTTTCGTCGGGGAGGACTCCTCGACCGACTCTTTGGCTTCTTGACGCATCCGTTAGCTTTATTCCTCTTATGAGTGAGGGAGCATCGCTCCTTCTAGGGAAGGGATCGGACGCGCTTCTGAGTAGCCACTGGCTGAGGCTGCTTCATGTGAGGATGACTCTCAGTCTGTCGGGGAGAAGGGCTCCGAGAGTCATCGTGTCGTGTCCTTTGCGGGGGAGGAGATGAACTGCTAGAAACGGGGCTACGATGTCTCCTCAAGGGAGAATGTGATTGTTGCTCCTTCTTGAGTATCCATATCCACTCATTCAGTTGGAAAATCATCAGATTTGTCTAGTTGATCAACATGAATAGAGCCACCATGGTCAGGTCGGCGCTGGGCGGCACCGGGATCGACTGGTAGATAGTCGGGCTATCAAAGTGTAGGACAGTGTTGAAGACCGCATCTTCTGAGGAGGGAGAGGCCGTGTGCTCGTACCTAGGGCCATCCTCTTCGACGTGAACTGTCACGTTGGGGTCGTGATCGTCATCGTTGGTGAACGGAACAAAGGCGGTTTTTGGAGCGTTGTCATTGCATGGGCTGGCCATGCTCAAACGGAGGTTGAATACTGCTTTGGTTCTTGAGCTTCTATGCTTCTATAGGAGAAAGAACGAGGGAGAAAAGGTTTCCTATAGACGACGCCATTGATCTTTACCAGATTAGAAAAGGATCAACAGCCTGTCACGCGTCGTGAGCTCCTGTGTTCACCAGTGTTGAGGAGGAAGAGGGGGTGTACCTGCAAGGTACTTCGATACTAAAGTGAGTAACGGAGTTATAGAGAGAAAGTACATAAAATAGGTGTAGAGTTTAGAATACTTGATCCTATAGTGAAAGAGGGTATTTATAGTGTGCCCCCAATGTTGGGCTAAGAGTTACATTGCATTGGCCTGGATTTCCAGGCCCAACACAAGTAACTGCCAGAGCTTATGACGCATGACCCTGGTCCAATTGCTCTGTGATCCTCGGTAGGTGGAGGACCAGTTCTTTAGGACACGGGTAGTTTCCTGATGACGTGTCCCCGCATGGGGGACACGTGGATAACATGGGGAAGACGCGTAAGCTCTCTCCGCGCTAGGTGGTGGCCAGCCCGACCGCAGGAAATACCGAGCGTGCCTGACAGGGATGAAGATTGGACCTTACTAGGCCTCCCCATTGTGAAATTGGGTTGAGCCTTCCCGAATGTGGGGAAGGTACCGGCCCAGTCCAAAACAATAACTAATTAAATCAGAATGTTACACCATCGACTTGCCCGACACAGCTGGCTGCCAAATTCCTATGGTCAGACCAACAAAGTAAATGGGATTTGCCGACTACTCACAGAGATGCAACCCCCAAACTATGGTAGCAAGGAAAATAAGTCTCCTCTAAAGAAACTCATGATGAAAAATCATTTCCAGACCCCTGTCCGACAAAATTAGTCCTCAGAAAGGTTACCTAATAAAGAGAGCAGACCGAGCTTCTTTTGTAATGGTCAAGAGACATGCATCTTAAGGAACTTAACCTTCGTCGTTCCATTATCTTAACCCCGAGAAGACCCGATCATAACTCAAAAGACAAGCCGAGGCAATGTTATAGTTGAAAGTTTACTTATTTAGTCATTCTATTGTCTCATTGTAACAAATTTACTTAATTATTAATGAAAATATTATTTGCTATTTTTCTTCTATTAGTACTTTTAAATATTGTTTGATATTAGTGATACTTTTAAATATTGTTTGATATTAGTGACACTTTAAAAAATTTGAAAATTTATTATCAGTACTTTTTAATAAGAACTAGTAAAATACTCGTACAAACGCACGAGTTTCGTTTGGATTCACATTACACGTCGCACGCTCTCATTTGTCATATTTGAATTTATTTATTCAGTTCGCTAATACTCACATAGTTATAAATTTAAAATCATTATATGCACCAATCTAATATGCATCGATCCAAACAATACATTAAAAAATGTATGAAATATGGTAAAAACAATAATGAGTTTTATTATTGATTACAAGCTTGAAAAGACAGAATTTCAGTTATATAATGTTTTAAACTTGAAATTACTACCTAATAAAAGCTAAAAGAAGATGTTTTTAAACATCTAAAAACATATATGTAAACCAACATAATTTGTGACTTCAACAAAGCACTTCATCTATTGTAGCAATAATCTCATAAGTCATTTTCTATCCTAAAACAACATGAAGAAATATATAATACTGGATCCAATTTTAAAAATTAGAGAAAACAATAGCGAAAGAAAGATTTAAAATATAAATATTAAATTTATAGCATAAAAAGAAAAAGGAATAGTCCTTTACCAACTAAGATAGTGTTTGGAAGACCTCCTTGAACACAACATTGGTAATAGTTAAACATGATGCATTCTTCTTGTTGTGTATTAAGATTTTCAAACTACTCTTGCTCTTTACTCTTGAAATTGCTACATACAATTGAACATGACTAAACATAGGAGTAGGAAAATACAATCATACACTATCAAGTGTTAGACCTTGAGATTTATTTATTATCATTGCGTATGAGACTGATTGAAAATTGTCTCCTAATTGTCGCTACTGCGAAAATCAGGGCCGACAATGACAGAAGAGTCGCCACCGTGCGTTATTTATCCCAAAGGAGGGAAAGGAAACACTCAGAGAAAACCTCACGAAAATGGGAAAGGAATGGTCATTGCAACCAAATCCTAGATTCGGGAGTCGGTTACGCAAGGGGAAGGTATTAGCACCCCTCACGTCCATCGTACTCGATGGGATCCACGCTTGTTGTTTATCTAGGAGGGTGTATTTAAACTATCTAACTACAGGCTGGTCTGAAAAGAAAAGAAAAAAGTGACTTGGCAGAACACAGCAGTTCTATGCCTACGTATTCCCGTCTGGAATGAGAAATCAGAGTCAACGTAGTTCGCCTAACTACGGGTGAAGGGGGGAAAGTTGCTCGCCGAGATATCGCATCTCGTGCCTACGTACTTTCATAAAACATGAAAGATCAGAGCAAACGTAGTTCGGGCTACGGAGAACACAGGTTTTTTCAGCTGTTTTTTATCCAAGTAAAGTTAACAGACAGTTCCAGCAGTTGGTGTTTGCAGCTCGACCTTTGGAGACTTAGGCGTTACCATTTGCGATAGAACTGAAAGTTAACAGAACTCTCCTTATGAAAGGGTTTCCTGATTACGGGTCCAAGAGGACAAAAAGGATTTGACGTTTGTTTTTAAGTCTTTTACGGAAGAAGTGAATTGAGTTCTGTTTGTAACTCATGCTGCACTAAAGACTTGGACTCGAGAGTGAATGCGTCGCATTTCACCTAAAGGGTACCACACTAAAAACTCAAGTTATGTGAGGGAAACCCTCCCACAACTCTTTCTCAAGTAGCTTAAGGCTTGTAGCGTACATCACGCGTTAATCTTTATTAAATGTTTTTATTGTGTTTGAAAATGAGAAGAGAAATAGACTCTCTAAGGGGAAACTGACCCTACTGTTATCATACAATGTTCATCCTGCAGGTGAGGTTAGAAAGGTAAATTCTATCCTAATGTTATCATGCATGGTTTAGAAACCTAATGTCTGTCATAAGTTCTCTACAGTAAGAGAAGTTAGAGCTCCTAAGGGAACATGGCAAAGAAAGCTAAACAACCAACAGAATTACTGTAAAGAAAAGTTACTGGAAAGAAAGCTACGGTAAATAAAATGCATGTATGCAACAACAAAGCAGAAGGAGGAAACCTCAACTTCTAAACAAGGAAGGCACAAAGGCCACAAACCACACTGGCAAGGGAGAAGCTCGACCTTAAACCATCAAGCAAAGCCATACAATAACAGTCAAGCAGAAGGAGACAACACAGAACTTCTTATGCAAACAAACAAAGGGAGCAAGCTCACCTTTCTATGCTCTTAAGCCTATTCAACTAAATGACCTATTACTAATGCAACAATCCAATCAAGTCACACAAGACAGACAATGCAACCAGCTCAAGCAGCAAGTAAAGACCCCAGCTCAAAAGCACAGCAGACACCAGCTCAACAACAAAACAGCTCAACATCAAAGGATCTTCAGTATGAAACTGATCTTCAAGCAATCTTCAAGGGAAGAATCTTCAATATACTCTTCAAAGGAATGCTTCCTCTCCAAGCTTCCACAAAAGAAGGGAATCAAGTTAAGATGATAATGAGATGATGGGAGGCATGATGTATACCAAAGGTATCCATCATGGCACTCAACCATACATGCATGAAAAGTAACCTCAAAAGTTATACTCATCATGGCATGCCATACATCCCTCCAAAGGAGGGCTGGGCTTCCATGTGAGGACTTTACATCATAGGATAGGATGGAAGGTGGATGAAACCAACCATGCTTATTTGAAGGAAAAAACTACTTCTAAAGCTCTCTCCTAAAAAACCTAATCTTATAAGCTACAAAAATCTAAACAAAAAGAAGAGAAAAGCTCCAAGCTAAGCTCCACAAGCCACTCCACAGAAGCTTCATCATGCCCATGACATCATCCAAGAGAAACCAGAAGCCCAACATGCAAGAAAAACCCGCTTTGAGTCCATTCCAAAACAATCACCAAGGTTGAAGCACCAAATGAACAATCAACTTGAATACTCTATCTAAAATAGTAAACTATATCCTAAAAATCTAATTATTTTTCTATGGGAACATGCGTCAGTTAATGACCTATATTCCAAAGATCAGGGCCTAATTCCAAATCTAAGTCCTCTAATAAAATCCTAAGTTGAAAGGTGTTAAGGAAATCCATGAATGGGAAAAGGCTCTAAACCTACCTCTAAATCAGAAGCTATGGTTGTCTAAAAAATGTGAGAAAATTCATATGGGAGCATACATCTCTAATCTAACATCTACCAAAATCTCAAGACAAAATTCTACACCAAATGATAGAACAAAAATCAACAAACAGACAACTCAATTATGCAAAATTAAAGAAATACCTAAAATGAGAAAAATAGGAATTAAATTGAAAAATCATCAAAAATTAAATCTAACACCATAGAAAAATCAAGAATGAAATAAGGATCATGGGGATATTTTCTTTTTATTGTTTTGACAATTATTGAAATTAAAAAATGATTTTAGAAGTGAAATGGAATAAAAGAAAATCAAAAACCAATTAAAACAAAATAAAAGGCTGGGAATTATCAGAGCCACAAGATGAAGGGACTTAGTAAGCAGATCCAAGGTCTCTCAGCGTGTCCACGCAGGCATCCCAGTCACACGCTGACTGGGATTAATGAAACGATTCGTTTTGGGCAATTGGAGCCAACTCTCAGTTCAAATATGGACAACACGATCGGATGACAAGGTCAAATATCCAATCTAATCTAACGCTCCACACTTCATCTTCCTCGATGAGCTATGGTGAACATCCAAACCCAGACGGTGGCCCAAACGGTGGCGCCACCGTCTTCTCCGATGAAGGCCAAGTTGCAGGTGTCCAGAAATTACAAACTTTATATCAGTCCAACTCAAAATTTCATGTTGATCACGAATATCACATCTAAATTAACTGAATCAGCCTAGATCTCCAAAACCGAATCAAGATCCAAAATATGTCAACACATCAATCTTCACCAAAACCTAATCTAAAGGTATAGATCTTCTCCTCATGCCTCACTAATCAATGTAAGCTATTCCAAATGTGTTAATTCCTTGAGATTACTTCTACTCGAATCAAAACAGAATCCATGGTGAATTCTTGATCATCACTAATTGTCACCAATTCAATCCTAAATCGTGCTACGTTTCACATAGATCCTAGCCACATGCTTGTTTCTAACTACATCATACTATACTAAGAGGAAATTTGAATTTTACCAACCTGGTTTTGAGTTTCAAACAGAGGTATCTATGGCTTGAATCTTGCTCCCAAACCTTCCAGATTCACTCAGTGATGATAATAGAAGCTTTTAGCACCTTCAATTCCTCTTGAAATGGCCTAGAATCCAAAACACGAATTTGAGTTGAAGCTTGCAAACATGATGTGCAATCTCTCTGCTCAGCTCCAATGAATCACCAACCTCTATCCAAATGAGTTTCCTAACCTTTATAGAGTGATTTGGAACATTCTAGAGGAACAGTCCAAGCCCAAAACAGAAAATCCAAAAATCCAATTTCTCCAAAAAAATTGAACATGCCATGCACGAATTTGGCTCAACAGCTTGTATTAGAAGCTTCTAGCATCATACACAAAACACCTTGAATGAATTCAGCTTAGCTAGAGCCCTGAATTTGGCCTTATGAATGATTTGGGGAATGTAACTTATTTATGAAGCAATCACTTGGAATGTCATGAAACATAGGTCAAAATGAAATTATAAAATTGCCATTCTTCTCAAAACATCATTTCTGATCAAAATGAGCCCTCACTTGGATTTTTTTGGACACGTATCAAATATTTTGGGTTTTTCATCAAAAATGCCTTTTAAGTCCTTCTTTTTCAAACCACTTCACACCAAGTCTTGTTATGAACCCACTCAATGCACCATGAGCCCTTAGTTGACCTAAAAACCATATTTTAAGCATGTTCCGTGTTGAACAAAACTCCATTTGAAATGTGCAAGTTGGACATTTTGACCTATGATTGAAAATGGCCTATAATCTCACTTTCCCAAAATACCCATGCCTTGTAAAGCTTACAAATCAGAATGAGGACTTCTATAACTTTTTGTATAACTAAGATCATAAGGAACATCTTTCATGTTTGTCAAAAAGTCAAATGAAACTTACTTCTAGGTCAAAAATGGCTTGGAAGTCAGATGATTTTCACAGACAAATTTCAGAGGCATTTGAGGACCTGTAACTTGTCTGGCTTGTAACTTGAGTTCTATAAATCAGATGAATGACTTCTAGTACTCAAATTAAAGCTATGAACATCCTCTACAACATTCATGTGGAGGCCAAAGTCATATGAGGCTTTCATCTTGACTTACATGGCTTGGAAGTCTGACAATAAATAGGGGATTTTACCCTATGAACCCTGACTTAGCAACTTCAACCATTCTTGATTCTTCTCAACTCGATCTTGAAGCAACCTCTCATATGATTAAACATATCATTTCATGATCTCAATGACCTAGAAGTAGGCTTTGACTCTCTTCAATTGCTCATTTTGGCCTAGGATTAACTAGATGAAACCCTAGTGACACCAACTTCCACTGTGGCTCTTGTACTTGCTACAAACATTTTGACTGAGCTCTGTCTTGATCCTCTAGGCACTCCATGAGCTCTATCCACATCTCATATACATAATCAAGCTTCAACCCTCTCATGGCCTTCAAATGATCCTCAGATTAGGAGATAAACCTCATACAAGTAACTGAACTCCTCAAGGAGACAACCCACTGACTGATGACCCTGGTAACTTCTTAAGATGGAATAAACCTCTGGCTGAGCTCTTTTAGACATAAACCACACTTGATCCCCTGCTAAATTCTAATGCAATGATATGCAAATGCTAGAACTAGGCTATGCTAATGCAATGAAACATAAACCAGTTAAAGAAAAAAAATTGGGCAAATTTTGGGGTGCAACAGCTGCCCCTATTCAAGCGGCTTGGACCCAGTTGGATGAAAAGCGAACAACTTTCCGATAATCGAAGTAGAAGACGATTGAATATAAAAGAACCCGAAAATTTTCCAACCGCAGAAATAAACTGCAAAACTGCTTGGGGAAGAAAATCCAGAAAACTGAATCCAGTTGTCACGGTAACGAACCGATCAATCATCTGATAAAGAACTTGACTTTATCACCAATTACCTATGTGACACCACAGATAACAAACCCGAGGGTTGGATCAATATGCACTTGATCCTCTCACATTGTCTAATGATAGATAGGAAGAGAAATTTGTCCGAAGAACCACATCGTCTAAAGATAGACGGAAAGACACCATCCCGAAGGAAAACAAAATCCAATACTCAAGACGTCTAAAGATAGACGGAGAAAATCATCCCGAAGGCCAGATAAACATGCACTTGATCTTATCACATTGTCTAAAGATAGACAGGAAGAAAACTTGCTCACAACGCCTAAAGATAGACGGAGAAAATCATCCCGAAGGCCAGATCAAATGCACTTGATCTTATCACATTGTCTAAAGATAGACAGGAAGAAACACTTATCCGAAGAACCACATCGTCAGTGAGAACTAGCAGAAAGAAAACCATATGAACTTCAACACCACCCATCAAATTTCAGAATCCTTTCGTCTACAAGAATTGATGGAAAGAACAATATCCTCAAAGGGGCCACATTATCAGTAAGAACCGACAGGAAGAAAACCACCTTCAAAGAGCCATGTCGTCAATAAGAATCGACAACTAGGAAAACCGAACATTCTTCAAAGAGCCTCGACGTTAATAAGAATCAACGGTCAGGAAAAACCCCTCTTGAAATGTCATCTCGTCTAATAAATAGAAAGAGATCCAACATCTGAAAGATCGCCTTGAAACCTCTCAACGTCTAAAGATAGCCGGAGAAAACCATACCCAAAAACTCATGACGTCTAATGATAGACGGAGAAAACTCGCTGGGGAGACACATCGTCAATATGAACTAACAGTAAGAAACCTGCTGAAAAACCACCCGAAACTTCACATCGTCTAAAGATAGACGGAAAGAAAACCATACTTGAACTCACGATGTCTAATGATAGACGGAGAAAACCTGTTGAACTCACGACGTCTAAAGGTAGACGAAGAAAACCTGCTCAAACTCACAACGTCTAAAGATAGACGGAGAAAACCTGCTCAAACTCACAACGTCTAAAGATAGACGGAGAAAACCTGCTCAAACTCACAATGTCTAAAGATATACGGAGAAAACCTCTCAAACTCACAACGTCTAAAGATAGACGGAGAAAACCACTTGCTGGAGAAACACATCATCAATATGAATTGACGGGAAGAAAAGTCTGTCATATCAGATGACTGATTGGTCAAAGCATAACCGTTGTATGATCTGAATTACGAAAAAACCGTTGAATTGTCTGAACAAAGTTGCTGGATAAATGCCCCTGAACTGATTGCAGAGTGATTCACGTTGCCACATAAGACTGATAGAAAAACTGGCTTATGCCTCGTATGCATATGCGTATGTTTGAATTTTTCTATGGTGTAATGCTCCATATAGGATGGAAATGCTACGCATTTGAGGATGAAATGCAAGTATGATGCAAATATGATGATATATGCAAGATGCAAATGCAGGCTCGGGCTGCTGGAGAAAGCTGGATACAACAAAACCGCTTCAGCAAAATAAATTCCGAAGACGAAGCCAACTCCGCTGGGGATAATCGAGTATCACAGAATTATTCCAGCAAAATAAATGCTGGAAAGGTGAAACCAACTCCGATGGGGAATAACTAAACGTGTCAAGTATGATTGGACTTCTGTCGGGGATAGCTTACCCGCGCCAATGAAAATTGGACTTTTGCAGGGGAACGCAGACGAAGTCTTCCTGCATACCAATGAAGATTGGATTTTGGATTGACGTGCCAACACAGATAAGGCCTCACAGTGATTGCCAATATGAATTGTGCTTTAGGAATGGCGCGCCAAAATGGATTGGGCTTCCCGAAGATTGCCAATAAGGATTGTGCTTTAGGCTATCCGTGATGGGTCAGGTACAACTGACGTTGGAAAACATTCTATCCGAATTCACGGTCTCTGGTTGAAAGGTCAAGGGATGGTAACACGACTTCCCGACATTCGCCTCACACTTGAAGGTTGGCTGAACCTGCTTGAGTTGCTGAGAGGAACAATTCCTTCGCTTCTGATATGCCCCAGCCTGTGAGATCCCTGTGGGGATAACCTTCAAAAGGAAATATGCAAATCCGGTACCCTGATGATCTGGTATGAACTGCCCCAGCATTCTGAACTTCAGAGTGATGCTTCACATTAATTGCCCCTCAGGCAAGAAACAAATTTTGCACTCTTAGGGTGGCCTACCCCTGTCTACGACGACTTTGCCCCTGATTAGCTGATTTGGAGCAACTGACCTCACTAGGGATCACCTGATATAGCTTGCCCCGACCTACGGAGTATTCGGGCATTCTGTACTCTATCCTGATCAGACTTTCCACTGTAGGAAGCTTTCCTGCTGTCAAGCGCTTACTCGCAAGTAAAACAGGTTGTTCTGCATAAAAGATATATTAATGCAACGCATATGACAGTTTTGACATCCAATCTGTTCACTGAAAAAAAAGGAAAAACAGTTCATGGCATATAATGCACAAAACATTTATCAAGATATCAACATCAGTACCAACATGGTAAGAAGAACCGTTTTAGGAGTCAGTTTCGACGCGATCTTTACCAAAGTATGCCTTCGAAACAAACCTGCTTCAATTAGGACTTTTGAAGGTTGTAACGTGGTCAGGTTCACGGTTTTGAAGGAAAGGATAAAGGCTCAAAGCTTATTTTAACCCGCCCATTCTCCTTGATGTTCTCCGATCCTACGTTCAGCTAATTCGACCTTAGCGCTCACCACTTAGAGGTTGAAAGATAGGAGTGACGGTTCAAGAAATTATGAGTTCTCGGAGTGACAGCCCCTCACCCTTCGTCTTTGACACTTGGGGTCACACGACTCGTATTTGTTCGAGGATTTTTCTTTTGTAATCCTTTTATCGTTTTCTTTTTCATATCCCTAACTTTTGCCTAGACTGACTCTTTGGAGTTTCTTTTGATTTTTGAGTCCAGCGGGATGCCCTAATTTTTGCCTAAGTCATTTGTTTTCAAGTTTTGACTTAGAGGGCTTTTCCTTTTGATTCTTTTTCTTTTTTTCGAACAAGTTGTGTGACACTGGTTGTCTGACTCTTTGGGGAATGATGTGACTGTTTCACTCTTGAAAATTTAACCATCGTGGTTTTTTAGGCACGACCTCTAGAGGTGTGATTGATCCTCGAACGGACACTCCTTCTTGCAATTTGGACGCTCGGTCAAATTAGCTAACACCTACCCTGCCCTAGGTTAAGATTGAGGGTTTTTCGTTTTCAGAAAGAACTCCTACCACTAGGATCAAAGGGGTTGACAAGGGATTATCTTCCTTATAACTCCGGTGTTTAGGGATTTGAAACAATGTCTGTACATCATCAACAAATTTTATTTCAAAAGCATACAATCGGAAGCTTGCATGTCGTTCATTTTCGTCATCCTCCCCAAATTCCGCTTAACCAAGCGTTGGGTATCTGTAAAAAGCAATTAGTGAACACGAATGGATTTAATCAAAACATGGATACTCACTTCATTATCATCAATTGAATGAAAACAACAAGTTTTACGAACAAGATTGCAGTTTAAACAGGAAAGAAACTACAAACATAAAGAAATGACAAGATAAAACAAAGGAAAATGCCAGCTTCTGAGAACCGGGCTTTTTGTATTTGATTTGCTGCTGAACCAGCCATCTTCAAAGTCAATTGTTAGAGGCAGCCTGATGTTGTCCTGATCTGCTTTCAGCGGCCCAACCAAACTATAGAATCCCTCTTCGTTAATCAGACTCCAGCTTGTCCGTGGTTTGGCATTGGTTGTTGCATAATGTTGGGTCCCTCGCGCCCAAAGTTTATAGCAGTGCTATCACGTAAATCTTGCACCTTGTGCTTGAAAGCATGGCAATTTTCAATGTTATGACTGGGTGCACCAGAGTGAAATTCGCATTGTTCATTGGCGTCGTAACCAAACGGAGGTGTACTCGTCAGCGGAGGCATTATCCTTTTTTCAACCAACTGTAATCGTAGCAAAGTCCGAAGAAGTTCAGCATATGTCATTGGAGGTACGTCAAATACCCTCGTCGGCCTCTGATTTTGAACTCTTCGCTGATTGGGATTCTGTTGCCTCTATTGCTGTTGAGGTCGTTGTTGTTGTTGATACCGGGTTGACTGTTGAACAACAGTTGTAGTAAATACAACATTGATTTCTCTTTCCTTCCCAACATAAGGCTTCTTTACATCTTTTGAAGAAACAAGGGCGATTGGAATCTTTCCCATTTTGATATCTCTTTCGACTCTCTCTCCCCCGCAGCTACCAGCTCTGAAAAACTTCCCGCCACGCAACCTACCATTTTCTCGTAATATAATCCAGATAATGTAGCCATGAACACGTCAGTCATCTCTCTTTCCGCCATGGGAGGTTGTACACTTGCTGCTGATTCTCGCCATCTCTGGGCGTACTCCCTGAAGCTCTCAGTGTCCTTCTGCGACAAGCTCTGCATTTGTAACTAGCGGGGTTCTTGATTTCCATTGTACTGATTAAGGCACTCCTTATGTTCAGGCGCTTTCATCTTCAAACTTGGTCTAGGCACATGCAACAGCTGAGGACAGGGGGATTCTGACACCATGGAGTCCAGGATATACTCCTGACCCACTGCAGCTTCAGAAACATCCATCATTTTGGCAGCAGCTGGAATAGGACCATCAGGTACAGTTACGCCGCTCGGCGTGAATTCAATAGCTTTTGAGTCAATCAGGTCCTGAACCTTGTTCTTAAAAGCATGACACTTCTCAATCTTATGCCTTGGTGCCCCAGAGTGGAAGTCGCAACGGGCATTCACATCAAAGTTTGGTGGTAGGCTACCCTTAGGTGGATCCAAAGTCCGAAGTTTGACCAATTGAAGTTGAAGCAAAACTTGCAGCACCTGAGCGTATGTCATATGAATCGGGTCGTAAACTCTGCCTCTCTTAGGCACCTGATTTTCCTGAGCAGCAATGCGTTGGAGAGCATAATTCACAGCTCTTTGTCGTCCATGAGACATATAAGGCTTATCAACCTTTGGCACAGGTTTCACGGGCACATGTTCCACAGGCACAAGTGGAACAAGCATCTTTATTGCGGCTTCAGGTAGCTGGTCACCCTCCTTCCTAAGCACATTCTTTAACACTTCCATAATCAGGCCCACTTGGGTCTTCAGCTGATTGTTTTCCTCTTTGAGCGTCTTCTGCTCCAGACGCATCTCTTGCATGTCTCTCATCATCTGCCCTAGTTGGCTTCGAACTTCAATCAATTCAGCCTGATTCTGTTCCATAACTCTGAGAGGATTCCTACAACAAACTGATTTGAACAGGAAATAAGACCCACGGTTCTGAGATACCTGTTATGTGAGAATGCAATGCAGAAAGCAAACACATATTCAACAAGACAAAGAGAAGCCCAAGCTATAAGCGCAGAGATAAACACATCACACAAGTATGCAAAACCAATCAAGAGCAACACATAAGCGCAAATGAGTACGAATACAGTGACCTCAGCCAACAAGCCTGGTGATGGTCAGCAAACAACAATGCACAAAAGCTACAATAGGTCAGCAGAGAAAACAGATGCGACACCCGGCACAGAAACCTCTAGCAACTTCCTTCATATTCGAATGAGCTCTCAGTTTGTCATTCTTCCAAACACACACTTCCGGTGGAGTCTTCCATGACATTAGCTGACGACCCCACACAACTGGATGAAGGAGAATTATTAATTTGGACAAAACCCTGAGGCGTGATGAAGATCTTGTTAGAGTCTAACAGATTCTAAACTTGTCTTCTAAGCACCTTACAATCATTCGTTGAAAGCCCCTGTGCCCCAACATGGTACTCACAGCGGGCGCTGGCATCAAAACCTGGAGGATAAGGCGGGATCATTGGATTAGTCTCTTTCGGCACTATCAATCCACTTCTGACCAGATCTGGCAACAACTGACTGTACGACACTGGTAGCCGAGTAAACTGCCTTTCAGGTTTCTTTGGTCTTCGTTGGGCGTGCTGATGCGGTTGACGACGATATGACCATTGACTTGAAGCGTCTGAAAACTGAGCCTGAGATGCTAGAGATTCTGAGACAACATCACTTCCTCCTACCCATTCCTCTTGAGAACTAACAACTGATTCATTCTTATCAACTGGGATGTAAGGAGTATCTCGCGTATTTCCATTCTTGAGCCCTCTCTCAACAAGCTCTCCTACTCTTATCAAGTCTGCAAAGCTTTCATTTACACGACCGAATATTATGTCATAGTAGCGGCCTTCCAGAGTACCCACTAAAAGGTCAACCATTTCTCTCTCTAGAAGCGGTGGTTGAACACTAACAACCAATTCTCTCCATCTTTGCACATACCCTCTAAAGGATTCATTCTCCGCCCGAGATAACTCTTGCAAATGCACGAAACTAGGAGCCATATCCAGGTTGTAGTTGTACTGCTTCACAAAGGCATTGGTTAAATCTGACCATGATTTGATGCTATCACTCTTCAACTGCATGTACCAATCCAAAGATGCTCCGGTCAAACTATCTTGGAAACAGTGAATCATGAGCCTATCATTGGTGACATGTGAAGTCATTCTTCTGCAGAACATAACCAAATGTAGCTTTAGACAACTATTCCCTTTGTATTTCTCAAAATTGGGCACCTTGAACTTCGGAGGAAACACGAGGCCTGACACCAAACACATGCTCGAAGCATTCATATCAAGAGTATTCTTATTCTTCAGAGCAGCCATCTGATCTTCCAACAACTAAAGTCTTCTCGTATACTCAACAGCCTGTGGGTTCTGAACATTAACCTGTGGAACAACTCTTAGATGTGGAACAATCCATGGAGAAGGGACAATCCTTGGAGAATCTGGCATGGAGAAAGTGAAACCTTGATACTCTGTGTCATCAAGAGAAGACGGGCCTCTGACAAGGGTTTGCACAGGCTAAACAACATTGTTCGTCGGAGTTCTTTGCATGTTATTCTCTCCTCTATTCATAGCTGTTATGGCTTCCATGAACTGACCCAGCTGGTTCTTCAACAATTCAAACTCCGCCCGAGTAACAACCAAGTTCTTCTCTCCTGTGTCCATGATCCTTCCAGAAGCTAACTCAAGTCCAATGCGAATATCGAGAAATCAACTGACGAAGAGGACAAAAGACGGGTAAGCTCCCTGTTCCGGCTGAGGATGGATATGTAAAAATGAAATGCCAATGCAAACAGAAATGCAAAATGCAAATGCACACACAAGGGATCAAGCTCGCTGCCGTAGCTTGAAAATAAACAGGAGTTTGCTGTGCTATAGCTTGAGAAGTTTGCTATACTGTGGCCTGAGAACAACGAAAGCTTCGCCTCAGAAATAACCAACCACCATAGGAACCCTCGTACCACAATCATACTGATAAAGAAGAACCTGGTAATCTGGAGATTATGGTTTCCTGCAAAAACCCCAACCCACTCACAGGTATGGACTTAATTCGCCGACGAGGTATGGCATCCTATGCGGTCATCAGCGTCACCGACTTTCAAGAGCGATGATACGATACCCAGAAGGTGTGGCATCATCATCTCTTGAAGCGACCTCACTTAGCTGAATTCCAAATGATCGGTCCCCAGAGTCGACAATCCTCGGGTCAGACAACTTGTCGAGCCCAAAGGGCCAGGCAAGAAGCATTAATGAGAATCTCGTCCGAGTGCAGATTTCGTAACAAGCTGGTGCGTGCAAAGCATACAAGCTTTACCACTAATCTCCACTTATAAATCTATGTGCATACTCAAGCCCAGGTCCGGCTTATCTCTCAAAGTAACACACCTTCCCCAGCACAACAACAATAATATAGTGCGGAAAGTAAATACAGAAAGATAAAGCACATACATACAACACCCCAAAAAAACAAGCAAGCGCTAGGATTGACTCGCATAGGGGATGGGAAACGGTCCCAGCATAGGGGATGGGAAAAGACCCCAGCAACTATAAGTCCCCAGCTGTCGCTACTGAGAAAATCGGGGCCGGCAATGACAGAAGAGTCGCCACCGTGCGTTATTTATCCCAAAGGAGGGAAAGGAAACGCTCAGAGAAAACCTCACGAAAACAGGAAAGGAATGGTCATTGCAACCAAATCCTGGATTCGGGAGTCGGTTACGCAAGGGGAAGGTATTAGCACCCCTCACGTCCATCGTACTCGATGGGATCCACGCTTGTTGTTTATCTAGGAGGGTGTATTTAAACTATCTAACTACAGGCTGGTCTGAAAAGAAAAGAAAAAAGTGACTCGGCAGAACACAACAATTCTATGTCTACGTATTCCCGTCTGGAACGAGAAATCAGAGTCAACGTAGTTCACCTAACTACGGGTGAAGGGGGAAGGTTGCTCGCCGAGATATCGCATCTCGTGCCTACGTACTTTCATACAACATGAAAGATCAGAGCAAACATAGTTCGGGCTACAGAGAACACAGGTTTGTTCAGCTGTTTTCTATCCAAGTAAAGTTAACAGACAATTCCAGCAGTTGGTGTTTGCAGCTCGACCTTTGGAGACTTAGGCGTTACCGTTTGCGATAGAACTGAAAGTTAACAGAACTCTCCTTATGAAAGGGTTTCCTGATTACGGGTCCAAAAGGACAAAAAGGATTTGACGTTTGTTTTTAAGTCTTTTACGAAAGAAGTGAATTGAGTTCTGTTTGTAACTCATGTTGCACTAAAGACTTGGACTCGAGAGTGAATGCGTCGCATGTCACCCAAAGGGTACCACACTAAACACTCAAGTTATGTGAGGGAAACCCTCCCACAAATATTTCTCAAGTAGCTTAAGGCTTGTAGCGTACATCACGCGTTAATCTTTATTAAATGTTTTTATTGTGTTTGAAAATGAGAAGAGAAATAGACTCTCTAAGGGGAAACTGACCCTACTGTTATCATACAATGTTCATCCTGTAGGTGAGGTTAGAAAGATAAATCCTATCCTAATGTTATCATGCATGATTTAGAAACCTAATGTCTGTCATAACTTCTCTACAGTAAGAGAAGTTAGAGCTCCTAAGGGAACATGGCAAAGAAAGCTAAACAACCAACAGAATTACTGTAAAGAAAAGTTACTGGAAAGAAAGCTACGGTAAATAAAATGCATGTATGCAACAACCAAGCAGAAGGAGGAAACCTCAACTTCTAAACAAGCAAGGCACAAAGTCCACAAACCACACTGGCAAGGGAGAAGCTCGACCTTAAACCATCAAGCAAAGCCATACAATAACAGTCAAGCAGAAGGAGACAACACTCAACTTCTTATGCAAACAAGCAAAGGGAGCAAGCTCACCTTTCTATTCTCTTAAGCCTATTCAACTAAATGACCTATTACTAATGCAACAATCCAATCAAGTCACACAAGACAGACAATGCAACCAGCTCAAGCAGCAAGCAAAAACCCCAGCTCAAAAGCACAGCAGACACCAGCTCAACAGCAAAACAGCTCAACAATAAAGGCTCCTCAGTATGAAATTGATCTTCAAGCAATATTCAAGGGAAGAATATTGAATATACTCTTCAAAGGAATGCTTCCTCTCCAAGCTTCCACAAAAGAAGGGAATCAAGTTAAGATGATAATGAGATGATGGGAGGCATGCTGTATACCAAAGGTATCCATCATGGTACTCAACCATACATGCATGAAAAGTATCCTCAAAAGTTATACTCATCATGGCATGCCATACATCCCTCCAAAGGAGGGATGGGCTTCCATGTGAGGACTTTACATCATAGGATAGGATGGAAGGTGGATGAAACCAACCATGCTTATTTGAAGGAAAAAACTACTTCTAAAGCTCTCTCCTAAAAAACCTAATCTTATAAGCTACAAAAATCTAAACAAAAAGAAGAGAAAAGCTCTAAGCCAAGCTCCACATGCCACTCCACAGAAGCTTCATCATGCCCATGACATCATCCAAGAGAAACCAGAAGCCCAACATGCAAGAAAAACCCGCTTTGAGTCCATTCCAAAACAATCACCAAGGTTGAAGCACCAAATGAACAATCAACTTGAATACTCTATCTAAAATAGTAAACTATATCCTAAAAATCTAATTATTTTTCTATGGGAACATGCGTCAGTTAATGACCTATATTCCAAAGATCAGGGCCTAATTCCAAATCTAAGTCCTCTAATAAAATCCTAAGTTGAAAGGTGTTAAGGAAATCCATGAATGGGAAAAGGCTCTAAACCTACCTCTAAATCAGAAGCTATGGTTGTCTAAAAAATGTGATAAAATTCATATAGGAGCATACATCTCTAATCTAACATCTACCAAAATCTCAAGACAAAATTCTACACAAAATGATTGAACAAAAATCAACAAATAGACAACTCAATTATGCAAAATTAAAGAAATACCTAAAATGAGAAAAATAGGAATTAAATTGAAAAATCATCAAAAATTAAATCTAACACCATAGAAAAATCAAGAATGAAATAAGGATCATGGGGATATTTTCTTTTTATTGTTCTGACAATTATTGAAATTAAAAAATGATTTTAGAAGTGAAATGGAATAAAAGAAAATCAAAAACCAATTAAAACAAAATAAAAGGCTGGGAATTATCAGAGCCACAAGATGAAGGGACTTAGTAAGCAGATCCAAGGTCTCTCAGCGTGTCCACGCAGGCATCCCAGTCACACGCTGACTGGGATTAATGAAACGATTCGTTTTGGGCAATTGGAGCCAACTCTCAGTTCAAATATGGACAACACGATCGGATGACAAGGTCAAATATCCAATCTAATCTAACGCTCCACACTTCATCTTCCTCGATGAGCTATGGTGAACATCCAAACCCAGACGGTGGCCCAAACGGTGGCGCCACCGTCTTCTCCGATGAAGGCCAAGTTGCAGGTGTCCAGAAATTACAAACTTTATATCAGTCCAACTCAAAATTTCATGTTGATCACGAATATCACATCTAAATTAACTGAATCAGCCTAGATCTCCAAAACCGAATCAAGATCCAAAATATGTCAACACATCATTCTTCACCAAAACCTAATCTAAAGGTATAGATCTTCTCCTCATGCCTCACTAATCAATGTAAGCTATTCCAAATGTGTTAATTCCTTGAGATTACTTCTACTCGAATCAAAACAGAATCCATGGTGCATTCTTGATCATCACTAATTGTCACCAATTCAATCCTAAATCGTGCTACGTTTCACATAGATCCTAGCCACATGCTTGTTTCTAACTACATCATACTATACTAAGAGGAAATTTGAATTTTACCAACCTGGTTTTGAGTTTCAAACAGAGGTATCTATGGCTTGAATCTTGCTCCCAAACCTTCCAGATTCACTCAGTGATGATAATAGAAGCTTTTAGCACCTTCAATTCCTCTTGAAATGGCCTAGAATCCAAAACACGAATTTGAGTTGAAGCTTGCAAACATGATGTGCAATCTCTCTGCTCAGCTCCAATGAATCACCAACCTCTATCCAAATGAGTTTCCTAACCTTTATAGAGTGATTTGGAACATTCTAGAGGAACAGTCCAAGCCCAAAACAGAAAATCCAAAAATCCAATTTCTCCAAAAAAATTGAACATGCCATGCACGAATTTGGCTCAACAGCTTGTATTAGAAGCTTCTAGCATCATACACAAAACACCTTGAATGAATTCAGCTTAGCTAGAGCCCTGAATTTGGCCTTATGAATGATTTGGGGAATGTAACTTATTTATGAAGAAATCACTTGAAATGCCATGAAACATAGGTCAAAATGAAATTATAAAATTGCCATTCTTCTCAAAACATCATTTCTGATCAAAATGAGCCCTCACTTGGATTGTTTTGGACACGTATCAAATATTTTGGGTTTTTCATCAAAAATGCCTTTTAAGTCCTTCTTTTTCAAACCACTTCACACCAAGTCTTGTTATGAACCCACTCAATGCACCATGAGCCCTTAGTTGACCTAAAAACCATATTTTAAGCATGTTCCGTGTTGAACAAAACTCCATTTGAAATGTGCAAGTTGGAGATTTTGACCTATGATTGAAAATGACCTATAATCTCACTTTCCCAAAATACCCATGCCTTGTAAAGCTTATAAATTGAGCTCCACAAATCAGAATGAGGACTTCTATAAATTTTTGTATAACTAAGATCATAAGGAACATCTTTCATGTTTGTCAAAAAGTCAAATGAAACTTACTTCTAGGTCAAAAATGGCTTGGAAGTCAGATGATTTTCACAGACAAATTTCAGAGGCATTTGAGGACCTGTAACTTGTCTGGCTTGTAACTTGAGTTCTATAAATAAGATGAATGACTTCTAGTACTCAAATTAAAGCTATGAACATCCTCTACAACATTCATGTGGAGGCCAAAGTCATATGAGGCTTTCATCTTGACTTACATGGCTTGGAAGTTTGACACTAAATAAGGGATTTTACCATATGAACCCTGACTTAGCAACTTCAACCATTCTTGATTCTTCTCAACTCGATCTTGAAGCAACCTCTCATATGCTTAAACATATCATTTCATGATCTCAATAACCTAGAAGTAGGCTTTGACTCTCTCCAATTGCTCATTTTGGCCTAGGATTAACCAGATGAAACCCTAGTGACACCAACTTCCACTGTGGCTCTTGTACTTGCTACAAACATTTTGACTGAGCTCTGTCTTGATCCTCTAGGCACTCCATGAGCTCTATCCACATCTAATATACATAATCAAGCTTCAACCCTCTCATGGCCTTCAAATGATCCTCAGGTTAGGAGATAAACCTCATACGAGTAACTGAACTCCTCAAGGACACAACCCACTGACTGATGACCCTGGTAACTTCTTAAGATGGAATAAACCTCTGGCTGAGCTCTTTTAGACATAAACCACACTTGATCCCCTGCTAAATTCTAATGCAATGATATGCAAATGCTAGAACTAGGCTATGCTAATGCAATGAAACATAAACCAGTTAAAGAAAAAAAATTGGGCAAATTTTAGGGTGCAACAGCTGCCCCTATTCAAGCGGCTTGGACCCGGTTGGATGAAAAGCGAACAACTTTCAGACAATCGAAGTAGAAGACGATTGAATATAAAAGAACCCGAAAATTTTCCAACCGCAGAAATAAACTGCAAAACTGCTTGGGGAAGAAAATCCAGAAAACTGAATCCAGTTGTCACGGTAACGAACCGATCAATCATCTGATAAAGAACTTGACTTTATCACCAATTACCTATGTGACACCACAGATAACAAACCCGAGGGTTGGATCAATATGCACTTGATCCTCTCACATTGTGTAATGATAGATAGGAAGAGAAATTTGTCCAAAGAACCACATCGTCTAAAGATAGACGGAAAGACACCATCCCGAAGGAAAACAAAATCCAATACTCAAGACGTCTAAAGATAGACGGAGAAAATCATCCCGAAGGCCAGATAAACATGCACTTGATCTTATCACATTGTCTAAAGATAGACAGGAAGAAAACTTGCTCACAACGCCTAAAGATAGATGGAGAAAATCATCCCGAAGGCCAGATCAAATGCACTTGATCTTATCACATTGTCTAAAGATAGACAGGAAGAAACACTTATCCGAAGAACCACATCGTCAGTGAGAACTAGCGGAAAGAAAACCATATGAACTTCAACACCACCCATCAAATTTCAGAATCCTTTCGTCTACAAGAGTTGATGGAAAGAACAATATCCTCAAAGGGGCCACATTATCAGTAAGAACCGACAAGAAGAAAACCACCTTCAAAGAGCCATGTCGTCAATAAGAATCGACAACTAGGAAAACCGAACATTCTTCAAAGAGCCTCGACGTTAATAAGAATCAACGGTCAGGAAAAACCCCTCTTGAAATGTCATCTCGTCTAATAAATAGAAAGAGATCCAACATCTGAAAGATCGCCTTGAAACCTCTCAACGTCTAAAGATAGCCGGAGAAAACCATACCCAAAAACTCATGACGTCTAATGATAGACGGAGAAAACTCGCTGGGGAGACACATCGTCAATATGAACTAACAGTAAGAAACCTGCTGAAAAACCACCCGAAACTTCACATCGTCTAAAGATAGACGGAAAGAAAACCATACTTGAACTCACGACGTCTAATGATAGACAGAGAAAACCTGTTGAACTCACGACGTCTAAAGGTAGACGAAGAAAACCTGCTTAAACTCACAACGTCTAAAGATAGACGAAGAAAACCTGCTCAAACTCACAACATCTAAAGATAGACGGAGAAAACCTGCTCAAACTCACAATGTCTAAAGATATACGGAGAAAACCACTCAAACTCACAACGTCTAAAGATAGACGGAGAAAACCACTTGCTGGAGAAACACATCATCAATATGAATTGACGGGAAGAAAAGTCTGTCATATCAGATGACTGATTGGTCAAAGCATAACCGTTGTATGATCTGAAGTACGAAAAAACCGTTGAATTGTCTGAACAAAGCTGCTGGATAAATGCCCCTGAACTGATTGCAGAGTGATTCACGTTGCCATATAAGACTGATAGAAAAACTGGCTTATGCTTCGTATGCATATGCGTATGTTTGAATTTTTCTATGGTGTAATGCTCCATATAGGATGGAAATGCCACGCATTTGAGGATGAAATGAAAGTATGATGCAAATATGATGATATATGCAAGATGCAAATGCAGGCTCGGGCTGCTGGAGAAAGTTGGATACAACAAAACCGCTTCAGCAAAATAAATTCCGAAGACGAAGCCAACTCCGCTGGGGATAATCGAGTATCACAGAATTATTCCAGCAAAATAAATGTTGGAAAGGTGAAACCAACTCCGATGGGGAATAACTAAATGTGCCAAGTATGATTGGACTTCTGTCGGGGATAGCTTACCCGCGCCAATGAAAATTGGACTTTTGCAGGGGAACGCAGACGTAGTCTTCCTGCATACCAATGAAGATTGGATTTTGGATTGACGTGCCAACACAGATAGGGCCTCACATTGATTGCCAATATGAATTGTGCTTTAGGAATGGCGCGCCAAAATGGATTGGGCTTCCCGAAGATTGCCAATAAGGATTGGGCTTTAGGCTATCCGTGATGGGTCAGGTACAACTAACGTTTGAAAACATTCTATCCGAATTCACGGTCTCTGGTTGAAAGGTCAAGGGATGGTAACACGACTTCCCGACATTCGCCTCACACTTGAAGGTTGGCTGAACCTGCTTGAGTTGCTGAGAGGAACAATTCCTTCGCTTCTGATATGCCCCAGCCTGTGAGATCTCTGTGGGGATAACCTTCAAAAGGAAATATGCAAATCCGGTACCCTGATGGTTTGGTATGAACTGCCCCAGCATTTTGAACTTCAGAGTGATGCTTCACATTAATTGCCCCTCAGGCAAGAAACAAATTTTGCACTCTTAGGGTGGCCTACCCCTGTCTACGACGACTTTGCCCCTGATTAGCTGATTTGGAGCAACTGACCTCACTAGGGATCACCTGATATAGCTTGCCCCGACCTACGGAGTATTCGGGCATTCTGTACTCTATCCTGATCAGACTTTCCACTGTAAGAAGCTTTCCTGCTGTCAAGCGCTTACTCGCAAGTAAAACAGGTTGTTCTGCATAAAAGATATATTAATGCAACGCATATGACAGTTTTGACATCCAATCTGTTCACTGAAAAAAAAAGGAAAAACAGTTCATGGCATATAATGCACAAAACATTTATCAAGATATCAACATCAGTACCAACATGGTAAGAAGAACCGTTTTAGGAGTCAGTTTCGACGCGATCTTTACCAAAGTATGCCTTCGAAACAAACCTGCTTCAATTAGGACTTTTGAAGGTTGTAACGTGGTCAGGTTCACGGTTTTGAAGGAAAGGATAAAGGCTCAAAGCTTATTTTAACCCGCCCATTCTCCTTGATTTTCTCCGATCCTACGTTCAGCTAATTCGACCTTAGCGCTCACCACTTAGAGGTTGAAAGATAGGAGTGACGGTTCAAGAAATTATGAGTTCTCGGAGTGACAGCCCCTCACCCTTCGTCTTTGACACTTGGGGTCACACGACTCGTATTTGTTCGAGGATTTTTCTTTTGTAATCCTTTTATCGTTTTCTTTTTCATATCCCTAACTTTTGCCTAGACTGACTCTTTGGAGTTTCTTTTGATTTTTGAGTCCAGCGGGATGCCCTAATTTTTGCCTAAGTCATTTGTTTTCAAGTTTTGACTTAGCGGGCTTTTCCTTTTGATTCTTTTTCTTTTTTTCGAACAAGTTGTGTGACACTGGTTGTCTGACTCTTTGGGGAATGATGTGACTGTTTCACTCTTGAAAATTTAACCATCATGGTTTTTTAGGCACGACCTCTAGAGGTGTGATTGATCCTCGAACGGACACTCCTTCTTGCAATTTGGACGCTCGGTCAAATTAGCTAACACCTACCCTGCCCTAGGTTAAGATTGAGGGTTTTTCGTTTTCAGAAAGAACTCCTACCACTAGGATCAAAGGGGTTGACAAGGGATTATCTTCCTTATAACTCCGGTGTTTAGGGATTTGAAACAATGTCTGTACATCATCAACAAATTTTATTTCAAAAGCATACAATCGGAAGCTTGCATGTCGTTCATTTTCGTCATCCTCCCCAAATTCCGCTTAACCAAGCGTTGGGTATCTGTAAAAAGCAATTAGTGAACACGAATGGATTTAATCAAAACATGGATACTCACTTCATTATCATCAATTGAATGAAAACAACAAGTTTTACGAACAAGATTGCGGTTTAAACAGGAAAGAAACTACAAACATAAAGAAATGACAAGATAAAACAAAGGAAAATGCCAGCTTCTGAGAACCGGGCTTTTTGTATTTGATTTGCTGCTGAACCAGCCATCTTCAAAGTCAATTGTTAGAGGCAGCCTGATGTTGTCCTGATCTGCTTTTAGCGGCCCAACCAAACTATAGAATCCCTCTTCGTTAATCAGACTCCAGCTTGTCCGTGGTTTGGCATTGGTTGTTGCACAATGTTGGGTCCCTCGCGCCCAAAGTTTATAGCAGTGCTATCACGTAAATCTTGCACCTTGTGCTTGAAAGCATGGCAATTTTCAATGTTATGACTGGGTGCACCGGAGTGAAATTCGCATTGTTCATTGGCGTCGTAACCAAACGGAGGTGTACCCGTCAGCGGAGGCATTATCCTTTTTTCAACCAACTGTAATCGTAGCAAAGTCCGAAGAAGTTCAGCATATGTCATTGGAGGTACGTCAAATACCCTCGTCGGCCTCTGATTTTGAACTCTTCGCTGATTGGGATTCTGTTGCCTCTATTGCTGTTGAGGTCGTTGTTGTTGTTGATACCGGGTTGACTGTTGAACAACAGTTGTAGTAAATACAACATTGATTTCTCTTTCCTTCCCAACATAAGGCTTCTTTACATCTTTTGAAGAAACAAGGGCGATTGGAATCTTTCCCATTTTGATATCTCTTTCGACTCTCTCTCCCCCGCAGCTACCAGCTCTGACAAACTTCCCGCCACGCAACCTACCATTTTCTCGTAATATAATCCAGATAATGTAGCCATGAACACGTCAGTCATCTCTCTTTCCGCCATGGGAGGTTGTACACTTGATGCTGATTCTCGCCATCTCTGGGCGTACTCCCTGAAGCTCTCAGTGTCCTTCTGCGACAAGCTCTGCATTTGTAACTAGCGGGGTTCTTGATTTCCATTATACTGATTAAGGCACTCCTTATGTTCAGGCGCTTTCATCCTCAAACTTGGTCTAGGCACATGCAACAGCTGAGGACAGGGGGATTCTGACACCATGGAGTCCAGGATATACTCCTGACCCACTGCAGCTTCAGAAACATCCATCATTTTGGCAGCAGCTGGAATAGGACCATCAGGTACAGTTACGCTGCTCGGCGTGAATTCAATAGCTTTTGAGTCAATCAGGTCCTGAACCTTGTTCTTAAAAGCATGACACTTCTCAATCTTATGCCTTGGTGCCCCAGAGTGGAAGTCGCAACGGGCATTCACATCAAAGTTTGGTGGTAGGCTACCCTTAGGTGGATCCAAAGTCCGAAGTTTGACCAATTGAAGTTGAAGCAAAACTTGCAGCACCTGAGCGTATGTCATATGAATCGGGTCGTAAACTCTGCCTCTCTTAGGCACTTGATTTTCCCGAGCAGCAATGCGTTGGAGAGCATAATTCACAGCTCTTTGTCGTCCATGAGACATATAAGGCTTATCAACCTTTGGCACAGGTTTCACGGGCACATGTTCCACAGGCACAAGTGGAACAAGCATCTTTATTGCGGCTTCAGGTAGCTGGTCACCCTCCTTCCTAAGCACATTCTTTAACACTTCCATAATCAGGCCCACTTGGGTCTTCAGCTGATTGTTTTCCTCTTTGAGCGTCTTCTGCTCCAGACGCATCTCTTGCATGTCTCTCATCATCTGCCCTAGTTGGCTTCGAACTTCAATCAATTCAGCCTGATTCTGTTCCATAACTCTGAGAGGATTCCTACAACAAACTGATTTGAACAGGAAATAAGACCCACGGTTCTGAGATACCTGTTATGTGAGAATGCAATGCAGAAAGCAAACACATATTCAACAAGACAAAGAGAAACCCAAGCTATAAGCGCAGAGATAAACACATCACACAAGTATGCAAAACCAATCAAGAGCAACACATAAGCGCAAATGAGTACGAATACAGTGACCTCAGCCAACAAGCCTGGTGATGGTCAGCAAACAACAATGCACAAAAGCTACAATAGGTCAGCAGAGAAAATAGATGCGACACCTGGCACAGAAACCTCTAGCAACTTCCTTCATATTCAAATGAGCTCTCAGTTTGTCATTCTTCCAAACACACACTTCCGGTGGAGTCTTCCATGACATTAGCTGACGACCCCACACAACTGGATGAAGGAGAATCATTAATTTGGACAAAACCCTGAGGCGTGATGAAGATCTTGTTAGAGTCTAACAGATTCTGAACTTGTCTTCTAAGCACCTTACAATCATTCGTTGAAAGCCCCTGTGCCCCAACATGGTACTCACAGCGGGCGCTGGCATCAAAACCTAGAAGATAAGGCGGGATCATTGGGTTAGTCTCTTTCGACACTATCAATCCACTTCTGACCAGATCTGGCAACAACTGACTGTACGACACTGGTAGCTGAGTAAACTGCCTTTCAGGTTTCTTTGGTCTTCGTTGGGCGTGCTGATGCGGTTGACGATGATATGACCATTGACTTGAAGCGTCTGAAAACTGAGCCTGAGATGCTAGAGATTCTGAGACAACATCACTTCCTCCTACCCATTCCTCTTGAGAACTAACAACTGATTCATTCTTATCAACTGGGATGTAAGGAGTATCTCGCGTATTTCCATTCTTGAGCCCTCTCTCAACAAGCTCTCCTACTCTTATCAAGTCTGCAAAGCTTTCATTTACACGACCGAATATTATGTCATAGTAGCGGCCTTCCAGAGTACCCACTAAAAGGTCAACCATTTCTCTCTCCAGAAGCGGTGGTTGAACACTAGCAGCCAATTCTCTCCATCTTTGCACATACCCTCTAAAGGATTCATTCTCCGCCCGAGATAACTCTTGCAAATGCACGAAACTAGGAGCCATATCCAGGTTGTAGTTGTACTGCTTCACAAAGGCATTGGCTAAATCTGACCATGATTTGATGCTATCACTCTTCAATTGTATGTACCAATCCAAAGATGCTCCGGTCAAACTATCTTGGAAACAGTGAATCATGAGCCTATCATTGGTGACATGTGAAGTCATTCTTCTGCAGAACATAACCAAATGTAGCTTTAGACAACTATCCCCTTTGTATTTCTCAAAATTGGGCACCTTGAACTTCGGAGGCAACACGAGGCCTGACACCAAACACATGCTCGAAGCATTCAGATCAAGAGTATTCTTATTCTTCAGAGCAGCCATCTGATCTTCCAACAACTAAAGTCTTCTCGTATACTCAACAGCCTGTGGGTTCTGAACATTAACCTGTGGAACAACTCTTAGATGTGGAACAATCCATGGAGAAGGGACAATCCTTGGAGAATCTGGCATGGAGAAAGTGAAACCTTGATACTCTGTGTCATCAAGAGAAGACGGGCCTCTGACAAGGGTTTGCACAGGCTAAGCAACATTGTTCGTCGGAGTTCTTTGCATGTTATTCTCTCCTCTATTCATAGCTGTTATGGCTTCCATGAACTGACCCAGCTGGTTCTTCAACAATTCAAACTCCGCCCGAGTAACAACCAAGTTCTTCTCTCCTGTGTCCATGATCCTTCCAGAAGCTAACTCAAGTCCAATGCGAATATCGAGAAATCAACTGACGAAGTGGACAAAAGACGGGTAAGCTCCCTGTTCTGGCTGAGGATGGATATGTAAAAATGAAATGCCAATGCAAACAGAAATGCAAAATGCAAATGCACACACAAGGGATCAAGCTCGCTGCCGTAGCTTGAAAATAAACAAGAGTTTGTGTCGCTACTGCGAAAATCGGCGCCGGATGAACAGAAGAGTCGCCACCGTGCGTTATTTATCCCAACGGAGGGAAAGGAAACGCTCGAGGTAAACCTACCGCAAAGACGGGAAAGGAATGGTCATCGCAACCAAATCCTGGATTCGGGAGTCGGTTACGCAAGGGGAAGGTATTAGCACCCCTCACGTCCGTCGTACTCGACGGGATCCACGCTTGTTTTCGGGTATGGATTGTTATTCTATCTAAACTAAGGGTTAAGGGTTAAAAAGAAAATAAAATGACTCGGCAAAGTATCGCACTTTATGCCTACGTATTCCCGTCTGGAACGAGAAATCAGAGTCAACGTAGTTCGCCTACCTACGGGAAAGGAGGGGAAGGTTGCTCGCTAGGATATCGCATCCTATGCCTACGTACTTTCATACAGCATGAAAGATCAGAGCAAACGTAGTTCGGGCCACGTACGACACAAGTTTGTTTTGATTGTTTTTATTCCTTCTGAAAAAGGGTTTTCCTGATTAACAGTCCAAGCGGACAAAAAATGACGTTTTGATGAGTTCACATTCTTTTACGGAAGAAGTGTCTTTTATTGTGTTTGACATATTTATTGTGTTTTTCTGTTTGTTTTGAGAAAGAAGATACAGAACTCTAACCTACGGTTGCAAAGGGAATCAAACTAACCTAATGTTGTCATGCATGGGTTAAGACCTAATGTCTATCATGCTCCTCTCTTGCGCAGAGAGAAACAGAGATCCTAAGGGAATAGACGGAAACAGAAACAATGGCACATATATACAGTAAAGCAGTAAAATGCATGGATGCAGCAATACAAGCGAGGCAAGGGAGTCCCACTCAACCTCGAACCTAGAAAACAATAGGCAAAAGTGAACAGAATTCACTTTCAACCTAACAGGTTAAACAACAAACAATACAGTCAGGAAAATTCAAACAATACATCAAAAATAAACAGCAAAAATAAACAGCCACAGCAGCTCTGCATCAACATCTGGCTTCAGATCATCTCCAACAGCTACAAGCTTCAGCAAGCATCAATCTCCATCTCCACAGCCTTCAAGCAAGGTATTGATTATCAGTCTTCAGTCTACAATGGCCTTTCTTCAAGTCTCAATCTCCAAGCTGAGGAATCAATCACAAGAGTGAATGAATGTTAAACAGTAAACTGCCTACCAAGGGTGGCTCATTAACTGTTAACATTATACAGACAATTTTCCCTCAAAAGTTCTATCTTTCAAATACATTCACTGATCCTTCCAAAGGAAGGAGGTGGATATTTGAAAGAGACTTTGAATCATAGAGAAAGAATGGATGCAGACAAGGCATTCCATATTTGAGAATCAAGTTTTCTGCTCTAGAGCTTTGCCTAGCCCCTAAACCCTATACTCCTCAACAGCTGCCAGCAAAGGTTGCTCCTCATCAACTCTGGAAGTTGGTCTTCAATCTCTTTGATCTCCAATGGCTTCATCATCACAAGTCTTCAGCTCTCCCAATCCCTAAAGCAATCCCAATACCCCACACAGATAGAATAATAAACCCTAAAGAGGGCACACCACACAGTCAAACAAATACAGACAGTATACTAATAGCAGTAGGGGAATCCTAATAATTTTTAAGGGATCTATTAACTACCCATAATCCCTATAGCCCCATACCCCAAAGATTCAATCTACAACTCCTAAGGGAAATGATTCAATTCTCCTATGTTATCTCCTAAACCCTAGTTTTGGTCATGGTATTCACACCTAAACAAATCACCTAAAATTAAGTCCTAAAAATATGAACTAAATTTTATGTACAAGATAAAGGTCTAAACTAATCAACCTAAAAAGAATGGATTAAAAATGTTAAAGCATTTAATCAAACCAAAATTAACAAATTCATGCATTAAACTAAATGATATTTACACCTATTTAAAAGAAAAATATGCCAAAAATATAAAAATAAAATGAAATATTAAATTTTTTATGTGATATTTTTCTTAACAAAATTATGAATAATGTGCAAAAAGAACCAATCAAAATCATGCATTTTTCTATTTTTTATGATTTTTGAAAGAATTAACATTTTTTGAAAGAAATTAAATGGGGAATTAAATGGATGAGGGTGCAACAAGTAATGAAACTCAGTTGAAAATAAAGGATGGGCCCAGACTGGGGGGCGCGCATAGCAAGCGCGTCTGGGCCCAATGACTCAGCAAACATAACAAAAATTAAAAAAACAATAAACGGTGCGAATAGCGAATTATCTAGTTCATTATGGTTTTGGGCCTGATTGGGAGGGTGTTATTAGCAAACAATCTTTGAGCCCAGTCTGAAATAATAAGTGAAACGGTGCGTATTGGCTTTTAAATCTCCCTCCGTTTTTTCTTTAAATCAGGGCCATTGGATTTAGTCTCAGGTCAAGGTCAAACAAGCAATCATGTGGCTCTGGGGTTGTCTTCAACCTTAGAAACCCTAGGGTTTCTGAAACTCATCACCTTGCACGAGTTTTACACCTTTCTGTTCTCCCTCGTCTCTCCATGGATTCACTCGATGCAAAGAGCAAAGTTGCTCTAAATTCTTCCCTCTACACAGCCATGTCCATAATTCCTTCTAAAACTCAACCAATAATCAAACCCGATGAATGTAACAGCTTGGTTCCACCATGATCACCTGATATCAACTCTCTCAATTCTCTCCAATCTTTACCCTATCATAATCTACATCTTATGCTGAGTAATCTGAACTATTGAGCCAATATTATAGGGCCATATCCTTGATGTTCTAAGCTCTAACAGAATTAGTGCACCATGATCAACCTCCATGAAACTTGTCCAAACTTACCAAAATCAATCATCTGACCTATCCTAACATTTCTATGCTAACAATTCTCTATGATCCTATCTAAATCATGCAATTCGAAGAGCAAACTTACCTGGTACAAATGATGAAAACAGGTGCTAAAATCCTTGGATCTGATGCTTGTGATGAGTGGAAAATGATTAGGGAACTTGATTATGAATTCTGTATGCAATGGATCTTGCTCCTAGTTCTTGAATCTTGCAATCACCAAAATCTTGCTTCTTGGAGGATTAACTTGAACAACACGAATCCTTCTTCAAATCAACCAAAATCTTGTGGAATTGTGATCTATGAATGATGGTGATGATGATCAAATCAAACAAAATGGAAATTGATGAAAGTTTGATGAAGTTTGAGAGGTTTTGCAAAAATGGAAGAATTGTGTATAACTTGTGTTTTGAACAAAGTGATTCACCAACTATGGCATGGAGTTACTTCATTCAATATATAGATGAGAATAGAAAGCCCTAGAAGTTTGTAGAACCTTCCCATGCACAATTTCCCTTGGATTTGGATTATGTAACTTCACTTGTAAGTAACCATGCATAACTTTCAATTCTTGAACCAAACTCAAAATTCTACTTTTGCCAATATTCGCAAAATGATTTTTCCAATCAAAATGACCTATAATTTCATCCCATTTGGCCAAATTATGAAAAATCTCAATTTTAGGTCATTTTTTATTCATTAAATTCACCAATTTTGAAACCTTGAGCTATGAGCCTTTCCAATCTTTCATGGTCACTTTTCTAGACTCAAAATGTCATTTGGAGAAAGTTTGATGTTGTGAAGTTTTTCATTTGAAGCTTCCTTGTATGAGTTTTGGGCATAGGCTTGAAATGACCTGTAATTCTCAGATGACCAAAATACCCTTTGCTTGCCAAGACCATAAGTAGAGTTCCACAAATAATATGAAGGCATACCATACCATTCTAGAAAGCTAAGACAATAAGGAACAACTCTTATGTTGACCATAAATTCATTTGAAATCTCCTTGAGGGGTAAAAATTGCTTGGAAGACAAGTAACGTTCACAGACAAAATTTCAGATACCTCAGATGACCTGTAACTTGCAAGGACCATAACTTGAGTTCTATAAATCTCCTAGATGTCTTCCACCACTCAAAATAAAGGTATTGAGATACTCTACAAGTTTCATGTTGGCCAAGGATCCATTTGAAGCTTGCATTTTGACTTATCTTGCTTGGAAATTTGACCTAAATTAGGGGATTTTACACAGAAACCCTAATTTAGGAACTCCTCTTCTCTTTGATTTCTCTTGATTTCTTCTTAGCATATCACCATATCCTTATCCATATGTAAAATTATGAATCCTAAATCTCTCCAATAGCCCTTAATGCCTTTCAATCAATCAATTGACCTGGAGTTGACCCGGGGTTGACCCAGATGAAACCCTAGTTGACTGTCTTCAACTGCAATTCTTGTGATCATATCAGTGACTTGCCTCCTTCTCCAAATGACTTTATAAGTCTCCCATGATGCCCACATACTCTCCATGCTCAATCCACAGCTCACAATTTCTTTGATGATCCTCAGATACCCTCAGGATAGGAGATAGACTCAATGCTTGATCCACTGACTTCCCAGCTTTCAAATTCTTTCTGATGACTTGAATGAGATTGAATTAGAATGATAACCTCTTGATAGGCTCCTAGAGATGAGAATAATGCTTGGTCCCCTGTTGGAAGACTTGCTATGCTATGCTATGCAGATGATTAGACTATGTACATGACTCTATATGCAAATGCTAATGCAATTGAAACATAAACCCAGGTGAATAAGGTTGAGCAAATTTTAGGGTGCAACAGCTGCCCCTATTCAAGCGACTTGGACCCGATTGGGTGAAGAGAGAACGGCCTTCAAACATTCGAGGTACGAGACAGTTGAATACTAAGAACCCGGAAATTTGCCAACCGCAGAAATAAACTGCACCACTGCTTGGAGAACGACATCCGCCAACTGAATCTAACTGTTTATAGCAACCCCCTGATCTCGTGCTGGGGATCATTTTCATCAGCCTGAAAAAGATTCGATCATCGCGAGATAGAACTTTGTCCACGTTAGGACGCCTGTTTCGTTAACATAAAGAAACATCAACTAAAGCTTGTCCACGTTAGGACTCCATCTGTCGTCAACTCGAAAAATCTCGGCAACTTCGCTGGGGATAATTCGTCTGCACTTCATCAGAAATAAATCGTCCACGTTAGGAATAAACTCTTCCACGTTAGGAATAACACCATCCACGTTAGGACTCATCTCTTCTGTATCTGTCCACGTCAGGACTAAACTCTCTAGGTTATGAATACATCGTCCACGTTAGGACTCACCCTTCCACGTAAGGAATGCATTTTCTTTCCATCTTATGAATGACGTCTTTCCACGTAAGGAAACCAACTTCTTTTCTGAATCTGTCCACGTCAGGACTAAACTTTCCACGTAAAGAATACTTCTTGATCTGTCCACGTAAGGAATAAACTTCTTCTAACTCTGTCCACGTCAGGACTAAACTTCGTCTGGATCTGTCCACGTTAGGACTATATTCTTCCACGTAAGGAATGCCATCTTAATATGTTCACGTAAGGACTCCAATCTTTCCACGTAAGGAATACAATCTTTCCACGTAAGGAATCAATCTTTCCACGTAAGGAATGCCATCTTTTCACGTAAGGAAACGATCTTATCTTTCCACGTAAGGAATCAATCTTCTTTCCACGTAAGGAAACCATCTTCTTTCCACGTAAGGAATCAATCTTCTTTCCACGTAAGGAATGCCATCTTTCCACGTAAGGAACCCGTCTTCTTTCCACGTAAGGAATCAACCTCTGTATCTGTCCACGTTAGGACTAAACTCTTCCACGTTAGGAATACATTTTCTTTTGATTTGTCCACGTAAGGACTCCCATTTCGTCTTGATTTGTCCACTAAGGACTCACCTCTTGACTCGCTGAGGAAATAAAACTTGTCCACGTCAGGACTTACGCATCTTCGACTTGCTGGGGAAATAAAGCTCGTCCTCGTCAGGGCACACACTTCGCCAACAACACGAAGAAGGATAAATTTGTCCACGTCAGGACTCTCGTATCTTGTCATCACGAAGAACTATAAACTTTGTCCACGTCAGGACGCACATTTCACCATTACGAATAAAGATATCTGCCGGAAATAAATGGTCCATGTCAGGACACCAACACGAAGAGTAATCAATTTTGTCCACGTCAGGACTTCACCTTCAATCAATACGGAGGCATCAAATCTGTCCACGTTAGGACTAACACACCTTATCGACCCGGGGGAACAACTCTGTCCACGTTGGGACCCCCCACTTCTCTAGCACGAAGAAATCCCGTCAATAATATTGTTCGCGTCAGGACTCATTTCTCCATTGGTCCCGACCCACAAACTTCCTAGCACTGACGTGACAGCGACTTAGGGGCGGACTCCATTGGGGATATTTGAAAACCAAACTACCGGACGCCTGTTCTGATAACCGGCGGCAGCCTCTGAAATTCTGATTCATGAAACCCTTTGATGACAAATAACTCTGCTTGGGGACAAGGAGATATTCATCCTGGTAACTCTGGCGGGGAAAACAAGAGAAATTCACACAAACAACTCTGTTCGGAAACAAAGAGAACTTCATCATGATAACTCTGTGGGGAATAATGCCAAAGCTGACACTATCATTGAATGTCTCACGTCGAGATCCTGAATGTTTGGTAATTCGTTTGAGCAAGAGCTCCTTCAACCTGCATGAGAAACAATACTTGAACGCAAACGGTTAGCCAACCTGGTTTATGTTTCAAAATGCATATGTTTGACACTGACGCAATGCTCCATTCGACATGGAAATGCTACACGTTTTTATTTGGTGGATGCAAGTATGACACTATATGCCAATGCAAATGCAAACTCGAACTGCTAAGATACAAAAACTGCCTCAGCAAAATAAATGCTAAAGATAATGCCAACTCCGCTGGGGATAGCCAGGTGCTACAGAATTATTCCAGCAAAATAAATGCTGGAAGAGTGAAGTCGACTCAGCTGGGAAATTGGGAACTCAATACCAATCACCTCATTGAAGCAACACCCTGCTGGGGAATATAACCCTGCTGGAGAATAACAGATGCGCCTGGTATGATTGAACTTCTGCTGGAGAGTGAACCGGGTGTCCCACGGTATTCTGGCAAAATAAATGCCAAGGCGCCCCACCAACTCTGCCGGGGAGAGTCTTAATCTTCGAGTTCCACTGGGAGGAATGAAAATACTTGCTGAAAAGAGAACTCCGCGGGGACGGAATGATTCTCTTGGGAAAATCAACTGACTCCGCGAGAGGAGAGTAACTGACCCTGCGGGGAAAGGTAAACTGTCTGAATACAGCTCACAAACATTAATCTTCTGCGGCTAAACCACTCTGCTTGAGATGCACTGTCTGAATACAGCCTTCAATCTTGGAACCGCCCAAACTCTGCCGAGGATAAACGACTTTGCTGGAGGATTTCTTTTAGATAAGCTACGACTAGCTGGGGAATTCGATCCTTCTTCCGTAAGGAACATTGCTATCTCAGAAACACGACCTGCATGGGGATCGAGTCTTTCGTTACTGCAATCTTTTGATCATCCTCTTCATCTGGCTATGAATCCTGCAACAACACAAACGAGACAAGACAAGTCTACGCAACCAATTTATTCAGGTTAGCGTTAGTGACATTATTTTCAGTTAATTCAAAGTTTTAGCAATTGTTGGCAAGGGCTAGTGACGTTATGCACATGCTAGTTTCATCAAACCTAGGCGTCTTATCATGCACAAAACAGTAAAGAACCAGCATCAAATACTGAATAACATATTTTATTGATTGGGCCCCTGAATGGGCGGAGTTTTTGTACACGGGATGTAACTCCTGCAAAGAGGAAGCTACGCATAACAAATATACAAGTATGCACAAGAAGCATAAATATATTGACAAATTAAAGTTGTACACATGTCGGCAACGGGATGCAGACGAACACCACGAACTGATCCTCCTATGACTCGCCCGACTCTAATGCTTTCCCGGTATCCACACTTCCGAAGAGATTGTATCTAATAATCGACCCCTCGAATATATTCTCCCGCACCAAAGCTCAATGCAGTATCAAATTCGGACCGCAATCATTTGCTTTTCAAATCCCTAACTTTTGCGTGAACCGCCCTTTACGGGTTTTCAGTTCACCGGGATACCCCTTTTTGCCGAAGCCGCCCAGTGTAGGTTTTCAACTTCGCGGGTGTACATTTTTTCCAATTTTATCCCTAACTTTTGCCCAAACCTTTCATTCTGTTTTTGGTTCGCCAGGATGCCCCATTTTTGCCTGGACTCTCTTTTTTCTGTCCAGCGGGTCAATTTTAAGCAAAGTATTTTTTAACTGCGTCCGAATTCACAGGTGACGTAAAGTCTTCACCGTCCATGGTGGACAACAATAAAGCTCCTCCTGAAAAGAATTTTCTGACAACGTATGGCCCTTCGTAGTTGGGGGTCCACTTGCCCCTGTGATCTGCCTGTGGCGGGAGAATCCTTTTCAGCACAAGGTCGCCCGTCTGAAAGCTCCGAGGATGTATCTTCTTATCATATGCTTTCTTCATTCGGCTCTGGTACAAACGACCATATGCTAGAGAAGCTAGCCTCTTCTCATCCATTAAACTCAGTTGGTTCAACCTGTCTTTTACCCATTCTGCCTTATCTAATTGGACATCTCGCAATACCCTCAGAGAAGGGATCTCAACTTCCAGTGGTAGCACTGCTTCCATTCCGTATACCAACGAGAACGGGGTTGCCCCGGTTGATGTGCGTACCGTCGTACGATAACCGTGCAAAGCGAAGGGTAGCATCTCGTGCCAATCCTTATAGGTCACCACCATCTTTTGAACGATCTTCTTTATATTCTTGTTGGTCGCTTCAACAGCGCCATTCATCTTGGGTCGGTAAGGGGAGGAGTTGTGATGTTCGATCTTGAAATTCTGACAGAGCTCCTTTATCATTTTGTTATTCAGGTTTGAACCGTTGTCAGTGATTATCCGCTCTGGGATCCCATATCTGCAGATGATATCTCTCTTGATGAACCTGGCCACCACCTGCTTAGTCACATTTGCGTAAGACGCCGCTTCCACCCACTTGGTGAAATAATCGATTGCTACTAGGATGAACCGGTGCCCATTAGAAGCCGTCGACTCGATCTTTCCAATCATATCGATTCCCCACATCGAGAATGGCCATGGTGATGACATCACATTTAGAGGACTCAGAGGCACATGGATTTTATCAGCATAGATTTGGCACTTGTGGCACTTCCTCGCAAACTTGAAACAATCAGTTTCCATAGTCAGCCAAAAATAACCTGCCCGCAGCAGCTTCCTCGTCATGGCATGCCCACCAGCATGCGTACCAAATGTACCTTCATGTATTTCCTCCATGAGCAGCTTTGCCTCTCTTTCATCTACGCAACGCAACAACACCAAATCGTGATTTCTTCTGTACAAGACACCATCCGGATTCAAATAGAAATTACCCGCTAATCTCCTCAGAGTCTTCTGATCTTGACTGGATGCCCCAGCCGGATACTCTTTATTCTTCAGGAAATTAAGGATATCAAAATACCACGGTTTGCCATCAGATGCCTCATCAATAGCAAACACGAAGGCAGGTCTATCAAGCCGAGAGATAATGATTCGGGGAGCCTCGTTCCAGAAGTTGACTTTGTACATGGAAGACAAAGTGGCCAGGGCGTCATCCATCTGATTTTCTGCCCTCGGTACATGATGCAATTCAACCTTGTCGAAGAAAGGCAACAATCTCCTTGCATAACTCATGTAATGTATTAAATTGGGCTGACGTGTCTCCCATTCCCCTTTTATCTGATTCACCACCAGAGCTGAATCTCCGTATACGTCCAGATATTTGATTCGCAAATCAATGGCTTCTTCAAGCCCCATGATACAAGCTTCGTATTCGGCTTCATTATTGGTAACTGCGAAGGTCAATCGAGCAGTAAACGGAATGTGCGACCCGTGTGGAGTGGTGATGATTGCCCCTATTCCGCTACCGTAAGCGTTCACAGCCCCGTCAAAGATCATCTTCCATTTGGAACCCAATTCTGGTCCTTCGTCTGGCAACGACTCTTCACAGTCTTTCATCTTTAGGTACATGATATCCTCGTCAGGAAAATCAAACCTCATCGATTGGTAATCTTCAATAGGCTGCTCTGCCAGATACTCAGACAACACACTTCCCTTTATAGCCTTTTGCGAGACGTACTGGATGTCATATTCAGTCAAGACCATCTGCCAACGGGCAATTCTCCCTGATAACGCCTACTTTTCGAATACATATTTGATAGGATCCATCTTCGAGATGAGCATGGTTGTATGATTCAGCATGTATTGCCTCAAACGCTTGGCGGCCAAGGCTAGCGCGCAACAAGTCTTCTCCAGCATTGAATATCGAGATTCACAATCTGTAAATTTCTTACTCAAGTAGTAGATCGCGTGCTCTTTTCTTCATGTCTCGTCGTGTTGACCGAGAACACAACCCATGCTTCCCTCAAGAACTGTCAAATACATAATCAAGGGTCTCCCTGCCACTGGGGGTATCAAAATAGGAGGCTCCTGCAAATACTGCTTTATTTTATCGAACGCCTTTTGACAATTTTCGTTCCACGTTACAGCTTGATCTTTCTTCAACAGCTTGAACAATGGTTCACACGTAGCCGTCAGGTGAGATATGAACCGGTCGATGTATTTCAACCTCCCTAAAAACCCGCACACCTCTTTCTCTGTTTTAGGCGTCGACATCTCTTGTATCGCTTTTATTTTTGCAGGATCGACCTCTATTCCTCTTTCGCTTACGATAAACCCCAGCAGTTTACCCGATCTCACCCCGAAGGTGCACTTGTTAGGGTTCAGTCTCAGCCTGAACTTCCTAAGCCTTTTGAATAACTTCAGCAGATTCACCAGATGCTCTTCCTCCGTCTGGGATTTGGCAATCATATCGTCAACATAAACTTCGATCTCTTTATGCATCATATCATGGAAAAGAGTCGTCATTGCACGCTGATACGTTGCCCCAGCATTCTTCAACCCGAAGGGCATCACTCTATAACAAAATGTTCCCCAAGGCGTTATGAAAGTAGTCTTCTCCATGTCCTCTGGCGCCATTTTAATCTGATTATAGCCCGAGAAGCCATCCATGAAGGAGAATACGGAGTATTGAGCAGTGTTGTCAACTAGCACGTCGATATGCGGAAGTGGAAAATCATCTTTCGGGCTCGCTTTATTTAAGTCACGGTAATCTACACACATTCTCACTTTACCCTCTTTCTTTGGCACTGGTACAATGTTAGCGACCCATGAGGGATATTTTGTCACAGCCAGGAAACCAGCGTCCCACTGTTTTTGAACTTCTTCTTTGATCTTCACTGCCATATCGGGTCTAGTTCTGCGAAGCTTTTGTTTAACCGGCGGGCATTCTTCTTTTAACGGCAGACGGTGCACAACCATATCTGTATCGAGCCCTGGCATATCTTCATACGACCAAGCGAACACATCACTATACTCTCTGAGCATTTCAACCAGTCTTCGCTTGATGTCGCTCTGCAGCGCGGCTCCTATACGAATATTCTTTTCAACCCCTTCCGACCCCAGGTTGATGATTTCGATGACCTCTTCGTGAGGCAGAATGACACGCTCTTCTTGCTTCACCAACCAAGACAATTCTTCTGGAACGTCACCATCTTCAACAACCTCTTCTTCGGCCTGAAATACCGGGTGTTCAAAGTCGGGACGAGTCATAGGTGGTTCAAGGATGTCATCTGAAAATGTGATCCTGCAAAAGGAATGGTTAAATGCTTCAAAATGCGTATAAAGCGAATAACCACGTTGCCATTTTATTGTAAAATACAAAACAAGAAAAACAGGGATCACAATATTTGCACATGAAAAAAAATGCCTTTTATTTAATGATAAACACGCAATGTTCATAACAGCACAACCCTAAGCAAATCATGATGCCCCAGGCAAGACACCAGATTGTTCAACAATTAAAAAAACAAAGCATTACTGTTTAAGAGTCACAGGAACAAGCTCCTGAATAGACCAGTTGCACAATCCTTGTCCTGACGTGCTTGGCTGAATCCAGGCATCCATATCACAGTCGCTGTCTCCTTCGTCGGACTCTGAAGCAGCGTTGATGGTTTCATGACATACTCCACTGGCATTGATGGTTATTGGTCCTCTGAAACGGGGTGCCCCCACAGCAGGTGTTGATGACGACGGTTGATATCCTAGCCCGAACCGGTCCATCTTCACAGGAATATCCAGCACTTTGCCCCAGCCCTTTGCTTCTCCTGTCTCTACTAGAGCTTGAGCTTCTTTATATGACGAGACAGCTATCTCCGACACTTTGCTCGGCCCGGGACCTTTGTCCTTGATGCGCAACCCTTCAAATGCCTGCCAGGGTGTTTCGTGAATCTCTCCATCGACCTCCACATATTTAAATGACGACAGATGGCTGACCAGGATGTCTTCTTCGCCACAGACTGTAACCACGCTGTCTCCTACCATATATTTCAACTTTTGATGCAGGGTAGACGTGACTGCCCCTGCGCCATGAATCCAGGGTCTTCCGAGAAGGCAGCTATATGCAGGATGGATGTCCATGATATAAAATTCAGTTGCAAACACCTCCGGCCCCACCTGTAGAGGCAATGTCATCTGTAATACCCCAAATTTTACCCTTACATTTAGTCAGTCATGGCGCATGACATTTCATGTTTTGCATCCATTAATCACTAACCAATCATTGAGCGTGATTTGTTTTGCAGGAATTACCCCTAGGGGCGTTTTGGTGATTTTGAAGCATAATTCGTAATTTCGGGCCCAATGGGGTTTTATTCCTGAGTCATTTATTTACGTGGGTTGATTATGTTAAGATATCAATTTGGTTTGGTTCAAGGCGATGCGAGGATCTGATCTGTGGAACATGGTTTTAACAAGAATTCATTCTTCTATCTTCCAGTTCATTTTAAAGGGAAAACAGTGAAAACTTCGACTGATTAATGGAACTTATTCATGTTGAAGGTATTAAGCTTATTATGCAAGATTGGATCGAATTAATTTCAACCTTTATTCAGGGATATTTGACTGGTGAGGTTTAATCGGAGGTTGAGGTGTTTGCAGCAAATTAAATCATGGAAAAGAAATTGAAAAGTGATTTTAATAGAATGTGTGAATTTTATTCATAATATTTTATTATTATTACAATTTGTAAAGAGAAAGTGAATTTGGATAGAACATTGGAAGTTAATTCATAATATCTTTATCATAATTTACAAAGAGGAAATAATTTGGATAAAAAATATTATTGAATTTATTCATAATACTTTTTATTACAAGTTACAGAAGAGAAATAAAAATTGCATTTCCTAAAGTTCTAAGTCATGTGGGCTTCGTGTTGATGCTTCGCGTTCGTCACTCGCTATCCGATTACCTGCACAATGAAAACAAAGAAAAGCGGAAGAAAATGTCAGGAGAAGTAATTTGACACTCTCAGAACATCGTCATCATCGAGTGCCGGGAGTGGCACAACCGAAGCTGCGTCCTACCCCCGTTACCGATCCGCGTCGTTGGCGTCAGATCAGGTAACATCTGTTCTTATCATACGGGACAGCTGAGAGATAAAAGAGATAAAAGAAGTGGGACTGATTCGATTTTTCCGTAATTGGATTCGCTTCAAAATCAAGCTGAGCACTAATTCCATCAAATAAATTAGAACACCATTCATCAAGTAAATAAGTTTTGGGACGCTATCAGGTAGATTCATGCTCAAGATGCCACCATCAGAAGGAGGTTTGAATTTAGGGGGCTGAAAGGAAGCATACCATTTGCATAAATTCACAAGACAACATCATTACCCCAATTTCCTAACAGAGTGTAAGGCCAAAGCTAACTGAGATGTGTCAAAAAAAAATCAACAATCAAAATATCAGAAAGACTGTGTTAAAGCCAAACAGGGCATCAAGATAGAGTCATCAAATTACACCTGCGAAGTGAGGTTGTAGGGTCATACTAAAATAAGCAGATAAGCTCACATAATCACAGTGATATGTCAGTTCAGATTGGGTCCCAAATGTGCAAAGCACATCGAAAAAACAAAGCACCAAGCATAGAGGGCTCAGATGAACATCACCGCCCCAAATTCGCAGCCTCCATCAGTTCACTAAAAGAAGAAGAAGAAAAGTGAGTGTGAACAGAGGCACAAAATCACAGTAGTTCGCTTCGATTCCACAAACGAACGGGGGAAGAATCAGAAGCCATTCACAAAACCAAGTGCAATATGGTTCGAATCAGAGACTAAAATGCCAAATTGAGATGGATGTGAATGTCTGCAAAATCCAAAACACTAAAAGTATCAGGGTTCGAACAAGGTATTACAGCCCATATCAGAAAACAAATCAGAATCAACAGCAACATCTGAAAAAATCATGACAAATGCCATCAGCCAAAGCAATCCACAATCGGACAAATCGAATGAATATCCAAGCCAGGCACATAGAATTCGAATCAGGGTCCTAAACTGAAACTCGTATCCAAAAGGTCCGAAAGAAAACTAGTTCATTCAAAGGGGAACCGCATCTGAAAATCCAGAAAATACAAGTCAATACTGGATATCCACAAATCAAAACGAATCCAGTTATCCAATTGAAATCAAAGCAAATCCAGATAAAATCAAAGCGAATCCAATCAGCATAAATCCGAAAAAGGAAAATCTCCAGTCAATCAAAGGATATCAATTAGAAAATCAAAGCAATTTGAGGCAAATCATATCTCAGTGAAAAATAACGCAAATCCAAGGCCCAAAAGAGAGTCAAAAGAGGAATTATAAAAGGGAACGATATCACCTGTGTGAAACCCTAGCGAAAAAAGATCCAAAGACGGCCACGAAGAGAACCAAGGAGTCCCATCAAAAAAACCGTGAATAAAGAACTGAGACCACCTTCAGAGCTCGTTCTCGATTGTCAACGAGGCCGCCTAGACTCAGAGGAAGCATATCCCTCATCATCGTCGCCGTAACCGACAGAAGCACCGCGAGGACGAAAAGAACCCACCGAAGGAGGTTCGCCGGCGCCGTTTCATTCAACGACGGGCAAACATCCGTTGAGGCTCAGATTTGCATCATCATCGCCTCGTTTGTTTACCGAAAGCCACCCACGGGATAAAACGTAAGCAAAAATAACACTATATCATCATTGTTTAACGTATTTTGTGTTGATTTCAGGAGGAGATATCGAGAGAGAGACAAGAATACGAGAGATGGAGGCAATGAAGGAGAAGAACGGCGCCGCGGAGAAGATATTAGGGTTATGAAACCCTAAGATACTCTTATTACCACTACACCTACCGGGTTGGGTCCGGGAGTGATGACCGGCCCAACCCCTTTTATTATTATTTTTTTTTACCTTTTTCTTTTTTTATAATTAGTTTCTTTATTAAACTTTTTTTAAAAAAAAACTAATATTGAAATTTGTTTTAATAAAATAATAATAAAAAAAACTTTTATATAAAATTAAAAAACCTTTTTATAATAATAAATAAAAACATTTTTTAAATAAATGTATTAAAATCCCTTTTTTAAAAAATATAATAATTAGGTTTAAATAGTTTTTAGGGTTTGAGTTGAATTAATATTAAGAATTTCATTGAAGATTACATCACAAAATAAAACCACAAAAAGATGCATAATTTCACTTCGTCACCATCTGACAATGCTGCCCATTAACGGTGTTTGCTCGTTTTGCAGTTTATTGCGTTTACCGTTATTTATTTCATTTTTATGTCGTTATCATTTCTGTAACTGCTCCTCTCATGTAACTTCGCGAACTTAACAATCGCTCTCTAATTTCTGCCTTTAAATTTCTGCCTGCATAGTTTAATTAGCATTTTATCTCTGTTTGCATGATTCGATTATCTCACACTTCCACCAATATTTAGTCACCTTGCACACCTCCGAAGGAATTAGGTCTAGCCGTTTGACCGCCATGTCAATAGTCCTCACCTTCAACCCTTACACCTTTTCAACCCTAAATTTTCATAAATGTCTCGCCGTGGACAAAATTACAGCTTTACCCCTAGCATTAGGTCAAAGAGCCGCCGCGCTCATTTTAGGGTTTCCCGCCGCGAAATCCCTAACCTAATTTAACCCTAATTACAATTTAACAATTCATAATATAGAGATCGGAGTTTCTACACTCCACGTAAGCGTGTCCTTAAGATGCGTTTATTCCCCTTGAGACCTTGACCACAGTCAAGAAGTCTCTAACCTCCCTTTTGAGGGGAACTACGATTACTCTGATTCCACTCCCGTAAGGATACGTAGGCACAAGATGCGACGTCTTGCCGAGTAAACTTAGAATTAACCCCTTAGGTCTCTTTTCTCACTTCTAATCCTTTGTATATATACCTTAAGCAAGAATAATAAAGCAAAATAGTAAACATCTGAACAAAAGGTTCCTGTAGAGTACTACAGAAGTTTAGGGTGCTAATACCTTCCCTAAATTTAACCAACCCCCGAACCCTAGATCTTTCCCCGCATTGTGTTTACGATGCAAAATAGGTTTTCCCTCTTTTGACCTTTTCCTTCGGATAAATCAAAGAGCGGTTGTGAATTGAATTGCGATTCAAACTCATTAATAGTTTGTGATCCTATTTCCACCGCAACAGAAAATGGCGACTTCACTTGGGACTATTCTTAATTTTTGAGGGTTATCCCTAATTTGTTCATATTTATTGCTACTTGTTTTGTTATTTTGCATGTATATATTTGTGCTCTGGTTTGGGACTGTTCCTTGTGTTGTGAGATAAGTCCTACGCCCGGACTAGTGACATTATTATAGGATGGGGATATATTCGATGAGGCTTATAGGGAGTTGAATCCCAACCAAGCTAATTCGAGAATCACCGCTCAGTTGAGACCTTATCGAAAATGGTTCGGTTGAACGAGTATAATCGTGAAAACTTTTTCCATGGTCGATTGGAGTCTGTGATATTGGGAACCGTAGTACCTTTACACCACCTTGGCCTTATTTAGGACGTAGTGCGGGAGCTATGTGGGAGTAATCCTACAACGGTTGCTACGCGATACTACACTCAAAAGAGGTTCTCTTGAGAATATTATTAACCCCCGGGTCAATCGGAAGGTTGATAATATCCGAAAGATGGGCTGATGACTTTGGGCACTTTTTAGAACCTTGTTCGGCAGGTACAACTAACCTATAGTACACTCCTTTTGGGGATGGGTAGACCTTAACTCCACTCATGACTTTTAACCTAGGGTTTTGTGTATTCATGTGCATGGCATCCATAAAGCATCCCATTGCATTGTATTTCATGGAATTCAAACATCATTTATATCGCGGGATAAAATAAAAAATGAAAAAAACAAAAAAATTTTTTTGGTACCCCACGACATTCGTAAATGCTTGAATTCCATGAAATCTTCATTTGCATTCGCGTCATAGCATCATATACTTTCTTGCATTGCATGTGTCTTCCGTTTTCTCATGTTCGGTTCTCTCGCCTTCCAGTTTCGTCACCCTGAGTCCTCGGCACCAGTACAACACTAGAGCTCAAACTCGGAAGAGAATGGAGGATCAGACAAAAGAGATTGATCGCCTTAGCAACGAACTTGAAGACCTGCGAGGGGGTATGTGGCGTATGATGGAATTGTTACATGTCATGAATGCTAAGATGGATACCCAGCCCACTGTTGTTTCCGAGATTACCGGCGTTACTGTGGACCCTCCACCGAATGTGACCGTAGCAAGGAACCCACCTTATGGTCTTGTTCCCGGTTTTGTTCCTCCTCAAGCCACTGTTCCGATTAATCAGCCTGTCCAGCAAGCCGTTCCTTTATTTTCTGAAGTTTCTAGGGGGGCTCCTATCTTTGCACCACCTGTTGTGCACACCCGTGTACAACCATATTTCAATGAGACAGTCTTTGATAATCTTGATGAGAGTGTTGAAGGTTATGAGAAACATGACAAGCTTCATGAGGAAGTAGACACTATCGTCCAGAGATTGAGAAAGGTAGAAGGTGATCAAATTTTTGGGACTGCTGCAAGGGACGTCTGTTTGGTCTCAGGTTTGGTTATTCCCCCGAAGTTCAAAACTCCGAACTTCGATCGCTATGAAGGTGCCACTTGTCCTAAGAGTCATCTGATCATGTACTATCGCAAAATGGCTGCCCATGTTGAGAATGATAAATTGATGATTCATTGCTTCCAAGACAGTTTGAAGGGTGCTTCTTCCAAGTGGTACTTAACTTTGGACCAGTCTCGCATTAAGAGTTTCCAAGATTTATCTGACGCTTTCATCAAGCATTACAAGTACAATATGGATCTGGCTCCTGACAGAAGACAGTTGTTGAGTATGTCACAAAAGAATTCTGAATCATTCAAAGAGTACGCTCAAAGGTGGAGAGAGATTGCTTCGCAAGTAGAACCTCCTTTGATCGAGAAAGAGTTAGCTGATTGGTTTGTCGACACGGTTCGTCCAGAATTTTACGAAAGGATGGTGGGTAGTGTGACTTCAAATTTCTATGACATCGTTGTTGTGGGTGTCAAGATTGAATTGGGTATGAAAAGCGGTAAAATGACAAATACTCATGGTGTTTCAAAGGATCAGCCGAAGAAACCTTCGTACAGCTCTCAGAAGAAGAAAGAAGGGGAGACTAATGCTATATCCTCTGGTAGACGAAGAGACCAATTCTATCAATATCCGCAAGGTTATTCTCAACCTCAAGGGTACCCAATCCAATATGCTCAACAACCCTATGTGGCAGCTGTTGCGCCTTCTTTCAATCAACAGGTTCCTATGTATCAACCCATGCAACAATCTCCTGTTTATCCGCCTCCTAACTATCAACAAGCGCCCAACGCTGCTGCCCATCAACAGCCAAAGAATCCGACTCCTCGCCAGAATGTTCCGAACAAGAGACAGTATAAACCTTGTCCGCCGATTCCAATGACTTTCACCGAGTTGTATCCTTCATTAGTCAAGCAAGGTCTAATTACTACTCGAGCTCTGGGTCCGCCTCCTAATCCGCTGCCCGCCAATTACAACGCCGCCGCTCATTGTTTATTTCATGAGGGTGCGCCTGGTCATGATCTAGAGAACTGTTATGCTCTCAAAAACCTTGTCAGGGATCTATTGGAAAAGAAGATTTTGTCGTTTGAAGACCCTCAACCGAATGTTAAGAAGAACCCTTTTCCTAACCATGAGAGTGTTAATGCCGTTAGTGCTGATTCTGAGGAAGGTTATGTCCTTGATGTTGTTCAGATTAAGACTCCTCTTAAGATATTCCATTCGAAGTTGTTTGAAGTCGGTCTGGTAGATACTTCCCATGTTGCATGCGCAAGTTGTGAAGCCAGTATTAAGGGTTGTATGTTGGTTCAGAATGATGTTCAGAGGTTGATTAACGAGGGTGTTTTACAAGTGACAAGCCAAGCCAAGAAGGATGAAATCGCTGTGGTTGAGCCTGTCTTCCATCAGCCTGAATCAAAGGGTAAGGTACCAGTGTTTAATCTGTCAGGGGCAAGTGCTGCCAATCCCGTGTTCGATATACCAAAGTCGTCTATCCCTGAGACGAATCAGCCTAAGCCTATAATTATTCGAAAACCAAGTCCGTTTCCTTTCAGTGATCCTAAAGCTGTACCTTGGAAATATGACGTGACGATGATTGACAAGGAGTCTGGGAAGGTTATTCCAAATGAAGAGGTTAAGGACATTGTGACTAATATCGCAGAGGCAAGCAGGGTGACTCGCAGTGGCCGTGTGTATACTCCCCGTTTCAATGAGGTTCCACCTAAGGAAACAACTAATATCCCAGTGTCTGTCAAAGACAAAGGTAAGGGAGCCGTTACGAATGATGAAGATGCTGAGTTTTTGAGGATCATCAAGAAAAGTGACTATAAAGTTATCGACCAACTTCATCAAACTCCTTCCAAGATTTCGATTTTATCTCTGTTGATGAGTTCACCCGCTCATAGGATGGCCTTGCAGAAAGTTTTGACTCAAGCACATGTGGATCAAGATATCAGCACCAGTCGGTTTGATAGTGTGATTGCCAATTTGACCGCATGTAACACCCTTAGTTTCAGCAACGAAGAGTTACCAAAGGAGGGCCCGAATCATAATCGTGCTTTACATATATCAGTGAAATGTCAGGAGGACAATTTAGCGAGAGTGCTAGTGGACACCGGCTCTTCTCTGAATGTTCTACCCAAGAGGGTTCTTGATAAGTTGGTTTTCAAAGAGACTGTGTTGAAACTTACTCCTTTGATCGTCAAGGCTTTCGATGGTTCTCGCCGGTCGATAATGGGGGAGGTTGAGCTTCCTGTCCTGATTGGTCCGCAAGTTTTTAATATCACGTTTCAAGTCATGGACATTAATCCCAATTACAGCTGTTTACTTGGAAGGCCATGGATTCATGCCGCTGGGGCAGTAACCTCAACGTTACATCAAAAGATGAAATTCGTGATCAATGAAAAGTTGGTTATTATACACGGTGAGGAGGATCTGATGGTCAGTAACCTGTCTTCTTTCCGTTACATCGAGGCTGATGAGAATGCTTTGGAAGTCTCCTTTCAAGCACTCGAGATCGCCAATGCTGTTCTATTAGAAGTCGAAGAGACAGTGGGCCAGGGTAATCCATCTTTTGCATCTCTGAAGAGTACCAAATCAACAATTGGCAGGGGCATTCCGGAAGGTTGGGGAGAGGTAATTGATGTCAAGACCAAGACTGATCGCTTTGGGTTGGGTTACAAACCAACTCAGAATGGAGCTGCCACAACTGTCGAAGGGCGTCCGAAGATTATCCAAGAGGTATTTGTCAGCGGAGGTTTCCAAGTCAATGCCGTCAGTAACTGTGAGGAAGATGAAGATCTGAGCGACCTGGTGTTTAAGGGTGATGCAGCTTTGAACAACTGGGAGGCCGTAGAGATCCCTGTTATTTTTCCATTGTCAAAGTAATTTTAGCATTTTTCATTTATGTTTTCAAATAAAGATCCGTAGCTCTGCCCAAGGCTATAGGGTCGTTTTTGTTGGGCCACCTTTCATTTTTAAAGGGATATTAATAAAAGGCATTTTGTTCAATTCCACTTTGGTTCATTTGCGTTTTTCGTGTCCACCTTTTAAAAATGAAGTTGGCAATCTTTTTCAAAAAAAAATAAGACAAAAAATAGCATTTCATTTCTTATCTTACATATCTTCGAGCATTTTAATTAAGTAAGCCTTCCATCATGCAGAGACATCGCAAACCTTGTTGTATCCAATGACTTTATTGACACTCCTAACTGGGATGCACCCATCAATCAAGCTGAAGACGAGGGTGAAGAAGATTTTGAAGTACCCGCTGAACTGACAAAATTGATTGAGTACGAGTACACAGAGTTTCAACCGCATAAAGAGCAGGTGGACTTGATTAATCTTAGTACAGATGACAACAAGAAAGAGGTCAAGATTGGTGCAATGCTTGGGACAGAGGTTAAACAGAGGCTGATTGAGTTGTTAAAAGAATATATTGATGTGTTTGCGTGGTCGTATCAAGATATGCCTGGTCTAGACACAAATATTGTTGTTCACAAGTTGCCACTTAAGCCAGATTGTCCACCTATCAAACAAAAGCTTTGAAGAACAAGACCCGACATGGCTTTGAAAATTCGAGATGAGGTTAAAAAACAGTTAGATGCAGGTTTCTTGGTGGTTGCAAAATATCCAGATTGGGTTGCCAACATTGTGCTAGTGCCCAAGAAAGATGGTAAAGTTAGGATGTGTGTGGATTACAGGGATCTGAACAAAGCAAGTCCGAAAGATGACTTCCCTTTGCCACATATCGATACACTTGTAGACAATACAACCAGTTTTGCATTGTTCTCATTTATGGATGGTTTCTCTGGCTATAATCAGATCAAAATGGATCCCGATGATTGAGAGAAGACTACTTTCATTACTCCTTGGGGAACCTTTTGCTACAAAGTCATGCCCTTCGGTTTGAAGAACGCAGGGGCAACTTACCAACGCGCTATGACAACTCTTTTTCATGATATGATGCACAAAGAGATCGAGGTGTATGTGGACGATATGATAGCCAAATCTCAGAGTGAAGAGGAACATCTAGACCATTTGGTGAAGTTGTTTGAACGACTCAGGAAATATCAGTTGAAGTTGAATCCTGCTAAATGTACCTTCGGTGTCAGATCTGGAAAATTGCTTGGTTTTATTGTTAGCCAATGAGGGATTGAGGTAGATCCTGACAAAGTCCGAGCCATTCAAGATATGCCCGCTCCACGAACCGAGACACAAGTTAGAGGTTTTCTGGGGCGTTTGAATTACATTTCCAGGTTTATCTCTAACATGACCGCTACTTGTGAGCCGATATTCAAGTTGCTTTGTAAGGGGCAGGCGGTTGAGTGGAACCCTGATTGTCAGAAAGCATTTGAGAAAATTAAGAATTATTTGCAAGACCCCCCTATTCTGATTCCTCCCGTACCTGGAAGACCGTTGTTTATGTACCTTACTGTTCTTGAGAAGTCTATGGGTTGTGTGCTTGGGCAACATGATGAGACTGGAAGAAAGGAACATGCGATTTATTATCTGAGCAAGAAGTTTACCGATTGTGAAAACAGATACTCACCATTGGAGAAAACTTGTTGTGCGTTGGCATGGGCCGCTAGGCGCCTTCGGCAATATATGGTCTGTCATACCACATTGTTGATTTCTAAAATGGATCCGATCAAGTATATTCTTGAAAAACCTGCTCAAACCGGGAGGCTAGCCCGTTGGCACATGTTGTTATCCGAATATGACATCCAGTATATACCCTAGAAGGCAATTAAGGGTAGTATTTTATCGGATTATCTTGCAGATCAGCCAGTAGAAGATTATGAACCCCTTAAGTTAGACTTTCCTGATGAGGATATTTTGTTGATCAAGAGAGATTGTGAAGAGCCAGATCCGAGCGAAGGTCCGGAACCAGGTCTTTGGTGGAGGATGATGTTTGATGGTTCCTCGAATTTCAATGGGCATGGTATAGGCGCCGTTTTGATGAACCCAAAGGGTGGATTCACTCCGTTTACAGCCAGGTTAGACTTTGAGTGTACTAATAATGTCGCGGAGTATGAAGCATGTATTCTCGGCCTCGAAGCAGCCATTCACCTCCGAATCAAACTTCTCAAAGTAAGTGGTGACTCAGCCTTGGTTATTTACCAAGTACAAGGCAAATGGGAAATGAAGAATGAGAAGTTAATCCCTTATAAGGACTACATTGTCGAGCTGATTAAGTATTTCGACGAGATAGAGTTCGAGCATGTTCCTAGATCTGAGAATCACGTTGCTGATGCTTTAGCCATGTTAGCATCCATGTGGAAAGTTAAATTCGTTAATGAAGCACCTCTTATCCATATTGAACGTAAAGTTGAGCCCGCTTATTGTCAAGTAGTCGAAGAGGATGAGGTGGATGAAAAGCCTTGGTTTCATGACATCAAGAAATATCTCGTCAAGCAAGAATATCCCGATGGTGCTACCGGTCTGGACAAGAAAACGTTGAGAAGGCTGGCTTCTAAATTCTTCATCAGTAATGGTGTGTTATACAAAAGAAATTACGACATGGTTTTGCTCAGATGTGTTGATAAACGGGAAGTGGACATGTTACTGCAAGAGACTCACGAGGGGACCTTCGAAACTCATGCCAATGGTTATGCTATGTCCAAGAAGATGCTAAGGGCTGGATATTATTGGTTAACTATGGAAGCTGACTGCATCCAGTACGCTAGAAAATGCCATAAGTGCCAAATTTACGCTGATAAAATGCATGTGCCTCCATCGCCGTTGAATGTTTTGTCTTCGCCATGGCCGTTCTCAATGTGGGGCATTGACATGATTGGGGCGATCGAGCCGAAGGCTTCTAATGGTCATCGTTTTATCCTTGTTGCTATTGACTATTTCACCAAGTGGGTAGAGGCTGCCTCCTACACCAACGTGACTAAGCAAGTGGTTGCCCGCTTCATCAGGAAAGAAATTATCTGCCGTTATGGAATTCCAAGGCGGATAATAACTGACAATGGCACCAATATGAATAACAAGACTATGAAAGAGCTGTGTGACAGTTTCAAGATCACGCATCACAATTCTTCTCCGTACCGTCCTAAAATTAATGGGGCCGTTGAAGCTGCGAACAAGAATATCAAGAAAATCCTGCAAAAGATGGTTGTGACTTACAAAGATTGGCATGAGATGTTACCGTTTGCTTTGCATGGATACAGAACCTCAGTGCGAACTTCGACAGGGGCAACACCTTTTTCATTGGTGTATGGAATGGACGCCGTACTCCCCATTGAAGTAGAGATACCTTCTTTAAGGGTGTTGATGGAAGCTGAACTTGAAGAAGCTGAGTGGGTTCAAGACAGACTGGATCAGTTGAATCTCATCGACGAGAAACGCATGACAGCTATGTGCCATGGGCAATTATATCAGAAACGGATGAAAAGAGCATTTGATAAGAAGATTCGTATCCGTGAGTTCCGTCAAAGAGAGCTCGTACTCAAAAAGATCTTGCCAGTGCATAAAGATATGCGTGGAAAGTGGATGCCCAATTATGAAGGCCCATTTGTTGTAAAGACTGTTTTTTCCGGAGGGTCTCTGATACTTACAACAATGGATGGTGAAGAGCTTGCACATCCCGTGAATTCTGATGCAGTCCGAAAATATTATGCCTAAAAACCCGCTAAGTCGAAAACCTGCAAAAGGCGACTTAGGCAAAATTAAGGGTTGAAAAAGAAATAATAATAAAAAAACTCGCTAAGTTGAAAACCCGAAAGGGCGGCTTAGGCAAAAAGGAGCGTCCCGGTGGATTGAAAACCCGAAAGGGCGGTCCAGGCAAAAGTTAGGGACGAAGGCATTTCATTGCATCAGAAAACACCGGTCATCGCGAACACACTTTCCGCATGAGAGCCATTTTCCAGTTCGTTCATCCTCGTCCAAAGCAAGATTCTGGATTAGTCTTAGTTATTAATGTCAGTAGGTGCCGTTGGATTCAATGTAACCTTTTCCCATGTTGCCAATTTCAAAGCATAATCATCTGTGGAGCTATGCCCTCAGCAAGCTGCCATCCTTTAATAAAATATACCATTTTGTTACTTAATTTCCTTGGTGCATTACTCTTGTTTCTATTGTTATGCAAAATGCCATTTATTCTTAAAAATTTTGAAAATGAAAGGTGCTTTGGAAATTTTTAAAAACCGTTCTTCGAAAACGCAATCGAAAATATAAGAAATTACTTTGACTAGTGGAAATTTCGGAAGGATCTCTTCACTCCTCGAAAAATCTCATTGTTGCAGAAACACTTTTAAATCATTGCTCCGATACAATCCCCAGAGAGACTATAAGCTGACAACTTTTTCTTGGGTAACTCGAAAGTGTCTCTCAGGTTTTCTTCTCCCCATGTGAAGACGTGATACTGTGCACCCAAGAAGATTACCTTCTCCCCAGAGAATTCAGAACTTTAAAACCAGATTTGGTTCTACCATTGATCTTTCTTACCCATGATTGACGTATTGGTTGCCGAGGGCACAGGGTATCTCTGTCGAGATGTTTATTTCATCTCTCGTCCTGTCTCTAGTCTGTTTCGTCGGTATGCGCGGGGGCATAAGCATCACATGCCTATTTCATACACATACTCATTACATACTCATTTCATAACATCCTGCATATTTAACTACATAGACATTAACATACATTCACATTAACATATGCATCAACATATGCGTTAGCATTCACAGGTTCATTATGTTTCGCCACCATTGGTTGTTACCGCCGAGTAACTGGGTTCGTCCATTCTCTCCAAATAGATTGTCGGCCCTAAGCATAAAAATACATATGTGTTTCCAGTTTCCCCACAGAGCTCGATCCTCGTGGATGACGGTTACTTCAGCTATCTTTCCTCGCCAGGATAAGATATTTACCCTTCGAGTTCATTCCCTCGATGGAGTCTTGATTACCAGTCTTCTTTCTAGCTCGATCCTAGATTGAACCTCAGTATTGTCGGTTGTCGAGCCCAACCGGACGTGCATTTATTTTGCACCGTCTAATTTTTTTTCTTTCTCACCATACCTTAGCAGATATGCGACTGTTCTCGCCCGAGAAGCTTATCACTGTACCCGGATGTGCATTTACTTTGCACTATCTTTCGAGAATGCCAATCAACCAGTCCTTTACAGATACACGCCAGTTCCCGCCTGGAAAATCTATCAGTACATCTTACAGCATCGGTATGCAACTGTTCTCGCCTGAGAAGCCTATCGATATTACAATCTTACAGCATCGGTATGCGGCTGTTCTCACCTGAGAAGCCTATCATCGATCAGCAACAGTTCTCACAAGAGAAGCTTATCACAATCGATCAGCAACGGTTCTCGGTTAAGAAGCTTATCGTAACGTTCTTCAGCAACGATATGCAACAGTTCTCCGCCGAGAAGCTTATCGTCATTATCTGTTATCACCTCTACAAACAGTTCTTACATGAGAAGCTTATTATTGCCACTCTTGCAAATAAGCGACATTTCTCACCTAAAAAGCCGATCCTATCTTCGTTATGACTCGCAGCAAATGGCCATCTCCATTGAGAAGTTGGGCTTCCATTTTCCTTGTCGTCTTGAAGTATGGGGAGGTTTGAACCAAATCGTATTCAGGAGAGCACGATCTTGAAGTACGGGGAGGTTTGAGCGGAATCATATTCAGGAGAGCACGATCTTGAAGTATGAAGAAGTTCATTTACCCTTTAGTAAAAGAAGGAGCGGAATCATATTCAGGAGAGCACGATCTTGAAGTATGAAGAAGTTCATTTACCCTTTAGTAAAAGAAGGAGCGGAATCATATTCAGGAGAGCACGATCTTGAAGCATGAAGAAGTTCAGTTTATCCTTTAGTAAAAGAAGGAGCGGAACCATATTCAGGAGAGCACGATCTTGAAGTATGAAGAAGTTCGTTTATCCTTTAGTAAAAGAAGGAGCGGAACCATATTCAGGAGAGCACGATCTTGAAGTATGAAGAAGTTCATTTACCCTTTAGTAAAAGAAGGAGCGGAATCATATTCAGGAGAGCACGATCTTGAAGCATGAAGAAGTTCAGTTTATCCTTTAGTAAAAGAAGGAGCGGAACCATATTCAGGAGAGCACGATCTTGAAGGATGAAGAAGTTCGTTTATCCTTTAGTAAAAGAAGGAGCGGAACCATATTCAGGAGAGCACGATCTTGAAGTATGAAGAAGTTCATTTACCCTTTAGTAAAAGAAGGAGCGGAATCATATTCAGGAGAGCACGATCTTGAAGTATGAAGAAGTTCATTTACCCTTTAGTAAAAGAAGAATCAGAATCGTATTCCAGGCGCCGACCTTAAATATGAGAAGATTTATATATCAGATAAGCAGTAGCCTCTTTATTTGAGTGCTTATCCATTTTTGGCATGTAAGCCCCTTCCAACGATAAGTGACAGTTCTCCCTCGAGAAGCTTATCAGGGCATTTCCCATCAAAGCCCACTTTGGCATACAGCCGGTCCTTACCCTGTATATTTGATACGGATTTCCGAAAAGTCCGTCCGATCCCATCACGAAGGATAGTTTATAGAAGCTTGGATGTTATTCTTTGCTCAATGCTCCAGCATTCTGTAATCGATCTTGCAACCGTGTAGATCCAGTTATTATTAGACATTCCCAAGTGGAGGTCATCTCATAGGTGCCATCTCCATTTAAGGATCTTATTCTTAAAGTCCATTTATTTTGGCATACAGCCGGTTTTTTTATCCTGTATATTTGCTACGGATTCCCGAAAAGTCCGTTTGATCCTGTCACGAGGGATAGTTTACAGAAGCTTGGATGTTATTCTTTGCTCAATGCTCCAGCATTCTGTAATCGATCTTGCAGTCGTACATGATCCATGTTTTACTTTTAGATTCCCTAGTGGAGGCTGTCTCATAGGTGCCATCTCCATTTGAGGATCTCATCCCAGATCTAAAAATGACAATTGGTCGTGTTCACACCAGTTGACCATCATTTTAGAATTCCCCAGTGTTGTACTGTGTCCCAGCGCGTCGTTTTCCCCAGTGTGTTCTTCTCGTAGCATCTGTCCCTGTGTCGTCATATTCATCATTCCAGCATACGCATCACATCATATTCATGGCATTGCTTGCATCAGTCTGCTTGTGTTTTGTCCATAACATCGCATATCGCCACATATAAGGGTAAAGTTTTCGGTTATCTATATTTAAATCCCTCCACCATGATCCCTCGAGTCTCCGCCACTCAAATCATCCGGTGTAGCTATTTAAATAGAGGCAACTGTAATACCCCAAATTTTACCCTTACATTTAGTCAGTCATGGCTCATGACATTTCATTTTTTGCATCCATTAATCACTAACCAATCATTGAGCGCGATTTGTTTTGCAGGAATTACCCCTAGGGGCGTTTTGGTCATTTTGAAGCATAATTCGTAATTTTGGGCCCAATGGGGTTTTATTCCTGAGTCATTTATTTACGTGGATTGATTATGTTAAGATATCAATTTGGTTTGGTTCAAGGCGATGCGAGGATCTGATCTGTGGAACATGGTTTTAACAAGAATTCATTCTTCTATCTTCCAGTTCATTTTAAAGGGAAAACAGTGAAAACTTCGACTGATTAATGGAACTTATTCATGTTGAAGGTATTAAGCTTATTATGCAAGATTGGATCGAATTAATTTCAACCTTTATTCAGGGATATTTGACTGGTGAGGTTTAATCGGAGGTTGAGGTGCTTGCAGCAAATTAAATCATGGAAAAGAAACTGAAAAGTGATTTTAATAGAATGTGTGAATTTTATTCATAATATTTTATTATTATTACAATTTGTAAAGAGAAAGTGAATTTGGATAGAACATTGGAAGTTAATTCATAATATCTTTATCATATTTACAAAGAGGAAATAATTTGGATAAAAAATATTATTGAATTTATTCATAATACTTTTTATTACAAGTTACAGAAGAGAAATAAAAATTGCATTTCCTAAAGTTCTAAGTCATGTGGGCTTCGTGTTGATGCTTCGCGTTCGTCACTCGCTATCCGATTACCTGCACAATGAAAACAAAGAAAAGCGGAAGAAAATGTCAGGAGAAGTAATTTGACACTCTCAGAACATCGTCATCATCGAGTGCCGGGAGTGGCACAACCGAAGCTGCGTCCTACCCCCGTTACCGATCCGCGCCGTTGGCGTCAGATCAGGTAACATCTGTTCTTATCATACGGGACAGCCGAGAGATAAAAGAGATAAAAGAAGTGGGACTGATTCGATTTTTCCGTAATTGGATTCGCTTCAAAATCAAGCTGAGCACTAATTCCATCAAATAAATTAGAACACCATTCATCAAGTAAATAAGTTTTGGGACGCTATCAGGTAGATTCATGCTCAAGATGCCACCATCAGAAGGAGGTTCGAATTTAGGGGGCTGAAAGGAAGCATACCATCTGCATAAATTCACAAGACAACATCATTACCCCAATTTCCTAACAGAGTGTAAGGCCAAAGCTAACTGAGATGTGTAAAAAAAAATCAACAATCAAAATATCAGAAAGACTGTGTTAAAGCCAAACAGGGCATCAAGATAGAGTCATCAAATTACACCTGCGAAGTGAGGTTGTAGGGTCATACCAAAATAAGCAGATAAGCTCACATAATCACAGTGATATGTCAGTTCAGATTGGGTCCCAAATGTGCAAAGCACGTCGAAAAAACAAAGCACCAAGCATAGAGGGCTCAGATGAACATCACCGCCCCAAATTCGCAGCCTCCATCAGTTCACTAAAAGAAGAAGAAGAAAAGTGAGTGTGAACAGAGGCACAAAATCACAGTAGTTCGCTTCGATTCCACAAACGAACGGGGGAAGAATCAGAAGCCATTCACAAAACCAAGTGCAATATGGTTCGAATCAGAGACTAAAATGCCAAATTGAGATGGATGTGAATGTCTGCAAAATCCAAAACACTAAAAGTATCAGGGTTCGAACAAGGTATTACAGCCCATATCAGAAAACAAATCAGAATCAACAGCAACATCTGAAAAAATCATGACAAATGCCATCAGCCAAAGCAATCCACAATCGGACAAATCGAATGAATATCCAAGCCAGGCACATAGAATTCGAATCAGGGTCCTAAACTGAAACTCGTATCCAAAAGGTCCGAAAGAAAACTAGTTCATTCAAAGGGGAACCGCATCTGAAAATCCAGAAAATACAAGTCAATACTGGATATCTACAAATCAAAACGAATCCAGTTATCCAATTGAAATCAAAGCAAATCCAGATAAAATCAAAGCGAATCCAATCAGCATAAATCCGAAAAAGGAAAATCTCCAGTCAATCAAAGGATCTCAATTAGAAAATCAAAGCAATTTGAGGCAAATCATATCTCAGTGAAAAATAACGCAAATCCAAGGCCCAAAAGAGAGTCAAAAGAGGAATTATAAAAGGGAACGATATCACCTGTGTGAAACCCTAGCGAAAAAAGATCCAAAGACGGCCACGAAGAGAACCAAGGAGTCCCATCAAAAAAACCGCGAATAAAGAACTGAGACCACCTTCAGAGCTCGTTCTCGATTGTCAACGAGGCCGCCTAGACTCAGAGGAAGCGTATCCCTCATCATCGTCGCCGTAACCGACAGAAGCACCGCGAGGACGAAAAGAACCCACCGAAGGAGGTTCGCCGGCGCCGTTTCATTCAACGACGGGCAAACATCCGTTGAGGCTCAGATTTGCATCATCATCGCCTCGTTTATTTACCGAAAGCCACCCACGGGATAAAACGTAAGCAAAAATAACACTATATCATCATTGTTTAACGGATTTTGTGTTGATTTCAGGAGGAGATATCGAGAGAGAGACAAGAATACGAGAGATGGAGGCAATGAAGGAGAAGAACGACGCCGCGGAGAAGATATTAGGGTTATGAAACCCTAAGATACTCTTATTACCACTACACCTACCGGGTTGGGTCCGGGAGTGATGACCGGCCCAACCCCTTTTATTTTTTTATTTTTTTTACCTTTTTCTTTTTTTATAATTAGTTTCTTTATTAAACTTTTTTTAAAAAAAACTAATATTGAAATTTGTTTTAATAAAATAATAATAAAAAAAACTTTTATATAAAATTAAAAAACCTTTTTATAATAATAAATAAAAACATTTTTTAAATAAATGTATTAAAATCCCTTTTTTAAAAAATATAATAATTAGGTTTAAATAGTTTTTAGGGTTTGAGTTGAATTAATATTAAGAATTTCATTGAAGATTACATCACAAAATAAAACCACAAAAAGATGCATAATTTCACTTCGTCACCATCTGACAATGCTGCCCATTAACGGTGTTTGCTCGTTTTGCAGTTTATTGCGTTTACCGTTATTTATTTCATTTTTATGTCGTTATCATTTCTGTAACTGCTCCTCTCATGTAACTTCGTGAACTTAACAATCGCTCTCTAATTTCTGCCTTTAAATTTCTGCCTGCATAGTTTAATTAGCATTTTATCTCTGTTTGCATGATTCGATTATCTCACACTTCCACCAATATTTAGTCACCTTGCACACCTCCGAAGGAATTAGGTCTAGCCGTTTGACCGCCGTGTCAATAGTCCTCACCTTCAACCCTTACACCTTTTCAACCCTAAATTTTCATAAATGTCTCGCCGTGGACAAAATTACAGCTTTACCCCTAGCATTAGGTCAAAGAGCCGCCGCGCTCATTTTAGGGTTTCCTGCCACGAAATCCCTAACCTAATTTAACCCTAATTACAATTTAACAATTCATAACGTAGAGATCGGAGTTTCTACACTCCACGTAAGCGTGTCCTTAAGATGCGTTTATTCCCCTTGAGACCTTGACCACAGTCAAGAAGTCTCTAACCTCCCTTTTGAGGGGAACTACGATTACTCTGATTCCACTCCCGTAAGGATACGTAGGCACAAGATGCGACGTCTTGCCGAGTAAACTTAGAATTAACCCCTTAGGTCTCTTTTCTCACTTCTAATCCTTTGTATATATACCTTAAGCAAGAATAATAAAGCAAAATAGTAAACATCTGAACAAAAGGTTCCTGTAGAGTACTACAGAAGTTTAGGGTGCTAATACCTTCCCTAAATTTAACCAACCCCCGAACCCTAGATCTTTCCCCGCATTGTGTTTACGATGCAAAATAGGTTTTCCCTCTTTTGACCTTTTCCTTCGGATAAATCAAAGAGCGGTTGTGAATTGAATTGCGATTCAAACTCATTAATAGTTTGTGATCCTATTTCCACCGCAACATCATCGATCCAAAAACTGTTCTTCGCGTCCCATCAAATGCCCTGACTACTAAGTCACTGGGCGTGCACAGGATTCCTCTGACATCTAGCTTCATCATCGCTTTCTTAGGCAACACATTCAAAGACGATCCGGTATCGACCAATACATGCGACATGACTGATCCTCTACACTCCACAGAGACGTGCAGCGCCATATTATGATCTCTCCCCTTCGGGGTCAAATCGAAGTCTGTAAAGCCCAAGCTATGGCCTGCATTTACATGTGCTAACACTCCCTCCAGCTGATTTACGGAAACATCTTGGGGTACGAAGGAAGTATCCAAGACTTTCAGCAACGCATTTCTGTGAGCTTCAGAACACAGTAGCAACGACAGTATAGATATCTTGGATGGCGTCTGTTGCAGATGCTCCACAATCTTATAATCACTTTTACGGATCAAGCGCATGAACTCTTCTACATCCTTCGATGCCGTTGCTTTTTCACTCCCCTGTATTGGGACATTCTCAACCATCTTCCCCTTTCCCTTCACCAGTCTTTCGGCTTCTACCTCAGGCGATATGAAGATCCTACCACTCCTTGCCATACCTCCTGAACCAACAACGTTGTCTACGGTCTCGGCTGGCTGCTTATTAACATCAATCTTTATCCCATCGCAATACACTTCCAACCCATAGGACCATGGGACTGCTTTTATGCTCTCATACGGAATTGGTCCGGCCTTAGTAATAGTGATCGGTGGTCGCTGGGTCGGTGCCGTTATAGTGATTGTCTTTCGAGGAATTGTTACAGTGGCCACATCACTTTGATTGTCTGCTAATGCCCCTGCAGGTTCTTCAATTGCTGCTCGGTCAAACTGCAATGTACCGCCATATATTAAAGCCTGAATACCTTTCTTTAAGTCATCACACCCCCCAGCTAGGGTCCAACATTCTAAACAATACTCGTCACATCCTGGATAGACACCCCCTTGCAATAATTGGCTCTTTATTTCCTTCAACGGTGTCTTTATATCGTCGACATTCATAATCAAATTCAAACCCTCCTCAGTCAAAATGGCGTTTGCCCCATGGTTAGGCATGGGCTTTTGCACTATATTCGAACCTGCTGTTCTGAAATTGATAGTTTTGCTGTCCAATAGATCCTGTACAACATGCTTGAAAGCATGGCAACCCTCTACATCGTGGCCCGGGGCCCCAGAGTGGAATTCGCAGTGCCTGCTTGCATCATAGCCATACGGAGGAGTTCCCGTTATTGGTGCCAGAGTTCTCTTCTCTACCAAGTTCAACCCCAATAACGTTTGTAACAAATCGGCATACGTTGACGGAGGCTTCTCAAACACTATCCTTGGCTTACCCCCCTGGAATCTGCGTTGGGCAGGTTGTGCCCCCTGTTGTGGCTGCTGTTGCTGTTGCATTGCTTTGTGTTTTCTTGGTCTTTTGCCATGATCCCTTAGGATTCCTAGTCCCTCCGTTTAGGATGGGAGTAGGAGAGATATTAGGTGTTCAATCCAAGCATGCTAACATTAGGGTAGATTTCCCTTTTCAAGCCCAACTTTAGGAGCATTTTTCATGAAAACATTAGGGTTGATTAGTCTCCCCTTAGAGTTCGTGTCTTCTCTTCTCATCTCAAAACTTCTTCAAAACATCTAATAAAGGATAATTAGTGTTGTACGCTACGAGCCTTAAGTATGTGGGAAATGATGGTTGGGGGGCCTCCTCTCAACTGTCTAGAGTGTTTTGCGTATGCCCTTTGGGCGATATGCGAAGCATTCGCTCTCAAATCATAGTCTTTAGTGCAACATGAATTACAAACATAATTCAATTCACTTATTCATAAAAAACACAAAACAAAAACACCAAACCTTTTCATCCTTCGGGATTGTTTGAAAATCATTTTCAGAAATAGTGTTGTTAAGTCTTGGTTCTACCGCAAGCAGCAATACACCTAACTGCTAGAACGAAGGTTTAACCCTACTCGGTTAAAACACTTGAACCAACCTGTGTTCGTGTCAGCCCGAACTATGTTTGCTCTGATTTCTCATACCAGATGAGGATACGTAGGCACAAGACGAAGATGTCTTGGCAAGCAACCTTCCCCACCTTCACCCGTAGTTTTCGGAACTACGTTGACTCTGACTTTCCCATTGCATGAGGGAATACGTAGGCATAGAGCGACGATGCTCTATCAAGTCTCTTTTCTTTTATTTTTGACCTTGTGATCCTGTAGCTTAGATAGATTAACACCCTTTTAGATAGATAACAAGCGTGGATCCCGTTGAGTACAACGGACGTGAGGGGTGCTAATACCTTCCCCTTGCATAACCGACTCCTGAACCCAATATTTGGTTGCGATGTCTTTTCCCTTTTCGTAGGTTTTCTCTGATCGTTTCATTTCCCTTTCTTTGGGATAAATAATGAATGGCGGTGACTCTTCTGTCTTTCGCCGACCTTTTTCGCAGTTGTGACAACTGGCGACTCTACTGGGGAAACCTCTCCCATTCCCTATGCGAGTCAATCTTAGCGCTTGTTTGTTTTATCTATGGGTGTGTATACATGTATGTGTGTTGCATTTGTACTTTCTTTGCATTCGCATTTTATTTTCAGAACTTTATATGTCATTATTGTTGTGCTGTTGGGAGGAAATGTTCCATTGAGTGATAAGCCAAAACCCAGGCTTGAGAATAACCACAGCATTAGAGTGGAGAGTAGTGAGGACCTGTATGGCAGCATGCACTAGTCCTCATGAAATTCGCGTTCAGATGAGGTTTTCTTTGAAGACATCCCATCCTGTACATTGGTCAGGAGCGAGATGTTGGATCTGAAAACTGTCGACTCTGGAGATCGTTCATTTGGAAGTCATCTAAGTGAGGCCGCTTCGTTAGACTATGATGCCAAACCAGAAATGGTGAACGTATCATCATTTCTTGAAAGTCTGTGACGCTGACGATCGTATAGGATGCCAGACCTTATCAGAGATAGGTTCATACCTGTGAGTGGGGAGGGCTATGCAGGAAATTTTGACCTTTAACCTACCCGGTTTTCTCGCCAGTCTGAACCTGTGATCCTTGATACAGTGGGTCCTTATGTTAGTGTTGTGTTATTATCTTGCCATAGTGAAGCGCTGTTTCATCTCAGTCAACAACACATCAATCTTGATCCCCTGTTTGCATTTGCATTTTAACATTGACATGTATTTATGTTGCAGGTGCATATTTTCCTTTTGATTCTAGTAAGCCAATCCACTACCAATATGGAGGTCTATTTGAAAAAGACTATTATGTACAAGTTTCCTACTTCAGATATAGGTTCATTGCTCAGTTTGATCTCTGCTGCTGATCGCAGTGTGATGGAAGATTTCAAGAAAGAGTATGGAAAGCTTCTAGGTTGTGTCTGTAGAGCTTTAGTGTTTGAGTTGGAAGGACTTCACACCTTGCTTCAGTTTTATGATCCACAGTTGAGATGCTTCACTTTCCCTGGTTATGTGTTGATGCCTACTCTAGAGGAATTTTCCATGTTGCTAGGAGTTCCTATCCTGGATCAGATGCCTTTTAATCATTCTGAAGCAGAGCCTAATTTGACTAAGTTGGCTAATTCACTTCATCTGGATGCTTCTGAGTTGGAAGGGAAGTTGGTTAGGAGGAATGGAATACTTGGTTTCCCGTTGCCTTTTCTGGTTGGTAGAGCTCAACAGTTTGCAAAAGATGGATGATGGGTCGTCTTTAATGCTATCTTGGCTCTGTGTATATATGGCATAATTTTGTTCCCGAATATTCTGGACTTTGTGGATTTGGATGCCTTCCATATCTTTGTCTCGAAGAATCCTGTGTCGATGCTTCTAGGAGATGTGTATCACTCTGTGCATTATAAGAACGAGAATAAGAGGGGAAATAATGTTTCTTGTTGTGTACCTCTCTTATATAGATGGTTTGTGAGTCACCTTCCTAAGACGGGTCCTTTTGTTGACGTCTCAAATACCGTTGAGTGGTCGGAGAAGCTCATGGGTTTGACATCTGAGAACATCGTTTGGTTTGACAGAGACCATTTGGGTACAAAGATCATCTTTAGCTGTGGTGGTTTTCCCAAAGTACCTTTGATTGGAAGAAAGGGTGGTATTAACTATAATCCAGCTCTCGCAGTAAGGCAATTTGGGTATACTTTGTGGGAACCTCCGAAAGTAGAAGAAATACATAAGTCTTTGTATTTCACTGGTTTGATTGATAGAGATGGGAAGTCTTGGAGAAATCTTGGAGTAAGATCCACCGAGAGGGGAAGTCTTCTTTGAGAAAGAGCAATAGCAGAGCCTTTGAGCCTTATGTGGTTTGGATTAAGGAAAGAGTTGAGAGATTGTTGTTACCATTTCCATTCCAAGAACCTTTGTATCCTTTGATGATTGAGAAACCGACGATAGTTGATATTCAGAGATATAATCAACTGTGGGTCGAGAAGGAGGAATTACGAAAGGTAAACGAGGAGTTGGAAAAGGATATTCTTCAGCTCAGAAGTGAAAGAAATCAAGCCACATATTCATCCTAGAAGCAGACAGAGCTAGTGAACAAGCTGGGTAGAGAACTAACTAAAGAGATTCACGCCCGAGAGCGAGTGGGCCTAGACTTGAAGAGTGTTAGTGATGTTCTCAAATATAAGAAGAAAGAGTTAGGCAGAGCACAACTAGAGATATCCAAGTTCAATATGCAATGGAACGCTATTCTGACTAACAACAAGGAACGAGAAGATGGGCTTAGGCAACAAATTGTCAGGTTGAAGAATCAACTCAGGGTGAAAGAGGAAAAAGATATAGTTGAATCCTCACGCCGACGCGAAAGTGACCATAAGCTAAATGAAGCTCTTGCAACGTTGGAAGAGTACAAGCCAAGAGCTGATATGAAGAGGCCTAGGCTCGAAGATGCCTTTGGTGAAGGCGCCTGGGTAGATTATGCCTAAGGCTTGCATGCTACCATTAGCAATAAAGACTTACTCATTCAGGGGTTGATTGCTAGGCCAGACCATCCGGATACGAGGTTGTTATTGGAGGATTTCTAGACTCGCTGTCGTACTTGATGTATTTTCTCTTTGTATTTGTTGTTTTGTTGTATCTCGACCATCATCAGGATTGTTGGATGGGGTCATGTTTGATTCCGTTGTATTTCCTCGGTGAGGTGTTGTGTAGTGACTATGGATCTCATTTTATTTATGAGAAGATTGCGTTACTCCATCTGTTGGTTTCTTGTTGTCATGCTATCCTCGTGGAATTGGAATCAAGGGGAAATTTTCCCTAAAGCATATTTACATGTCTACATACTGCATCATTTCTCATTTGCATCGCAGGTGTTCTGGGATCTGTTAACCTTGCCTCTATTGTGGTTTGCTTCAGTTTGTTTCAGGATTGACAACCAAGCGATTCATCTCTACTCTACCAGAGGAAATCAACGCAAAGTCATGGATCAAATTCAGCTCGAGTTGCAGGAGTTCCGTGACCGAATGGCCAAATTTATGGGTATGATGCAAGGGGTCGCTAATGGCCAAGAATAGATGACAACACTGGTGCAACCCCTGATTGATAGGGTTGACGGGAGTGGTGTCCTTCATGGTGGAACTATTGTTATTCCTCCTCATAATGACAATGGTACTCCACATGCTAATGTTGTTCCTACAGTGGTTATCCCTCCGGGTGGAGGAAATCAGACTGGAGTTCACATTCCAGGTCCGACGTGTGTTGTGCATGGGAATACTAGCCCTCAGTGGGATAAGGATGATCAAGACAATGTTTTCTCTATGAGAGATATTGGTGCAGGTCTTCCGTTTGATGCGGACAGAAGGTTTAAGCTGATTGAAGAAAAGATGAAGTCTTTTAAAAATCAGAATTCCTTGGGGTTGGATATGGCAAATCTGGGGTTGATCCCAGACTTGAAGGTTCCTCCGAAGTTTAAGGTTCTGGATTTTGACAAGTATAAGGGGACAACCTGTCCTAGGGTTCATCTTTGTTCTTATTACTGCAAGATGTCTGCGTATTCTGACAATGAGAAGCTGCTCATGCATTTCTTCCAGGATAGTCTTTCTGGTCCATCCATAGAATGGTATATGGGCTTTGAACCAGTCAACATCACAAGTTGGAGGGATTTGGCTGAAGCTTTTGTCATGCATTATCAGTATAACAGTAATCTGGCACCGAACAGGGTACAGTTGCAGAACTTATCTCAGAGGAGTAATGAATGTTTCAAGGAATACACCCAGAGATGGCGCGAGCTTGCTGCGAGGGTTCAACCTCCTATGGTGGAGAGAGAACTTATTGACATGTTTGTTGCCATGTTTCCTGGTGTGTACTGCGAGAAGTTAATAGGCAACATGTCGGGTAGCTTTTTAGATTTGATCATCACCGGTGAGCGGGTGGAAAACAGAATTAAACTGGGGAAGATACATGTCAGAGAAGGATCCTCAGCTAGAGGAGGGAGAAAAAGTTTTGGTAAGAAGAGAGAAGGGGAAACAAATGCTATATCAGGTCTCAGAGGCCGGAATAAGAACAGAAATCAGCAATATCGCCAACAGAAACCTTAGGTTGCAAGCATTACGGTTCCAACTATACCATCACCACAACAACAACCGCAGCGTCCACAACAACAACAACAAGGTTACGCTCCAAGACAATTCTAAGATTGTGGAAGAGTAGTAAACAGACAATTTGATGCACTGCCGATGCCTTACTCACAGTTACTGCAACATTTGATGCAGTTGCAATTGATCCAGAAATGGGCTTTGCCTACTTTAACTGGCACACCACCCCCAGGGTATGATGCTAATGCCCGGTGCGATTTTCATTATGGTGCTCCCAGCCACAACATCGATAATTGTAAAGCCTTCAAGCATACGGTGCAAGACCTTATCGACAGTAAAGCTATTAATTTTTTACATGACGCGCCTAATGTTGTGCAAAACCCCATGCCTAATCATGGAGCGGCTGGGGTAAGCGCCATTATTGAAGAGGGTTTGAATCTGGTGACAGATGTTGAGAAGGTGAAGACTGCTCTGAGTTTTGTGAAGGATAAGTTGTTGAGTGGATGAGTGTTTCCCGGTTGTGACCGATACTGTGCAAGTTGTTTAGCTCATCCCGAGGGATGTAAAAATCTGAAGAGTCATATTCAGGGATTGATGGATGAGGGTGTTCTTCAGTTCAACAGAGTGTCAGAAGAGAAGAATGAGAAAGTAATTGATGAAGAGAAGAATGAAGTGGCTACAATTTATATTCCTTATAAGAAAATTACTATTTTTGCGCCTCCAAGGTCACCCATTGTCATAATTACTAAGGCTGGACCTATACCTTACGAGAGCACCAAGGCGATCCCATGGAACTATGGGGCCGAGGTTTATTGCAATGGTTAGAAGCAGGAGTTAAAGAGTACACCGTTGGATTCTGTTGATAATTTGGTAGGAACCGGTGGGATAATCCGAAGTGGGAGGGTGTTTGCACCTTCGGAAGTGAATGTTGAACGAGCTGACAAAGGGAAGGTTGTGGTTGAAGAAAGTTCTCAGCGTGGGGAGAAAGAAACTTTATTGAAAGATGCGGAAGAGTTTATGCGCTTAATTAGGAAAAGTGACTATAAGATTGTAGATCATCTGCAACAAACTCCATCGAAGATTTCAATGTTATCCCTATTACTGTGCTCTGAGGCACATCGGAATGCCTTGTTAAGGATTCTGAATACCGTGTACGTGCCACAGGAGATTTCTGTGAATTAGTTGGAAGGAGTGGTGGCACACGTCAACGCTGGGGACGGGCTAGGATTTACTAATCTTGATTTAACGCCCAAGGGACGAGACCATAATCACGCGCTGCATATCTCTATTGAATGCAGAGGGGTTGTACTGTCGCATGTGCTGGTGGACACCGGGTCTTCACTGAATGTGTTACCCAAGAAAGCTTTGATGAAGCTGGACACCTAAGGAGTAATGTGCACCCTAAGTGATTTGATAGTACGAGCTTTTGATGGGACAAGAAGGTCTGTTTTTGGAGAAGCGACTCTTCCCATCCAGGTTGGTCTGAAAGTCTTTGATGTCGTGTTTTACATAATGGATATTCAGCTGACATATAACTGCCTATTGGGCCAACCTTGGATCCATTCAGCGGGAGATGTGACGTCAACTTTACACCAGAAACTGAAATATATGGTGGGCGGTAGTATTGTCATCGTGTGCGGTGAAGAAGATATTATGATAAGTCATTTGTCTTCGTTCAAGTATGTGGAGGCATACGGGGAGATTCATGAAATGCTATGTCAAGCTTTCAAAACCGTCTAGATAAAAGAGAAGACACCAGTCATGAGCAGAGCGCCTAAAGTTGCTTTGTCGTCTTTCAAGGAGGCGCAAGCAGTGGTGAAGTTTAGAGCATCTCAAGGCTGGGGGCAAGTCCTGAGCATCCCCAATAAACAAGACAAGTTTGGACTGGGGTACAACCCATCTTCTTCTTCTCCACAGAGCGTGTCGCGCTACAGGGGACCAGTCCAGTTCACTAGTGGTGGGGTAATTTTTGATCATATCAATGTTGTATCTGATGAAGAAGGTGATAGTGACTACGACATGGATGCATGGATCTGGCAGTGTATTCCTGGTCAGAGCTTGAACAACTTGACCATCAAGGAAGTTATCCAAGTGACTCATCAAGAGTAATTTTCCTATTTTATTGACTATATGCATCCCTATGTTCTACCTGGAGCATAGTGGTCTTTGTCTGAAGGGCCTTATCTTTTATGTCTGAACATTTGTTTTATCATTAATCAAAGGGCGTTTTTCTTGCATTCAAATATTGTGATCCTTGTTTTTCTTGTTTTGTTTTAACAATAAAATGGCAATGTGGTTTGTGCTTGTTTGCATATCATGTTAAGCGTTAAATCATCATCATTGCAGGTTTCACATTGCAGATGCCACCGGTTCAGACTCGTCTATGACTCAGTATGACTTTGATAATCCAATCTTTCAAGCCGAAGAAAAGATTGAAGAAGACGAAGACCTGCTTGAAGAGCTCGCCAGGATACTGAAATAAGAAGAGAAAGTTATTCTGCCTCATCAGGAGGAAATTGAAGTCATCAACTTGGGTACCAAAGAAGCTAGAAAGGAAGTCCGGATAGAGGCCGTGTTGCAAAATAATGTCAAGTAAAGACTGGTTGAAATGCTCCGAGAGTATAGTGATATCTTTGCTTGGTCATATGAAGATATGTCCGGTCTTGAAACAGATACTGTGCTTCATCGCTTTCCTCTTCGTGAAGAGTGTCCTCCTGTAAAGTAGAAGCTTAGAAGAACCAGACCGGATATGGCGGTAAAGATCAAAGAAGAGGTCCATAAGCAGTTGGATGCAGGATTTCTTGTCGTAACGAATTACCCTCTGTGGGTCGCTAATATTGTGCATGTGCCAAAGAAAGATGGTAATGTACGTATGTGTGTAGATTACCGTGATCTTAATAAAGCGAGCCCGAAAGATGATTTCCCGCTCCCCCATATTGACGTGCTTGTTGATAATACCATGCAGTATTCAGTATTTTCCTTCATGGATGGTTTCTCTAGATATAATCAGATCAAGATGGCCCCGGAGGACATGGAGAAAACAACGTTTATCACACCGTGGGGGATGTTTTGCTATAAGGTGATGCCCTTTGCTTTGAAGAACGCAGGGGCAACCTATTAGCGGGCAATGGTGACTCTCTTTCATGATATAATTCACCATGAGATCAAGGTATATGTCGATGATATGATCGTGAAGCCACAAACAGAGGAAGAGCATCTGATGAATCTTTTGAAGCTGTTTGAGAGGTTAAGGAAGTTCAGACTGAGGTTGAATTCGAACAAGTTCACTTTTGGTGTACGGTCAGGAAAGTTACTGGGGTTCATTGTCAATGAAAAAGGAATCGAGGTCGATCTTGCAAAAATAAAAGCAATTCAAGAAATGCCAGTGCCGAAAACGGAGAAAGAGGTTTGTGGTTTCTTGGGTAGATTGAACTACATTGCTAGGTTCATATCTCACCTCACAGCCGCTTGTGAACCAATATTTAAATTGTTAAAGAAAGATCAGGCGGCTGTCTAGAATGAAAATTGCCAAAGGGCATTTGAAAAAATAAAAGAATATTTGCAGGAGCCTCTGATACTGATGCCTCTAGTGGCTGGAAGACCATTAATAATGTACTTAACGGTTCTTGAGAATACCATGGGCTGTGTTCTCGGTCAACACGACGAGACTGGAAGAAAAGAGCATGCCATATACTACTTGAGCAAAAAGTTCACAGATTGTGAGTCCAGATACTCGATGTTAGAAAAGACGTGTTGCGCACTTGCTTGGGTTTCCAAACGCCTCTAAGGCAGTATATGTTAAACCACATAACCATGTTAATTTCGAAGATGGATCCGAATAAGTATGTGTTCAAAAAACAAGCACTTTCGGAAAGGATTGCCAGGTGGCAGATGATTTTGACAGAATACGACATTCAATACGTCTCCCAGAAGGCCATTAAAGGGGGTGTTCTGTCAGAATATCTCGCAGAACAACCGATTGACGACTATCAACCGATGAATTTTGAATTTCCTGATAAGGATATCATGTTCTTAAAGATGAAAGATTGTGATGAACCATTACCTAACGAAGGTCCTAAGTTGGGTTCCCATTGGTAAATGATCTTTGACGGTGTTGTTAACTCCTACGGTAGTGGAATTGAGACAATTATCACGACTCCCTACGGGTCTCATATACCATTCACTGCCAGGTTAAATTTTCCCTGCACCAACAACGAAGCTAAATATGAAGCATGTATCATGGGTATTAAAGAAACGATTGATTTGAGAATCAAGAACCTTGATATATATGGTGATTCAGCTTTGGTGGTCAATCAGATTAAAGGAGAGTGGGAGACTCGTCAGCCTAATCTGATTCCTTATATGAACTATGCAAGGAGGTTATTACCTTTCTTTGACAGGGTAGAGTTTCATCACGTGTCGAGAGCAGAAAATCAGATGGCAGATGCCTTGGCTACATTATCCTCAATGTATAAAGTGAACTATTGGAACGATGCTCCGAGAATCATCATCTCGCGCCTCGATAGGCCGACATTCGTTTTTGCAATAGAGGAAGCTTTAGATGGGAAGCCATGGTATTGCGATATCCAAAATTTTCTCAAGAACCAAGAGTATCCGCCTGGGGCATCGAGCCGGGATAAGAAGACTTTGAGGAGGTTAGCTGGAAATTTCTATCTGAATCAGGATGGTGTACTCTACCGAAGAAATTTTAACTTAGTGCTGCTAAGACGTGTGGAAGAAAAAGAAGCGGGTTTGCTTATGCAAAAGGTCCACGAGGGTGCCTTTGGTACGCATGCAGGCGGGCACGCCATGTCTCGAAAGCTGTTGAGAGCAGGCTATTATTGGTTGACTATGGAGTCTGATTGCTTCAAGTATGCGAAGAAATGCCATAAATTCCAGATTTATGCCGATAAGATTCATGTGTCGCCGAGTTCTTTGAATGTCATGGCATCTCCTTGGACCTTTTCCATGTGGAGCATTGATATGATTGGCAAGATTGAGCCAACTGCATCCAATAGACATCGCTTCATCTTAGTGACAATTGATTATTTCACTAAGTGGATCGAAGCAACTTCCTATTCCAATGTCACCAAACAAGCGGTAGCCCGGTTTATCAAGAAGGACATCATCTATCGTTACGGAGTGCCTGAAAGAACCATTACTGATAATGGTTCGAACTTGAATAACAAGATGATGAAGGAACTGTGCCAGAGTTTTAAAATTGAACATCACAATTCTTCGCCATATCGTCCAAAGATGAATGGCGTTGTTGAAGCGGCCAATAAGAACATAAAGAAGATTGTGCAGAATATGGTTGTAACCTATAAAGATTGGCACAAGATGTTGCCCTTTGCTTTGAACAGATATCGTACTATGGTATGCACTTCAACTGGGGAAACCCATTTCTCGCTGGTGTATGGTATGGAAGTTGTCTTACCATTAGAAGTCGAGATTCCTTCTTTGAGAGTTCTGGTCGACGTCAAGCTTGATGAGGCAGAATGGGTGAGAAACAGATTGAATCAGCTCAGCCTAATGGATGAGAATAGGCTAGCATCCATTGCATATGGTCGTTTGTATCAGAGCAGGATGAAGAAAGCTTTTGATAAGAAGGTGCGCCCTCGGAGCTTTCATTCAGATGAATTAGTGTTGAAGAAGATTCTCCCTCCACAAACAGATCACAGGGGCAAATGGACTCCCAATTACGAAGGTCCATATGTCGTAAAGAAAGTCTTCTCCGGAGGAGCCTTACTGCTGCCAACCATGGATGGTGAAGATTTTACTTCCCCTATAAACGCAGACGCAGTTAAAAAATACTTTACTTAAAAGAGACCCGCTGGAAAGAAAAAGAATATCCAGGCAGAAATGGGGCATCCCGGCGAACCATAAAAAAAGAGATTGGGTTTGGGAAAAAATTAGGGATAAAAAGAAAAAAGATGTAAACCCGCAAAGTTGAAAACCTGAAAATGCGACTTTGGCAAAAATGAGTATCCCGGTGAATCGAAAACCCGCAAGGGAGATTCAGGCAAAATTTAGGGATTTGAAAAGCAAATGACTGCGGTCTGCGTGTCAATCTTCAAAGAATAGTGGATCAGGGGAAAGACCTGAGAGCCGTTCATCCGAATCAGTATCTTCAGAGGGCAAAGCATTAGAGAAGCATCAAAGTCATGCCAGTCATAGATGAATCGACACATGGTGGTTGTCTATACCATATTGCCGATATTTTGTATATTTTTGTGCATTTTTATAAATTTTGCGCAGCTTTCTCTTTTCAAGAGTTACATCTGTTGTAAAATCTGCCTATTTACAGGCCATTTATTAATGAAGTATATGACATTCAATGAAATCATTGTTCTTGCTTTAGCTCTACTATTTTGTTTGCAAAAAAACGCCTGATGTTTTTGATAAAACTTTGCATACATAAACTTGTAGGCTTTGCTAATAATCATTAAAACTCTAATTGCTTGAACGACGTCACAAATGACGACTGAGGTAGTTTCTGTTGTACAAAATATCTTGTGTGTCTATCCATTTGCAGGGTGTTTCTCGGGGCAAAATTTCCAGAGGTGTATCCCAGGTGAGATCACCGTATCCCCAGTGAAGTCGCCATGAAAAGAAAATGTGTCATGGAGACTAATCCATCCCTAGCAGGTTGAGTCTGCACGTGATTAGGGTTGGTATCCTCAGTAGAGTAGAGTTATCCCTAGCAGGTGGAGCGTGTACACCTATTCGCTATATTTTGAACGCATATATCGTATCCCCTAGCATGTTGATATCGGAATTATCCCTAGTTGTGGTGTGCACTTATCCCTTGACAGGTAGATTTAGGGTTATCCCCTAGTATTGAAACGAGTTCAGGGTTACGCATCCCCACAGAGTCTGAATCTTTGACTTTGTATCCCCTTAGAGTTTAAGCTGTTGACTCATTCCCCGAGCAGAGGTTGATGTTGATTCCCTCATTGCTTAATTACCCAGCGAAGTCGGCGGAGTAGGCTTTTTTCCCCACATAGTGGGTTTGTTTCCCGAGAAAGTTATTTTGTGTCCTCAGCAGAGAGAGTGCGGGTCCGTTTCCCAGTAAATATTATTTGTTTGTCCATATCAGTTTGGATTTATTTTCCAGCAAAGCGGAATCTCCGTTAGAGTAGAGGTGTTCCCAGCAGTTTGCTTTGTACCCTATAAGTGCTTTGGTGTTCTAGGAGGCCATTCGGGGCTGATTTCCCCAGGAAAACGAAGTCAATCCCAGTACGTGGTTGTATTTCCCCTGTAGAGTCGTTTACTCCCTAGTAGGGTGGATTTGATCTCAGTAGTTGACTGCTTTTCCCTAGTCGAGTCTTTTGTTCCCCGGAAGAGTTGTATTCTGGTATGCCATCCAGGGCGTTTTCCTCAGTAGAGTTTGGTTTGATCCCCAGCGGAGTGGATTTTTTTTTTAGCAGTATTACCTAGGAAATTTCTTTTCCAGGAGGTCATCCAAGGCTTGTTTTTCCCAGTAGAAATCCAATCGTACTTGGCACGTGTTACCTCTCCCCGTCGGAGTTGTTTTCTCTCTTCAGCATTTACTTTGTTGGAGTGGTTCCTTTACATTTTGCATTGTGCATAGCATCCTCCCAAACGCGTAGCATTTCCATTTCGTATGGAGCATTACGCCATAGTCAAACATATGCATGTGAAACATAAGCCAGGTTGTTACCTCTTGTTTCCTTTTGTATCTCCAGCAGACGACAGTATATTTTTTGAGCCTGTGTGGTATCCAGACCCCCAGTAAAATCATTGACAGATGTGTTCATATTATCATCCTCTCCAACAGAGTTTTCTTATTCAAGTCCATTTTTCCCCAGCGGATGTCTTCTTTTAGATTGTGAATCGTTGAAAGATGTTCTCAACTGCGTGTTGAGCCGGCCTGCGGGTTCGACGCTCGCTTTTATTTAGCAAATTCCTGCTTTGGATAGCAGATGTTCTCAACTACGTGTTGAGTCGGCCTGTGGGTTTGATGCTCACTTTTATTTAGTGAATGCCTGCTTTGGATAGCAGATGTTCTCAATTGCGTGTTGATCCGGCCTGCGGGTTTGATGCTCGCTTTTATTTAGCGAATGCCTGCTTTGGATAGTAGATGTTCTCAACTGCGTGTTGAGCTGGACTGGGGTTCGATGCTCGCTTTTATTTAGCGAATGCCTGCTTTGGTGATCTCAATTGCATGTTGAGCCGACCTTAGGGTTCATTGCATGTGTTTCTTTGAACAGATGCTTGATGATGTTGAAATCAGATGATCTTTCTGACTTAGTATCGTCGCCTGCGGGTTAGCAGATGTGTCTTCCGACTGCGGGTCGATGTTTTCTATTAGGCAGCTTATCGTCATTGCAATTGTCAGATACAATTTTTCCGGGGTTTTATTCCAACAAACAAGTTTACGGTTCTATTTTTGCGGTTGGAAATTTCCGGGTTCGTTGGTATCCAACCGTCTTTTACCTTGATTGTTTGAAAGTCGTTCGCTTTTCATCCAGTCACGTCCAAGTCATTTGAATATGGGCAGTTGTTGTACCCCAAAATTTGACCAACCAGTTCCTGTACTTGGCTTGTGTTCTCTTTGCATTTGCGCATTCTTGCATATTATAGCATTTGTTTTTGGATAGGGGATCAAGGTTTTTCTGTGGCTCAGAGTTCGTTTTTAGTGCAGTAGACTGAACAACAAGCATCAGAAGCTCCGACATTTATTTTGCCCAGCGATCAAGCGTTCGATTTTATTTCGTTTTGCAGGATAATTTTCAGCTCAGCAGGCAACGCTCAGGCTATTTCAAGCATTCTCACGATTATAATATTCAAGGGCAAGTTTCAGAGGCTGGACAGGGCTTAGAACGGATGAAAACGGGCAATTGTGCACTTTTCCCTCCAAAAGGCGCCAAAATTCAAATTTTCAAGGTGTTAACTGATTAACCAATATGGTTAACCGGTTAACCAAGGCAAAATCAGGATAAATTCAAATTTTAAAGGTGTTAACCGATTAACCAAGGCCAATTTTTCCTCTACACATGAGTTTTTCAAGTGTGCCACTTTTGAGGTCCATTTTGATCACTTGTGAAGTTGATTTTACATCAGAAGAAGGATCTAGAATCACTCAAAATTTTGATTAGCTTTGAAATTAATTCAAATTCCCTCCAATTTCCCATTCCAATTTTTTATAACCACACTCAAAACCACCATGCTACTCCTAACCAAGAGCATATTTAAATGAATTTGCTCCAAACCTCACACACAATCCTCATAATTCCATTTCATTTTTCAGAATTCACACACTTTGAATTTTGCTCTCAACTTTTCTCCATCTCCCAAACTCCATTAGAGCTCTCACCTAGAACTCTTTGATTCTTCATTAGAATCATTTAATTCTAGAGCTAAACCTTCATCTTTCATCCTTATTATCTCCAATTCTCCATCCAATTTTTGTGCTAGTGTGGAAGTGGATCTAAAAGAGCTTATTTGGTTTGATTTAGCTTAATTTTGTTGGATCTTCACTTCTACTACAAGAAATCATCCGGATCTTGAAGAACCTATGGATTTCTAGCTTGGATCTGCTTATTTGAAGTTGAATCAACACTCACCAAAGCAAATCTCCGCTTTTTAGGTTGGAATTCTAGATCCGATTCTGTTTTTGAGCTTATTTTACATAATTGATGTGGATCTTCATTTTTGATTGATTTGGTTGATTTTGATTCATGTGATTTGTGATCTTGTTGTTTGAATGTGTTTACATGTTGATTGGATCACTGATTTCTGGTTTAAATTCGTGCATAATTGATTACAAGATCATTTGGATTATTGCATAAGTGATTAATTGCTGGAGAATGCTTTTGAGCTGCTGTTTTCTACTTCTGGTACAATGTTAATCGGTTAACCAGTTGCAGTACAAACTGGTTAATCGATTAACCAGTCCAAATTTTCATATTTACAAGTTTTTTTTTATTGGTTAATCGGTTAACCAATAGTGTTAACCGATTAACACTTAACCAAAATGTCATATTTGTTGTTTTTAAAGCTTGTTTTGGTGCTCACTTACTTTGAATCTTCATGGATCAATATGATGCATTTTGAGTGAGTTGTTTTGGATATATGTCGCTGTTCTTGGTTGTTTAATCTTGATTATTCGACACGCGTGGTTATTTTCCCACTTGAATGCATACTTTGTGGATGTTGTTCAAGTGATGATCATTTGCATTGTTTGAGTTTGAAGAATGGCTTGGTTGAGATGTGCTTGTGGTGGCTGCTGTCCCACACTTTTTCCTCCCTCTTTTCTTTATGTTTGCATTTTCATATGTGCATTTCATCTTTCATTTCTTCCTATTTGTGATTGAATTGCTTTGTGTTTTCTTGGTCTTTTTCCATGATCCCTTAGGATTCCTAGTCCCTCCGTTTAGGATGGGAGTAGGAGAGACATTAGGTGTTCAATCCAAGCATGCTAACATTAGGGTAGATTTCCCTTTTCAAGCCCAACTTTAGGAGCATTTTGCATGAAAACATTAGGGTTGATTAGTCTCCCCTTAGAGTTCGCGTCTTCTCATCTCATCTCAAAACTTCTTCAAGACATCTAATAAAGGATAATGAGTGTTGTACGCTACGAGCCTTAAGTATGTGGGAAATGATGGTTGGGGGGCCTCCTCTCAACTGTCTAGAGTGTTTAGCGTGTGCCCTTTAGGCAATATGCGAAGCATTTGCTCTCAAGTCATAGTCTTTAGTGCAACATGAATTACAAACATAATTCAATTCACTTCTTCATAAAAAAAACACAAAACAAAAACATCAAACCTTTTTATCCTTCGGGATTGTTTGAAAATTATTTTCAGAAAGAGTGTTGTTAAGTCTTGGTTCTACCGCAAGCAACAATACACCTAACTGCTAGAACGAAGGTTTAACCCTACTCGGTTAAAACACTTGAACCAATGTGTGGTCGTGTCAGCCCGAACTACGTTTGCTCTGATTTCTCATACCAGATGAGGATACGCAGGCACAAGACGATGATGTCTTGGCAAGTAACCTTCCCCATCTTCACCCGTAGTTTTCGAAACTACGTTGACTCTTACTTTCCCATTGCATGAGGGAATACGTAGGCATAGAGCGACGATGCTCTATCAAGTCTCTTTTCTTTTATTTTTGACCCTGTGATCCTGTAGCTTAGATAAATTAACACCCTTTTAGATAGATAACAAGCGTGGATCCCGTTGAGTACAACGGACGTGAGGGGTTCTAATACCTTTCCTTTGCATAACCGACTCCCGAACCCAAGATTTGGTTGCGATGACCTGTCTTTTCCCTTTTTCGTAGGTTTTGCCTGATCGTTCCCTTTCCCTCTCTTTGGGATAAATAACAAACGGTGGTGACTCTTCTGTCTTCCATCGGCCTTTTTTGCAGTTGTGACAGGCTAAAATCTCAATAATAGATTTAGGCCACGAATGGCAAAATCCCTTTTTCTCATAATCATCCCCATAATCCTTAAATCGGCCTCAAATACATTGAAATTACACATTGAAAACAATGAAGGTAATACTCTCCATACCTTAATTGTCAACTCAAAGTCTTCTCAAATCTTTCAGAAAACCTTTCGGAGCTTTTGCCTCAATTCTTCCTCATTAGAGCTCTGGCCTCAATTCTTTTCACGGTCTAACAAATGAATCCTAATCCCATCACAATTTCCTTTTTGTTAAACCTAGCCTTGGGCCTCAAAATTGGGCTTTCCCAATATTACCCTCACTAACTCCTCCTCAATTGTCCAATTTTCCCTTATTTAACTTATATTTATTTAAATTAATAATAATACTAATATATTCATATTATATACTATTTTTAAATAATTAACCCAAAAATGCATAATTCTCAATAATACCACAACAACCACCGAAAATTACCAAAATGTGAATACTCTTATTTAAATAAATTAAATAAATATTCCAATGAAATTTGGGGTGTTACATGCAGGAGAAGTTTTTACCTTGGGATCATCAGCCCCAAGACTAGAATTGTCACTTTCAGTCTGTGTTGTGTGACTAACAGGAGTTGTTGTTATCGAGAGTTTACCAGCCTTTGGTTAGTTGAAGGCTTCAATTATTTTTGCTTGCTTCCTCATCCCCTTCAAGGTTTGCTCTTCAAGAAGAGATTGGTCTTCCTCGTCTGACTCAATGATGATTTGGTGGGAAGCTCCCCTCGATTTTTACTTCTTTGGAGTAAGGGGTGGCCTTTGAGAACTCTAAGAAAAATTGAAGTATCAGACAACGCGAGATTTTACAGTAAAGAAGAATTAAGTAAGAGATTTACCTTAGCAGCTTGAGTGCTTTCTTCTTTTTGTTCTTCGATTTGTTTCTTCTTTTTGAGGGCAACTTTAACAGCTGAAATTTAAACAAAAATAAACCAAGTTAGATGATAAAAAAAACCTCTTGTTGCGGTGAGAATAGGATATCGAACTATTAATTAGTTTGAATCAAATCTTTAGTTCACAACCAATCTTTGATTTATCCGAAGGAAAAGGTCAAAAGAAGGAAAACCTAATTTTTGCATCGTAAACAATGCAGGGAGAGATCTAGGTAAGGGGTTGGTTAAACTTAGGGAATGTACTAGCACCCTAAACTTTTGTAGTACTCTACATGAACCTTTTGTTTAAAGTTTGCTATTTTGCTTTATTATTTGCTCAATGAGTATATTGCTAAGGGTTAAAAGGTGAAATAAAGACCTAATGGGTAGTCCTAAGTTTACTCGCTAAGACTCGCATCTTGTGCCTACGTATCTGAGGTAGGGGATAGAATCAGAGTAATCGTAGTTCCCCTTGAAAGGGAGGTTAGAAACTTCTTGACCATGGTCATGGTTTCAATGGGAGTAAGTGTTTCTTAAGGAAGCGTTTATGTGGAGTTCGATGACTCCTGTTTCTACGTTTAAAGTTGAATTGAAAAGGGTAAACTAGGTATTCCACAACGGGAAACTCTAAAATGAAGTGTGATGACTCCTTGACCAAATTCTAGGGTAAAGGGTATTTTGGTCCACTGTGGAACGCCTGCGCAATTTAGGGTTTTGAGATATTCAAAGGTTAAGGTTATTGACTTGGCGGTCAAACTGTTAGACCTAATCCTTCGGAAGGACGTTAATGGTAAAAGGTCATGCAAAAATAATTAAAACGACAGTATGAAAATATGGAAAAGTGCGAAAACAGTAAAAAGAGTGCACCGCGACGATATACTCGCGTAAATTACAACCATGAAAAAAATGCAAAAATAAGGACGGCATAAAAAAAGACGATATACTCGCATAATTACAACCCAAAAAAATGGAAATGCGAAAAGATTAATAATTGTACGACCGGGACAGGGGAAAAAACGACATAAGCGTTATACAACTTAACGAGTAATAAACAGGCAAATTTACTTCGCACCCGAAGTCGAGATGCTAACCGCATTTTTAAGAACAACTTAATGTTAGTTTAGGGATTTACAAGAAGCAATATTTATCTGAAAAAAAAGTTTTTTTAAATTTTTTTTTAAGTTTTCTCTTTTAATGATTATCGTTAGATTTTCTTTTAAGTTTTAATTCTAAACTTTTAGAAAAAATTGTTTCATTAAGTTTTTTTAAACATTTTAAGTTAAAAGAATGAGTTAGAGTTTTTTTTTAAAAAAAAAATATTACATTTAATTTTGATAAAAAGAAGGTGTTTGAATTATTTTAAAAAGAGTTAGAATTTTACTTTTTGAAATAAAAGGTGAGTTTTTTAATTTAAAGAAATGTTAATTTTAATTTTAAAAAGTTTTAGATTTAATAAAAAAGAGTTAGTAATTAGTTAGAATAAATTTAAATTAAAAAGAAAGTTTTAAATCATATTTTTCTAAAAATAAGTTTTCAATTATCTTGATGTTAGATATTAACGTTTTTAAAAGTGAATCTTTAATTATAAGAATTTAAACTTTCAATTAAAGAAATTAACTTTGGCATTAATGCTTTTTTTTTGTATTAATATTTTAAGTTAGGTTTTGAGTTATTAAATAAAAGGTTATTAGCTATGATTTTGGAAACGAATTTTTAAAAAATAAATTAATTTACATCATTGTTAATTTAATCTAAAAAATAATAATAAAAGGAAAAGCTGTAAAAAAGAGAGTAGAAAAGCAGTACATATAAAAACTAGAAATAAAGGGGGAGGGGGAAGCGTGTCTGCTGAACGTGTTTCATCTTCTAGGTTTTTTAGAAACCCCTTCTTCTTCCTAGATGGCCGACGACGGCCATTGATGCTAGTCCCCGAAGCTTTCGAGTTCCACTTCTTCTTGCTTGCATGTCTCGCCTCTTTCTCTTCATACCACCTAAAAAAACAAAATTCATAGACTTTGTTATTGACAAAACAAATTGCTCACATTGTTAGGGGGTTAGAAGCAGTTTGTTGGTGAATAATGATGTTGATTTGAGTTCACGGTGGTGGTTTGAAAATGGTTTCCTTCTTCTGGGTTTCGATCTCGACGATTTGGAAATGAAAAAAATGGGTTTCTGGCCGTGAATCGTTTTGCCCCCCCCCTTGATTTCTGATGATTATTTTGTATTATTTGTGGGCTTTGGATCCACGACTTTTTTGTCGGATTTCGCCGTTGGATTGTTGCTATCTTCATGACTTTTGCTGTTTTAATATTGTTTTGGAGCCAAGAAGTCCCCGCGATATTCTAGCGTGATTCGCCAGATTTTCATTATGGTTTGTTGTGGAGATTTCTCATGAGATATTGATGATTTGTTTGACTGGGTTTGTTGTGATTTTTGGAAGAAAAATGTTGTTGTTCGTTAAAGTAGTGTTTAGTTCCATGAAGATTGTTTTAGGAAAATGTGTTTTAAGGTCCGTTTGGCAAAAACCCATTTTCTTGAGAAAAAGTGCTTTTTCAAAAAGCGCTTCTCCAGAATCACTTTTTCTAACAGGAATCACTTTTTTCACTTTTCTCTCTCTGACTGGACAAAAATGAACAGATACTGCCGGGTCCGGGCCGGAGTCGAGAAACATTAGTCGGAAGCTGGCTTCAACTTCGTCGTTGCCCTCCCGACGTACCCGATGATGAACATTTCCTGAGGGTATCAGGACCAACAAAAACACTCTTCTAACTAATAAAAAATTGCTTGCTTGTGCATTTTCTAAGCAGGTTCGGACGAGCCAAAAATCGAAGAATCGACGCGAATACAAAATTAGAACAATTAGGAATTTTTAAGAATTTATTTGTAATTGCTATTTCTTTTGTAATATTGTAATAATAAAAATAATAGAATAAAATTCTATCCTTTCTATTATCTTGCAATTACCTTCCCGATTAAATTTCCCGAAACAATTCCTCCGATAAAAAATCTCTGAATAAACTCCTCAGATAACTTAAACGAATAAACTTATTTACTAAAATTTATCTGGCCAAGTTTCTCCGTACAAAACTCAACCGATTAAATTCGCCCGAATGAGTTCATTAGATTAAATTCACCAGATAATTCATCTGATTAAAATTACCCAATTAATTCATCTGCTTCAGTTGTACAACTAAATCCACCTACTCAAGTGTATCTGGCTAAAATTTGTTCGATTAAATTCCTTCAAATGAATTCGTTTGAATAAATTTGCTCGATTAAATTTGCTCGATCGCAACCATACTAATAAACTCATCTGATTCCAAACTGTCCAATTAAATTCAAATGAAAACCAACTTCCTCCGATTCATTTTATCCAAATAAATCAAACTGATTAAATTCCTCTAGCGATATTTATTTGATTAAACCGGGACATGCGGCCATGAACAGATAAACAGAGAAAATTCAGTTAACAGTAGAACTAACTATCTTTTGTATCAAAAATTCAAAACGCATCTTGACTGCTTCAACTCGACCAAATGAATCAGCTTGACTAATAATTATGACCAAAACAATAGATGTTCGTTATAAATCCAACGCTCCCCAAAATTCCACTGTTCCTTTAAAATCAATTGTCGATTGGCAGAAAGCAGGAAAACGTGCGTTTGTTAAAATAAATTCTACAAATCAAATTCTTGCACTGGTTAAACCCGAATCTACTGATATCTTAACACATTCAGCTCCAAATGGCTTATTACTCAAACGGTATTTCTGAAATCTGCCTGACGACTAAAACTCGACCCTCAAATAGAATACATTGTATTACGAGGAATCTGACGTCAAAGCTACCGTAAAATCCAGCTCACCCTCAAATAAATCACAGGACTCAAAGATGGAAACTCTAATCACTTGAGGAACTCCCGAAAACCACTCAGTTTCGTGAATTGTCAGCAGGCTGCAAATAAATGACCATTTTGCCCTTCGTTAGTTAAAGAGCGCACAATGTGATTTTTCCTGCAAAACCAACTAACTACACAAACCTGTTAGTGGTTAGTTACATGCAATGCAAAAATGAAATGAAATGCAAAATGAAACGACTAATCTAAGGGAAAAAAATTTGGGGTATTACAGTTACCCCTATTTAAATAGCTTCACTGGATGATTTGAGCGACAGAGACTCGAGGAATCACGGTGAAAGGGATTTAAATACCGATGATCAAAACTTTTGCCCTTAGACGCGGTGCTATGCAATGCTATGGACAAAGCGAAACGAACTATAATGCTAACAATGCCATGAATTTAATATGATGCGAATGATAGAAATTGATAAATGTAAGGATACATACGACATGACGACACGGGGGACTAACGCGACGCTGGGGGAATTCTAAAGTGGTCGCCAACTGGTGCGAGCACGACCAATTGTCACTTTAGAAAGAACGTGAGAATGAGATCCTTGATGGATATGGCACCGACAAGATGGCCTCCACTGGGGAATACTCAAGAGTAACAGTGTAACGGATTCAGGCATGACCGACTAACACTCTAGGATGACCAAGTAACACAGGATCCACACGGCAGTAGGATCAGGTAAACGACAAGTGCTGGAGTTTTAGGGACATTCCTTTAGACGAAGAGATCGAGCGGGATCTTCAGGAATCATCGGAAAATATACAAGGAGAAACAAATATCAAAAACATTTGAAATGATGTGTGGGACCTTGTACCACCTCCACAAGATCATCAAATCATTGGCACTAAGTGATTTTTTTAGAAATAAACTAGATGAAAACAGAGTGATAACTTGGAACAAAGCCCGGCTAGTGGCTCAGGGATATAACCAAGAGGAGGGCATATCTTTTGTATGTTCCAAAAACTTCAAATTATTTCAAATGGACGCAAAAAGTGATTTCCTCAATGATTACACAAATGAGGAAGTGTATGTTTCCCAACCTCCCGGGCTTGAAAACCATGAGTATCCTCACCATGTTTATAAACTTAAACAAGCTTTGGATGGTCTCAAACAAGCCCTTATGGCTTGGTATGAATGAATTAGTACATTTTTCCTTGATCAAGGATACTCTAGAGGGAAGGTAGATACTATATTTTTTATTAAACGTCAAAGAAAATATCTTTTTCTGGTTCAAATTTATGTTGACGATATAATATTTGGTTTTAATAACATGCAACTAGTCAAAGAGTTTTCTAAGCTTATGCATGATGAGTTTGAGATGAGTCTAATGGAGGATTTAATTTACTTTCTCGGACTTCAAGTCAAACAACTCAAGGAAGGGAAATTTGTATGTCAAATAAAGTATTATCATGAGTTGCTTAAGTGCTTCGGAATAGCAAATACTAAGTCAATTGACATTCCAATGGTCATAAATAGAAACTTGGAGAGAGATGAAAATGGTAAGGATGTTGATGTCAAAATGTATAGAGGTATGATCAGATCTCTTCTATACCTTACTGCATTTAGGCTAGACATAATGTTTAGTGTGTGCATGTGCGCTTGATATCAATCTGCTCCCAAGGAATCACATTTAAAAGTTGTAAAGCGTATTCTTAGGTATCTTCATGGTACTTCTAAGTATGGACTTTAGTTTTCCAAGGGAAACAGTTGTAGTTTGGTTGGTTACTTTGATTTTGATTTTGCCGGCTGCAAATCGAATAATGCCGCAACGCAAAAAATACCCGAACGCATCGCACACTCGAACGTACAATAGAGTCGCCACTGAGTTTTATATATTTCTGAAGGAAGGGGAAAATATCAATAAAACCCTTAGGGAAGAGAAACGCGTAAGGAAGTCAGTTATGCAAGGGGAAGGTATTAGCATCCCTCACATCTGTTGTACTTAACGGGAACCATTTTGATTACTCTTTGCGCGAATGGGTGTTATTATCTGAATGTTACTTGAGATTGATTTTAATTAAAGGAAAAATAAGTTTTTAATTAATGTGCTCGCCAAGGATTTGAAACACTTGTGCCTACATATTCTCATAATAAAGTGAGAAAATCAGAGCCTCGTAGTTCTTGGATAGAAAATAAGTATTTGTTGGTTGCTTTTATGGAACAATTATAATCATATCCTAGAAGTATTTCAATGTTAGCTGATTCTGATCCTTATTTGGTAGCTATGAGATTTTAGTCTGACTGCTAAGAAACAGATTATAATAGTTCTTTTATGAAAAAGAAAAGATATTTGTTTGAATTGAAATGAAAAAGTTTGTGAATAAATTGGAAAAGATTTCTGAAATGGTGAAGGTGTGGTGGTGAAAGTATTGTTTTGACCAATAGTGTATTGTTTGAACCCGTAAAGTGGTGTATCTGGACCAAAAAGTATGAAGTTTAACCAATAGATGGTGATTAGCCAATGCAGAGTTGTAAGGTTTTGCCTAGATTCAGGGATCAAGACCTACAAAAAATGGGGTTTTGCTTAAGCACAGAGCTTACATGGAAAATATGCATGAGAAAGGGTTTACCTAAGCACGGAGCTTACAGGATAGATATGAAATGGGTTTTCCTAAGCACGAAGGTTACAGGGCATGCATGAAAAAGGATTTTCCTAAACACGTTGCTTATAGGGCAAACATAAAACAAAAAAGAGGGTATGTCTAAGCATGGGACTAATAAGGCAGACATGCATGAGAATGAGGTTGCCTACACATAGAGCTTATAGGGCATGCATGAAAAGGGATTTTTCTAAGCACAGAGCTTACATGGCAGAAATTCATAAAAGGGGATTTTAACCATAAGAAGGTGATTAACCCAAAGATAGGGGTATGGTTCAAAGTTGGGTGTTTAACCATGAGAAGGTTATTAACCCATGAAGGAGGTGATTAACCTTAAGAGTTGTATGAATATCCAAACAAAATTGTGTTTAGTCCAAAGCGAAAGGGATTTTTGATGGGGATTGTTGAAATGTTTTCTGATGATTGGAAGTTGAAAGTTATTTGATTTGAATTGCACTAAAGTCTATGAACGGAGGCAAATACTTTGAATAATTTGAGCCTACGTCCCGTATTCACAGATATTCAAAACAAGGGTAGGAAAGATCCATTTCATTCTTCTTCATTGCTTAAGGCTCGTGGCGCAAAACTCGCATCATAATTAACAGGTGTTTTGAAGGAAAAATCTTTGTTTGAGAAGGTATGAGGAAAAGTGTGCTTGAATGGATGAAGCTCAGCATGATCAGGTCTTGATGTCCTTCTGTCTCAAGGGTCTTGAACGTGAATTGACTAGAATCTTATCTTAGTGGATCAAGTATAGTGAAAATCTCAAAATCTAATTCAATCAAGTGTTCAAGGGACTTATGATCGCTTGGATGAATAAGTATCCTAAGGGGGACATGGAATTGTTCATGAAAGTCATACAAAAGTCAAATTCATAAAAAGTTAATTAATTTATCAAAGTTGAACTTGATCAACTAATCAGATAAGGATATGATCATGCTAAGAGTCATTACCAAACATATGAAATTATGAAGAAAAAAACTAAAAGCATTAAAATTGGAATTAACATGAATAAACCCTAATCTCTATTGTATTCCTAATTGAAATTAAAAATATTAATTAAATTATAACAAAATCTAGTTAAGATCTAACCTAATTAACTAATGAAATGGATTATATCTTTTTATGTTTATTTTTATTATGTACTTAATTTGTGACAAAAAAGAATTAAAAGAAATCAAACAATAATTAATTAATTAAATGAGTTCACTCTGCAGGGGGTGTATTTTTGAATCAAAGAGTTTGACTAGTAATTGGGCGATGGGCCCAGGGCTTAGAAGCCCAATGTTTACTTTCAGCAACGGGGAGGTGTGCCAGTGATTAACATGTCCCAAGAGCAAAAGCCCCTTGCGATTAATGTTTTTAAGCCCAACGCATGAACGTGTGTAATACCCTAAATTTTGCCCTAAGATTAGTCGAATCATCTCGCATTCTGTTGCATTTTTGCATTTAACCAGTCACTAACAAGTTCATGTAGTTGTTTGATTTTTACAGGAAAATATCATGTGACACGTTTTTTGGTTCATACTTCATTCATCATATTTCATTTTTTAAATTAATTTCATTGCATTTTTAAATCAATCATTGTCTCATTGTTTAAAGAAAAATCAATTTCATTTATATTTCATTTTTAATTTTAGTCTCATTTCATTTTTAAATAATTTCATTTCATTTCTATTTTTCATTTTAAATTAATTTCATTTTTCTTTAATATTATTTTCATTCTATACATTTTTATGCTAAGTTTTAATTTTTATTATTATTTGAATATCAAAAAAATAAAATAATAATAATAATAATAATAATAATAATGTTTTAAGAAAAAATAAAGGATTTTTATTAGAAATAATAAGAATTCTTTACAAAAAATAATAAAGGAATAAATAGAATTAGTAATTTCAATTTTATTTAAATTTATTTAAATTTTGTAATCATAACTAATATTAATTTAAGTTGGGCTTTAAGATGGACATTAGGTTAGAGTTAACCCTAATTTGATACCTATATAAACATAAGTTATATTTGAGAAAAGGGGGAAGGAGACAAAAGAGAAAAACGGCGGCCGTTCTCACGACTTATCAGAAGAAGAGAAATTTTTGAAAAAAACCTTCAAAGCTTCATCACCGGTGGAATCACCAACAAACCGTGACTCGTAAGATTTCGTCAATATCACATTTGGTTTATGTTATTTTATTTTATTTTTTACAGGAAAAAGAGAAGATTATGGCGAAGCAAGGAAGAAGAAGATGCAAGAACAGTCATGCAAAAGGAGAAGAAAAAGCATCAAAACTTCATCAATGGGGGAGTCGCCGCCGCTATAAAAAGAAGGGAAAGGGTTTTTTTCCCAAACCCTAAAAAGAAGGAAAAGAGTTTTTTTTTTCAAAACCAAAAAACAATCCTACCGCACCACTCCACTCCTTTTATTTCTATTTCTTCTCTTTTTTATCATATTATTATATTATCTTACTATTATTATTATTTTTAACTGTAATTAGTAATCACATTATATTTTAATTTATTACTAATGCTTCTTTTATTTTTAAAAACCTCAAATCAAAAATTAAAACCCTTTTTAAAAAAAAAAAACAAAACCATTTCTTTTTTTTAATTAAGAACCCTTTAAGAAACAATTTTCTTAATCAAAACAAAATTTCAAAAATTAAAACATTTTTTTTAACATTAAAAGTAAAACATTTTTTATTATTACAACAAAAATCAAAACAAACTTTTTTTCCTATAAAAAATCTTAAAATTAAAACGTTTTCTTTAATTAAACTAAAACAAAATTTTTTAAGTAAAAATTAAAATAAATTCTCCTTTTAAATCGCAAAAACTAACTTTTTCTTTAAATAAAGTTCAAAAATAAAACTCTTGATTTAGCCGTTTCATTTTCGTCTAACCCTCATTAGTTTGTTTGTTGCAGGTCCTAAATGTTTTCATTTGTTTGTTTTTGTTCCATGGATGTAATTTACGCGAGGCCATGGTCGCGGTTTATTTTTATTTCGCATTTTTTGGGATTTGTAATTTACGCGAGTGATCGTCGTGACGCTTTCTTTACCGTTTTCTTTACTTTCCGCACTTTATTTCTGCCGCATAATATTTTGCTACATCTTGCATGTTTTCATCGATTTTCCCTTCTGAAGGATTAGGTTTAGCAGTTTGACCGCCGAGTCAATAACCCTAATTTTTTACCGTTTCAAACCCTAATTAGCCTAGGCATCCCGCCGTGGACAAAAATACCCTTTACCCTAGCATTAGGTCAAAGAGTCGCCGTACTCTGTTTAGGGTTTCCCGTCGTGGAATCCCTAATTTAACCCTAATTTCAATCAACAACTTCAACGTAGAAATAGGAGTTTCAAGACTCCACGTAAGCGTGTCCTTAAGATACGTTTATTCCCCATTGAAACCTTGACCATAGTCAAGAAGTTTCTAACCTCCCTTTCGAGAGGAACTACAATTACTCTGATTCCATTCCCGTCAGGATATGTAGGCACAAGATGCGGCGTCTTGCCGAGTAAACTTAGGACTAACCCTTAGGTCTCTTTAGGTCACTCTTATCCCTTAGCTCAATATATGTATCAAACAGATAATAAAATAAAAAGCATACAATAAACAAAAGGTTCCTGTAGAGTACTACAGAAGTTTAGGGTGCTAGTACCTTCCCTAAGCTTAACCAACCCCTTACCTAGGTCTCTCCCCGTATTGTGTTTACGATGCAAAAATAGGTTTTTCCTCTTTTGACCTTTTCCTTCGGATAAATCAAAGAGCGGTTGTAAATTAAGAATTGTGATTCAAATTAATTAATAATTTGATATCCTATTTCCACCGCAACAACGTGGACAAAGGTTGGTGAGTGCTCACTTTCATTTCAATTTCACTCCCTACCTGAGTTACCTCCCTCTCTCATAACTCTCCTTGGCCAGAAATCGCTCTACCGCGCTAGAGGCAATGGAGCTAGCCGAAATGATTCAAAACCACCATTACTCAGCAAAACCTTCTCTGATCAAATCCCACACTCACTCCGCTTGAAACTCATTGAAAGAAATTCCAAGAACCCTAATTTACTTCAACAAAAATTAAATGCAGTGGGAGAGGAATAAAAGCCTAATACCTTGGGGCTTTGATTCCCCACATCCAAGACTACATTCTAATAATCAGTTTGAGGCAAAAAATAGAAGAAATGGAAAAATCAACCTACCTACAAAGTCAGGCATACTCTGGGAGTTGTTGAAGTTGCTTGAAGACGTAGATGAAGAGAGAATACCAGAGACATATTAACCGGCAAGCACTTTGAAACTTCAACTTTTTGCAATGATTTCTTCTTCTTCTCCTCCTAAATTTAGTCTGTAGGATTGTGTGTTGTTGTCGTTGTTGAGTGGAGAGCAGAGAGTGTGTAGAGTGTAGAGGAATGAGGCTATGCTTAATTGAATCATAACTTCAAGGTGAAATTTTTCTCAACAATATAGGATAAAGCTTTGAGTGTGAGTGTGGGTGAGGGAGACTGAATTGCAGAGTGTTCAATGGGAATTTGATTGTTGTCTCAGGAGATTGAAGATGAATTGTTGTTTGTATAAAGATTGAGGTGGAGGGAAATTATAACCGTTTTTGGGCAGTTATGGCAAAGCAGTTAGGTGTTTGGTCAGCTGTTAGTGTTGATTCAATTCATGAGCAAATCAGTTAGAGAGTTAACGTTGTTGGTTGACAGTTATTGAATTTGAAGTCTGACAATTAGTGAATTAGAGATGAATGTTAATGATTTCAAAACTGTGACAGTTAGGTGAGAATATTAAATGAACTATTAATGAAGTATTAGGTTAGTTATGTTAATTTCGTTGGAAGTGTAGCTCGAGGTAGCTAATGACATTTAGGGGTGTGTATGGATAACCATTTAATATGAACCCATCAATTTTTATGATCATGGTTTATAAACTAATCTATTTTTATGGTTATGGTTTATAAATCAAACCACTTGTTCTGAACCGGTTTAAAACCGGTTCTAAATGAATTTTGATTTTAATTCAAATTATTTAGTTAAATTTAAATTTAGTTTTCTTTAAATTATATTAATTTATAAAAAAATAAAAATTAAAAATAAAACTGAAAATAAAAAATTCTAAAATAAAAAATTTCAGTAAATTATATGGACTTAAAATGGTAACTAATATGTTATAATACATATATTTGTATATTTCAAAACCTCTATCTACTGGTGGAGAAATCTATAATATTTAAAATCTTTTTACATAAAGCTTTAATAATTTTCGAGATTTATAAATGAAAATTAGAGTCAAATCCAACAAATCAAGTTTTGGTATATTAAGTTGTGAAGTATTAGTACACCATTTTAGGTAGTTAAAGAAATTGTAAACAATTTTTTTTTTCATTTTGAAATACAAAATTCTAAATTTTTTGTAAAATAATTTTCTTTTATGAAATTCAAAAAATTAACTTTAAAATAGTTCAAAATATAAAATTGTTTTATAATGTGTATATGATAAAAAATGAAAAGAGACAAAAAGATATCAATTTTTAACAAATAATGAAATTTGGATACACAATAACTAAACCACATTGAAACCGGTATATATTTGGATAATAAAATGGATAATCAGGTCTATATTTTAGCATTTGTTTTGAATTTTTAAAAGTGGAACAATTTGGATACAAATTTGGTTAACAATAACTGATTTTTTTGCACACCCCTAATGACATTGAACTGTTAGTGAGGAATTTGAATTGGTTAGTTGTGTTAGTTAATTGTTATGGAATTTGGTTCATTGTTTAATTGGAGTTTGTTAGTTTGATGGCATTTTGAAAAACAGTTAGGTTAGTTAGTGGATTGGAGCTGTGACAATTTGTATATTAGTAGGGTTAGTTTAGAAAATGTTAGTTAATTCGAACTGTTATATAAGTTAACTAGGTGATTAGTTTAGAAAATGTTAGACAACTAGGCGATTAGTTAATGGTTTGAACTTGTTAGAGAGTTTGAACTTGTTAGTTAATAATTAGTGATTAGTAGTTTGTTAGGATTTGGTTAGTGTGTGGTTAGTGTACACGTTAATTGGAAAATATGTTAATATGATTAGGTTAGGATATTGTTAGTTATTAGATTGGTTATGTTAAAACAGTTAGAGTGTTGATGTTAGTTTGGTTACAATTGAGTTACAACTGACTGACTGTTATCAATTGCTGGCAAATTAAAATGGAAATGTTGGTTGGATGTTAATTAGCAGTTAGGATATTACTAATTACGTGTTAAATTAGTGGGAAGTTAGGTGATGCTAGGAGTTGATGTTAGTGACATTTAGTATTGGTAACTGTTGTGGATTATTATGAAAGTGTGCTTTTGTGATAGCCATTGTTTGGAAAAAGTTTGGATGTTATGGTTTGTGCATTGCAAATGCATATGTGTGATGCTAAGTATTGAATGCCTAGGTTTGTGCTAGGCTATGAGAGTAGGCTTGTGTATGTGTATGTATTGCTTGATTTTGGTAATGTGCATGATGTTAACTCCTTCATATTGATGCAGGGCTGATGTGAACTTGGTAGGGTAAGGAAGACTTGGCTTGGCATGAGATTTGGCATGGGAGGATGGAATTTTGGCTTAGCATGGCATCAAGGACATGAAGAAATTTTGGATAACTTGAAGCACTTGGAGGCTCGTATGGAGGATCAATGATGATGAGAACCAAAGTAGTAGGTAGTTAGTTTGACTTTGGTCAAATGTTTTATTAAAAGTCAATAGTTAACCAAAAGTCAACTCTAGATCATATGTGATTTTTTGTATGTAATTTGTACTTTGACTTTTTATAATGTAATATTTGATATTGTAATGTGAATCTTGACCTTGAATTGTAATGTGTGACTTGTTTCATAAGAAAAATACTTTCCCTCTAAATTTTGAATTTGAATGCTTAAGCTTGAATTTGAACTTTGAATTTGAATGCAAATTGTCATGTCTTGACTCCATAGAACAAATAATCAATCAAATCCATGTAAGACCTCAAAAGAGAATAATCAGCAAAAAGTCAACCTTTCATGATTGACTTTGTTGACCAAAGTCAAACTTGAAAAATGACTTTCAATTCATCTGACCATTATGTAATCCCATATGTAATCCCATATAACCAATATGTCTAGACCAACATTAGGGTTTTCCAAAGACTTAATCCAAGGACGATGATCAACCCACAAGTTTGTTGTGTGCATAATCAAAAAGTTAAGATGAAGCATAATGAAACCCATAAAAAACCTAGCCCGTGAATCAACCTTATTATCAAAATCCAATAGCTTTGTACCATAAATAACAAAACCATTTGAATCAATGATGTTTCTTGAAAAATGTAAGTGTAAATTAATGATCTAGATGACTAGGGCATGAATATGCAGATGAACCATGGACCATGAGCCAGATGAAATGAAAAGGTAGGGCAAATTTTGAGGTATGACAGCTGCCCTTATTTAATCATCTTAAACCTGAATATATGAATGACGACAACTATTTGGACATTCAAGGTAGAAGAGGATTAAATACAAAATATCCAAAAATTTGTCCTTTGAGAAAGGAGTGAATTTAATGTCAGGAGAACAAATGTATTGTTGGAAATTTTTGTTGGGGACATAGAATGGAAAATAGGTATGTTTGGGGTATTGGCTTAAATTCTTGTTCAGAGGAATAGATCAGTCGCAAAAAATATGTTTGTTATGTATTATATATGCAGTGCATATGTTTGATTCATATGATGTATTAGATTATGCATGTTATGCAGTGATGTGGGTCATTTTTGTAAGGGAAATGAATGGTATCAACGACGACGAGACTTTTTTTGTGTAGTGATAGACTTTGATTCTCCAACATCCGATAATTGAACCAAAGAATTTGAAATGAAGGAGAGAACCTCTAGTTACCACAATCGTTGGAGATTTTATTCTAATTCTTTTTAGGAGAGAGGGCGGCTTATAACTTAATCGGGCAGTCCTTGAGATATTTTTAGGTATTAAGCGTTCATTGTAGACTATAGATATCCCTTTAGAACTTTTCAAGTAAACGAGGTAATGCAAACATTTTTCTTTTTAGATTTTTATTATTTTTGATGTTTTGCGAAATTATATATCAAAAATAATAAATAATTGCAAACAAAATACATGAAAAGAAAATTGATAATGGAAAAGAAAGTTGATATAAGAAAAAGAATTTTATTGGATGTAAACGAAAGTCTGTACATAAGATGTGAGTACAAAGATGCAAAATCCTAGAAGAGGAAATTAAAAAAAAGTTGAAAAATAAAGGTAAATGGCAATGAGATATTTATATGAATTTCCATTAATTAAAACACATGCTATTATCCGCTGTAAGATCTGAATCCCAATACTTTGCTTCGGTTGATGATGATTTGACTGATCTTTTTTCGTTTAAACTATAGATGTGATGAGGTAGGCTCAAGTGTTGCAATCAAATGTCTTTATCCCTAACTTTTGCCTGAACATTTTTCTCTTTTTTTGTCCACCGGGATACCCTTTTTTGCATAAGTCGTCTTTCCAGGTTTTCGAATTAGCGAGCTTATTGTATATTTTTTCTATTGATCCCTAATTGTTTCCTAGACATTTCTTTTTTTTTGTCCACCGGGATACCCATTTTTCCTAGGTTATCCTTTCAGATGTCAACCTAGTGGGATTTTTGTTTATTTCTTTTTTAGGCATAATATTTTTTTACTACGTTGGAATTCACGGGAAGTGAAAACTCCCCTCATCCATGATGGTGAGGATCAGGGCTCCTCCCGAGGAGGTCTTCTTGACGATAAATAGTCCTTCATAGTTATGAGTCCACTTGTCTCATGGATCCGAATGTATTGACGAGTATTTCTTGAGCACTAGGTCAACTTCTTGGAATACGTAAGGGCAGACCTTTTTGTTAAAAGCGTTCTTGAGACATCTCTGGTATAGCTGACCATGGCAGAAAGTATCCAAACGTTTTTCATCTATGAGATTCAGTTGATCAAATCTAGATTGGATCCATTATACTTCATCAAGTTTGGCTTCCATGTTAACCCTCAATGAAGGAATTTCAACCTCGATTGGGAGGACAACTTCCATGCCATATACAAGTGAGAACGGAATTGCCCCAATAGAGGTGTGTACCGAAGTTTTGTAGCCATGCAGAGCGAAGGGAAGCATCTCATGCCAATCCTTGTAAGTCTTAACCATTTTCTGGATAATCTTTTTGATATTGTTTTTTGTTGCTTCTACAACACCATACATATTGGGTCAGTATGGTGAAGAGTTGTGTTGTTCAATTTTGAAATCTTTGCACAACTCTTTCATCATTTTGTTGTTCAGGTTACTGGAATTGTCTAATAATCTTTCTAGGAACTCCATAGCGACAAATTATTTCCTTTTTGATGAACCTTATAAACACTTGTTAAGTGACATTAGTGTATAAAGCAGCTTTGACTTGTTTTGTGAAGTAATTGATAACGACTAAAATCAAGCGATGACCATTCAAAGCTTTCTACTAGATCATTCCAATCATATTAATCCCCCACATAGAGAAGGGTCATGGCGATGTCAAGACGTTCAATGAAGTTGGTGGCACATGGATCTTGTCAGCATAAACTTGACATTTGTGACACCTTCTGACATAATTGTAATAGACAACCTCTATAGTTGTCCAGTAATAGCCATCTCAAAGGATATTTTTAGCCATAGAATTACCATTGGCATGGATTACTTCACAACCCTCATGGATTGATTTTATGATCGTGTTTGCTTCATGTCTATCCACGCATCTGAGCAAAAGCGAGTCATACTTCCTTTTGTACAACACATCACCATTAAAGAACAACATGGTTGATAGTTTTCTGAGAGTATTCTTATCTATAATGGACACGTTCTTGGGATAGTCTTGTTTCTCTATATACCTTTTGATGTCGTAGAACCAAGGTTTATCATCAAATTCAACCCTGATTGCTAAACAATATACTGGTTCATTTAGGTGTTCAATATGGATGGAGGGTGCTTCGTAAGCCTACTTAACCTTGGACATGGATGCCAAGTGTCGCGGTGAAAATCGGATACCAAACTATTGATTAGTTTGAATCTTTAATTCATTTTGTAACCGAACTTTGATTTGTCCAAAGGAAGGGATAAAGGTCGAAATTCCCACAATGCAATGCAAATGCAAGCTAGATTGTTTAGGTTCGGGGGTTGGTTAAACTTAGGGAAGGTACTAGCATCCTAAGTTTCTGTAGTACTCTACAGGAACCTCTTGTTTTATGTTGTTTACTGCTAAGTGTTTGTCCGCTTAATGGCTTAGAGACCCTAGGGGTTTATATCTAAGTATACTCGATAAGGTATCGCACCTTGTGCCTACATATCCTTACGGGAGTGGAATCAGAGTATGTTGTAGTTCACCCTAAAGGGTTAGAGGAGCTCTTTGACTGTGGTCAAAGTTCCTACGGGTTTAGGGTAGTTGTTTTGATTGGGTCTAGGAGAAGAGACGAGTCTTCATGTTAAGGGAGAGATAACCACCGCAAATGTAAAAGAGAAGGGTTGTAGGAAATGGTCTTTGCATCGTCTTAAGAGAAGGTCTTACATACTCGGATGGTCGCCAAGCATGCCTTTGTCGTTCTTAAGGCAAAGTCCCTACATGTTTGATTGTATTGTTGTGGGGTGGAGATTATATCTCACTTAAGATGATTAACATCTATTCTCTAATGTGTTTGTAGAATTGTATTGTGTGTTGATTGTTTATTTCTATGTTGTAAAGATAAAGACAAGGTCCTTCCTATGGGGTAGGTCCTATCCTAAGCGATCAACTTGAATGGGATCAAGGATCGTGGGGAGAATGATACAGATGATGTGCAACTACACACAACGTTGAATTATGTGTAGGTTTTTCCTTTGGACGGAATGCGATGCGATGTAATGATAAATCGATAATGTAAATGAATTGCGATAATGTGAATTGCAGAAAGATAAACCATACACGAACGCATGAAAGCGCTAAGTGAGTGTGTGTGCTTTGTGACTAAGATAAAGCAGATAAAGATAAATGTAAATACGCATGAAAGCGCTAAGTGTAAGTGCATGTGTCGTGAGTGCACGATTGATTGTATTACGATGTTGATTTGATTTTTTGATTGATAAAGAGAAAGTTATATTAGCGGGTGAATTGGTTTAAAGAATAATTGATTTAATTTTAAGAGATGCTGTATTATTTGCCATTAGTAAAATATTTTAGATGTGAATTAATTAAATTTTAAGAAGTAATCTTCAAATAAAAAGGGTCTCGAATATCTAAGAAAGTTTTTAATTTTATCTTATTAAAAAAGAAAAGGTTCATTTTTTCTTAAAAAGGGTCGTTGTTGTTATCAAAAGGGTAATCTAAATGTTTTTTAGGTTAATATCATATTAATTATCTAATGAAATTGAGTTAAGTTGAGAATAAATAGAATTAATAGGTTGAATTAAGGAGTTAACGGTGAGTTAAGAGTTAAAAAAAGTTTTAACAAAAGACTGATTATGGCAAAGATTAATTATTAGTAATTAGTAAAAATTGAGTTAACTGTTATATTAATCCAAAATAAAATAAAAAGGGGTACCAGTTAAGAGACTAAGTTAATAAAAATAGATTCTAGTTGGTTTAAATTAAAAAAAACTTATTAAAAGGAGATTAATAGAATAATTGATTAATAATAATAAAGTTAAATGATTAAGTTAATTTTAAATTAATTTAATTAACGATTTTTAAGAAGATTAAACGGTTAATTAGGGTATGGTGAGTGTGTGTTGTGTTAGTAATTATCAGACAGAACAAGAACAAAATGGACACAGTAAACCCCAGATCTCCCCTACCCCTTTCTCGTCGCGATCTTCCTCCATTTCCAAACCTGAAACCATATCAAAACATCAATGAAATCAAAAACATGGATAAGGATGAGAGTTCACCGAATGTCGACGGCAGCAGCGCTTGTAGTGACGAAAAGGATGCTCCGTCGGTGGAGATTTTTGCGGCGGTTTGCGAAAGCGACTTCGAGCGTGGAAGGACCGTTGATTCACTGGCGGCGCGACGGTTGCGGCGGTTACAACTTCTCGATGGAGGCAGAGAAAAGATAAGCGTTCTTTGATTTTCCCCTTTACCAACTTTTAGGGTTTTCGAGTCGTTCTCTTCGATAGCTTTTTTTTCCGTTCCTCTTTCTTGCTCACCAGCGTCTATATATAGGCTTTTGAACGAAACAATTTTGGACCAACTTGAATGTGGATTGGATTTGATTTAGGGTTTTGAAATACCGATTAATTCTTCCTATTTGGTTATGACCTGATTTGGAAAGATTTCCTTTTTCGTTCCAATTTCATTAATCTCGTTAACTAGGTTGGCTGTCTAGGTTCAATGTTTTAGGGATTTGGATAGGATCTTCTTGTGGAATATCCTCCCACCAATTTACTAATCCACGATTTTGTGATTGCAGGTGCGAAAACGATTTTGTTTTGGGCCAGAGGGGTTACATCAGCCCGAAGTAGATGAGGCACAAGAGCTAGCGGGCCTTAAGCTGTAGTGGACTTGCAAGTTTCTTCACGTGGAGTGGCTTGTTTCTCTGTTTCCTTGACGAGTTATGCTGACTAAATGTTGAGACCGCTGGTTGCGTGGTTGATATTGCTTTACCGTTGTAATGATGCTTGTTTGCAATTGACATCGTGGATGTTACGCTGTTGCGAGTGCTGCTTTGCCCTTGCTGTTGCCAATGTTACTCTTGACATTGTTTACGTATACTAAATGTCGTCTATTGCTTCTAGTGCTTTGCGCTCGCTTGTGATGAGTTTCGCGTTGTTTGGGAAGTACACTGATTTTCTCTCTTCTGCTTTCAGGTGCAAATAAGTTTGGAGGCTGCCGGTCTTGTGCCATTGGCGAGAAAGGACATAATGGTGATGACGACTTAATAGTCTGAGCCATATTGGGTTGTCGGATGTAGTTGCCTTGCGAATTACATTGAGTTGTTCGAAACAGTTGCCTTATTTCGATTTTCGATGCTCGGTAGGGAGTTTGATAATGGCCACGGCCATAGTCCTCCTGGCCGCTCGAGTCTCGTGTCCGATGATGAGTTGAGCTGAGGGCCGAAGTTAAATTTCACTCTCCTTTAGATTATCAGTCCTGTAGTTCACTTGTTAATAAAATGCCTTGATTTTCTGTGGTGCTCTCTGTAGGTTGTGGTGAATTTATAGTTTGTAGCATGAACATGGTACAGATTGGTGAAGGCTCCGTTCTTGTGTTAACTGATCATACTGTCTCTTATTTCAGGTAGCATTGACACGCAAGCAATGCCCCGTGTTAGCTCGTGTTTCCAGCTCTTAGAAACTTCACCGTAAGTGGCCTTAATTGGAGACTGAGGAAGTAGAGCTGGTTAACTGTCCTGGTGGCTATTGGTTGCTTTCCTTTCTTGATGTTGGTGACTTATTGGTCTTTGGTTTTAGGTACAACAGGCGAGATCTTATTTGATGTGGTATGCGCAAGCGGTTGAATGTGGAATCCGGAAGTTGTAAGGGGTAAGTGTGGATGCCGTGATTGATTTACTGATGTGGAGCAAAGGTTATGCTGGTAGCCAGTATTTGATTTAGGAGATGGAGCTTCTGGTTGTATTTTCAGGAAAGTTGGCGAAGTATGACGAGCCAATGAGCTTGGTGAGGAGAGAATAACCTTTGTTCAGAAAGTCTGTCAAGGAATACTGGCCTCATCTTTAGTTTGTGGACTTGCATTAATGTAATTGAAGGCTCAAAAGGAGCTAGGTATGATCAATGCTTTGGTCTGAGGTTTTAGGTGTTTGGTAACATGAGCTCTTGGATGGCTGAACTTCATGATTGGCTATTCTCTTTTTCTTGATTACTGATACTTGCCTTGGAAATGCAGGATTGTCGGGCAGGTTGCCGCAATTGTGGCGAAAGCTCTGGCAGGGTTTCTATGAGTATCGACCAATATCTCTTCAACAACATATAAAATTTATTTGTACTCAATAGTAGCGCCATTGAATTTCCCTGTTTTTTCACAGACTTGGCCTTAAATGAACGGCTTCGAGCGCCACGCCAGCAGCCTGCTGAGAAATCCTAAAGTTGGGTACGAAGTGAATCTCTTGAAGAACCGTGATCCTTCATGATCATACGCAGCGGCCTGCTGACTTCAGAATAAGCAACGACGACGGTCCGACTGATACGTGGCTATCTCTAATGGGGGTTTCTTGGATCTGGCAGAATGACTGAAAAGTCTTGGGGAGCTCCTGATGGGAGCTTGAGTCGGGCGACGACGTCGGTCCTGCATTCAACCATATCCTGAGGTATCTTCAGTTTGGTAGAGTGTTTTGTGAATATCAATGGTGTAATCCATCATGTTATGTTGTTAACTGAGACTGTTCTTAAGTTGAGTCGTCTGATTTGCTGTTTGAATTTTGATAACAAGCCTGTTGTTGTTCTTTGGATTTTTCACCGAAACCCGATTTCCTTGCAGATTCACTTAGGTGGTTAGGTGTGGTCTTTGGAAGCTTGCGGAAGAAGATGTCATCCTTAACATGTTATCATTAAGCTTGAAGCATTCACGCTACGAGAAGGTGTGGAGTTCAGCAACTGCTGGCGATCTGGAAGCAGGGACTCGGGGATGGAAGCGATGTTGCGCGACTCTTTTGTTTTGCTTACTTCAAACCAGAGAATAGCTCGCAGATCTTTGTCGACGGAATTCTTGAGAGTCTTTCAACCTATATTTCTCCTACTAATATGAGACAGCTAGCAATAGCTTGAAGTTTCCAATTTAATTCAATTTCAAATGGCTTTCATCAGACAGGAATTTGTAGACGGCCACCTAGGGCATTAGTTTAAGAAATGTATCGTGCAAGTCCTTACTGTAAGAACAAGCCTTTATTGTAAATGTACTCGCTGAAGTGGTAGTTGTAAAGGCTTTCGCAACAGCAAGCCAATTATTTTTAAAATTCACTGTATTGGTAATCTTGAAACCGAAAATTGATGTACTCAGATTTTCTAGGATAGAGTGATAGCCATAACCCCTTTGAATGGAAATCCCAACTCATAATAATATTAACCCGGCATTCTCACCATAAACAACGAATAACAGGATGTACTCTCACTACAAGTGGTGGACTCCAAATATCCTTAATGGCATCAGTCTGAATCCTATTTTGAACTTGATTATTTAAATGTTAGCTTCAAATCCGTCTTGAAATAGATCCGTAATTTGTCGAAGCTTGTTCGGACTAAGCCCATAACTTCAATATTTGAATCTTCAACTTGAACCTTATGAAGGAAATAAGTCCTTAATCCAATCAAGTTGAAACCAACCAGTCTTGAAACGAGGCTTGGAGAGCACAATGTTCAAAATACAAATGGGAATTGGGTACTTGAATTGGATGCTCTTGTATCCGTCATTAATAAATTGCCTTCTGCGGGAATGCAACCTTTAAGGATTCCTTGTAGTCGGGTGCTCCGACCTTAGCGTACCCACTGATTAGGTTGCAAGTGCATACAAATGAACCTGAATCTTGAAATCACATTATCTCTTACTGGAAAGCTACATAAGAAACTGTCAGAGATGTGTTAAAGTGTAAATAATCATGCACGCATTTGCTAGTCCTGATAAATACGTATATATGGGCGGAGGATAAAAAAATAATCAAAACACCCAAATGGGTGGGATCTTAAGGTCAAAAATTAAGGTGCAACAGATGCCCCTATTTAAGTTACTCCTATTCGGAGATATGGAGATTGAAATCTTCGTCTCGACGAGATAGGAGGGACTTAAATACAAACATTGCGCGAATTTTTGGCCATAAGAAACCACCGAATGCACATGATATGCAATGATATAAAAATGCAGGACGGACAAAATCTGTAAGGGAGAGGTCATGAACTGGACGCGACATGCTAGACAGAAAAGCAACAGATCCAACAAGGCGGGACCCTACGAGGACATGGACAATCACTCATGGGAAATCTCCAAACGTGCAACGGTAACTCATGCATCAGGGATGCAGTGATTTTGACAATTTGTGATCGAAAGATACTTTTGCTACCGAGGTGGCGGTCAATAGTAACTCAAAATGGATCTCTTTTTTTTTTTATTATTATTTTGTAACTCAGCTGAAATGGTAAAATGTATAACCTATCCTGGCATCATGGTACGGGGACCATGAGCTAGTCTCGGTCTTCGATGTCATTGTAGTTGTAGATATTGTTGTAGTTGTTGAGCTTCCCCGAGCATCATGATATGGGAGTCATGCGCCGGTCTCAGTCTCTGATGTCAAACTTCCCCTTGCTCCATGGTATGGGAACCATGAGCTGGTCTCGGTTTCTGATGTTGAACTTCCCCTTGCTCCATGGTATGGGAACCATGAGCTGGTCTCGGTTTCTGATGTCAAACTTCCCCTTGCTCCATGGTGTGGGAACCATGAGCTGGTCTCGGTTTATGATGTCAAACTTCCCCTTGCTCCATGGTGTGGGAACCATGAGCTGGTCTCGGTTTCTGATGTCAAACTTCCCCTTGCTCCATGGTGTGGGAACCATGAGCTGGTCTCGGTTTCTGATGTTGAACTTCCCCTTGCTCCATGGTATGGGAACCATGAGCTGGTCTCGGTTTCTGATGTTGAACTTCCCCTTGCTCCATGGTATGGGAACCATGAGCTGGTCTCGGTTTCTGATGTTGAACTTCCCCTTGCTCCATGGTATGGGAACCATGAGCTGGTCTCGGTTTCCGATGTCGAACTTCCCCTTGCTCCATGGTATGGGAACTATGAGCTGGTCTCGGTTTCTAATGTCGAACTTCCCCTTGCTCCTTGGTATGGGAACCATGAGCTGGTCTCGGTTTCTAATGTCGAACTTCCCCTTGCTCCATGGTATGGGAACCATGAGCTGGTCTCGGTTTCCGATGTCGAACTTCCCCTTGCTCCATGGTATGGGAACCATGAGCTGGTCTCGGTTCCTACCCAAAATGATGGAAACTCGCGAGAGCGTCCTCAAAGAGGGGTTGTAAATTTGTAGATTGTAGATTGCGTGTTGTAAATTGTAATGTTGATGTAGAGTGTATGTTGTGCATTGTAGCACTGTAGAATTGTTGATGTAAATGTTGTCGATGTAATATGCAATTGTAGAATTTTGTTGACGTGATCTTGTATTTGTAATTGTAGATGCAATTTGTATTGAATTGGCAATTTGTAGAATGTGCACCGGGGATCTTCAAAAGAGCTGTAAACCGGTTGATACGTGGAGTGTCCTCTTGTAGGGAGATATGTCATTGATTGTACTCGTAATGAACCCTCTGAGGAAGATCATTTTTGAAGTACCTCTGCTGTAATTGTAAAAGAAATGTGAAATTGTAGTAGCAGAAATCCTCAAATGGGGAAGTATCTGTAATGTCCTTCGACTTGCTAATCTTGAAATAGTCCACTGGGGAAGGACAGATTGTCTTGATGAATATTGTTGTTTGTCGTTTTAAGAATAGATCTGCCCAAAACGAGTTGCTCAAATAAAGAGATCTTCTGTCATTTAGCTGTAAGTTGTTGAGTGGATCTTGTAATGTCGTTGAAAAACCATTGTGTCTTCAAATGGTGATCCTCATAATGTCAAAGCGCAAAATAAATGCACTTTTGATCCATGCTCAAAAGCTGGAGATGTTCATAGCGTGATTGCCAAAGACCGAAGTTCAATTCGGGAAATAACCGAAGAGAAATTGTCAAACAAGACTCAACCATAGAGGCATAAACTCCAATGGGAATGTACTGAAACAACTGTCTTCCACGAGGATCGAACTTCGTGGGGAAATAGAAATATTGAGTTTTTTTGCTTAGGGCTGACAACTTCTATTTGGAAGGAATAAGACACGCCCGAATACCCAAGGGTAAACCGCAATCGAAGAGATAGAGTAAAACAAACAAAGGATGCACAAATGCAAATGTTATGCTATCTACTTATATGATATGTGTATGCTTATGCTGACAAGACAGACGAAAGCAAAGACCGAAGATGGGATAAACATCTCGAAACAAACATCCGACCAATCTTCAAAGATAGAAGTATCACTGAGGATAGATGGAGAACCAAATGTAGGATCCCAATCCTGCTTTAAAACTTCAAAATTTCCCTTGAGAAAAAGTGATCAATCCAGTTGGGGATGTACCATCTTGATAAGCTTGAAATGTTGTATGAAATTGTAGACGGAGGTATCCAAACCGAAGTTTCATAGGGGATAAAATAAATATCCTGGGTCTTCGTAGTTTGTTGAATATGTTGGGGTTGAGCTTCCTGAGGATGAGATATACATCTTGCTCCAATCTTCAAATGCCCCAAGCCATATAGTTGAAAAGTAACATCTAGAGAGGATTTTACAGAAAACATGATGCCCGAACGCCCCACTGTTTTCAAACTCTCTAGAGATTCACCGAATCTCGACGTAACTGCCCCTGATTGGCGGTAAGTGAGTCCTTGAATTTCTTCTAGTTGAAACCAAGACTTGCACGGATGAAATTTCCTTCGGGAAGAATGACTTGCCCCAAGTCAGCAAAGTCTTCAGATATCATCATCAACGTCTGTATGTGGTCTTTCTAAGATGTCAAACGTATTTAACACTTTTGAAATGGTCAATGCAACACGCGTTTGTCTTGAAGTTTTGAAAAGAAGTATCGCAATAACTTGTGATTGAAACCACTAGTTAGGATACAAATTGAATCATTGTTTATAAAGCCGATTTAAATTTGAGCATAGCTCAAGGAGTCAGGAAACAGTATCTCATCGAGTATGCTTTCGAATTAGACCTTACCTCAATTAGGACTTTGAAGGTTGTATATGGGCTTAATTTATGACTTATAAAATGGAGGTGGAAATGGTTAGTATTTGTGCCCACCCAAATTTTTGAAAGATGTTCTTTTGATATTACCCTGCCCCAGGTTAAGAAAATGATGTTTGAAAGGGTTGGGGAGAGAGAGAACGGATCCTCAATCAAGGTTTAAAAGAAAGGGTTGACTATTTTGGCTTTCAGGAGGTTTAAAATAATGCCTTACATCATCAGTAGGGTTTTTATTCGAAGCATACAACAAGAGATCATGTGTTTTACTTCATCATCCTCCTTCCAATTCTCTGTCGGAGCAAGAGATCGGGTAAAAGTCGGCGTTATAAATAATTTAAAAAAAAAACTATTTGAGTGAAAACGAATGGATTTCTTCAAGACAAACAGTTATTGCATTACTTATTCAAAATAGAAAGTTCTTACATGCAAAATATGCTTTCAATCAAAGAAATAAGCAAACAAACGAAAGAAATAGAAGGTTCTTCTGGAGAGTCCTTTCCAAGATCTTTATTGTGCTTTCATGTAGACAGGAAAGATATGCAGAAATGTCTGGTGCGCAGCCTTCAGACACGGCGTTGGCGACCTTGAATCATGCCTGGGGAGGATGAACCTTGTTGAGATAGGGGGTTATCTCGTACGTAAGGGGCGGAACCCTCAAAGAACAAGACTCTATCTTTGACCAAATTTTGGACGTCTGCTTTCATGCCGTAACAACTCTCAATGTCATGCCCTGGAGCACCTTGATGATACAGGCAAAATTTGTTGGCATTGTACCAGTATGGGAACCTCTTAGGTACCTTGGGTGGGGCTTTAGTCTGGATATGCCCTCTTTGAATTAGAGCTGGAAATAAATCAGCGTACTTCACCGGGATAGGATCAAACTGGTGAATTGCTTCCCTTGGTGCATCTGGAGTCATCCTATGATACCTTTTCCGAAATTGTCGGTGCTGTGGTTGATCTGGAGAGGCCAACCTCTGCCTAGGATGTGGTTGTTGTTCGTGCTGAGCGGGCATCGCATATTGGTGCTGAGGATGGGGTACCGGAGCTATGAATTCTCTGGAAGGTCCACAACCATCTTTATTGTTTGGGGCTATACCCAAGTTATGATGGTATTGCTTTACAAAAGCAAAAGTTAAGTCTTCCCAAGACTGAATGTGATTCGCTTGCAGCTTCATATACCATGCTGATGGTGCTCTACCCAAACTTTCTTGGAAACAGTGGATCAATAGTTGGTCATTTCCAAGATAGGCGGTCATCTTCTGACAAAACATCATCAAATGATACCTTGGACAAATTGTACCCTTGTACACCTCAAAGGTGGGCATCTGGAATCCCGGGGGGTTGACTAAGTTTGGAACTAGGTGCGGGTCACGAGCATGGAAATCAGGCGCACGGTTCCTCTTCATTATTTTCCATCGCTCCTCGAAGTCACGAAATTCGTTCTTGAATGCTGTAAGCTCTGGATCATCCATTTCCTTTTCTTGCACAGGCTGAAGTTGCATAGGAATAAAGTTGTCGGAGGGACGGCGAAGCGTCGGGTTAGACCTTACTCTGAAGCTAGTCATGCGATCCATGTCTTTGTTCTCCTCACTATCCTTTAGTGATACTTCCGGCTTGGTCAGATGGTAGAGACGGCGACTGACAGCAAAGATGGAAAACCGAAATGAGCCACAACAAAGGAAGGACACATGCACAAATGTGAAATGCCATGCAGAATGTTAATGCATGATGTAGATGCAGGAGGATACTTCAAGAAACTCAAAGTGTTCTTCAGTGTTATAATGTAGGATAATTGAAAAACTTTTTATTTTTTGAGAAACAATGAAAACAAAGTACTCTTTCAAGAGTTTATTACAACGAAAGCAAAAGAAAACTTAGAGCTCTACTCCACGGTCTTCTCCTTTGTACGGAGCTCCTCGGTCAACTGGTCAACACGCTCCTACAGTGCCGCTTTCTCGATGATGAGTCGTTCCACACACTCCTTCCAAGCCATGGTAGTTGAGGGGAGATCATCATTGGTGACAGTACTTGAAGAGGCGTGAGGAGAAAATAAATCTCTTTGTGCCTTTCTCTTCCTGGAAACTTCTATTTCTGGTGTCTTCTGAAGTCTTTCCTTCTCTACTTTGAGGGTGAAGAACTTATTCTTCCAGGAAGTCCTCAACTTCCGGGCTTCATCCAAAGCAATCCTTACTTGTTCTATTTCCTCTTCTTCGAACCACTCAGGGTCATGAGGAGATAATACCATAGGTTCGTGAAAAGGAAAAGGCATCTTGAGATCGAGAGCCCTTTCTCGCACCCACTGCAGATAATCTTCAGAGACAGTACAATCGGGGTATCCTGAAGCAGCTGTTCCTTCCCTGTCAATGTATTTCCATGTATAAATGATGACAGTCTTTAGATCTAGATCCTCTTCTCCCTTGAAATAGATCTCTTCCAACGAAACTGGGTCAGGTATTTGGATCATAGGGTGTCCAAACTGTCTACGGGCCAACGCGGGATTGTAACTTATACATCCCTCTCTTCCAATAAGTGGTACATTGGGGAATCCTCTGATGCTAGGAATCATAGGTACGCCTCCATAGGCGGGATCATACCAAACGATGTCCGAATGGGTAAGGGCCATAAGTATCTCGGACCATCGAGGTATTGCTACTTCATCCCAAAGGGACGGGTACCGAGTCAAACGAGCGATGAACCATGAGTACAGCAAGGCGGTACAACATACAATGTGTCCTCCTCCTTCGGCATTCTTCGAGTGAATCGAGAAGTACGTATCAGCAAGCAAGGTGGGTACTGGATTCTTGAGTATGAACAACTTGATTGCATCCATATCAATAAAGTTGTCAATTTTGGGGAACCAGAAAGTCCCATAGACCAACAAAGCGAAAATGGCTTCCGATATGAGAACCTCCTTTCTTTCAGCATGGTAACGGACTTTTTCGATCAAAAAGTCGGCGGGAAACCCAAGGACTCCTTCCTTGGTGATCAGGTGTGTCTGGACATCTTCAAGGCTGAGATGAGTAGCATTTGCAATTTCTTGGTGACTAGGCGTGTCTTCCCTTCCGGTGAATAGCGGTCGAACAGTCACAGGCATCCTCAAAAGTTCTGAGTATTCTTCCAAGGTCGGCATCAATTGGTAGTCTGGAAAAGTGAAGCAGTGGTAAATCGGGTCGTAAAATTGAACCAACGTTTCCAACAATCCTTCTTTCATCCTTAGCTCGAGGAAACGGAAAACCCCTCCATATTCTGCTGCGAAGGCAAGGCGATCCTCGACGAGTTCGGCTAGTTCTCTCAAGCTTTCGAGGTTGGGACTCTGAAAAGTGTACTTCAGGGTTTCTCTTCTGAAATCCATGATTACAACACCTACAGAACGAATTTGAGTTTCTTGAAGTGAACAATGGAAAAGAATGCAATGCAAGATGATTAGGACTTCATGGGATTCCTCTATTTATGGGCATTGCGGTAAAAGGAAACGTTTTTAAAGTTGAAACGGACTACATAAATATTCTTTTAAAGAGTCCCGAATAAAAGCTAAATAAAAGCTCGTAAAGACACTAAAGAAGCTTTGAATGCTGCTGCTTGAGCTGCTCTTCTAGTTGCGCTTTCTCACGGATAAGGTTGTCCACAATTATTTTCCAAATAGTGCATTGTGGGTCGGAGAAAAATAAATCCTCCATGACTTTCCTCTTCTTGCAGGGGAGTAGCTCTTCATCCTTCAATTGTAGCTGCTTCTGAAGTTCATCCTTCTCCTCTTGAAGTTCATCCTTCTCCTCTTGAAGTTCAGCATTCTGCTTTTGAAGTTCAGCATTCTGCTTTTGAAGTTCAGCTTTCTGCTCTTGAAGTTCAGCTTTCTGCTCTTGAAGTTCAGCCTTATGCTCTTGAAGTTCAGCCTTCTGCTCTTGAAGTTCAGCCTTCTGCTCTTGAAGTTCAGACTTCTGCTCTTGAAGTTCAGCCTTCTGCTCTTGAAGTTCAGCTTTCTCCTTCTGACACTCATCATTTTCTGCCACTGCTACCTGGTACTTGTTCCTCCAAGATTCCAGCTCATGTTGAGATTTTCTTAAGGACACCTCTAACTCCTCGGCTTTAGACATAAAGACATAAGTGGGCTCTCTCCTGGGAGCTATGGGATCTTGACGGGAATAGGGCATCTTTAGATTGGTTGCCCTTTGTCTGACCCACTGGAGGTATGGTTCTAGAGACACACAGTTAGGCTTCCCTAGACTTCTCTTCCCTTTCTTGTATACCCTACGCCATGCGTCCAGAACTCTTCCTAGAAGCTCTATATCATCTTTGAAGAACATACCCTCTACTTGAACACTCTTGGGAGGTTCCTTCAACGGGTATCCCAACTGTCGACGAGCTAAGACAGGGTTGTAGCTGATTCCTCCATCAAAGCTGAGCAATGGTACATTAGCAAAGTCACCGCAGCTATCAATGATTAATACTCCATCATACACTCGGTTGTACCAATCAATGTCGGAATGGGTCAGAGCCATAACCCTTGGAGACCAATGCTCTTTGCCAATGTTTGTAAAGGAGCTAGACTTCGGTAAGTGTGAAATAAACCACTTGTAAAGTAGAGGTACACAGCAAGTAATCATCCCTCCACCACGAAGGTTTCGGAGATGTATAGAGTGATATGCATTTCCCAACAGAGTTGGCACTGGGTTGTTCTTCATAAAAATCTTGAATGCCTTGAGATCGATGAAACCTTCGAAACTTGGGAATAAAAACAGCCCATAAACAAGCAAAGCAAAAATTGCCTCAAACGGAGCCTTGTTAGAATAACCAGCATAGAATGAAGCCTTCTCAATTAGGAAACCTGTCTTTAAGCCAAGAATTCCATCCTTAGTAACTAGATTAGCCTTGACGTCAGACACCTTCAAACGGAGAGCTTTAGCAATATCTTTCTCATCAGGGTCCTTCTCTAAGAAGGGAAAAGGAGATTCCTCAAGGACAGGTAGACCGACCAAAAAAGAATACTCTTCCAATGTAGGTAACAGCTGAAAGTCTGGAAAGGTGAAGCAATGGTAGAGAGGATCATAGAACTGCAGTAGAGTGGCAAGAAGTCCTTCATTCACTGAGCAACCCAACAAAGATATCAGCTTCCCATACTTGGTCTTGAACCCTTCTTGATCTTCGATGAAACCCCACAACTTCTTTAGGTCATCCAATTTGGGACTCTTAAAAGTATATTTCACAGTATGTCTTTTATCTGAAGTCATAGTGACCTACAATGTTCATAAACGAAAGTAAATCCCATGAAGTCCAATGCAAAATGATGCTATATGAATGCAGCAAACACAAGTATTCACATAAGGACAATAAAGATAAACAAACAAGGGGGTGCCCTAGGTTTGCAACGAGCATGGAGTAAAGGTGTACCCTTCCCAAAGGTTTAAGGACTAAATGTTGTTTGTACCTGTAGAACAAGGTTCTAATAAGGTTCCCAAAGTCATTAGCCCATCTTTCGGATATTATCAACTTCCCAAGTACTCGGGGGTTAATAATATTCTCAAGAGAACTTCTTTTGAGTGTAGCATCGCGTAGCACTATTTCGGGGGTACCCCCTCATAGTCTCGCACTACGTCCTAATAAAGGCCAAAGTTGGGTTAAGGTAACTACGGTCCTCAATTTCATGAGCTCCAAAGTCGAAAATAGTGAGTGTTTTCACGATGATTCGTTCAACAGTACTATTTCGAAAGGGCCTCAACTGAGCGGGATTCTCGATTCAACTTAGTAGGGATTCCACTCCCAATAAGCCTCCTCGAATATATCACCATCCTATCTTAATTTCTCTCAAGTTCGGGTGTAGAACTTTATCTCACCACTCAAGGACAACAAACCCAAAAGGAATACAAGAGAAAGCATGTAAAAAATTAATCAAGTAGGCAGATATATAAAGCAGTAAACAAAACAAATAAGATAGGGAAACCCACTAGAGAGTCCCCAGTGAAGTCGCCATTTCTGTCGCGGTGAAAATCGGATACCAAACTATTGATTAGTTTGAATCTTTAATTCATTTTGCAACCGAACTTTGATTTGTCCAAAGGAAGCGATAAAGGTCGAAATTCCCACAATGCAATGCAAATGCAAGCTAGATTGTTTAGGTTCGGGGGTTGGTTAAACTTAGGGAAGGTACTAGCATCCTAAGTTTCTGTAGTACTCTACAGGAACCTCTTGTTTTATGTTGTTTACTGCTAAGTGTTTGTCCGCTTAATGGCTTAGAGACCCTAGGGGTTTATATCTAAGTATACTCGATAAGGTATCGCACCTTGTGCCTACATATCCTTACGGGAGTGGAATCAGAGTATGTTGTAGTTCACCCTAAAGGGTTAGAGGAGCTCTTTGACTGTGGTCAAAGTTCCTACGGGTTTAGGGTAGTTGTTTTGATTGGGTCTAGGAGAAGAGACGAGTCTTCATGTGAAGGGAGAGATAACCACCGCAAATGTAAAAGAGAAGGGTTGTAGGAAATGGTCTTTGCATCGTCTTAAGAGAAGGTCTTACATACTCGGATGGTCGCCAAGCATGCCTTTGTCGTTCTTAAGGCAAAGTCCCTACATGTTTGATTGTATTGTTGTGGGGTGGAGATTATATCTCACTTAAGATGATTAACATCTATTCTCTAATGTGTTTGTAGAATTGTATTGTGTGTTGATTGTTTATTTCTATGTTGTAAAGATAAAGACAAGGTCCTTCCTACTGGGTAGGTCCTATCCTAAGCGATCAACTTGAATGGGATCAAGGATCGTGGGGAGAATGATACAGATGATGTGCAACTACACACAACGTTGAATTATGTGTAGGTTTTTCCTTTGGACGGAATGCGATGCGATGTAATGATAAATCGATAATGTAAATGAATTGCGATAATGTGAATTGCAGAAAGATAAACCATACACGAACGCATGAAAGCGCTAAGTGAGTGTGTGTGCTTTGTGACTAAGATAAAGCAGATAAAGATAAATGTAAATACGCATGAAAGCGCTAAGTGTAAGTGCATGTGTCGTGAGTGCACGATTGATTGTATTACGATGTTGATTTGATTTTTTGATTGATAAAGAGAAAGTTATATTAGCGGGTGAATTGGTTTAAAGAATAATTGATTTAATTTTAAGAGATGCTGTATTATTTGCCATTAGTAAAATATTTTAGATGTGAATTAATTAAATTTTAAGAAGTAATCTTCAAATAAAAAGGGTCTCGAATATCTAAGAAAGTTTTTAATTTTATCTTATTAAAAAAGAAAAGGTTCATTTTTTCTTAAAAAGGGTCGTTGTTGTTATCAAAAGGGTAATCTAAATGTTTTTTAGGTTAATATCATATTAATTATCTAATGAAATTGAGTTAAGTTGAGAATAAATAGAATTAATAGGTTGAATTAAGGAGTTAACGGTGAGTTAAGAGTTAAAAAAAGTTTTAACAAAAGACTGATTATGGCAAAGATTAATTATTAGTAATTAGTAAAAATTGAGTTAACTGTTATATTAATCCAAAATAAAATAAAAAGGGGTACCAGTTAAGAGACTAAGTTAATAAAAATAGATTCTAGTTGGTTTAAATTAAAAAAAACTTATTAAAAGGAGATTAATAGAATAATTGATTAATAATAATAAAGTTAAATGATTAAGTTAATTTTAAATTAATTTAATTAACGATTTTTAAGAAGATTAAACGGTTAATTAGGGTATGGTGAGTGTGTGTTGTGTTAGTAATTATCAGACAGAACAAGAACAAAATGGACACAGTAAACCCCAGATCTCCCCTACCCCTTTCTCGTCGCGATCTTCCTCCATTTCCAAACCTGAAACCATATCAAAACATCAATGAAATCAAAAACATGGATAAGGATGAGAGTTCACCGAATGTCGACGGCAGCAGCGCTTGTAGTGACGAAAAGGATGCTCCGTCGGTGGAGATTTTTGCGGCGGTTTGCGAAAGCGACTTCGAGCGTGGAAGGACCGTTGATTCACTGGCGGCGCGACGGTTGCGGCGGTTACAACTTCTCGATGGAGGCAGAGAAAAGATAAGCCTTCTTTGATTTTCCCCTTTACCAACTTTTAGGGTTTTCGAGTCGTTCTCTTCGATAGCTTTTTTTTCCGTTCCTCTTTCTTGCTCACCAGCGTCTATATATAGGCTTTTGAACGAAACAATTTTGGACCAACTTGAATGTGGATTGGATTTGATTTAGGGTTTTGAAATACCGATTAATTCTTCCTATTTGGTTATGACCTGATTTGGAAAGATTTCCTTTTTCGTTCCAATTTCATTAATCTCGTTAACTAGGTTGGCTGTCTAGGTTCAATGTTTTAGGGATTTGGATAGGATCTTCTTGTGGAATATCCTCCCACCAATTTACTAATCCACGATTTTGTGATTGCAGGTGCGAAAACGATTTTGTTTTGGGCCAGAGGGGTTACATCAGCCCGAAGTAGATGAGGCACAAGAGCTAGCGGGCCTTAAGCTGTAGTGGACTTGCAAGTTTCTTCACGTGGAGTGGCTTGTTTCTCTGTTTCCTTGACGAGTTATGCTGACTAAATGTTGAGACCGCTGGTTGCGTGGTTGATATTGCTTTACCGTTGTAATGATGCTTGTTTGCAATTGACATCGTGGATGTTACGCTGTTGCGAGTGCTGCTTTGCCCTTGCTGTTGCCAATGTTACTCTTGACATTGTTTACGTATACTAAATGTCGTCTATTGCTTCTAGTGCTTTGCGCTCGCTTGTGATGAGTTTCGCGTTGTTTGGGAAGTACACTGATTTTCTCTCTTCTGCTTTCAGGTGCAAATAAGTTTGGAGGCTGCCGGTCTTGTGCCATTGGCGAGAAAGGACATAATGGTGATGACGACTTAATAGTCTGAGCCATATTGGGTTGTCGGATGTAGTTGCCTTGCGAATTACATTGAGTTGTTCGAAACAGTTGCCTTATTTCGATTTTCGATGCTCGGTAGGGAGTTTGATAATGGCCACGGCCATAGTCCTCCTGGCCGCTCGAGTCTCGTGCCCGATGATGAGTTGAGCTGAGGGCCGAAGTTAAATTTCACTCTCCTTTAGATTATCAGTCCTGTAGTTCACTTGTTAATAAAATGCCTTGATTTTCTGTGGTGCTCTCTGTAGGTTGTGGTGAATTTATAGTTTGTAGCATGAACATGGTACGGATTGGTGAAGGCTCCGTTCTTGTGTTAACTGATCATACTGTCTCTTATTTCAGGTAGCATTGACACGCAAGCAATGCCCCGTGTTAGCTCGTGTTTCCAGCTCTTAGAAACTTCACCGTAAGTGGCCTTAATTGGAGACTGAGGAAGTAGAGCTGGTTAACTGTCCTGGTGGCTATTGGTTGCTTTCCTTTCTTGATGTTGGTGACTTATTGGTCTTTGGTTTTAGGTACAACAGGCGAGATCTTATTTGATGTGGTATGCGCAAGCGGTTGAATGTGGAATCCGGAAGTTGTAAGGGGTAAGTGTGGATGCCGTGATTGATTTACTGATGTGGAGCAAAGGTTATGCTGGTAGCCAGTATTTGATTTAGGAGATGGAGCTTCTGGTTGTATTTTCAGGAAAGTTGGCGAAGTATGACGAGCCAATGAGCTTGGTGAGGAGAGAATAACCTTTGTTCAGAAAGTCTGTCAAGGAATACTGGCCTCATCTTTAGTTTGTGGACTTGCATTAATGTAATTGAAGGCTCAAAAGGAGCTAGGTATGATCAATGCTTTGGTCTGAGGTTTTAGGTGTTTGGTAACATGAGCTCTTGGCTGGCTGAACTTCATGATTGGCTATTCTCTTTTTCTTGATTACTGATACTTGCCTTGGAAATGCAGGATTGTCGGGCAGGTTGCCGCAATTGTGGCGAAAGCTCTGGCAGGGTTTCTATGAGTATCGACCAATATCTCTTCAACAACATATAAAATTTATTTGTACTCAATAGTAGCGCCATTGAATTTCCCTGTTTTTTCACAGACTTGGCCTTAAATGAACGGCTTCGAGCGCCACGCCAGCAGCCTGCTGAGAAATCCTAAAGTTGGGTACGAAGTGAATCTCTTGAAGAACCGTGATCCTTCATGATCATACGCAGCGGCCTGCTGACTTCAGAATAAGCAACGACGACGGTCCGACTGATACGTGGCTATCTCTAATGGGGGTTTCTTGGATCTGGCAGAATGACTGAAAAGTCTTGGGGAGCGCCTGATGGGAGCTTGAGTCGGGCGACGACGTCGGTCCTGCATTCAACCATATCCTGAGGTATCTTCAGTTTGGTAGAGTGTTTTGTGAATATAAATGGTGTAATCCATCATGTTATGTTGTTAACTGAGACTGTTCTTAAGTTGAGTCGTCTGATTTGCTGTTTGAATTTTGATAACAAGCCTGTTGTTGTTCTTTGGATTTTTCACCGAAACCCGATTTCCTTGCAGATTCACTTAGGTGGTTAGGTGTGGTCTTTGGAAGCTTGCGGAAGAAGATGTCATCCTTAACATGTTATCATTAAGCTTGAAGCATTCACGCTACGTGAAGGTGTGGAGTTCAGCAACTGCTGGCGATCTGGAAGCAGGGACTCGGGGATGGAAGCGATGTTGCGCGACTCTTTTGTTTTGCTTACTTCAAACCAGAGAATAGCTCGCAGATCTTTGTCGACGGAATTCTTGAGAGTCTTTCAACCTATATTTCTCCTACTAATATGAGACAGCTAGCAATAGCTTGAAGTTTCCAATTTAATTCAATTTCAAATGGCTTTCATCAGACAGGAATTTGTAGACGGCCACCTAGGGCATTAGTTTAAGAAATGTATCGTGCAAGTCCTTACTGTAAGAACAAGCCTTTATTGTAAATGTACTCGCTGAAGTGGTAGTTGTAAAGGCTTTCGCAACAGCAAGCCAATTATTTTTAAAATTCACTGTATTGGTAATCTTGAAACCGAAAATTGATGTACTCAGATTTTCTAGGATAGAGTGATAGCCATAACCCCTTTGAATGGAAATCCTAACTCATAATAATATTAACCCGGCATTCTCACCATAAACAACGAATAACAGGATGTACTCTCACTACAAGTGGTGGACTCCAAATATCCTTAATGGCATCAGTCTGAATCCTATTTTGAACTTGATTATTTAAATGTTAGCTTCAAATCCGTCTTGAAATAGATCCGTAATTTGTCGAAGCTTGTTCGGACTAAGCCCATAACTTCAATATTTGAATCTTCAACTTGAACCTTATGAAGGAAATAAGTCCTTAATCCAATCAAGTTGAAACCAACCAGTCTTGAAACGAGGCTTGGAGAGCACAATGTTCAAAATACAAATGGGAATTGGGTACTTGAATTGGATGCTCTTGTATCCGTCATTAATAAATTGCCTTCTGCGGGAATGCAACCTTTAAGGATTCCTTGTAGTCGGGTGCTCCGACCTTAGCGTACCCACTGATTAGGTTGCAAGTGCATACAAATGAACCTGAATCTTGAAATCACATTATCTCTTACTGGAAAGCTACATAAGAAACTGTCAGAGATGTGTTAAAGTGTAAATAATCATGCACGCATTTGCTAGTCCTGATAAATACGTATATATGGGCGGAGGATAAAAAAAAATCAAAACACCCAAATGGGTGGGATCTTAAGGTCAAAAATTAAGGTGCAACACCAAGGTAGCAAAAGTGCATACTAATTGATTTTCTTCCCTAGGGATATAATGAAAAATGATTTCATCAAAGTAGGGAATCAACTTCAAGACGTGTTTCTTGTATGGAATCAACTTGTGATCACAAGTTTCTCATTCCCCCTTGATTTGACTAAATACCAGAGCTAAATCTTCATATACCTCAAGGATTTTGATTCTCATATCAATGGTTGCTTTTATCCCGGGATGCATACTTCATATTCTGCCATATTGTTGGTGCAATCGAACATAAACTTCCCGTGAAAGGAATATGAAAGCCTTTTGGAGATGTAATGGTGGCTCAAATCCCATAACCTTGTACATTCGAGGTACCATCAAACACGAGCATCCATTGCAATCCTAGTTCGGGTCCCTCGTTAGGGCATGAAATTTCATAGTCTCTAATAAACAAAATGTCTTCATTTGGAAAGTCAAACCTCATTGCCTGATAATTGATCGGAAAAATAGCAAGTGTACTATTTTTACCGATGTAGTAATAAGGGAAAAGTTCCCGAGTATCGATCTCGAGGATTGTGTAGAAACCAATAGTGTTTTTACAGAATCAAAGGAACAAAAATACCTTAGAGTTGTTTTTTTTTTTAAATTATATAAACTAATAAAATTACTATAGAAAATAAACAGGAAAACAAAGGTTTATAGTAGTAATAAGAACAATACTAGGGAAGTGGATAAATTGCTTTGTGAAGACCGGAAATAAATTATTCTAAGAGACATGCCTCAACCCTTGGTAAATGTCAAATTCCCAAATTAGTTTTCCTTAATTCCTTAACGAAAAACCCTTTGATAGTTTTCCTGCACACTAATTCCTTAGTTGCCCACAAAAATCATCAACCAATAGTTCTAACATAATAAACACGTAACTCGGGGTATCCCCATTCCTAAGCAATATCTACCATAATATTATTTTGCAAAAGCATTAGATTGGTTTTTCAGACCTAAACCTAACCGTCAATCGAATTCTATTTTCCAATATGAATTCGCCTTAAGATCGTTGCAAAATAAAAGATAAAAGGGAAAAACATAGATCTCACAAAAAAATTCAAATACCGGTCAATACAGTGCAATTTAGGACCACCCCCTAGTAATGGGGGATTTAGCCACTCATGTTCTTAATCAAAACAAAAACACATAAAAAAGAAAGGAAGAAAGTCATTACAATAAGGATTGGGGTTCTTGGATCATCAATCGCTTCCGCTTTTGATCGATCATCGTTCTCCGGAAATCTCCTCCAAAGTGTAAAAACTCCCCACTAACCAAAAACTAAAAACTAGATAAAAGATAAGATCCCCTTCAATCCACGATGCGTCCAATATATTAGAATTCAAATTACACTGGGAGATGCCTAAAATGCCCTCCGAGTTAGCATAAAACAAAATAAAAACAATTTACTTTCAGTAGCCCTAACACGGGTCGTGTCATGGGACATGGGCACCCGTGTCAGGCTGCTGGCTGGTGTTCTTTTTCTTTAGGGGCCCTGACACGGGTCGTGTCATGGGACACGGGCACCCGTGTCAGGCTGCTGGCTGCTGGTTGGTGTTCTTTTTCTTTAGGGGCCCTGACACGGGCCGTGTCAGGCTGCTGACATGCCTAAATTTCTATTCAAAACTTCCATTTTCTCGGCAGTCTTTGTACCCGAAACAGCTTCGCACGGATATCAGACCACCAATTTCTTGCCAAACTGAAAACACACTACAAACAAACAACTTAAATGCACCAGCGGCATAAAATGATAAAACATCAAAATAAGTCTTGTTCAATGACATAATAAAATAACGATGAAAACATAATCAAAAAGACTCGAAAGCAGACGAAAACAATAAAAACAAACGACACAAACAGTTTGAAATACACGACTAAAACCCACTGATCAAAATCCCCCGGACTTGAAATTTTGCTTGACCTCAAGCAAAAAGCTCGCAAAACCATGTACAGCAAAAATGAACTGTCTCAAGAACTACGAGTTACAGTGTTGATACTCATACTTGAGTGTCTCGTTCCAAGTCACTCGAAGATTAGTCTCGGTACTACTCCATCAATAGAGATATCACACAAACACTAAACCGCGGCGAAACCACGGACCTCAATCTGCCTTTTGGTAACCTCTCCGACTATCCTTTGGACTTAAGTCTTATTTTTCGATTTTCAACCCTTTTCATTCGGACAATCACTTTAAGGCTTTTATGATTTTTCCTCGTGTGCACAAGATTGATCACTTTTTTCTTTGGCACTTTTATTCTCTTTGTCCACTAAGGGACGGCTTTTCAGGTTCGACCGCCGTTGGGCTGAATAACTGGGTGAGGTTTACCCAACTTAGAAGGATCGCTCTTCTAATTGCCTTTATTCTCACCTTTTGATATATATATATATATATATATATATATATATATATATATATATATATATATATATATATATATATATTTATGTAACCAACCTTGCACATACAATTCTTATAGATTAAGCCCGACTATCTAGATAAACTACTAAGGGAGTACTTCTCAGATCAAAGTACTATGGTACAAATCTACATGTCAGACTCGTTCCTTACTCAAGAAACTCAGGGTGTTTGCACTCTACCTACCTCTCAGGATTTTTCCAATTTCCTCCTCAAGGTTCTTTTTACTAAACACTCTATATACTTTCTCATCACTCACTCGCAATACAGCTCAACCACGTTATTATTAGAATTCTTTTTCTCAGCTCAAATTCAGGGCATTTTCACTATAGATCTTCAAACATGATTTCAAACTGACAACCAAAAAGCTATAAAATATTCAAATCAAATGACATAAAAAAAACAAACAACACATAAATAAATTCCCCCCACACTTGAACTCAACAGTGTCCCCACTATTAAAGCGCTAGTATAGGAGGGGACTCACAGAGGTTATTGCTGAGGAGGTTGGTCTCGCAGCGTCATCTGCCACATCGACTCGTGCATCTCCTAATCAAGTTCCCTTGGCGGATCTACTCATTCCCTTGCCGTGTATGCTCGCTCCAGAGATCACTTACTTCCTTCGCCATCCAATCCCACTCTTTTTTGGTCAAGCTCCAAGAGCCAGACTCCTGGTGGGATGAGTCCCCAGGAATCGGTATAGGGGTTTCTTCAGTATGATCTCCTTCCTCATCATCTGTACCTGCAAATTCATCAAATGGATCTTCGTCGTCCTGCATAAGGTTCTCATATAACCAATTAGTCTCGTTTTCAATGTTAATAAAATCAGGAGCCGGTAAAGCTAGCAGGTGTTTATTACAGCTTATCAAAGAGTAGAAATTCTGACAAATTTCTATCATACCTTGGTTGGTGAGAGTAACTAAGTCAATCTTAGTTTCACCTGGAATCGTACGATCCTCCATCAGAAGAGGCCCGTACCCAAGGTGGTCCGCAATTTGGTATATCATCCCTCCCACAGATATTTCTTCTGAAGCTGCGTTCGTAACACGCTTCAAATGATCAACTGCAAAGGCAGCTACATTGATGAGCTCCTTGTTGGCCATTCCATATAACAAGTACAACTCCTTCTGTGTCGCCACCCCAGTACTGTCACCTCTACCAAACAGTGTGTACGCCAGTCCTTTTTTAGCATACCTAAAACAAGGGTTATGAATGCAGGAGGCCTTTGCCGCCTTCACGACATAATCAGATCTACCTGTGATGGATCTCCAAAAATCTCCCGCACTAAAATTACTCGGGGGTGCTCCAGGTCTAAAACTGGGGAGCTTCAGAACTTCTCCCAATTCAGCCATGGTCAGAGTGTGATCAGTATAAAAAAGAAGGAATCTCAAAGTACCAAAATATTATTCCTCAATACATGTCCACCTATGCTTTAGCTGAAATTCCAAAGTGCTCAGAAACTCAAACTTTATGCGCTCATAGGTCGGCGCTTCAAACTGCATATACTCAAGCATTCCAAGAATATGAAACATTCTGTGTACTTCAATTCTTAGCCCTAAATTATCAAGAGTATCATTACAGATGTACCTGGTAGGTATTAGCTTACGTTTGACCAATGACGAATACTTCTTTTGATGGGTTGTCTCCTCAAACAAGATATTCTGAGCATTTGCCATGCGGTGCACCCTTTTTCGAGGGAGAGAAGTTTCGGCCACTGCTTTTCCGATATCTCTTCGAGGAGGCATAATGTCTGCACAACACACTAAAAATTGGAAATCACAGTTAGAGAAATGTGTCACCGTAGAAGTGACCACGGTGAGGAATAGAGTGTTTTTCGTGAAGAAAGGAGATGGTTTTAAGGAGTGGGTGTTAGAGAAAGTGGAGGTTTGTAGAGGAGAAGTTATGGGGTTTTAAGGTTTGTTTATAAGGAAGAGGGTAGAAGATGAAGAAGATGAATGGATAGAGGTTAATGAGAGGTTATAATCTATGAATGAGATAGTAAGTGTGATGGGGCCCACCAATTAAGAGGGAGTTACAAAAATTCGGAAAAAAATTTGACTGATACGCCGCCTGACACGGGTCATGTCATGGGACACGGGTACCCGTGTTGCACCTACTGAAGCCACCAATCGTGAATGCAACTGATAGCTGTGACATGGGTCGTGTCATGGGACACGGGCACCCTTGTCACACCACTGAACTTCACATTTCTCTGCAGCTTTTCCATCTCCTGACACGGACCGTGTCATGCAACACGGCCACCCGTGTCAGGGGCCTGATATGTCTGAAATTCTCTGACCGAATGGTCATTTGACTCCGCTTTTCTCTGGACTTTTGCTTCCTCACATCGACTCTGGAATTAACATGACTAAGACATCTGCAAAATAAATAAAACTACACTTAGCAAAGAAAAACATGGGTTGCCTCCCACGTAGCACTACGTTTAACGTCGCATGGCTCGATGGTCGTCCATCCTACATGGTAAGACAAATGACATCCACTTGGCCGGTTGAGTCTCCTTGGTAGTAAGGCTTCAGCCTCTGCCCATTTACTTTAAAGGTATCTCCATTGGCTTGATTTTTCAACTCAATAGCTCCATGTGGAAAAACCTTGTGAACCACAAATGGTCCCAGTCATTTGGACTGTAACTTTCCTGGGAATAGCTTCATCCGAGAATTGTATAGGAGGACAAGTTGTCCTTCCCAAAACTCTTTTCTCAGTATCCTCTTATCATGCCATTTGTTTGTTCCTTGTAAAGTTTAGCATTTTCATAGGCGTGATTCTGAAACTCTTCCAACTCGTGCAGTTGAAGAATTCTAGAACTTCCGGCTAGCGATAAATCTGTGTTCAAGAAATTGGTTGCCCAAAATGCCTTGTGTTCTAGCTCTAAAGGTAAATGGCATGATTTTCCATAGAAAAATTGGTATGGTGACATTCCAATGGGCGTTTTGAAAGTTGTTCGGTAGGCCCATAATGCATCATCCAACTTCGTTGACCAATCTTTCCGTGAAGAACATACAATTTTCTCTAAAATCTGCTTGAGTTGTCGATTTGATACCTCTACCTGACCACTTGTTTGAGGATGATACAGAGTGGTTACCCGATGCTTCACATTGTACTTCTGCAGGAGTCTTTCCATAAGGTGATTTAGGAAGTGAGTTCCTTCATAACTTATCAACGCTCTCGGAACTCCAAACCTTGCAAAAAATGTTTTCTCTCAAAACCTTTACCACAACCTTTGCATCATTAGTAGGAAAAACCACAGCTTCAACCCATTTTGAGACATAGTCCACTGCAACCAAAATGTAGTTCTTTCTAGAGGATGGTGGAAACAGCCTCATAAAGTCTACGCCCCAAACATCAAACAATTCAACCTCCAGCATAAAATTTTGGGGCATTTGATTCCTTTTTGGAATATTCCCAATTCTCTGGCATTTGTCGCATTCTTTCACTAACTCTTGAGCATCTTTAAACACAGAGGGCCAGTAGAAACCCGATTGGAGGACTTTGGCTGCGGTTCTATCCCCATTGAAATGTCCTCCGTACTCTGAATCATGACGTGCTTTCAGGGTATCTCTCTGTTCTTCCTCTGGTATACATCTTCTGACTAATCCATCCACTCGTCTTTTGTAGAGAAACGGATCATCCCATAAGTAAAACCTGCAATCATGAACAAACTTTGTTCTTCTATTAGAATCAAAATCGTCAGGTATGATACCACCGACCAAGTAATTTGCATAATCTGCAAACCACGGAACACTAGTAATATCTAGGATGTGTTCATCAGCAAACTCATCCTTCATAGGACGATTGTCCTCATTCTCTTCAATCGGTGATATTCGCGAGAGTTGATCAGCTACGGTGTTTTCATACCCTCTCTTATCACGAATCTCCACATCGAATTCCTGGAGAAGTAAGATCCATCTTAGGAGCCTGGGCTTTGATTCCTGCTTAGCAAAAATATGTTTTAAAGCAGCATGGTCAGTATAAACAATCACTTTCGAACCTAATAAATATTTCCTGAATTTATCAAAGGCATACACCACAACTAACAACTCCTTCTCGGTAGTTGAGTAATTCATCTATGCAGGGTTCAAAACATGACTAGCATAGTAAATAAAATGCAACAGCTTATCTCTCCGCTGTCCTAACACAGCCCCAACGGTGATGTCGCTAGCATCACACATGATCTCAAAAGGTAGAGACCAATCGGGGGCAATCACAATTGGTGCTGACACTAATTTATTTTTTAGCTTTTCAAACACATCAGCACATTCCTCATCAAACACAAAAGCTTTATCCTTTACTGACAAGGAAGTCAATGGTTTAGCTATCTTGGAAAAATCTCTTATGAACCTACGGTAGAAACCCACATGGCCTAAGAAACTTAGAATACCTTTCTCATTCACAGGTGGTGGTAGCTTAGATATCACCTCCACTTTGGCTTGATCGACTTCAATCCCTTTGTGTGAGATCTTGTGACCAAGGACAATACCCTCTCGTACCATAAAATGGCACTTTTCCCAGTTTATGATCAAGTTACTTTCCTGACATTACTGCAAAACAAGTGTAAGGTTAGTTAAACAGTTATTGAACAAAGAACCAAAAACAGAGAAGTCATCCATGAAGACTTCCATATGCTTCTCGAGCATATCAGCAAAAATGGAAGTCTTGCATCTTTGAAACGTCGTTGGGGCATTACACAACCCGAATGGCATCCTTCTGTAAGCAAAGACACTGTACGGGCATGTAAATGCCGTCTTCTCTTGATCCTCCGGTGCAACCACAATTTGGTTGTACCTGGAGTACCCATCCAGAAAACAATAGTAGTCATGCCCATCCAATCTCTCTAACATCTGGTCAATGAATGGAAACAGAAAATGATCTTTTCTTGTGGCTAAATTTAGCCTCCTGTAGTCAATGCACACCCTCCAACCAGTGACCGTTCTAGTAGGAATCAACTTATTCTTTTCATTGGTTACCACAGTTGTACCTCCTTTCTTGGGCACCACATGAACAGGACTCAACCATGAACTGTCTGATATAGGATATATAAGTCCTGCATCCAACAACTTCACGACTTCCTTTCTCACTACCTCCTTCATAACGAGGTTCAGTCTCCTTTGGGGCTACACAACCGATTTGTGATCTTTTTCCATAAGAATTTTGTGCATGCAAACTGTAGAACTTATACCCTTGAGGTCTTCAATTTTCCACCCAATAGCACCTTTAAAATTTTTCAGAACTCCAATCAACTTTTCCTCTTGGACACTTTTCAAACTAGAGCTAATGATAGCAGGACATTTTTCTTCAGTTTCGAGGAAAACATATTTGAGATTCTCAGGAAGTTGTTTCAACTCTGCACTTTTTAGATTTCTTCATTACCTTCCAACACTATAGGTTGCCTTAGATCTTCCCACCGTTGTGGTTGGGATCCCTTTTGAACATGTTTAGTCTCCAACATTGCTACCACTTCCATATCACTACCATCAACTTCTTTATCTTCCTTAAAAATCGACATGCTCAACACTCTCTCAAGAGGCAATTGGGACACACTCTCCAAATGTTCACTTTCTACCACTTGTTCTAGCACTTGTATGTTGCTACTTGTGCCAAAATCCTCTCTATGCTTCATGGTATTCCTAACATCAATTTTTAACTCCTCGTCATAAACCTTTAAGGTAAGGGTACCACCCTCCATGTCTATCATGACTCTCCCAGTTTCCAAGAATGGTCAGCCCAAAATTAAAGGAATTTCTTCATCTTTCGGCATTTCAAGGATCATAAAATCAACCGGAAACACAAACTTATCCACTTTCACAAGAACATCTTGGACTACTCCATAAGGTCGTTTAACCAAATGATCCGCAAATTGAAGAGTCATCCGAGTATCTTGAACTGCACCAATACCCAACTTTTTGTAGATGGACAAAGGCATGAGACTGATACTTGCCCCAAAATCGATTAAAGCTCTCTTGAATGACCTATCACCAATAGTGCATGGAATAGTAACAACTCTGTTGTCTTTCTTCTTCACTGGATTCTTCAAACCCTGCAAAATGGCACTAGAAGTTTCGGTTAGAATAACAGGTTCGGACTCAATGGTTGGCTTCTTGGCGATGATATCCTTCATGAATTTAGCATAGGTGGGCATTTTCTCAAGTGCCTCCAATAACGGAATGTTCAGCTCTAGCTTTTTGAACAACTTAAGGAACTTCTCGAAATTCTTCTCTTGTTGTCCTTTCTTTTTATTCCTTGAGGGATAAGGAAGCTTGATCACTGGTTTCGATTCTACTATTTTTTTCTTTAGTTACTGGTGCTGGTATTACCACTTCTTATTCAACTACATCATTCTATTTTATTTCCAGTTCCACTTCAATCATATGATCATTCAGCTCAGATTATTTTTCCTCAGCTTCCTTAGATTTACACTCCTTGTTATTACAGCCTTAACTTGGTGGTGATCTTTTGGATTTGGCACTGTAGCACTTGGAAGTGTACCCGACACTTGAGAACTCACAAGTTGTTGAGCAATCTGACTCATCTGAACTTCAAGATTTTTAATTGATGCACCAGTATTCCTTAAGTTGCTCCTTGTCTCTTCTTGAAATTGTGAACTTTGGCCAGCCATCTTTTCAATGGCGACCTCCCAATCAGCTTTTCTAGGGGTTTGTTATGGAGGTTGTTGATATTGAGGTTGGTATGGTGGCTGCTGATATTGTTGTTATTGAGGTTGGTACGGTTGTTGGCCTTGAACCGGTTTCTGCACATTTCCTTGCGAATCTTTCCATGAGAAATTGGGGTGATTTTTCCAACCTGGATTATATGTGTTGGCATAAAGATTGTTCTGCCTCAACATATTAATTTGTTCAACCTGCTCTTGAGTTGCCACACAATGCACGGTAAAGTGCGGTCCACCACATATTTCACAAGGTGACGCTTGAACTGGTTCAACTTGTGCCACTGTCTGAGTTCTAATATTCATCTTCTTTAACCTTCTCTCTACCTCGGCGGCAATTTGATCCTCCATTTTAACAACCTGATCCGCCAACTTCAAATCAATCTTACGCTCCGGTTGGTTCACAGTGCGATCATACAACTCAAGATGCTCATTGGCGGCAATTTCTTCTATGATCCTCTTGATACCAGTGGCTGTTGAGAAATTAGTTGAGCCACCGGCAACAGTGTCTATAAGCTGTTTTGTCTTGAGTCGTAATCCATTCACAAAGTTCTGCATCTGTTTAGTGGCATTCATGTTATGAGTAGGACATGCCGTCATACACCTCTTATATGCATCTCCTAGAGATTCCCCTTTTTTTTGTTTGAAGTTGACAATGTCGTATCTTTTTAGAATAAACACTGAAGCAGGGAAATACTCGTTAAGGAATGCAGTTTTCATCTCTTTCCATGTTTTGATACTCCCAACTGGAAGTGAGTAGAACCATTCTTCCGCATCATCAGTCAGTGTGAAGGGAAACATCACAAGTCTCTTGGCCTCTTCGGAATGACCTTCTATCTTCAAAGATGTGGTAGTCGTTAGGAATCTTTGTAGATGCTTGTTTGCATCTTCGTTGATTCTTCAAGAGAAAGGCTTGCTCTCCAACTGGCGAATGGTGGAAGGATGTAGCTGAAAGTGCGCCACATTCATCGGTTGATTTACGATGGTCATCCGGTTTGGTTGAGCATTGGCCCCTCCATAGTCTCCCAAAAGTCTTTCAGGTTGAGGTTGATTTCCATCCATTTGAATAGTTTCTAGTGTTGTCTCCCTCTCTGCTTCTGAATCACTATGCTCACTATGCACAGATACCTCTTCTTCTCTTTCTCGTAATAGAACATAGGGGCTTGAACTTGACCCTGCCAGTCTTTCAACTCTAGATTTTCTCAGTCTTTCGTGCAAAGCTCGCTCTGGTTCTGTATCAAGAGAATATTTAGCAGAGGCTTGACCTCGTATACACAGTTAGACAGAAGTTAGATATTTTAAGTAAAAAGATAATAAAGCGAAAAATTAAAAAATTTAGTCGCAGAGCAACAAAATTTCTTTTGATTCCTAAAAACAAAGTTAATTTGGCAATCTCCGACAATGGCGCCAAAAACTTGACAGAAAAATAGCAACTGTAATATTTTTACCGATGTAGTAATGAGGGAAAAGTTCCCGAGTATCGATCTCGAGGACTGCGTAGGAACCAACAGTGTTTTTACATATTCAAAGGAACAAAAATACCTTGGGGTTATTTTTCTAAAAAATTATATAAACTAATAAAATTACTATAGAAAATAAACAGGAAAACAAAGGTTTATAGTAGTAATAAGAACAATGCTAGGGAAGTGGATAAATTGCTTTCTGAAGACCGGAAATAAATTATTCTAAGAGACATGCCTCAAGCCTTGGTAAATTTCAAATTCCCAAATTAGTTTTCCTTAATTCCTTAACGAAAAACCCTTTGATAATTTTCCTGCACACTAATTCCTTAGTTGCCCACGAAAATCATCAAGCAATAGTTCTGACATAATAAACATGTAACTACGGGGTATCCCCATTCCTAGGTAATATCTACCGTAATATTATTTTTCAAAAGCATTAGATTGGTTTTTCAGACCTAAACCTAACCGTCAATCGAATTCTATTTTCCAATACGAATCTGCCTTAAGATCGTTGCAAAATCAAAGATAAAAGGGAAAAACATAGATCTCATAAAATAAATCAAATACCGGTCAATACATCGCAATTTAGGACCACCCCCTAGCAATGGGGGATTTAGCCATTCATGTTCTTAATCAAAACAAGAACACATAAAAATGAAAGGAAGAAAGTCATTACAATAAGGATTATGGTTCTTGGATCATCAATCGCTTCCGCTTTTGATCGATCCTCATTCTCCGGAAATCTCCTCCAAAGTGTAAAAACTCCCCACTAACCAAAAACTAAAAACTAGATAAAATATAAGATCCCCTTCAATCCACGATGCGTCCAATATATCAAAATTCAAATTACACTGTGAGATACCTAAAATTCCCTCAGAGTAAGCATAAAACAACATAAAAACAATTTACTTTCAGTAGCCCTGACACGGGCACCCGTGTCAGGCTACTGGCTCGTGGGCAACGATCTTCATCTTCAGGGGGCCTGACATGGGCCGTGTCATGGGACACGGGCACCCGTGTCAGGCTGCTTGCTGGTGTTCTTTTTCTTCAGGGGCCCTGACACGGGCCGTGTCATGGGACACGGGCACCCGTGTTAGGCTGCTGACATGCCTAAATTTCTCTTTAAAACTTCCATTTTCTCGGCAGTCTTTGTACCCGGAACAGCTTCGCACGGATATCAGATCACCAATTTCTTGCCAGATTGAAAACACACTACAAACGAACAAATTAAACGCACCAGCGACATAAAATGATAAAACATCAAAACAATTCTTATTCAATGACATAATAAAATAACGATGAAAACATAATCAAAAAGACTCGAAAGTAGACAAAAACAATAAAAACAAACGACACAAACAGTTTGAAATACACGACTGAAACCCACTGATCAATAACCCTCCACAGGTTAATGAGCGAGATAATCTAACAGCACACTCCATTTAATTTCTCTTTGGGTGACATATTGGATATCATATTCAGTCAGTAGCATTTTCTACCAAGCTATTCTTCTAGTGACAACAAGCTTTTCAAATATGTACTTGATTGGATCTATTTGGATATCAATAAAGTAGTGTGACATACCATATATTATCTTAGGCGTCGAGCAGCCCAAGCTAGAGCATAACAAGTCTTCGATAAAGTAAGTATTTGGTCTCACAATCAATGAACTTCTTGGTCAAATAATATATGGCATGTTCTTGTATTCACGAGTCGCCATGTTGATCAAGTACACAACCCATTGATTAACCCAATACAGTGAGATACATGATTAGCGGCCTACCAGGAACTTGTGGTATTAAGACTGATGGTTCTTGCAAGTATTTCTTTATTTTGTCGAATACCCTTTGGTAATCTTCATTCCACATGATAGTTTGATTGTTTCTTAATAATTTGAATATCAGTTCGCAATTAGCCGTCAGATGGTAGATGAATATTGACATGTAGTTTAGTCTACCCGGGAAGCCTCAAACTTCCTTTTCTATTTTAGGAGGTGGCATGTCTTGAATAGCTCAAACCTTGTTGGGATCAACTTTGACGCCTCTTTGACTGACAATGAAACCCATAAGTTTACCTTATCTGACCCCAAAGGTGCACTTTGTAGGATTTAACTGTTGTTTGTACGTCCGGAGTTAGGCAAAGATTTACCTCAGATGGCCAAGGTGTTCATCTTTAATTTTGGATTTGACAATCATGTCATCCACATAAACCTCTACCTATTTATGCATCATATCGTGGAAGAGGGTTAACATGGGTCTTTGATAGGTTGCCCCTGCATTTTTCAAACCAAATGGCGTGACTTTATAGCAAAAAGTTTCCCACTGAGTGATAAAAGTAGTCTTTTCTATATCATATGGAGACATTTTTATTTGATTGTACCCGAAGAACCTATCCATGAATAAGAAGATTGAGAACTGAGTAGTGTTATTGACCAAGACGTCAATAAGGACAAAGGGAAGTCATCCTTTAGGCTTGCTTTATTAGGGTCTTTATAGTCTACATACATTCTGACTTTACCATCCTTCTTCAGGACTGGTACGATATTTGCATCCTACTGAGAATATTCAGATATGGATAAGAATCCAACATCAAATTGTTTCTTAATCTCTTCTTTGATTTTGCATGCCATGTTTGGTCTAGTCCTTCTGAGCTTTTGCTTGACAAACGGACATTCAGGCTTGAATGGCAAGTGATGCTCAATGATATTGGTGTCTAAACCAGGCATATCTTGATACGATCAGGCGAATACGTTTACGTACTCCTGCATTAACTTAACAAACTCTGTATGCACGTGCTTTTCCAAAGACACCCCAAATTTCACCTCTTTTCTGACTTCTTCGGTCCCTAAATTAATAACCTATACCAACTCTTGATGCAACTGAATCTCTTTTTGCACTTGCTCAAGGAGCCTAGCTAGTTCAGCTGGTAATTCACAATCTTCTTCACCCTCGTCTTCGGCATGGTTAATTGGAAGCCCAGAGTTACAAGGGATATTATCCATGTTGTTATCAATGGATTTATTTTTTCTGCATGTTTAATGAGATTTATTTTAGAATTATGTTGTGAAAAAGTAAAAGAAAAAGAAGCTTTTTCCATTTATTTTTGTGAAAAATAAAAGAAATGAAAGGAACACGATTTTGAATTCAAAATATTTTTGATTTATTGATTATATAATGCTTTGAAAACATGTGGAGGCCCTTGCAAAGCTATCCACTTGTCTCAGGCGAGGATAATGGATTGAGAAAATACAAAATCCATTAATTTGTAATAGAAAAGATTGTAGGGATCATGGAGGTTGTCCAGTTTGTTGCACCCCAAATTTTGACCCCTTTAGATCCTCATTATCATTTTAGGAGCATACTCATGTGATCATCTAACCTTAACCCAGTTCAAGTTTGCTTTTGTCAAGTTACAGATGAATAAGGGTTTTGTACAGTCAAAATCAAAGCTTCAAAGAAATGATCAATCAATGTTTTAGGGTTGGTTCAATCATGGAACAAGATCAAAGATATTATATGAGGTAAAAATAGAATCCAATTTGAAGTTGTCACTCCAGTATCAAGAACAGTGCATTCAGGGAGCCCCGATTAGGGTTTTTAACCAGTAAAAGTCAACTGTAGTTTGAATTTGGTGTTGGAAGATGTTTTGATGGTGGGATTGTGGTCCATGAAGTTCATATAGATTAATAAAGGTCATTCAAGAAAGGTCAAAGTTTCAGAAGGTCCAGAGTGTCAATAGGCGACTCGGTAGTCACCGATCGATCGTACGGTTGACCGGAAAGTCAACTCTTCAAATTTTAGGAACTGGACTTCAAGGTGTGAAACAAAAATGTTCCTTATGTCATATTGCACTTGCCTATCAATTTTCATGACCATTGGATTAAGGATGAGGAAGTAATCGAAAAATCGGGAAATTAGGGTTTTGAAAGGGGCTAAACCCTAACTCCTTAACCACACATCCAAATGAGTTGATTCAAAGCTCATTAGAAAGCTCTTGACAAGCCCTAAAAAAGTCCCACAGTGGTCCACAATCAGAAAATGCATATTTTTGGAGTTAGAAGCAAATTCATTACAAGAGGGGAAAATAACTTAGAAAAATTCTAAGTTATTTCACTTTAAAAGCTTATTTTCAGCCAACTTTGGAGGGATTTTTGACATAGTTCCAATTGGAGTTAGAATTTCTGGAAAACATGAATGTTTTAGAGCTACATGAGGGATTTTCAAAAAGTATTAGAAGTCCTCAAAAGGATTTGTGAGCTGAAAGTTATGGGTGTGGCAAGTTGGTGTTTTCACACTTTAGTCCCACATTGTCAAATTTTCAAGAATCCATTCTTTCATCAATCTGACCAAACTCAGCCCTTGGATGTTGTTGTTTCTGATATGTATAGATTTTGAAGCATATAAATGTAAAGAAAAATGCAGAGGAAATGGAATTAGCCAAGTTTGCAAGTGGGCTTGCAAGTGGCTTTGCAACTTGCACTTGAAATCATAAAACAAGCATGAGGTGGAAAGTAAAATTTGAACCAGCCATCAACCTATGACTTCTAGCTTTCATTTAGCCACTCCAAACTCATCATTTTTCTTTACTATTGAGCTTACCTATCAGCCAAGGAAACCTCTTTGTGGAGGTTTGATCCAAAAAGCAAACCTTTCCCTCCTAGGAGGGAAATCTCCAAATCTGCCCACTCTCTTCATTTGCCTATAAATAGAGGTCCTCACCACTTCATAAAAAACACAATAGCTCTTCTAAAAACCAGAGAAAGCTCAAACATCCACCCTTGCACACTTTGCTTCAAAATCACAAAATCACATTTTCACAAAAACACTCCAAAATCTGTCTTGCTACAACAACTGCCAAAATCATTTCTCCGCTCTCAAACTCCCCAACAATCATCCACACAATCTCTAAATATGATATAGAAGGTGTCCAAGATCTTATACCATTCAAAAACCTCACCATTCAAAAAGTCAACTTCCACACCAAACTACTTTTACCATAATTCACAAAATCTGCCAAAACTTGTTCTAGGCATTTGCTTGATATTCTAATCATTCAAACACCTCACATATATCATTTCTCAACTGTCCAAAGCATTGAGGATCATTGGTGGAGTTTATTTCTCCAATTGTCTTGAAGATTGCTTTCTTGCTTCAAGAAGAAGAAATCTCCAAGGCTAGGTGCATTTGAAGTTTTCTCTGGGTTTCTTATTGATCTAACCTGCTCAACACAGTCTACTAGAGGTATGTAGACACTCCATCCTTGCTTTGCACCATAATTTCATGTTTTTTCATTTTGAGTTCATTATGTTGCAAATGTGGCATGTGTATGTCTTGTGCATAAATTTTGTCATGACAAAGATGTGACTGTTTTGTTGAGTTGATTCATCTCTACAAACATGATTATAGTAGGTGTGTATGTTTGGTTGGAGCTGTTTGCATCTGGTTTGTCTTTTTTGTAAGTGCTCTTGATTGGCTGCATTTTGTGGCATAACTATGAATGTCATATTAGATGTTTGAACATTCATTGAGTGGATTGTGCAGGACAAGTTTAAGTGAGCTAACTACAAAATACGATGGATGTCACACTGGATGTCAGAGACATTGGTCGTGTGACATCAGTGCTCAAGTTTGTTATTCTGCTAGCTATTATTCAGGAAACAAACCAGAAACTCAAGCTAGATTACAGGAGTTATTTTAGTCACCCTAGTGAATAAAATATGGACCTGTTCAAAGAGGCAAACGTGCAGATTTCTGAAGGAGGGTTTTATTATGGATAAAACCTAATTTATGCACCAAGGCCCAAAGGACTACAACTGCTATAAATACCAGAAGAATCAACTTAGAAAAGTAACTCTTAACAGAAGATCAGAGAGTGCAAAAAGCAGAGAGTCCAAGCAAGTGAAGTAGGCTAGTCTTCACTTGTGTAGAAAGTCAGTTTAGGAATACTTGTAATCCAAGTAATCGTCTGGTTGATGATTGCTTTGGTTAGGTAGATTCTAGGCAGTGTCTCACTCAAAGCTGTGAAGCAAGAGTGTGTGAGTATCTTGATTGAAGCTTTAAGGCTAGATCAAGAAGTGTATGAGGCGTCTCTTCATGCCAAATTGTGTAAACTGTTTGATATCACTGTTGTGTGATTGTAGGGGAGTGAGTGGGTATACTCTGGTACTAGAGAGTCTCTAGGCTGAAGTGTCATTGGGTAGTGATTAAGTGAGGAGTGTAAACTGGAGGTTTAACTCTGAATTGATACTGCTAATAGTGAATTTCCTCCCTGGCTTGGTAGCCCCCAGATGTAAGTGTTGTTGACACTGAACTGGGTAATCAATTGATGTGTGTTATTTACTGCTTTAATAACTGTCAAATATTCAATGCTGTAGTCAATGTCACAGTGGATGTTATAACCTTACTTGTAACATCCATCGTGTGGTAAGCCAGAATTTTCATTTTCATTCACAAATACCATGTTTTGCACATTGTTGCCATAGCCATACCAGTTTGAATTTCAGGCCAGAACATGCTTAAGCTTGAGTTCAATATCATTTATTTGTGTATTTGTGACATGTATGAATGATTGGCATAATCTGTTCTCACCTGTTGTGGCATCTCACCCCAAAATGCATTTTTTTAAAAACAAGTTGCCATGAAATATGCTAAAACTTGTTCTGCTCACAATATAACAGTTTCTTAAGCATGAACATCTTTATTTCCATGTATATAACTTGTGTGTATGAGTTATGTTGCCTATATGTACAGAGAACCAAACTGAGCATCCTTCATACATTTTAATTTGCCAAATTGCATCTCAATTCTCATTTTTATGGCAATCTGTTATAAGCTTCAATTCTGGTTTTGATTCACTCAAAGACATGTAGGTGTGGTATGTGTATGTTTAAATTATCCTGTTCATGTTTTGAAGCTGTTTTGAACAAACATCCTACTTCACCCAAAATGACATTTTGCAACTTTGAACCCCATTTTCATACCAGCCTATTTGAGGCCATTTTTTCCTTCTTGATTTCACTTGACATTATGTATGTGATGTGTCTATGTATTGTGTTTGACTTAATTGTGCACCAGAGCTGATCTTGAATTTTCATGCTTCTTCCAAAATGTCAAATTGCATTTAGCACACCAGTTTCCACAAAAGCCTATTTTTGAGTTGAATCTTAGTGGAATCATTCATTGGTATATATGTGGTATGTCTATGTGAGCTATTTGATCTACTGGTGCATTGAAACTGGTTTTGAATATTTCATACTTCATCAAAAAGCCAAATGACAGCTTGAAAACCACTTTTCACAAACAGTCATTTTTGAGATCATTTCTTTGCATAAATTCATTCACCAACATGTATGAGAAGTGTGTGTATGCTTCACTTGACTTGTATGAGCATGAGAATAAAATTGAACACCATGATGCATCCCATTCATAACATGTTGCAAGTTGAATATCACTTTCCACCTTGAACTGTTTTGGGCCGCAATTCTTTGCTTACCTCATTCATTAACATGTATGTGATGTGTGTGTGTGTGTTTAATTGGATTAATAGGTACACAGAAACTGAACTGCCATAAAACATGCATTTCACTTGTCAAAATTGCAACTAGAAAGCCATTTTCTATCACAGACCACTTTGAACTATTTTTAGTGCCCAAACTCATTCAAAAGCATGTATGTAACTTGTATGTATGATTCATTTGATTGGTATGTGCCTAGGATCAGAATTTCACATCATTATGCATCATGTTCATGGCAATTTGCAACTTGAGTATCTTTTCTCATGACAGTCCTCTCTTAGCTTCAAATGGTGTTTGAATCTTCTCAATGTCATATATGTGTGTTGTGTATGTGATTAATTCAACCTAAAAATGCTTGGAATTGAATTTGAGCATCTTCATGCATTTCAACATAATTTTGCAACTTGAGAAGCCAGATTTCAGTACAACATGATTTGAACTCCATCTCTGGTGTGAACTCACTCATTAATATTCATATGGTGTGTGTGCGTGATTGCATTGATCTATAACTGACTGGTATATGAGTTCCATCTCAAAATGCATCTCACATGTTCACTTTGCACACACCATCGGGTTTTAAAATGGGGAGGGAATTTCAAAAATCCAAGAATGCAATCTTGTTCCTTGTTTAAAAATACTCAATTTGCACTAAAATTTTATGAAAATCCATTAAGAATTGGAGAAGTTATGGCCAAAATGCAAATCCTATGTTTGTGTGTTTTTCTTGCCCAGCTTGCCTTGAAAACACGCCCTATATGTTTTTAGGGGTGGCTTCATCAATGGATGTACAGCCACCCCAGTGGTAATCAACTTGACACTAAATGCGCCTATGACCATGTGAACCTGGGTTCGACCCCTGAGGAGGGCAACCCTTTTACCTTTTTTTTTCATTTTTTAGCCAAACTTCAAAAATTCATATCTCATTCATTTTTAATCATTTTGCACCCATTCTTTTTCGCATTGTGTTCATTTTCATGTCTACTTTCATGCCATATTTTTAAATTCCATGTTTGCCTAATTTTTTCATCCCTTTTAACCACTTGCAAGTTGAGTATGTTTTATGATCGTTTTCACGTATACTGTTGAATTTCTTGACTGTTATACTTGTATATGTTTGTGACACTTGCTTGCATTCACATACTTAGATGTTAGTCAACATGCTAGGATTTTATATTTGGGTTGTTACCATGTTTATTTTATCCTCTCTGTTGAATTTACTTAAGCTCGATCTGTCGTTACATTTCCTGCTTAATCATCTGTTTTGATTGTCATCAATGCATCTTTATTCTTATCTTTCAACATGTTCATGTTAATGGTTGTCACCATGCTTTCATGTTCTTCATATTGTTTTGTTAAATGTATTCTTTCCCCAAGTGATGAAGCTTGTTATCTCTCATCCAATTTGCCTCCCCTCTCTCCTTCCAAAGGAAAAGTCTTTCCATTTGACTCTCATGTCATGGATAGCTCATACACCTTTCTCTTGACTTTGTTAAGTCACTTTAACCTTAGTTTAGAAACCATTAGACTTTGCTTTAAGTCTAAGAAACACACCTGTACTAGGAGTGTTCTTCAACTAGAACCCTAGGATAGAGTTTGTCAACTCTGTGTAAGAATCATTGTCATGATTTCTTACTTCCCCTTTTTAATTTTACAATTTAGATTAGGGAGTTTTGTCAAACTCCACACAAACATTGTCATGTTTGTCCCCCCTTGAACCTTGATCATAATCAAGTGTTCTTCTTCCCTTGTGGGGTGAACTACGATTGCTCTGATTCTATCCTAGTCAGGATACGTAGGCAGAAGATGTGATGTCTTTGCGAGCAAAATTAGAAAATCGTCTAGGTCTTTATTTCTTCTCACCTACTCCCAAACCTTAGCACATTTCACAAACTTAGCCAGCAATCAAACAAAAGGTTTCTGTAGAGTACTATAGATGCTTAGGATGCTAACACCTTCCCTAGGTATAACCAACCCCCGATCCCTAAATCTCTTAGCGTTGTTTTTACATCGCGAAAAGGGTTTTTCTTTCTGTAGACCTTTCCTTTGGATAAATTAAAGTTCGGTTGTAAAAGAATTAAGGATCAAGTTAATTTAATAGCTTAATATCCAATTCTCACCGCAACAGAAATGGCGACTTCACTGGGGATGTGTAATATTTGTTTTGAGGTTTAGCCTATCTTGTTTTGATTACTTGCTATTTGTGAATACTTTTAAATATGTACATTTATGCTCTGTTGGATCTTGGGAACTTTGAGTGGTGAGACAGCACTATGCCCATGCTTGAGCGTACCTATGATAGGATAGTGGTATATTCAAGAAGGCTTATAGGGAGTTGATTCCCGACCAAGCTGACTTGAGAAAATCACCGCTCAGTGGAGGCCCTTTTGAGAGCTGGTATTGTTGATCGAGTATTCGTGAAAACAATGCTACTTTCTACATAGGAGCCCATGACATTGAGGAGCTTTAGATTACCTTTTCCCCCACTTTGGATTTATTAGGATGTAGTGCGATGACTATGAGGGAGTAATTCCAAAATATTTGATACGCGATACTACACTTGGACGAGACTCTCTTGAGAATATTATCGACCACCGAGTTATTTGGGAAATTGATAATATCTGAAAGATGGGTCGAAGACTCTGGAAACCTCTTAGAACCTTGTTCTACAGTGTTGAAAGCTTTAGTATACACCTTTGGGATGGGTAGACCTTGACTCCATGCTCGTGTTCTCCAAACCTAAACCTTTATCTGTTTACCTATGTGTATATGTGAATCTGTGCTTACCTATGTTTGTGCATTCATGCATTCATAAACATCATGTCATAAAGTTTCATGGAACTCAGACTTTTCATTTATAAACTTTAGGATCATCATGGATAATGGAAAAAAGAAAACTATGAAGTACACTTACAAAAGTCCTAACTTGGATGACATAGAGAGGCTGGGCACTTTGATAACAGACCTAGAAGAGTTCAAGAGCAGATATGGGAACTTATTATCATTATTGAGGGTGAAGAAGAGGATGGATCTGGGACTTCTCTCCATACTTCTCCAGTTTTATGATCCGCTCTACCATTGTTTTACTTTTCCTGATTATCAACTAGTAGCTACGCTTGAGGAATATTCTTGTTTGATTGGGTTGACTATTTTGGAGAAATCTCCTTTTCCAATCATGGAGAAGGACCCTAAAGAGGAATAAATTGCTAAAGCTACACGCCTGGGATTGAGGGATATTCAGGAAAACATGACTACTAAAGGAGGAGTTTTTCGCTTGACTGCAGAGTTCTTGGTTGGGAAAGCTCAGTATTATGCTGATCATTTGAGTATGGATGCATTCGAGGCTATCCTTGCCTTGCTCATCTATGGTATCTTCTTGTTTCCAAGTTTTGATAATTTTGTGGACCTCAACGCCATTAAGATTTTCTTGAAGAAGAACCATGTGCCTACTTTACTAGCTGACGCTTATCTTTCTGTTCATCTGAGGAATCTTTATAAAGGAGAAATGGTTACCTGTTGTGTCCCTTTTCTATACAAGTGGTTTATTTCTCACTTACCTAAAGCTCGTGTTTTTTGGAAGAAAGGTTGGTGGTCTCAGAAGGTTATGGCTCTCACTCACTCTGACATTGATTGGTACAGCCGTGACTACGATGGGATAAAAATCATTGAAAGTTGTGGAAGTTTTGGTAATGTACCCCTCCTTGGTACAAGTGGAGGAATCAGTTACAACCCTGTTCTCGCTCGCCGACAGCTTGAGTATCCTTTGAAGGACAAGCCTAGTAGTGCTCATGTAGAGAATATTTTCTTTAAAGGAGTTTCAGAATTGAAAGAAGAAATCCTCAAAGCTTGGGGGCATGTGCATAAGAAGGTAAAGGAAGACTTAGGGAAACCTAATTGTATCTCTCTCGAGCCTTATCTCCAATGGGTCCGAAAGAGAGCCATTCAACTGAAGATGCCTTATCCTCCGTAGGAACCCATGGTTTTGAAGGAGGAACACCCTTTGATCTTTATGTCTGAAGAAGAGAAGTTGAAGATTGCTTTGAGGAAGTCACAACAAACTGAAGTAGCTTGGAAATACAAGTACCAAGTGGCCATGGAAGAAAATGATGAACTCCGTAGACAACTGCAGGTGAAGGATGAAGAGATGATTGCTTGTAAGAAGAGGAAGGCGCAAGAAGATTTATTTTATTCCAGCCATCAGTCGACTCCATGGAAGTTAATGGTGGACAAGCTCATTCTTGAGAAAACACAGGTGGAAGAAGAACTCAAGAAGATCAAATCAAGGGAGGACTTTTTGTTAGAATATCTTTAGCTCTATGTTTAGGACTTTTTGTAAGATGTACTGGATATTTTGTAATACAATCTTGAAAGTCAATGAAATTAAATCCATGATGTTTTGATGTTTACAAATATCTGAGTTTCATAAAACTTCATGCATTTGCATTTCTCATTTAAATTAAACATTCAAGGAATTAAAGTATATTTTGCAGATATTATTACAATGGATTTTGGAAAAAGAACAACCGCAGAGATTGTGTTTCAAAGACCAAATCTGGAGAATTTAAGTAGATTGGCAAGTATGGTGGAAGATCCTGAAGCATTCAAAGGGAAATATGGGAATATGGTGTCTTTACTTGAGCATCAAGTAGACGAAGAGATGTTATCAGCACTTGTGAGGTTCTATGATCCAACCTATCATTGCTTCACATTTCCAGATTACCAACTACTGCCGACCTTGGAAGAGTATTCCGCGCTAATGGGATTAGGTGTTGCCCCTAGGCCATTTTCTGGAAGAGAAGGGACGCCTAGTGAAAGAGTAATTGCAGAAGCTGTGCACCTAGAAATGACTGAAGTACGCTCACATTTGACTACTAGAGGAAGCATGTATGGCTTGCCAGCTATGTTCTTGTTCGAGAAAGCACAATTTTATGTTGAGTCAAAGAAGATGGAGGCATTTGAGGCTATTCTGGCTTTGCTAATTTATGGACTTTTCTTGTTCCCGACCGTTGATAATTTTGTGGAGGAGAATGCAATCAACCTGTTCTTGCTCAAGAATCCGGTGCCCATATTGTTAGCTGATACATATTTTTCTATCCATCGTAACAGTCATTATGGAGGTGGACAAATTGTATGTTGTACTGCTCTTCTCTACAAGTGGTTTATTTCGCACTTGACGAGACTACCAGCTCTCTGGGATAGATAAAATGGACTCTCTTGGACGGAAAGGATTTTGTTGCTCAAGCACTCAGACATCAAATGGTATGACCCTGTGTATGGAGGAATTCCTATGATCCAAAGCTGTGGAGACTTCCCAAATGTACCGCTCATCAGCATTGAAGGTTGCATTAGTTACAATCTTATCTTAGCCCGTCGCCAGTTGGGATACCCAATGAAGGATGAACCAGACTTCGCCCTTTCAAGGAGCTTCTATATTGAACAAGGGAAAGATCTAGCTTACAAAGCTCAAATTGTGTATGCTTGGCGTCGCATCAACACGAGAGGAATGACTGCTCTAGATTATCCCGACACAGCTGTTTCAGAAACTTATTTGTCATAGGTGAAAGAAGCTGCATTGAAAATGTTCTACACCAATTTTGAGTCTAGCCCAACAAAGATCACTCTTGTAGAGGAATTAAAAGCTGCTCTAGCAAAAGCCGAGGAAGAATGAAGAACTTGGAGGGATAAGTATTTCAAAGCAATGCAAGAGAAGGAAGAGCTCCAAGAGTTGGTTTATCAAGGTAAAAAGAAGAGTCATCTTGAAGACGAAGGACCATCTGGCCAGAAGATATAGGATCTTTTTGTTTATGTACTTTATCATTCAGTTGCATTGAAGATTTGTATTCCAGTTTCTAGTTGATGTTGTAAAACTCTCCAATTGTTAAATTAATGAAATTTGTCTGCTTTGTTTCTCCATTGTTATAGTATTTGCAAATATGGCCTTAAAATTCCTTGAATGTTTAATTCTGCATTTGCATGTCTGCATTCATAAGCATTGCATGAGCATATCCATGTGTTGTGTCTCATCTCGTTGTCTTGTCTTCAGAGAATCACATTGAATCCTCCGCATCGATACAATACTCGAGCCTAAGCTCGTCTAAGGATGGAAGGACAGAATTTAGATGTTGACAAAACTGATAATGAACTCGGAGAGTTCCGAGGAGGCATGGGGCATATCATGGAAGCCCTACAGGTTATTCGTGCAAAGTTGGACACTCAAGCCACTGTTGTTTATGAAATCACTACAGAACCGATCCCAACGGCAGTTACTGTTGCAAATATACCAACTTATGGGTTACCACCAGGCTTTGTACCTCTGCCTACAATCAACCAACAAGCAGTTCCTTTAGGAGCAGAGTTTCCTCAAGCAGTTCCTACTTATGCTCCAGCTTCTGTTCAGATTCAAGCACGCCCTGTTTTCCATAATCCTCCGCCAGCATATGAAGGACTTGATGGGTTTGAAGAAGAAAGTGGACTACATGAAAAATTGAAAGAAAGTGTAGAAACTATAGGCAGCAAGGTCAGAGCAATGGAGGGGAATGACATCTTTGGCACTGATGCCAGAGATATGTGTTTGGTGTTCGGATTGGTAATTCCACCGAAGTTCAAAATTCCCAATTTCAATCAGTATTCTGGTGCTACCTGTCCTCGAACGCATCTGATCATGTACTACCGAAGGATGGCTGTGCACATAGAGGATGATAAGTTAATGATCCATTGTTTCCAAGATAGTTTGAAGGGAGCTCCGGCTAAGTGGTATTTAGGTTTGGACCAGTCTCGGATTCACAATTTCCAAGACCTGGCCGACGCTTTCATAAAACACTACAAGTACAACATGGATCTGGCTCCTGATAGAAGACAGTTACTGAGTATGTTGCAGAAGAGTTCAAAATCATTTAAAGAGTATGCACAACGGTGGAGAGAAACGGCATCTCAGGTAGAACCTCCTCTGAATGAAAAGGAACTGACAGATTGGTTTGTTGACACGGTGAGACCGGAGTTTTATGAGAAAATGATCAGTAGTGTAACCGCGAGTTTTTCCGATATAGTGGCCGTGGGAGTAAGAGTAGAGTTGGGAATGAAAAACGGAAAAGTAGCTAGCAGTTCCGGCAGTTCTAACAGCAGCAATGTCAAGAAGGTCGGTAGTGGTTTCCATAAAAAGAAGGAAGGAGAAACCAATGCAATTGTAATAGGAAGAAAGAGTCGTACCTGGAGACCTCCATATCAACAGTATCAGCAGCCTCAGCCAGGCTTTATTCAGCTGCCTCAACCAAATTATGTCCAGCAACCTCAGCAGCAAAGACCAATGTATCCATTACAGTATGCCCAACAACAATATGTGGCAGTCGTAACACCAGTTTTTAATCATCCAGTTCCCAGTTATCAGTTGGTGCAGCCAGCACCCGTATATCAACCGATTCAACAAGGGTATCAACGAGCGCCTAACGCTCCGCCCTATCAGCAAAATCATCAGCCGAGAGCTCAACAACCCAGACAAAATTATCAAAATCGGAGGCCAACAACAAAACCTCCACCTCCTCAGATACCAATGACTTACACGGAGTTTTACCCTTCCCTAGTGTAACAAGGGTTAGTAACAACACGACCACTGAATCCAGACACAACATCGCCTCACTATAATCCAAATGCTCATTGTGCCTTTCATGAAGGTGTCGCTGGCCATGACTTAGAGGGGTGTTTTGCTTTGAAACATCTTGTCCGAGAATTGATGGAAAAGAAGATCTTGTCATTTGATGATGTGCCACCCAATGTTAAGAGTAATCCACTACCGAATCATGGAGGGGTTAATGCTATAGAAGGGTCAGATGAGAAGTTAGTTGTTAATGTATTAGAAATCAAGACTCCATTGAAATTACTACATGAGAAATTGTCGAAGGCAGGGTTGTTCGAAGGCATTCATAGTGACTGTAAAGAGTGTTTCGTTGATTCTAATAGATGTAATGTGTTACGAAGGGATATACAAAGTTTGATGGATGATGGAATATTACAAATGCGCAACAAGATAAAGGAAGAGAAAGTTGCGGTAGTCGAGCCTGTGTTCAATCTGCCAAAGAAGGGAGAAAAGGTTCCAGTGTTCAACAAAATTGTGAAGCCCATTTTCAACAAAACTGCTATTGGTCAGCCTCGACCAGTTGTAATCCAGAGACCAAGACCATTTCCTTATGATAGTCCAAAAGTTGTTCCATGGAAATATAACGTGACTGTAATAGACCAAGAATCTGGGAAGGTTGTTCAGACAGAAGAAGTAAAAGATGATCAGGTAGACATAACAAACATTGCAGGTACAAGCAAGATGACCCGTAGTGGTCGAATCTATCAACCAAAAATCACAGTAGCCACTCCCAAAGAGGTTACTCCTGCTGCGGTGACAAAAGACAGAGAGGTACCGAGTACTGAAAGAGATGATGAGGAATTCTTAAGGATTATCCGAAAAAGCGACTACAAAGTCATTGATCAGCTTCATCAAACCCCGTCAAAGATATCAATATTGTCTCTCTTGATAAACTCTCCAGCTCACAGAGAAGCTCTGCAAAAAGTGTTAAAACATGCACATGTAACAAAGGATATAACTCTTGGCCAGTTTGATTCAGTAGTAGCCAACATCACAGCATGTAATACACTAATTTTTAGTGATGCAGAGTTTCCGAAAGGAGGACGTAATCACAACCGTGTGTTGCACGTGTCTGTCAAATGCCAAGAAGATACATTGGCGCGTGTTTTAGTCGACACAAGATCCTCACTAAATGTATTACCCGTAAGGTCGCTCGCAAGGTTGGCCTATGTAGGGGCATAAATGAAACCAACGTCATTAATTGTTAAAGCTTTTGATGGCTCAAGAAGAACGGTCATTGGAGAAGTGGAATTACCGATCATGGTGGGACCTCATGAGTTCAATATCATATTCCAGGTGATGGATATTAACACAGCTTACAACTGCTTATTGGGGCGCCCTTGGATTCATGAAGTTGGGGGCGGTGACTTCCACATTGTACCAAAGGATGAAATTTGTTATAAATGATAAGTTGGTAATTGTACATGGTGAAGAGGACCTAATGGTGAGTAACTTGTCATCATTCAGATACATTGAGGCAGATGAGGGCGCATTAGAGACCTCATTTCAAGCACTGGAGATAGCTAACACAGTGATGGTAGAGGAAACAGTGGCTAAGAGTGGTCTGTCTTTTGCATCTGCTCAGAGCATCAAGTCTAACTGGAAGAGGGTACTCCTGCAGGTTGGGGAGAAATTATTGAAGTGAAGACGAAAAAGGATCGCCAAGGGTTGGGTTACAAACCAACTCATGATAAAGCACCTTCACATGACGAAGGACGTCCGAAGACTATTCAAGAAATATTCATCAGTGGAGGGTCCCAAGTCAACACTGTGGAAAAAGAAGATGTTGTAATTGAAGACATTGAACAAATGGTGTATCATTGCGAGTCTACCTTGAGCAACTGGGAAGCTATTGAGATTCCTGTAGTCTTTCCCGAGTCAAAGTAATTTGTTTGTTTTCTTTCCTTGTTATTGTTTTAAATCTCCATAGCCGTGCCCAAGGCTATAGGAATGTTTTGTAAGGGCCCCATGCTTTCAAAGAATATCAATGAAAAATGAACTATTTTGTTAAAATTCCTCGTGTTACTTCCTTTACTGTCTTTGTTTTTACTTTAAAAGAAAAATGGCAATACCAAAAAACCAAAAACAGTTTTCTCTTTCTGTGTGTTGCATTTGTTTTTGTGTGTTTTAATAAATTAAGCCATTCTAACATGCAGTGATGTTCAAAAACCCATTGAATCCTATGACTTTGTATTCCCTCTTGACTTTGATTCACCAATATACCAAGCTGAAGATGAGGGCGAAGATTTTGAAATCCCTGATGAACTGGTGAAATTGGCACATTATGAGCACACAGAGCTTCAACCCTACAAAGAACAGGTAGAGGTCATTAATCTTGGCACCGAAGAAGACAAGAAAGAAGTCAAGATTGGGGCAACTCTAGGGGCAGAAGTCAAGCAGCAATTAGAGAAGCTTTTGAAAGAGTATGTGGATGTGTTCGCATGGTCATACCAAGATATGCCAGGTTTAGACACCGACATAGTGGTTCACAAATTACCGCTTCGACCAGAATGCCCACCGGTTAAACAAAAGATCTGAAGAACAAGACCTGACATGGCTCTTAAAATTCGAGATGAAGTGAAGAAACAGATTGATTCAGGTTTCTTGGCAGTATCCAAATATCCTGAATGGGTGGCTAATATTGTGCCTGTATCGAAAAAAGATGGAAAGGTCAGAATGTGTGTGGATTATAGGGATTTAAACAAGGCCAGTCCGAAGGATGATTTCCCTTTACCTCATATTGATACTTTGGTGGACAACACGGCTCGTTTTGCAGTTTTCTCATTTATGGATGGTTTCTCTGGTTATAATCAAATTAAGATGGATCCTGATGATATGGAAAAAAACAACTTTCATTACCCCATGGGGGGCTTATTCTTACAAAGTTATGCCTTTCGGTCTGAAGAACGCAGGTGCTACTTATCAAAGGGCCATGGTGGCTTTATTCCATGATATGATGCACAAGGAAATAGAGGTATATGTTGATGACATGATTGCCAAATCTCAGAACGAAGAGGACCATTTGGAGCATCTGTTGAAATTGTTTAAAAGACTCAGGAAGTATCTGTTGAGACTGAATCCAGCCAAGTGTACCTTTAGAGTAAGATCTGGGAAGTTACTCGGTTTCATTGTCAGTCACCGAGGGATTGAGGTGGATCCAGACAAAGTCCGAGCCATTCAAGATATGCCAGCTCTGCAAACTGAGAATCAGGTCAGAAGTTTCCTTGGGAGGTTGAATTACATATCCAGATTTATTTCTAATATGACTCCTACTTGTGAGCCCATCTTCAAATTGTTACGCAAAGATCAGACAGTTGTTTGGAATTCAGATTGTCAGCAAGCTTTCGATAAGATCAAGGGTTACCTCCAAGAACCTCCAATCTTGATACCTCCTATTCCGGGAAGACCTCTATTCATGTATCTGACAATGCTCGAGAATTCAATGGGTTGCGTATTAGGTCAGCAGGATGAGTCCGGACGAAAAGAACATGCTATCTATTATTTGAGTAAGAAGTTTACTAATTGTGAAAGCCGATATTCACTTCTAGAGAAAACTTGTTGTGCTTTAGCATGGGCTGCCCGACGCTTGAGGCAGTATATGATTTGTCATACCACCTTGTTGATCTCAAAAATGGATTCGATAAAGTATATTTTTGAAAAGCCTGCTCAGACTGGAAGGCTCGCCCGTTGGCATATGTTGTTATCAGAATATGACATCCAGTATGTAACTCAGAAATCCATCAAGGGTAGTGTTTTGTCGGAATATCTTTCAGATCAACCAGTTGAAGATTATGAGGCTCTCAAATTTGATTTTCCAGATGAAGACATCATGTTAATAAAAAATTGTGAAGAACCAGGTCCCGATGAAGAGCCACAGTCAGGTCTTTGGTGGAAAATGATGTTTGATGGTTCTTCCAACTACAGTGGGAATGGTGTAGGCGCCGTTTTAATGAATCTGGAGGGTGGTTACACTCCATTCACAGCAAGGTTAGATTTTGATTGCACAAACAATATTTCTGAATATGAAGCATGCATTCTCGGCCTCGAAGCAGCTATTAACCTCAAAATCAAACTTCTTGAAGTAAGTGGAGATTCAGCTTTGGTTATTTATCAGGTTACTGGAGAATGGGAGACTAGACATGAAAATTTGATCCCCTATAAAGCCTACATTGTTAAAATGATTGAGTACTTTGATGAAATCACCTTCCAGCATGTTCCGAGATCTGAGAATCACATTGCTGATACCTTAGCCATGTTAGCCTCAATGTGGAAAGTCAGGGATGTCAATGATGCCACTCTGATTCGAATTAAACGCAAGACTGAGCCCACCTACTGTCAGATGGTTGAAGAAGAAACTGATGACAAGCCATGGTTCCATGACATAAAGAATTACCTGTTGAAACAAGAGTATCCAGTAGATGCTACGTCACTTGACAAGAAAACTCTGAGACGATTAGCATCCAAGTTCTTTCTCAGTAATGGTGTGCTTTACAAAAGGAATTTTGATATGGTCCTGCTTAGGTTTGTCGACAGACGAGAAGCAGATTTGTTAATGCAAGATGTTCATGAGGGAATATTTGGCACACACGCCAATGGATATGCTATGTCTAAAAAGATTTTGAGGGCTGGGTATTACTGGATGACTTTGGAAACTGACTGTATTCAATATGCCAAAAAATGTCACAAGTGCCAGATTTATACGGACAAGATGCATGTACTACCAACATTGTTAAATGTGTTGTCATCGCCATGGCCTTTCTCTATGTGGGGCATTGATATGATTGGGGCAATTGAGCCAAAGGCTTCAAACGGACACCGACTTATTCTGATTGCTATTGATTATTTCACAAAGTGGGTGGAAGCCGCATCCTACACCAATGTTACTCGACAAGTGGTAGCCCGTTTTATCAAGAAAGAGATTATCTGTCGTTACGGAATCCCGAGCCGAATTATAACAGACAATGGTACCAATATAAACAACAAGATCATGAAAGAGTTGTGCGATAATTTCAAAACGGAACATCACAATTCTTCTCCTTATCGTCCCAAGATGAATAGAGCCGTAGAAGCTGCAAATAAAAATATCAAAAAGATCTTACAAAAGATGGTGAAAACCTACAAGGATTGGCATGAGATGCTGCCATTTGCCTTACATGGATACATAATATATGTCTGCACTTCAACAGGGGCAACCCCTTTTTCTTTGGTATATGGAGTGGATGTGGTACTTCCAATTGAGGTCGAAATACCTTCCTTGAGAGTCATAATGGAAACCAAGCTTTAAGAAGCAGAATGGGTTAGGGAGAGATTTGATCAATTGAATCTTATCGACGAGAAGCGCATGTCTGCGATGTGTCATGGTCAGTTATATCAGAAAAGGATCAAGAGAGCTTTTGACAAGAAAGTGTGTGTCCGAGAGTTCCGAGAAGGGGAGCTTGTACTCAAAAAGATTTTACCAGTTCACAAGGATGCACAGGGAAAGTGGATGCCCAATTATGACGGCCCCTTTGTTGTGAAAACAGTCTTCTCAGGAGGCTCGTTAATTCTCACCACCATGGATGGAGAGCAGCTTACTCATCCGGTGAATTCTGATGCAGTACGAAAATATTACGCCTAAAAAAGAACTCGATAAGTCAAAAACTCAAAAGAGTGGCTTATGCAAAAGTTAGGGTTGAAGAAAGAGAAAAAAGAGAAAAAGAAAAAGAAAATAAAGAGCTCGCTAAGTTGAAAACCCGAAAGGGCGGCTTAGGCAAAAATGAGCGTCCCGGTGGATTGAAAACCCGAAAGGGCGATCCAAGCAAAAGTTAGGGACAAAGGTGTTTCACTGCATTAGATGAGTTGTCACTACCGTGGAAGATTCTACAAGAATTCATCTCAATCGCTCTTGTCAGAAGCGAGGATCTTGAGGAATTTTTAGTCTCTAGGGATAGTTGGTCATGGGATTCAATGTAACCTTATCCCCGTTGCCATTTTTCACTTGTAAAAATTCTATGGAATTTTGTCATTTGCAAGATTTCATTCTTGAATAAAATCGGTTTTGAGCCTTTCTTTCTTTTGCAATTTATCATTTCCTTTATTTTCTTTGTTATGCAAAAATTGTTCGTTAATCAATGATAATTTTTGAAAGCATTAGGTTCAAAATCTTGAATGTAACTTGGAAAGATTAAACAAAATGTTTTAACTCGTGGAAAGATTCGAGGAAAATCATACTTCCCCGAAACCTCAGGGTAGCAGAAGTTGTTTGATACGCAATCCTATTACATTCCCCGATAAGGTGTTAGCAAGTTGAGCTGCTAATTTTCCTTTGGTCATGTGTGGTTATCAAGTTTGAAGACCGTCTCTCAGAACTTCTTATGATAATATGAAGACTCATCCCCAACAGAGGATTTCTGGGTTTTGTTTGAAATTACCTTATCATCTCTGACAAGCCTGTCTAAAGCTCTATTCCCCAGTAGGTTCGGGTTTATTTCCCAAATCTACATACACCCTTCATCCTGGATTCAGTGTGATTCATTTTGTCTCTTAGATTCAGCATACTATCTGTCAATCCCCTTTGAAGTCTAGTCGTCACTAGCAAATCCCCGTGTAAGTCCAGTTGTAACTGGCCTCGTTTCAAAAAAAACCAATTGTCATTGGTATCTTTTGGTTTGGTTGTCACCAACCTTCTCCGTGAAGTCCAGTTGTAACTGGCATTGTTTTGAAAACCAATCGTTATTGGTGTTCCTTTGGTCGTCACCATATTTTTCTTTTAAAGTCCAGTCGTAACTGGCATTGCTTAAATCCAATTGTCATTGGTATCCTCTGGTTTGGTCGTTACCAACTTTTCCCTTTTAAAAAGTCCAGTCGTAACTGGCAGACGTCGAAATCCAATTGTCATTGGTGCCTTTTGGTTTGGTTGTTACCAACCTTCCCCATGAAGTCCAATTGTAACTGGCACTGTTTGCAATCCAATCGTTATTGGTTTTGTTTGAAATTTGGTTGTTACCAACTTTCCCCTGAAGTCCAGTCGTAACTGGCATCGTCTGAAATTCAATCGTTATTGGTATCTTATGGTTTGGTCGTCACCAACCTCCCCAACTGAAGTCTAGTAACCGCTAGCATTTTCATAACCCAATGTTGTTGATGTTACCCAATTTGATCGTCACCATGTTCCTCTTAAGTCCAGTCGTAACTGGCATTGCTTGAAATCCAATCGTCATTGGTACCCCGACTTGGTCGTCACCAAGCTCTTTTAAAAAGTCCAGTAGTCACTGGCATTGCTTGAAATTTGGTCGTTACCAATTTCCCCAATCAAAGTTCTATGTTTTACCGATTCGACTTGATAAAATTCCATCTGTTTTTACCTCGGGGTGGTCCTTACTGTCACCCCCATAAAGTCTAGTAGTTACTAACACTGATTGAATTATTTGTTAAAGATGGGTGACATCAGTATCCCCAGTGAATCTTTTTCCCAGTCAAGTCTCGGAGATCTAGTCGTTACTAGTATCCCCAGTGTGTATCTAGTCTTGTTTCTAGTCCATTCCTGAAGATCCCGTTTGAACTCTTCGCTATAGGAAGTTCCTAATCTGATCATCCCTAGTGAGGTTCATGTCTCTAGTCTTTCGTTTCCCCAATGGAAATTTACTTTTTTCCCCAGTGGAGTGTTTGCTCTTCCCAGTAGAAGGTCGCTCTTTTTCCCCGGTGAAGTGTATTCTCTTCCCTAGTGAGGTTGTCACCCTCATTGGACTTGTCGTATCCCCATGTGAAAGTTTTCTTCCCTATATCACCATGCATGTTTGAACTGTTGATTGTTATACCTCGGTCTTCTCCAGTGTCGAGTCCCCAATGTTGGGTTCCCGCGAGTAGTTACTCGTTGTTTTGCCTTTCTTTTATTTTGCTCTTGTGTCTGCATTTGTGTTTTGCATTCAAGAATCATAAAGCATCATTTAGAATTCATGGCATATCATGGTCTGTCCTTTTGCATATCATCGGATCTAAAGGACAAAAATTTTGGTTTTCTATATTTAAAAACCTTTCACTGCGATTCTACGAGGATTGTCATCTCTCAGTTCCATCTAGTGAAAATATTTAAATAGGGGTAACTGTTGCACCCCAAATTTTGACCCCTTTAGATACTCATTATCATTTTAGGAGCATACTCATGTGATCATCTATCCTTAACCCAGTTCAAGTTTGCTTTTGTCAAGTTACAGATGAATCAGGGTTTTGTACAGTCAAAATCAAAGCTTCAAAGAAATGATCAATCAATGTTTTGGGGTTGGTTCAATCATGGAACAAGATCAAAGATATTATATGAGGTAAAAATAGAATCCAATTTGAAGTTGTCACTCCAGTATCAAGAACAGTGCATTCAGGGAGCCCCAATTAGGGTATTTGACTAGTAAAAGTCAACTGTAGTTTGAATTTGGTGTTGGAAGATGTTTTGATGGTGGGATTGTGGTCCATGAAGTTCATATAGCTTAATAAAGGTCATTCAAGAAAGGTCAAAGTTTCAGAAGGTCCAGAGTGTCAATAGGCGACTCGGTAGTCACCGATCGATCGTACGGTTGACCGGAAAGTCAACTCTTCAAATTTTAGGAACTGAACTTCAAGGTGTGAAAAAAAAAGTTCCTTATGTCATATTTCACTTGCCTATCAATTTTCATGACCATTGGATTAAGGATGAGGAAGTAATCAAAAAATTGGGAAATTAGGGTTTTAAAAGGGGCTAAACCCTAACTCCTTAACCACACATCCAAATGAGTTGATTCAAAGCTCATTAGAAAGCTCTTGACAAGCCCTAAAAAATTCCCACAGTGGTCTACAATCAGAAAATGCATATTTTTGGAGTTAGAAGCAAATTCATTACAAGAGGGGAAAATAACTTAGAAAAATTCTAAGTTATTTCACTTTAAAAGCTTATTTTCAGCCAACTTTGGAGGGATTTTTGACATAGTTCCAATTGGAGTTAGAATTTCTGGAAAACATGAATGTTTTAGAGCTACATGAGGGATTTTCAAAAAGTATTAGAAGTCCTCAAAAGGATTTGTGAGCTGAAAGTTATGGGTGTGGCAAGTTGGTGTTTTCACACTTTAGTCCCACATTGTCAAATTTTCAAGAATCCATTCTTTCATCAATCTGACCAAACTCAGCCCTTGGATGTTGTTGTTTCTGATATGTAGAGATTTTGAAGCATATAAATGTAAAGAAAAATGCAGAGGAAATGGAATTAGCCAAGTTTGCAAATGGGCTTGCAAGTGGCTTTGCAACTTGCACTTGAAATCATAAAACAAGCATGAGGTGGAAAGTAAAATCTGAACCAGCCATCAACCTATGCCTTATAGATTGCATTTAGCCACTCCAAACTCATCATTTTTCTTGACTATTGAGCTTACCTATCATCCAAGGAAACCTCTTTGTGGAGGTTTGATCCAAAAAGCAAACCTTTCCCTCCTAGGAGGGAAATCTCCAAATCTGCCCACTCTCTTCATTTGCCTATAAATAGAGGTCCTCACCACTTCATAAAAAACACAATAGCTCTTCTAAAAACCAGAGAAAGCTCAAACATCCACCCTTGCACACTTTGCTTCAAAATCACAAAATCACATTTTCACAAAAACACTCCAAAATCTGTCTTGCTACAACAGCTGCCAAAATCATTCTCCACACTCAAACTCCCCAAAAATCATCCACACAATCTCTAAATATGATATAGAAGGTCTCCAAGACCTTAGACCATTCAAAAAGTCAACTTCCACACCAAACTACTTTGACCATAATCCACAAAATCTACCAAAACTTGTTCTAGGCATTTGCTTGATGTTATAATCATTCAAACACCTCACATATATCATTTCTCAACTGTCCAAAGCATTAAGGGTCATTGGTGGAGTTTATTTCTCCAATTGTCTTGAAGATTGCTTTCTTGCTTCAAGAAGAAGAAATCTCCAAGGCTAGGTGCATTTGAAGTTTTCTCTGGGTTTCTTATTGATCTAACCTGCTCAACACAGTCTACTAGAGGTATGTAGACACTCCATCCTTGGTTTGCACTATAATTTCATTTTTTTGCATTTTGAGTTCATTATGTTGCAAATGTGGCATGTGTATGTCTTGTGCATAAATTCTGTCATGACAACGATGTGACTGTTTTGTTGAGTTGATTCATCTCTACAAACATGATTATAGTAGGTGTGTATGTTTGGTTGGAGTTGTTTGCATCTGGTTTGTCTTTTCATTCATAAATACCATGTTTTGCACATTGTTGCCATAGCCATACCAGTTTGAATTTCAGGCCAGAACATGCTTAAGTTTGAGTTCAATATCATTTATTTGTGTATTTGTGACATGGATGAATGATTGGCATAATTTGTTCTCACCTGTTGTGGCATCTCACCCCAAAATGCATTTTTTTTAAAACAAGTTGCCATGAAATATGCTAAAACGTGTTCTGCTCACAATATAACAGTTTCTTAAGCATGAACATCTTTATTTCCATGTATATGACTTGTGTGTATGAGTTATGTGGCCTATATGTACAGAGAACCAAACTGAGGATCCTTCATACATTTTAATTTGCCAAATTGCATCTCAATTCTCATTCTTTATGGCAATCTGTTATAAGCTTCAATTCTGGTTTTGATTCACTCAAAGACATGTAGGTGTGGTATGTGTATGTTTAAATTATCCTGTTCATGTTTTGAAGCTGTTTTGAACAAACATCCTACTTCACCCAAAATGACATTTTGCAACTTTGAACCCCATTTTCATACCAGCCTGTTTGAGGCCATTTTTTCCTACTTGATTTCACTTGACATTATGTATGTGATGTGCCTATGTATTGTGTTTGACTTAATTGTGCACCAGAGCTGATCTTGAATTTTCATGCTTCTTCCAAAATGTCAAATTGCATTTAGCACACCAGTTTCCACAAAAGCCTATTTTTGAGTTGAATCTTAGTGGAATCATTCATTGGTATATATGTGGTATGTCTATGTGAGCTATTTGATCTACTGGTGCATTGAAACTGGTTTTTAATATTTTATACTTCATCAAAAAGCCAAATGACAGCTTGAAAACCACTTTTCACAAACAGTCATTTTTTAGATCATTTCTTTGCATAAATTCATTCACCAACATGTATGAGAAGTGTGTGTATGCTTCACTTGACTTGTATGAGCATGAGAATAAAATTGAACACCATGATGCATCCCATTCATAACATGTTGCAAATTGAATATCGCTTTCCACCTTGAACTGTTTTGGGCCGCAATTCTTTGCTTACCTCATTCATTAACATGTATGTGATGTGTATGTGTGTTTAATTGGATTAATAGGTACACAGAAACTGAACTGCCATAAAACATGCATTTCACTTGTCAAAATTGCAACTAGAAAGCCATTTTCTATCACAGACCACTTTGAACTATTTTTAGTGCCCAAACTCATTCAAAAGCATGTATGTAACTTGTATGTATGATTCATTTGATTGGTATGTGCCTAGGATCAGAATTTCACATCATTATGCATCATGTTCATGGCAATTTGCAACTTGAGTATCTTTTCTCATGACAGACCTCTCTTAGCTTCAAATGGTGTTTGAATCTTCTCAATGTCATATATGTGTGTTGTGTATGTGATTAATTCAACCTGAAAATGCTTGGAATTGAATTTGAGCATCTTCATGCATTTCAATATAATTTTGCAACTTGACAAGCCAGATTTTAGTACAGCATGATTTGAACTCCATCTCTGGTGTGAACTCACTCATTAATATTCATATGGTGTGTGTGCATGATTGCATTGATCTATAACTGACTGGTATATGAGTTCCATCTCAAAATGCATCTCACATGTTTACTTTGCACACACCATCGGGTTTTAAAATGGGGAGGGAATTTCAAAAATCCAAGAATGCCATCTTGTTCCTTGTTTAAAAATACTCAATTTTCACTAAACTTTTATGAAAATCCATTAAGAATTGGAGAAGTTATGGCCAAAATGCAAATCCTATGTTTGTGTGTTTTTCTTGCCCAACTTGCCTTGAAAACACGCCCTATATGTTTTTAGGGATGGCTTCATCAATGGATGTAGAACCACCCCAGTGGTAATCAACTTGACACTAAATGTGCCTATGACCATGTGAACCTGGGTTCGACCCTTGAGGAGGGCAACCTTTTTACCTTTTTTTTTTCATTTTTTAACCAAACTTCAAAAATTCATATCTCCTTCATTTTTAATCATTTTGCACCCATTCTTTTTTGCATTGTGTTCATTTTCATGTCTACTTTCATGCCATATTTTTAAATTCCATGTTTGCCTAATTTTTTCATCCCTTTTGACCACTTGCAAGTTGAGTATGTTTTATGATCGTTTTCACGTATACTGTTGAATTTCTTGCTTGTTATACTTGTATATGTTTGTGATACTTGCTTGAATTCACATCCTTAGATGTTAGTCAACATGCTAGGATTTTATATTTGGGTTGTTACCATGTTTATTTTGTCCTCTCTGTTGAATTTACTTAAGCTCGATCTGTCGTTACATTTCCTGCTTAATCATTTGTTTTGATTGTCATCAATGCATCTTTATTCTTATCTTTCAACATGTTCATGTTAATGGTTGTCACCATGCTTTCATGTTCTTCATATTGTTTTGTTAAATGTATTCTTTCCCCAAGTGATGAAGCTTGTTAGCTCTCATCCAAGTTGCCTCCCCTCTCTCCTTCCAAAGGAAAAGTCTTTCCATTTGACTCACATGTCATGGATAGCTCATACACCTTTCTCTTGACTTTGTTAAGTCACTTTAACCTTAGTTTAGAAACCATTAGACTTTGCTTTAAGTCTAAGAAACCCACCTGTACTAGGAGTGTTCTTCAACTAGAACCCTAGGATAGAGTTTGTCAACTCTGTGTAAGAATCATTGTCATGATTTCTTACTTCCCCTTTTTAATTTTACAATTTAGATTAGGGAGTTTTGTCAAACTCCACACAAACATTGTCATGTTTGTCCCCCCTTGAACCTTGATCATAATCAAGTGTTCTTCTTCCCTTGTGGGGTGAACTATGATTGCTCTGATTCTATCCTAGTCAGGATACGTAGGCAGAAGATGCGATGTCTTTGCGAGCAAACTTAGAAAACCATCTAGGTCTTTATTTCTTTTCACTTACTCCCAAACCTTAGCACATTTCACAAACTTAGCAAGCAATCAAACAAAAGGTTCTTGTAGAGTACTACAGATGCTTAGGGTGCTAACACCTTCCCTAGGTATAACCAACCCCCGATCCCCGAATCTCTTAGTGTTGTTTTTACATTGCGAAAAGGGTTTTTCTTTCTTTAGACCTTTCCTTTGGATAAATTAAAGTTCGGTTGTAAAAGAATTAAGGATCAAGTTAATTTAATAGCTTAATATCCAATTTTCACCGTAACATAGTTGTTTAAGGTGAAGCTAGGCAGGCACCGATGCACAAAGCTTGGGATTTCTCTGCTTTCATCTTCTATGACTACCACAATGTCATCTTCTTGGAAACCAACACTATTGAGTACTTCCTTGATAGGGCAAAACTTCTTCTGATCTTATGGCTTGGGTAGGCGCGATGACAAATGATAACCAATATCGAAACAGTTGTTCTTCTTAGCAACATATAATACTTGCCCCCAACCAAGAGGAATACCCTTCTCAAGTGTTTCCTTGGTGTTCTTCAAGGAAGACAAGATCACTTCTAATGCATTGTCTTGATTGGATGTAGTTATATTGATGTTTTCAAACTCCAAGCAATGGAAAGGGACCTCAGTTGCACCTTCCTCAGTTTCAACATACCAGAATGATGATAACTCACTTACGAGCAAGTCCTATTCACCACAAATGATATAAAATTTATCCTCTATCATGAATTTTAGCTTATGGTGCAGCGTGAAAGTAACTGCCCCAATAATATAGATCCATGGTCTTCCTAGTAGACCATTGTAGTTCGGGTTAATATCCATCACTTGGAATGTGATGGTGAACAAATGAGGTCCAACCCGAATAGGCAGATCAATTTCACCAATTACTTGCCTTCTAGAGCCATCAAAAGCTCTTACAACTAAAGCATTGATCCTCATCTCTGCTCCTTCCACTAATAACTGACTCAATGTGTTTTGGGGAATCATATTAAGAGAGGAACCAATGTCCACAAGGACTTTTGATAAGAGGGTGTCCATGCAGGTGATAGAGGTGTGTAAGACTTTATTGTGGAAAGCTCCCACAACTAGCAACTTCTAACTTTTCCTCTACACCCCACTAATACCTTCACACACCAAACAACTCATATAGACACACCACCTATTTAATTAAAACACATAATAACTAAACAAATATTTAAAAGTCACAAATAAATCAGTTAAAGTGACTAAATTAAAATTAGGTTGTTGCAACGCCCGTCACCCTGCTAACAGAAGTAAAAATTCATTTTGCTATGAGAGAACCTGCAAAAACCCATCCATAAACTCTCTAAACACCTCCAAATAGTCAAGAAACATTACTCACATGATTCTCATACAAAGGCATATTAATTCATATGAATCTAACATATTATTCCATTGATTTAACCCAAAAATCCAGAATTTGTTCATGTTTTGAAAACCCCAATTCCATATCCAAATTCATGTTTATGGATAATTAGCATATGACACAATCAACACCCAAAAATACACGAAACTTCGGGCATATCATGGCATGAAAACATAATTGAAATCATATACTCATCACACAACACAATCAACAAAGGAGAGAAATTCCTATTGGAGGTTGATGGAAACCTTTCTACCCTTTCATGAATTAAGTACCCATAGATGAAGAATCATCCCCTTACCTTGTAATTTCAGAAAATTCAGCAAAACAAGCTTTATAGGATTTTTTTTATCTCAAGCTTTAACACTATCCATTCCAATCTCTTTTCTCCAAATTGCATTGTTTTCACGTACTAATTAAAATGCCTTTAAAAACCTAAATTTTTCTAGCTTTTAAAATATATACTATTTTATTTAGTTGTCTAAATTACACTTTTTGCCTAACTCAAATTCATTTTTCCTCCACTCACCACTAAACTCTTCCAATTGCTAAAATTGGTCCAATTCTACATATTCTCTCTAATTTATAATTAATTAATTAGGTAACACAAAACCCCACAAATACCGTCATCGGCCAAACATGTGTTGGCTGGGATTTTGACACACATAGATTTTGGAAATAAGTCATAAGATTCAAAGATATATTTTGAAGAAGAATATGATAATTTCGACAAAATTAATGATAAGAACATTTCGACGCATGATCTGCTTATCAAGGAAGTTCTGGTCTAGGACTTAAAGATGTTTTGGCTTAGACTGAAGTTCGAAGAAGTTTACATGGAAAAGCATTCAACATGTGCAATTCAAAATAAGGATGATAACTACTTTTTATCCTTATCTGTTTCTCAAGACACGTGGAAAGTTTGGAGAAGCGAGATGCATGTAGACCGAAGACGTGGAGTTTTCTAGCGAGAAGACCGTTAGATAGCGGTTATTTTTGAGTTAGTATAAATAGAGTCTTAGTAGTTAGGATTCAGAGGTGTTCAAACTTGTATAAAAAACTCTAAATTTACTCTATGTACTTGTGTGTGAGAAACGAGTGTTCTTGAGTGAAAATGTACGTTTGAATACCATACTTTGTATTTTTACCATATTGTTTAATATTCTTCCTACCATTTACATTTGTTGCAATATATTTTAAAGCCAATTTCGATATTTAAGATTTTGTCATTTAATTTGAAGCCATTTACTTTGCAACTTATACTTTTACATTTCCTTAAAGATTTGTAACGTTTTATTAACAACTTTGAAAATATTATCGAAATGTTCATAATTCACAAACCCATAAGCTAAATAACAACACATGTCCTAGGATCAATCTAGTCGATCCTATAAGTAACCAAAGATTTAATAAATTTGGAAGACTAACAGTTGTTTACTATTTTCGACGATAAACATGCCACATATTCACAAAAATAATCATTTAAATTAAATAAATAATTAAATAAGTAAATAATTAAATCGGGATGTTACACTTTGGCTAACACATTTACTTCTAATATGCTTTCTTTCTCCTTGGTAGCCAGTGCCACACCCTGATCATACCGTAATGCCTTAAGGTCATTGGTTCAATTCCCATAGACAACACCAATGTTCTGATCGACCTTAAGTCTACGGCACTAGAATACAAGGTATTTTACTCTTTGAGTATGAGAACCCTCACAATTTTGTCCTTTAGAAAATGTGTATCATTGGATTAAGGTGTATGTGTGTTGTATATAAACTACCCTTAACCTCAATTCCCAAACAATATTAGACTATTTGACCAACTTGGAATATTTCACCCGGTCGAGGCTAAGAGACATAATGCAAACTTCGACTTCCTACAAGCGACACTATTGTTTTGAGGTGGAATAAGAAATACATAATGTTGAAGGAACAAACTCTCATGGTGTGGCGACAATAACTCTCGACAAGACGAAGTGGGAAAGACCTACAAGGTTAACACTTTAACGTCAAAGTCATTGAAGTATAAGAAATGTAATTTGAGAGTGAATAAGAGAATACTTGAAAGACATGTTGATCCGCTGTCGCACACAGATCAAAAACGGGTATTTTTTTTTAAAATATAGTAACGGTAGCGACAACTCGAGTATCGTTCTCACAAGGATTCTTGTAATGTTATTAACCAATACAATAACAGTTTATAGGGGTTTGAATTTTGAATAAGATAAAAAATAATGAAAATAAGTGATTATAAAAAAATGATTATCAAAATAAGCTTAAACGGTTAATCTGTTGTTTTGCTTTCCCAACTTATCATTAATCCAACTAATTCTCAATTCCTAAGCAGACTCTATCCCCTTTTCGATTATAATAACAACCAAAAAAGTGCAATTGATATTATATGATACATATTCCTAATTCCGAATTAAGTAAATGGATGAAATATAGCAATTGTGAATTAAGCAAACACGAGAAACATATGCGGATTAAGCAAACACGATTAAATTATATGAACATGCAATCGTCGAAATAAATCAATCAACCCTAAGATAAATTGAATTAAGTAAATAAGATATCACATAGAGGGATTGAAAGGAAATATATTTGATTGGAAATTAAAAGAACCTCAAAGTGTCGATGGAAACCGATTACAGCAGATTAATCATTGGGATTAGTTCTCCATTTAATCGTACAAAAGTAAAATCCAAAATTGTGAATAGTGAAAAGAACGTGACATATAGTAGCACGAATGCTACTAGGTATAGGAAAGCATAACAAAATCCGGTTCTAACCCAACTAGATTGAAAAACATAAAAAACCTGGCCCAAAATTAAATAATCCTAAAGGTAGAATTCAGGTCATGGCTTCAACGAATTATTTGAGCCTGCTACACTCTAAATCAGCTTCTTCGTACAACATAAAAGTTTTAGCTATGTGTCTCAGATTTCCAGATCCTAGTAGAACGTGTAAATCTGATTCTCGTAGCTCCAATTATGATTCGAACAGTGGACATATCAAATAACCGCTAAAGCTGAAAATAAGTTACGAAAATAGATTAACGGCAAACAAAGACTTAATTATAAAAATATAATAAAACAGTAAAATAAACAAAATAAACTAAGGAAATGCATAAGTACGGACATAAGAGAATGTGCATTAAAATGCACTAATCAAATTCTCCCACACTTGAACTTTTGCACTCCAAGCAAAATAGTATCAAGGCTCATGAAAAACAATAGCATTCAGATACTTATTCTAGGCTACAAACTCTTCTTCGATCAAGATTGTGTCGATAGGTACTAAATTTTCACACTAAGGATATCGTAAGAACACAAATCCGCAATTGGACGGTCATAAACCTCCCTCTTATACAAACCAATATGAATCATATTATTATGTCTAAGCCTAACTTACTTATCTTCCTTTTTACTCTTTTGCATTCTAATACAATCACATTAAGCCCTTATCTATTCACACACATGGTAAATAAGTTTGTTAATGACTATGATCCATATCTTGTCAATAATTCAAAATTAACCACTTTAGCAACAACAATATTTTCTTTTTTTGAAGGTTTCGCAATCATTAGCCTAAGTGACCGGGTGAGGGTCACCTAACTTAAAAGGCAGATTTTTATTTAGATTTCTTATTAAGCATGGGATCATTCACTTATTTACATCAGCTTAATTACTCAGTGTGTGCTTTTAGATGGTGATGACTGCTAGATAAACTACTTAAGAGCTATTAAAGGATGATAACTCAAGGCTATATCATAACAAGTATTTAAATCGGTTTCCATCTTCGAGAGACTTAAGGTGTTAAAACGGTACCGGTCTTATGAACTTTTTCCAAGTATCCATAATCTAACCTCAAATTAATCTATAGCCTAAAAATTTCAAAAGATGCATTATGTTTCTAAATTTAAATTTATTTTTTTTTTCACTTAAAAAACTAACACAAAAAACGAAGAAAACAAAACAAAGAAATGGTTTCATCCCCCACATTTAAAACATGCATTGTCCTTAATGAGAGGACATAACTATTAAATAAGAGTGAGAGAAACTAAAAAAAACACACTTGAGCAATCAAAGAGGATATGTGATGGCATAAACAATCTTTGCTAGTGAAGGCTCTTCTACAATCTCTTCTTTTAAATTGGAGTTCTCATGGACCAGCTTTAGGTAATGCTCACTGTCCTTAAAAATTGGTGTAGTTCCTTCAACCTTCATTCCAGGATCAAATAAAGATCTTGGATGAGTAAAAGTATCAAAGTGAAGGGGCTGCCTAATGGATGGTGTTGGTGCAACATGGATGTCGAGAGCTTCAACTGCATAAACATCTTCTTCATCGATAACTTCACTTGTAAGAATAATGTCAATGTCAACCTGCTAAGGAACCTTAATCTCAGCAAAAACAAAGGAAGAATCATATGAGTAAGTATTATCAAAAGTAGGCAATAATGGAAAATCAGTTGAAAACAAATCAGAATAAGTATCATCAACCGACTTAGAAAGCATTCCGATGTGAAAAATAGAATGTTCTTCCACAAGATGTTTCATAGCATCAAAAGGGTTAAATTTAACAATGGTATCACCAAACTCCATGGACATTTTTCCATCATCAACATCGATTTTTGTTTTTTCCGTTTTCATGAACGGTCTGCCTAAAATGATTGGTGATCTGCTTGAATTTGTTTCTTCAGCCATGTCCAGAATGTAAAAATCTGCCGGAAAAAGAAAATCATTAACTTGGACAAGAACATCTTTCACTCCTCCAATAGGGTGAGTATTGCTCATGTTCGCAAGTTGGATGATTAAACATGTATGTTGTAAATGACCAAGATTAAGATTATTATAAACATAAGTAGGCATGACATTAATTCCTGCTCCTAAATCAAGCATGTAATTCTCAAATTTACTATCCCTAATGGTACATGGAATAGAAAAAGTTCATGGATTCTTGCATTTCTGAGGCAACATGGCATGATTGAAGGTTGAAACATTAGCCTTTTCAGGTGCATGTTTAGGTTGAATAAGGGCTGAAACATTTCTTCCCATGTTCACTCTCTCATTTCCCTTCATCCTTCTCTTGTGTGTACACAAATCTTTCAGAAGTTTTGCATACTTTGGAACCTGCTTAATCACATCGAGAAGTGGAATATTCACTGCCACTTTCCTGAATATATCCAGAATCTCTCTCTCTCTCTCTCTCTCTCTCTCTCTCTATATATATATATATATATATATATATATATATATATATATATATATATATATATATATATATATATATATATATATATATATATATATATATATATATATATATATATATATATATATATATATATATATATATCCCTCTTCCATCTTTTTAGTTTTGGCTATTCTGTGTGAGAAAGGTATCTTAGGTACATACTCTCTTTCTTTTGCCTCAACAACAACAGAAGGTTCAAGTTCATGTTCAGATGTGACTGATCACGACTTTCTATGTCTAACCGAACTAACTGCAAGTGCACAGTCTATCGCATAGTAATAAAAGATATCGATCCCACAGGGACTCGTAATCAAACTAGTGTTCTCGGGTGTTACTATGTTTAGCTAGGTTGGTATCATTTTTAGGGAATAAAAGCAAAAGAAATGTGTATATTAAAGGGAAACTAAAAATGTTACTTAAGGTATAAATGCGTGAATCGGTATCCAATATGTTGGTTCTTCAAGGATTCGACAAGTTACCGGCGTATTAGGTGTTTTCAAAAATAGTTTAAGAAGAAAATGACGGTTTAAAGACTTTTGTCTCACGATGGTTGTTGACACTAGTCGCAACTCTAAGACGGAACATATGTTGTCGCTATCCCGTTCGGGGTTTAAATTACTTTTTGAAAACCATTAAGTTCTAATCCCTTTTAAAGCGTTGTCGCTGTTTTTAAAATGAATGCCTAGTTTTTACTATCTGGTCCTAGCCGCAGCTGTCGCTTGTTGGTTCGTACCTTTATGAATTTCCCACTGTCGTGGCAAAACTACTTTTAAATAAGTTCTCGCTGTCGCGACGAACGTTTATTTAGAAAATCAATTTAAAAACTAAGGCCATAAATAAGTTTGAAAAGGAAAGAATACACCGGTTATTATCGAATCTCGTCTGAATTACTATTACATACCGATTACTTTAATTTAGCCAGACATGGAATACAAACTAATAAAACGTAAATAGTGGCAGAAATTATAAAGATGCATCATAATGGAAAATAAAATATGATTAACAATTATAATAAGAACCTGTAAATAATTCAGTTTGGCCCTTGGGAAATCCTCCAAAATGTCGGCAGGATTTAGTCTTGGTACCAATAGGTCGTACAGAAAGGAATTTAAAGGGTACAAAATAAATTGCAGGAAAAGAAAAAGAAACAATAAAGAAAACTAAAACTTAAATTTGCTCTGGAAAATAATTTGGCAGTACTTCATGGTCTTGAATGCGGCTCTTTTTTCTGGTCTCTGCCTCCTCCTTTTATAGATGGAATTCCCAACGGTTAGTTGCTTCAGGAAGTGGGGTTGATGTCAGAGAAAGTAGGAGTTAGTGGTCCACTATTTTTGGTCTTTTAAGAACCGTTCAGCACGTGCACGTTTTCTGCATAATTTGTCTGCATGACGGTCGTCATGATATGTGACGGTCGTAATATGTATGACGGTCGTAAGGGTCATGTGACGACCGTCATATCAGCAAAATCCGTATCTGCTGTTTTTCATCTGTTTTTCATCTAATTTTCATCTTTAATTTCTTGTTTTCTTCATCTTGCTCCATTTGAACATTAACTTTGAATACCTGCAAAATACTAGACAAATAACGTGGAAAAACCCGAAATCGGAGTGAAACGAGTCATAGATTAGTTAAAACGTATGTCATTATATATATATATATATATATATATATATATATATATATATATATATATATATATATATATATATATATATATATATATATATATGATTTCGCGTTATCAAACTCCCCTAAACTTGAATCCTTGCTTGTCCTCAAGTAAAGGTAGGAAAAATTTAAAAATTTGGCAAGCACGCGGCACGCTTCTTCTTTCGAAAAGGCTTTTCAAAAAATCAAGTTAGGAAGATCGGGAGTCCAATGGAAACAAAACGTATACGGCAATGACACTGAATTGTAAGTCTTCGAAGGCCTCCCTTTTATGCAAGTCAGTCCCAATCATGCTACTGCAGCTCGGCGTCAAGTTTCTTGCAGCAAGTTTTACCCGGTTTGTTCTGGCGCAATCACATTAAGCCCGTTGTCCATACACATTCATGGCAAGTAAACCTGTTAGTGACTATGATCTCATTGCTATTTTGATTTTCTTCACACATATGCTTATTCTATTGATCTCCAAAGAGTTTCTGTACCATTGGGCTAAATGCTCGGGTGAGGAGCACCTAACTTAGAAGGAACATGTCTCTATATTCAGGCTATATGGCTTTTCATGATTTTTCATTTCGAACTAGAGATCACACACTTATTTGCATCGGTTTCTTACTTAGCGTGTTTAGGATGGTGTTGACTGCTTGTATAAACTACTGGGGGCTATGTTTGAGTAGAAACTTGAAGCTTTGTTACAAGTAAGTAGTGAAACTGACTCGCATAAACTGGAGGTCTAAGGTGTCAGGACGGTAATAGCTTTGTTAGAATTTTCTTCTCGGGATTTCCAAACTTAGTTAAACTTTGGCGTGTCCTCGTGATGCTTTGAGGAAAGGATAAAAGTTTTTGTATATGTCGAATAAAGTGGGGGATTTCGTGTAACGGAAAGAGATATATAAATGAGCTTTATTTGCCAAAATTAAAATACTTTAGATTAAAGTTTTGAATGGAAGTACAAGCGGAATAGGGAAATAACAGGGAAATAGGGAAATAACGCTCCGCTCCCACACTATCTCAATCAGTTTCCTCACTGATTTGAAAGAATGCGAAAGGGAAAGTACAATGGAAAGAAAAACGAAAAACAATAAATAAATAGTAATACTAGTCTCGGCCTCTTCCTCTGTCTCTGCCTCTATCTCTACCTCTACCGCTTGCTCTTTCGTCGCGTGCGTCGAGGTTCATAGCTCCGGTGTGGTAAATGTAATCTCGGAGGCCATCAACTCGCAAAGTAAGAGTGACCATTTCATTGATCATGTTGGCTTGGCCGTCTTGGAGCTGCTGCATTGAAGTTCTCATCTGATCATGTTGTTCTCTCTGCCATGCTTCAAACTGTTATGCCCGCTGGTTCTGTTGTTGCAACATAGTCATTATCTGATTTTGTTGTTGGATGGAGCGGAGGAGATCGTCATGTGTGTAATCAGTGTCAGGACGACGGCGGCGACGAGAAGAGGGACCTTCGGAAGGAGGTGTTTGTGATGCTTCAGCTTGGTCAGCTCTATCCAACTCTTCTTGAATTTCATCAACAGGCCCTTGGGCATTTTCCTGAGTTGGGGCAGCAGTAGCAGCAGGGGTATTTGGATCAAAAAGCCAGTTTTCTTTGTCGCTAGGATGAATCCGGGTACGGGATGGCATGATAATGCTTTGGATAGTACGGCATCGCACTACTGGATGATATTTGCCATCTGCTCGGGATCGGATAAGATGAGAAGAGCGGCAATGGTAGATGTCGAGAAACACCGGAGGAATCTGGCGAAGGTTCTGAAATTGGTTGTCGAGGCCAAGGCCTAAGGAAATAGAGGTGACGATCCCTCTAAAGTAAAACGGCTTAGAGTCGCGGTTGCAGTTGGCTTGAATGTGAGCCAAGAGGAATGGTGCGGCGTCGACGGGTTCCGAAGCAAACACGCAATGGAGAAAGAACAGTTCCTTCGAATCGACTTTTTGGTTACTATCTCTAGCAAATATAGTGTTGCTTAACACCTGGTGGAAATATCTGATAGTTGGATTGTGGATGTGGGTGGCATTCAGAGTCTCCCAACTATCAGTGGTGGTGCCGGTCAGTTGGTTCCAAAGTGTGAAAGCTTCGTGGTAGAACTGATCAGAGGGGCGACGATGAGCATCGTCGCTGTGAGGAAATTGCAGCATGTCGACAATTCGGTCCTGGTTGATCTGGTATTCGGTGCCGAACATGCGAAAGCAGAAGTCACGTATGTGAAAGAACTGAGGAACTCCAATGTGAGTAACTCGTAGGTAGGTTGAGGGTTTGTGCAGAGATGCCAAATACCAGCCCTCTGCAGCATCCAAGTGACACCGTCCAGAATTCCAAGCTCGGTCAAAGACTCAATGTGAGCATAGCGGGTCGGTTGAAGAGACCGTTGGTGGAAATTCATGTAGTTAGTTCTTTGCCTTTCTCCAGATTCGCCTTCTCTGAAGAGGATGTTGCTCAGATTGGGGTTTTCACGGTTTTGCCTTGCCATTTTTGTGAGAGTGGTACAAAGAGGGAAGGTAGTGAGGGCTCTGTGGATGGAGAACAGGGGAATGGAAAGGTGGATTTATAGGGGTGAAATGGAAGTTGAAATGGTGGCCGAGTAATGAGGGATTTGGAAAGTGGTAGTGGGGTTTGAATGTGAGAAGGTGGGAAGTTAAGAGAGTGGAGGGGGAAGGATTCGTAACCCTCTGTTTTGACAGAATTTGGGTTTTGTTCGCGTGACGACCGTTACAACAATGTTACAGTCGTAATGCGCGTGACGACCGTAAGGGCTGTGTGACGACCGTCATACCAGCAAATTCTGCAGAAACGCAGAATTTAGCTTATGGGGTGTTCTCACAGTGTTTATAGGCGATTTTTGTGATATTGCAGTATAAGAGACTGGATATAAAGTGGAAATTGACAGAACAACCTAAATTAAAGTAATACCAAAATGAAATAACATTAATTGAAATACTTGTTTAATGTAGTACAATAATAAAAAACAATGCGAAATTTAAAAATGGGAAATAATGCGAAATGCAGTAAACTAAACTAAAAAGAAACTAAAACATCAGTCCTTTTGTTGCTTCAATTTGTCGAACTGCTGAGTAATGTAGTCAAACTGGTCGCACACTACGTCCATAAAAGTGGTGACATCCGTGTGAAGTTGTGTTAGCTCAGCTTTTACAGTAGTTAGTTCCAGTTTGAAATCATCCATAGTTTTTAGAATGGTGTCTAACTTGTCAGTGCGTTGATCAAGAGTAAGATCAGGAAAGTTATGGTAATTCGGAGGGGTCGCAGGATCTGTCTCCACTTTGGACACATAATCTTCATAATACATATAGTCATGTGCTTCAGAAATATGATCATTGTCGTACATGTAGGCCTGTGGTGTGGATTGAGGTGATGGAGGTCCCATAGGCTCGTCCAACTCATAAAGCCAATTGTTTCTGTTGTGGATACTTGTCAGCTCATGGTTAGGCAATGTGAAAAGGTGGACAAGTCGATCAACGATAAGGTACTCGTAGGCTCCTGGTCCTAAGTTACCTAAGATACGTCTGTTGAAGCAAAACTGAATGTTCATTGGTCTGATGGTGCCAAAACGAATGGATTCATTTAGGTGGTACCTAAGGCCAATTTCGTGGGCAATCATGGTGACTAGGCCTCCTATTAGGATGGGTGATTGTGGTTCCTAATTAAGGCGTGTGAATGATCTCATCATAAAAGGTACGGCATTGACGGGACGGCCTTGTGAAGCACAGTACAAGATAAACAGCTCTTCCTTAGAAACTATAGTAATGTTTTCCTCCTTCCCAAAGAGGGTATGGGCTAAAATCCTATGAAAGTAACGGAGTGCTGGATTATGTATCTCGTCATTGTGCATGTTATTTGGTTCAGGGTGATAGTTACCTGTGATGGTACCCCAGAATTGTTCTAACTCGATATTAATATCCTCTTATTTGGTGTCGGTAAACACATAAGGTCCGCTAGGGAATCCTAGGAGGTTAGCTAACGATGTACAGTTTTGGGTTTGGTCTATTCCAAACATTCTAAAGGTTATCATCTCTTTGGTGGATCCATATCCATATTCAGGTATGTAGCTTAAGGAGCTAAGGAATTCGAAAGTGAGTTCGCGATAGGTAGCAAATCGGGTCTTTAGAGCAGTTTGCTCCCAGCCTAATTGATTAAACAGAAACTGAATGCTATCGTGGATTCCTAGCTTATCCATGGTGGATCTATCATAATACAGAGTCAAGGCGATGCCTCTCTGAGTCAGTGCCTCAAATCTGGCCTTGTGAGCTAGTCCTCTAAATACAACTTTCGTAAAAACTCAGGAGTTAGTCAGATAAAAAATAGGAGAAAAGTAGGAAGGATTTAAAATCCTGGAAAAGTTGAAAACACATTTACTCTAATTAGATTTTTAGAAACAAAAGGTGATAAAAATAAGAAAAATAGTAGAAATTAAAAAAATAAAAATTTGTGTAGAATTACAAATTAAAATGAAAGCATAATTTCAATAAATCAAAAGGGAAAAACGGGGAAAATTGGGTTGCCTCCCAATTAGCGTTGTTTTTAACGTCAAAAGCCTGACGATAGCTTGGTGACAAGCTATTTGGGGGTTTGAGCGGGAAGCTCGAGCAATTGCACACTGCTCACGTGGTGGCTGTTTTCGTTTTGATTATAATGCTTTAAACGCTGTTCGTTTACTATAAAAGGCGCGTTGGTTTTATCGCTAATTTCAACAGCTCCACTTTTAAGGATTTTGGTTACCTCAAAAGGTCCAGACCATCTTGATTTTAATTTTCCTGGGAAAAGTTTCAATCTTGAGTTGAATAGGAGCACAACGTCTCCCACACTGAATTGTTTCCTGATTGAACGTTTATCATGTCATTTCTTGGTTCTTCCTTTGTAGATGCGGGCATTCTCGTAAGCGTCCAATATGAGTTCTTCTAATTCATGAAGATTCAAGATTCATTTTTCTCCTGCCTCAGTGTAGTTGAAGTTCAGCGTTTTAATAGCCCAAAAGGTTTTATGCTCTAATTCCACTGGCAGGTGACATGATTTTCCGTAGACTAATATAAATGGTGTGGTACCTATTGGTGTCTTAAAAGAGGTCCTATAGGCCCATAAAGCTTCATTCAGTTTTGATGACCAATCTTTCCTGGAGGTTGCGACAGTCTTTTCCAATATTTGTTTTATTTCTCTGTTTGAAACCTCCACTTGTCCGCTAGTTTGCGGATGATACGGTGTAGCTACGCGGTGTTTGACTCCATATTTAGAGAGAAGTTTGTCAAAGATTCGCGATATGAAGTGTGAACCACTGTCACTGATGACAAGTCTGGGCACACCGAATCTAGGAAAGATTGTGTTTCTAAAGAGTTTGATGACTACCCGCGCGTCATTTGTTGGAGCGGCAACGACCTCTATCCATTTAGATACATAGTCGACAGCGACGAGTATATACTTGTTTCCAAAAGAAGACGGGAAAGGTCCCATGAAATCTATTCCCCATACGTCAAAGATTTCTACCTCTAAAATTCCTTTCTGAGGCATTTCATCGCGTCGTGAGATGTTACCAGTGCGTTGGCACCGGTCGCATTTGAGTACAGCGATATGGACATCCTTCCAGAGGCTGGGCCAGAATAGGCCATATTGTAGAATTTTAGCGCATGTCCTTGAAGTACTAGCATGACCACCATAAGGTGCTGAATGGCAATGGGAAATGATTTCTTCTATTTCTTTCTCTGGGACACAGCGACGATATATGTTGTCGGCGCCTCTCTTGAAGATTAGAGGTTCTTCCCAATAATAATGCTTTAAGTCGTGGAAGAATTTCTTCTTTTGCTGATAAGTTAGATATGGTGGAAGCACGTCTGCGGCTAAGTAATTAACGATGTCGGCATACCAAGGCAAAGTGACTTGTGCATAGACAGCTTCCACGGCTTTTTCAAGTTCTGGTTCTTCCGAGGTTAAGTTTGGCGTATCGCTTTCCAATTTGGCTATCAGACGTTCGTAAGGGAAATCGTCATTGATAGGCACTGATTCTTGTTTAATGCCTTCTATTCGGGATAAGTGATATGCAACTACGTTCTCGGTTCCTTTCTTATCTTTAATTTCTAAGTCGAACTCTTGTAATAATAGGATCCATCTCAATAATCTTGGTTTGGTATCCTTTTTGCTTATTAGGTACCTAATGGCAGCATGGTCTGTGTATATGATTATTTTTGCTCCTACTAAGTAGAAACGGAATTTGTCAAGTGCAAATACAACTGCTAGAAGTTCCTTTTCTGTTGTGGCGTAGTTCATTTGGGCAGGGTCTAGGGTTCTACTGGCGTAGTAGATTGCGTGAAGCTTCTTGTCTTTCCTTTGTCCTAGAACTGTGCCTACAGCATAATCACTCGCATCACACATGATTTCAAATGGTAGTCGCCAATTGGGCGGTTGCATAATGGGTGCGGTGATAAGGGTTGTTTTTAGTGTTTCAAATGCTTTTAAACAGTCGTCGTCGAAGACGAACTCAACGTCTTTCATTAACAGGCCGGTTAGAGGTTTTGTGATTTTCGAGAAATCTTTTATAAATCTGCGGTAGAAACCGGCATGTCCTAGAAAACTTTGTATTTCTCGTACGGTTTTCGGAGGTTAGAGGTCTTTTATAATTTCTATCTTAGCTTTGTCAACCCTAATTCCTTTGTTAGATATTACATGTCCTAGAACTATTCCTTGTCGGACCATGAAATGGCATTTTTCCCAGTTTAGGACGAGATTCACTTTTGCACAGCATTCTAATACCATTTACAAGTTTTGTAAGCATCCTTCAAAACTTTGTCCGCATACGGAGAAATCATCCATAAATACTTCCATGATGTCATCTATGAAATCTACGAAGATTGCCATCATACATCTTTGGAAAGTTGCTGGAGCATTACATAGTCCAAACAGCATTCGGCGGTAAGCAAAAGTACCATAAGGACAAGTGAATGTAGTATTCTCTTGGTCATCGGGGTGAATATGAATTTGGAAGAATCCCGAATAACCATCTAGATAGCAAAAATATGAATGTTTGGCCAATCTTTCCAACATTTGGTCTATGAAAGGTAAAGGGAAGTGATCTTTTCGAGTGGCTTTGTTAAGCTTTCTGTAATCAATACACATTTTACTTCCGGTCACGACTCTTTGCGTTATTGATTCGCCTTTTGAGTTCTTTACTACGGTGACTCCTCCTTTCTTAGGTACGACATGAACTGGGCTGACCCATTCGCTGTCGGAAATTGGGTAGATAATTCCTGCATCTAGTAGCTTCTTTACTTCGTCTCTGACTACAATGCTTAGGATGGGATTTATTCGTCTTTGATATTCTCTAGAGGTTTTACAGTCTTCCTCTGGTGTAATTCGATGCATACAGATAGAAGGGCTTATTCCTTTAAGATCGCTTATGTTATAGCCTAACGCAATGGGGTATTTCTTTAGGACTTCTAATAGCTTTTCGGTTTCTAGTTGTCCTAAGTCGGCGTTGACTATTACTGGTCTTTTTAGTTCAGCGTCTAGGAATTCATATCTGAGATTTTTGGGTAATGTTTTGAGTTCTAAAGATGGGTTCTTCGGACCTGGCATATGATTTGGAGTTAGTGCTAAGCTTTCGCTTAAACTGTTGTCTTTGTACGGTTTACGCCAATCATCGTCTTCAAAAATATCAGGTATTTGGATTTTCATTATTTCTGAATACGTGGTCTCTTCATTTTCAAGTTCTCTTATGCATTCGTCAATGACATCTACTAAATAACAGGTATCGTCTATGGCTGGTGCTTGTAGGAACTTGGTGAGGATGAACTCTATCTTTTCTTCTCCTACTTCAAATGTTAGCCTACCTTTCTTCACGTCAATGATAGCTCCGGCTGTGGCTAAGAATGGTCTTCCTAAGATAATCGGAGTAACTGAATCTTCCTTAATATCCATAATTATGAAGTCGGTTGGGATATAGAATTGTCTTATGCGTACTGAAACGTTTTCCAGTATACCGACAGGATATTTGACGGATCGGTCAACTAATTGGACGGACATCTTGGTTGGTCTTAATTCACCCATATTTAGCTTTTTGCATATGGATAACGGCATAACACTGATACTGGCTCCTAAATCGCATAAAGATTTGTCTATGACAAATTTTCCGATGACACAGGGTATGGAGAAACTGCCTGGGTCTTTTAATTTAGGAGGCATATTATTTTGAATGATAGCGCTACACTCTGTAGTAAGTGTAATTGTTTCATTATCCTCGATCTTTCTCTTATTTGATAGGATTTCTTTGAGAAATTTAGCGTACGAGGGCATCTGAGTGATAGCTTCTGTGAAAGGAGTTGTAATATTCAGTTGTTTCATAAGTTCTACAAATTTCTTGAATTGCCCTGTAGTTTTGGAATTTATAAATCTGTGAGGATAAGGAATCAGTGGTTTATATGGCGCTGGAGGTACATAAGGTTTTTCACTTTCAGTGGCCTCCTTTTCGTTGTTTTCCTTCTCCTTTGGTTCAGACTCTTTTTCTGCTTGTTTAGTGGGTTTTTGTTGCATAGCTGAATTTTCGGTTCTTGGATCGATCGGTTCGTCCAATTCTTTTCCACTTCTTAATATTACAGCATTTTCTTGACCTTTTGGATTCTGTTCGGGTTGTCCAGGAAATGTACCAGCAGGTGCAGCAGCAGAAGCTTGTTGTTGAGCCACTTGTGATATCTGTGTTTCAAGCATTTTATTGTGGGTGGCTAAAGCGTCTACTTTGCTTGTTAGCTGTTTAATTTGCTCACTAGTGTGTATGTTTTGATTCAGGAATTCTTTGTTTGTTTGAGCTTGAGTAGCTACGAATTTTTCCATCATCAATTCCAAATTTGACTTTTTAGGGACATTTGGAGCAGTTATGGCTGGTTTCTGATATCCTGGCAGAGCAGCTGGTGCTTGCAATGCATTATCGCTTTTGTAGGAAAAGTTTGGGTGGTTTCGCCAACCTGGGTTGTAGGTATTCGCGTAAGGATTACCTTGGGCGTAGTTCACTTGGTCTGGTGGAATTCTTGTCAATAATGGGCATTCTGGTGCATTATGAGTGGCTATTCCACGTAACTCGCAGTTCGGAGTTACAGCGGCTACGGTTGCTGGTGGCGTTACAGTTAAATTGTCGATCTTCTGTGTTAAGGCATCTACCTTAGCATTAAACTTTTCAAGACTGCTGATCTCGTACATCCCACCTTTCGCTGCGGGTTTCTCGGTTGGAGTTCTTTCACCTCCCCATTGGCAATGGTTCTGAGACATATTCTCGATAAGTTGATAGGCTTCGTTGTATGGCTTATCCATAAGTGCACCGCCCGCGGCAGCGTCTACTGTTAATCTGGTGTTGTACAGAAGCCCATTGTAGAAAGTATGAATAGTCACCCAGTTTTCAAGACCGTGGTGAGGGCATGCTCTCATCATATCTTTGAATCTTTCCCATGCTTCATAGAGAGATTCGGCATCCTTCTGTCGAAATCCATTAATTTGAGCTCTTAGCATAGCGGTTTTGCTTGGTAGAAAGTATCTTGCTAAGAAAACGTTCTTCAACTGTTCCCACGTCGTAACAGAGTTGGACGGCAAGGATTGTAACCATGCCCAAGCTCTATCTCTAAGAGAGAAAGGAAAAAGACGGAGTCTTATTGCTTCTGGAGTTACACCATTAGCTTTCACTGCGTTTGTGTATTGCACAAACTTCATTAAGTGTTCGGTCGGATCCTCAGTTGCATTCCCTGAGAATTGATGTTGTTGTATAGCAGACAACAATGATGGTTTTAGCTCGAAATTGTTCTGATCGATAGCTAGGGCAGCAATGCTAGAGTGAGGTTCTTGATGAGATGGGGTAGCGTAGTCCTTGAGAGGTCTATTTGGAGGTAATTCAGCAGCCATCTTCTTTTCTTCAGCAGTTTCAGAAGTATTAGCAAGGAGGTCTGGAATATTGTGCCTTCGTTGATATTCTATAATGCGCCTTCTCAAATGTAGGAAGCGCTTTAGTTCGGCGATTGTAGGTTGCAAAATGTCGCCTTGTGAGCGAGTATTTGGCATGCAATCGACAAACTAGTAAAGGGAAATATAACAATTAACCTAATTTATACTACATAATAGAAGTTTACACTATTTACTAAACGGGTCCCCGACAACGGCGCCAAAAACTTGATCGCGACTTTCTATGTCTAACCAAACTAACTGCAAGTGCACAGTCTATCACGTAGTAATAAAAGATATCGATCCCACAGGGACTCGTAATCAAACTAGTGTTCTCGGGTGTTACTATGTTTAGCTAGGTTGGTATGGTTTTTAGGGAATAAAAGCAAAAGAAATGTGTATATTAAAGGGAAACTAAAAACGTTACTTAAGGTATAAATGCGTGAATCGGTATGCAATATGTTGGTTCTTCAAGGATTCGACAAGTTACCGGCGTATTAGGTGTTTTCAAAAATAGTTTAAGAAGAAAATGACGGTTTAAAGACTTTTGTCTCACGATGGTTGTTGATGCTAGTCGCAACTCTAAGGCGGAACGTATGTTGTCGCTATCCCGTTCGGGGTTTAAATTACTTTTTGAAAACCATTAAGTTCTAATCCCTTTTAAAGCGTTGTCGCTGTTTTTAAAACGAATGCCTAGTTTTTACTATCTGGTTCTAGCCGCAGCTGTCGCTTGTTGGTTCGTACCTTTATGAATTTCCCACTGTCGTGGCAAAACTACTTTTAAATAAGTTCTCGCTGTCGCGACGGACGTTTATTTAGAAAATCAATTTAAAAACTAAGGTCATAAATAAGTTTGAAAAGGAAAGAATACACCAGTTATTATCGAATCCCGTCTGAATTACTATTACATACCCATTACTTTAATTTAGCCAGACATGGAATACAAACTAATAACACGTAAATAATGGCAGAAATTATAAAGATGCATCATAATGGAAAATAAAATACGATTAACAATTACAATAAGAACCTGTAAATAATTCAGTTTGGCCCTTGGGAAATCCTCCAAAATGTCGGCAGGATTTAGTCTTGGTACCAATAAGTCGTACATAAAGGAATTGGAAGGGTACAAAATAAATTACAGGAAAAGAAAAAGAAACAATAAAGAAAACTAAAACTTAAATTTGCTCTGGAAAATAATTTGGCAGCACTTCGTGGTCTTGAATGCGGCTCTTTTTTCTGGTCTCTGCCTCCTCCTTTTATAGATGGAATTCCCAACGGTTAGTTGCTTCAGGAAGTGGGGTTGATGTCAGAGAAAGTAGGAGTTAGTGGTCCACTCTTTTTGGTCTTTTAAGAACCGTTCAACACGTGCACGTTTTCTGCATAATTTGTCTGCATGAAGGTCGTCATGATATGTGACGGTCGTAATACGTATGACGGTCGTAAGGCTCATGTGACGACCGTGATATCAGCAAAATCCGTATCTGTTGTTTTTCATCTGATTTTCATCTTTAATTTCTTGTTTTCTTCATCTTGCTCCATTTGAACATTAACTTTGAATACCTGCAAAATACTAGACAAATAACATGGAAAACCCGAAATCGATGTGAAACCAGTCATAGATTAGTTAAAACGTATGTCATTATATATATACGATTTCGCGTTATCAATGACCTCAACAACTTTCTTTTTTTTTTCCTGGGGCAAAATCTGCAACTTTTTCGGATCGCAAGGAAATTGCACTCACATTAGGACCTTTAGGATTCACCACTGATTGGGAGGTAGTTGGTTGGATTCTTGTGCTTGCTGAATGCCATTAATTAAAGAAGCAAGCTGTCAAATCTGTGTCTGCAGGGTTTGGATACTGGAATCTGTTCGCTGCTGGAATTGGAGAGTATTGACAGCCGTTTGCTTAACAATATCTCCTAATTAAAGTCTAGAAGCTGGGGAAGAAGTGGTTGCAGCCTGTGGAGGGTTTTGTGGTGGTGGTAACGGTAACATCAACTGTTGTTGGTTGGGCTGCTGATTTCCATATCGAAGGTTTGGATGGTTAGGAGAAGTAAAAATACCACATAACCTTGTTGTTTGGGTTGCTGCTTGAGCCTTACTGTTGCGGTGAAATTTGGATGTCAAGCTATTGATTAACTTGAATCTTAATTCATTTACAACCGGTCTTTGATTTATCCGAAGGAAAGGTTAAAGAAAGGAAAAACCTAAAAGGGAGAGATCTAAGGTTCGGGGGTTGGTTAAATTTAGGGAAGGTATTAGCACCCTAAAATTCCGTAGTACTCTACGGGAACCTTTTGTTTATTTTTTTTATTTATTTCATTAATTATTTTGCTTTAGGGTATATACAAAGGATTGAAAATTAAAAAAGACCTAGGGGTTAATTCTAAGTTTACTCGGCAAGACATCGCATCTTGTGCCTACATATCCTTACGGGAATGGAATCAGAGTAACTGTAGTTCCCCTCAAAAGGGAGGTTAGAAACGTCTTGACTGTGGCCAAGGTTTCAATGGGAAAGTAAGCACATCTTAAGTATATGCTTAGTGGAGTTCAGAGACTCCAATCTCTATGTTAAAAAATGTTAATTAAAATTAAAATAGGGTTAAATTAGGGATTCCACGGCGGAAAACCTTAAAACAGAGTACGGCGACTCTTTTGGCCTAACACTAGGATAAAAGCAATTTTGCCCACGGCGGGACACCTAGACTAAACAGGGTTTGATCCATTAAAGGGGTAAGGCTATTGACTCGGCGGCCAAAAGGCTGGACCTAATCCTTCGGAAGGATAAAACTGTAAAAAATGTGAAAATATGACAAATCATTATATGGAGGAATAATTAAGGTACAGAAATAAGAAAAGTAATAAAGGCAGAGAGTATAAAGAAACAAAGAAACATTTCTGAAAACATGAAGAATATGAAAATATGTAATGACACTTAGAATGAAGTGAGGGAGGAAAATAGTGTGGGGCTGTGGCCACCACAAGCACATCTCAACCTCGAGCATGCACATGAAATGCCAAAAGAAAGAAAAGTAATAAAAGGGTACATAAAATGACACGACAAACATCAAACATCAGGAGTTCCTTACGAAAAGGTTTTAATTTTTTAATATTTTAATTAAAAAAAGGTTTTAATTTTTTAATATTTTAATTATAAAAAAAGGTTTTAATTTTTTAATAAAAAATATTTAAGTTAAAATTATATAAAAAAAAATTAAGTTTAAATTATAAAAAAAGTTTTTGGGAGAAAAGTCTTTTCAGTTTTTTTTAGAACAAAAAAGGCTTTTCATCCCAAAAAAAAGGCTTTTCAATTTTTTTGGGAAAAGGCTTTTCAGTTTTTAAAAAAGGTATTACTAAAAAAAAGGTTTTAATAATAAATAAAAAAAATGGTTTTGATTTTAAAAAAAGATTTTGATAAAAAAAGGTTTTGATATTAAAATCTACGGACCTAAACACACATGGAGATTAACATGGCAAAATATGCACATAAACATGAAAAAGCAAAAGGTTTAGTAATTTAACGGACCTAAACACATTAACATGGCAAAATATGCACATAAACATGAAAAGGCAAAAGGTTTAGTAATTTAACCTACGAAGCGGAGGTTTGCTTCGGTAAATGTGAAAAAGGTTTGAATAAGGGAACACTGGAGAACTCCAATCCTTCTGACGAGTTGTGGGAACGACCGTCTTTCTTCTCTGGGGATCTCCTTTGTTTCTCCCTTTCTCTCTCCTCTTTTCTGAAGAAAACCTTCTGACCCCCTTTTCAACAAAGCAACACATGTATATATAGGGAACAAATTAGGGTTAACACCAAATTGTCAATAATGTCCCTAAAGCCCATTTTAAAGCCCAAACTAAATAATTAGTTAAGAAAAAATAAAATTTAAATAATTTAAAACAAACTTAAAATAAAAACTAATAATCCTATTGATTCCTAAAATCAAAAATATTATAAAAAGAACAAAATTTTTTCCAATATTTTTTTATTTTATGATTTTTTGGATATTTTTATGAATAATTTAGAAAAAAGTGAAAAAAATAATATTTTAAAAAATGATTTAATTAAAATACGAAAATAATAATTAAATAATAATAAAAAACTATTTTTGTTATTTTTTAATGAAAGATAGAAAAATTTAGAGTAAAAATAATAAAAAACAAAAAGTGACAAAGGTGAGATTCGAACTCTCAACCTCTCACACTCACAACTCCTTACACATGTCCTCTTGCCAATTATGTCATTTTTACTTTTTAGAAAAAAAAATGCATGCCATATGATATTTACCTGCAAAAAGTCAAACGACTACACAAATTTGTTAGTAATTGATTAAATGCAATAAAAATGCAATGAAATGCGACGACAAATCTTAGGGCAAAATTTGGGGTATTACAGTTGCCCCTATTTAAATAACTTCACCGGGTGATTCGAGCAACGGAGACTCGAGAAATCGTGGTGGAGGGATTTAAATACAGATAATCGAAAATGTTGCCTTTAGACGCAGTGCTATGCAATGATATGGACAAAACAAAACGAACTATAATGCTAAATATGATATGAATTTGATATGATGCGTATGATGAAAATGACAAATGCACGGATACAGACGAAACAACGTCACAGGGGATGACCCATCGAGGAATTGCACTAGGGAAGAAGACATGTCATATCTGGAAGAACGTCGGGTAGACACGACACAGAATTATTGATAGGTGCCAAGTAAATTAGAAATTGTCCGCAAGGTAAGACGCGGGTAAAACACGAGCTTAGGAGAAAAACGCAAATGGGGATAAAACACCCATGATGCCAAGTAAATAAATTTTGCCCACAAGGTAAGACACGAGTAAAACACGACCTCAGGGGGAAAAAAAGTAAATAGGGGTAAAACACCATGATGTTAGGTAAACCCAGGAATATCTGGTAAACGGGGAATAAAACACCCGGGATAAAGGTACATGGGGGATAAAACACCCAAGGATAGAAGGTAAATGGGGAGTAAAGCACCCAAGATAGACATGTAAATGGGGAGTAAAGCACCCAGGATAGAAATGTAAATGGGGAGTAAAGCACCCAAGATAAAAATGTAAACGGGGAGTAAAGCACCCAAGATAAAAATGTAAATGGGGAGTAAAGCACCCAAGATAGAGAGGTAAATGGGGAATAAAGCACCCAAGATAGAAATGTAAATGGGGAGTAAAGCACCCAAGATAGAAATGTAAATGGGGAGTAAAGCACCCAAGATAGAAATGTAAATGGGGAATAAAGCACCCAAGATATGCACATGTATAGGAATTATGCTATGACATATGATCAAATGCAAATGCAGACGTCGACGACAGGGCTCGACTCTTTTGGTGAGATGATAAAACTGGAGGACTGATTCCTCAACACGGAGATCACTGTCATTCTGTTAAACTGTATCAAGTTGATAGTCATTGTAGGAATGATGAATAACTGCTTAGGGATTATGCAAGTAAACTGCCCCAGGTCAAATGAACTGATAATTGCTTCAGCTGTCTAATTCGTGGAATCGACTGTTTTGTTGTATCCTCGGAGGGCTTGCCCCAGTCTAAGTCTTGAACAATTCTCTGGATAAACCAAATCTGAGAAGATATTGCCTTGAACAAATCTTGAACTAATTCTTTGACAGGATGTAAAAGGAACTTGCCCCTGATAAGATCACTTGACCAAGTTTCTCATTGTTTGAAAATTCCTTAGAGGAAAGCCAGTTTGCAAACAAAAATATTCATACAAACATGGTAATGCAAAGTTCATGCGATTTTTGAAAAATTATTTTTGAATGATGGAAAATACATGAGTCGTTAGTCAGAACAAGGCGGTTCAAGACGCTCAAAGTTTAAAACAAAGGTGTACTGCCAAAATAAATGATTCACAAAGATCTTTAGGAGTCAGGTTACGCAACCTTGCTGTAGTATACTTTCAAAATAACCTTGCTTCAATTAGGTCTTTTGAGGGTTGTAATGTGGCCTGGTTCACGGTTTATGAAACAAAAGATAAAGGCTCAAAATTTATTTGTACCCACCCAATCTACGTGATGATCTTCAGTCCTATGCTCAGTTAACTCATACTATGCATTCAGGTTCCCATAAGTTAGGGATTTCATTGATCGTAGCAATGATGACTCAGAAGCCAAAGGGACCTATGAAAAGGCAGCCACTACTCCCCTATAACATTTTATTGTTTTGACATTGAGGATTTTCAAGATAAGGATTTAAAAATCTCTTTGTATTATCCCTAAATTTTGCCTGAACTGTTTATTTTAGAGTTTACAGTCAGCGGGATGCCCCAGTTTTGCCTAAGTCTCCTTCATAGGTTTTGACTTAGCGGGCTTCTTTTGATTTTTTTTATATTATTTTTTTGTGTGAAGGAAAGTGACTGTTTGATTTTAATGATTACGGTGAACCATCATCGACCTTTGATTAGAAAACATCTTCGACACTTATTTGACGTGTGCGAAGGAAAATTTGTTAATGAAAGGTGTATCGTATGAACACACAACCAAGTTAACTGAGAACTACCCATCCCAAGGTTAAAATTGTGGGTTTTTTGTAACGAAAGAAACTCCAACTTCTAGGCCCGAAGGGGGTGACGAGGGATTAACTTCCTTATTTCTCCAGTGTTTGGGAATTGAAACAATGCCTTACATCGTCAACAAGGTTTAATTGAAAGCATACTGACAGCAGTTATGGGTATAACATTTTCGTCATCCTCCCTCTGATCTTAGCATATCAAAATTTTGGACAAGAAGTAAACATTTGAAAAATAAAGCATAAAGATGCAAATAAATGGACGGAAATGAATTGAATCAAAAGTCGCAATGCTTATTTCATTAATGAAAGTACAAACATAATTGAAAGCAAACAACTTAAACAAAATAAGGAAAATGCAAACAACGAGAAAAAAAAAGGCCCAATGACAAAGCTTCAATTCTGATGTGTTGGCAAAGGATCTGTCTGGATGCTCGGACGACTATACGTAAAATCAAGTATTCCGACTCTAATCAGTTCACGCACCCTAGCTTTCAATGCAAAACAATGCTCCAAGTCGTGGCCTAAGGCACCCTCATGAAAAGCACACTTTAGATCAGCCCTAAATCCAACTGGAGGATTAAGAGGAGGTGGTAAAGCCTTTGTAGTGATCAGCTCTTGTCGAACTAAGTCAGGATACAGCTCTGTGTAAGTCATGAGAATAGGATCAAAGTGACTCCTGTTCCGTTTCTGGTCTGATATCTGTGTCGAGGAATCAGCTTGACGACTCAAAGGTACACTAGAAGACGATAGGACCAAGAAGGAGAAACTGGGGGACAAATGCAATGCAAAAATGTGATGCTAATGCCATGTAATGGTTCCAAGAATTTCAACGGTCGATTGCAAATATTCCCTTTTAGGAAAGCGAGAAAAGCTGTTAGACTTTAAAATGTAGGACTTCTTGAATTTGCAAAGGACTTTTGAATTCCTTGAAACTAGAAATGATATGATGCTTTATGGATGCGAAGCACAAATACACATAAGCAAACAAAAGGTCCTAAGTTAGAGGAACAATGAATGGAGTCAAGGTTTACCCTTCCCAAAGAGGTATGTACTATAGGTTGATTGTACCTGCAGAACAAGGGTTCTAAATCAGTGCCCAAAGTCATCAGTCCATCTTTCGGATATTATCGACTTCCCGACTGACTCGAGGGTCAATAATATTCTCAAGAGAACCTCTTTTAAGTGTAGCATCGCGTAGCAACCATTGTAGGACTACTCCCACATAGTTCCCGCACTACATCCTATATAAGGCCAAGATGGTGTAAAGGTACTACGGTTCCCAGTATCACAGACTCCAATCGATAATGGTAAAAGTTTTCACGATTACACTCGATCAACCGAACCATTTTCGAAAGTGTCTCAACTGAGCGGTGATTCTCGAGTCAACTTAGTCGGGACTCACTCCCTATAAGCCTCGTCGAATATATCACCATCCTATAATAATGTCACTCAAGTCCGGGTGTAGGACTTATCTCACAACACAGTAACTCCCAAGCAGGTACCCTGAACAACGTATATACAAATGAGTAAAAATATTAATGAAACAAATATATGAAGAAAAATAAACAAGATAGGGATAACCCTCAAAAACTAGGACTCCCCAGTGAAGTCGCCATTTTCTGTTGCGGTGAAATTTGGATGTCAAGCTATTGATTAACTTGAATCTTAATTCATTTACAACCGGTCTTTGATTTATCCGAAGGAAAGGTTAAAGAAAGGAAAAACCTAAAAGGGAGAGATCTAAGGTTCGGGGGTTGGTTAAATTTAGGGAAGGTATTAGCACCCTAAAATTCCGTAGTACTCTACGGGAACCTTTTGTTTATTTTTTTTATTTATTTCATTAATTATTTTGCTTTAGGGTATATACAAAGGATTGAAAATTAAAAAAGACCTAGGGGTTAATTCTAAGTTTACTCGGCAAGACATCGCATCTTGTGCCTACATATCCTTACGGGAATGGAATCAGAGTAACTGTAGTTCCCCTTAAAAGGGAGGTTAGAAACGTCTTGACTGTGGCCAAGGTTTCAATGGGAAAGTAAGCACATCTTAAGGATATGCTTAGTGGAGTTCAGAGACTCCAATCTCTATGTTAAAAAATGTTAATTAAAATTAAAATAGGGTTAAATTAGGGATTCCACGGCGGAAAACCTTAAAACAGAGTACGGCGACTCTTTTGGCCTAACACTAGGATAAAAACAATTTTGCCCACGGCGGGACACCTAGACTAAACAGGGTTTGATCCATTAAAGGGGTAAGGCTATTGACTCGGCGGCCAAAAGGCTGGACCTAATCCTTCGGAAGGATAAAACTGTAAAAAATGTGAAAATATGACAAATCATTATATGGAGGAATAATTAAGGTACAGAAATAAGAAAAGTAATAAAGGCAGAGAGTATAAAGAAACAAAGAAACATTTCTGAAAACATGAAGAATATGAAAATATGTAATGACACTTAGAATGAAGTGAGGGAGGAAAATAGTGTGGGGCTGTGGCCACCACAAGCACATCTCAACCTCGAGCATGCACATGAAATGCCAAAAGAAAGAAAAGTAATAAAAGGGTACATAAAATGACACGACAAACATCAAACATCAGGAGTTCCTTACGAAAAGGTTTTAATTTTTTAATATTTTAATTAAAAAAAAGGTTTTAATTTTTTAATATTTTAATTATAAAAAAAGGTTTTAATTTTTTAATATTTTAATTATAAAAAAAAGGTTTTAATTTTTTAATAAAAAATATTTAAGTTAAAATTATATAAAAAAAATTAAGTTTAAATTATAAAAAAAGTTTTTGGGAGAAAAGTCTTTTCAGTTTTTTTTAGAACAAAAAAGGCTTTTCATCCCAAAAAAAAGGCTTTTCAATTTTTTTGGGAAAAGGCTTTTCAGTTTTTAAAAAAGGTCTTACTAAAAAAAAGGTTTTAATAATAAATAAAAAAAAGGGTTTTGATTTTAAAAAAAGGTTTTGATAAAAAAAAGGTTTTGATATTAAAATCTACGGACCTAAACACACATGGAGATTAACATGACAAAATATGCACATAAACATGAAAAAGCAAAAGGTTTAGTAATTTAACGGACCTAAACACATTAACATGGCAAAATATGCACATAAACATGAAAAGGCAAAAGGTTTAGTAATTTAACCTACGAAGCGGAGGTTTGCTTCGGTAAATGTGAAAAAGGTTTGAATAAGGGAACACTGGAGAACTCCAATCCTTCTGACGAGTTGTGGGAACGACCGCCTTTCTTCTCTGGGGATCTCCTTTGTTTCTCCCTTTCTCTCTCCTCTTTTCTGAAGAAAACCTTCTGACCCCCTTTTCAACAAAGTAACACATGTATATATAGGGAACAAATTAGGGTTAACACCAAATTGTCAATAATGTCCCTAAAGCCCATTTTAAAGTCCAAACTAAATAATTAGTTAAGAAAAAATAAAATTTAAATATTTTAAAACAAACTTAAAATAAAAACTAATAATCCTATTGATTCCTAAAATCAAAAATATTATAAAAAGAACAAAATTTTTTCCAATATTTTTTTATTTTATGATTTTTTGGATATTTTTATGAATAATTTAGAAAAAAGTGAAAAAAATAATATTTTAAAAAATGATTTAATTAAAATACGAAAATAATAATTAAATAATAATAAAAAACTATTTTTGTTATTTTTTAATGAAAGATAGAAAAATTTAGAGTAAAAATAATAAAAAACAAAAAGTGACAAAGGTGAGATTCGAACTCTCAACCTCTCACACTCACAACTCCTTACACATGTCCTCTTGCCAATTATGCCATTTTTACTTTTTAGAAGAAAAAATGCATGCCATATGATATTTACCTGCAAAAAGTCAAACGACTACACAAATTTGTTAGTAATTGATTAAATACAATAAAAATGCAATGAAATGCGACGACAAATCTTAGGGCAAAATTTGGGGTATTACACTTACCTACCATTACAAGTTTTTTCACTAATTCGGTTAGCTCATCTATTCTATTTTCGAAGGCCTTGCTGGAAGAAGAAATATGAGAAGAAAAGTGAACCTCATTCACACCTTTTATTTGGATAGAATTGTTTCTCGTTGTGAACTGTTGGAAATTAAGCGATATGTTATCTATCAAGGCTTTGGCGATAGCTGGAGTCTTATCAACAAGTGATCCACCACTAGCAGCATCTAAAATATTACTATCCATTGGTTTTAATCCTTCATAGAAATATTGAATCAATAATTGCTCGGTGATTTGGTTTTATGGGTAACTTGAAACTAGTTATATGAATATCCCTCAATATTCAGCCAATGATTCATTATCTAGCTATCTAATACCGCAAATATCTTTTTGTATCGAGGTAGCTCTAGAGGCAGAAAAGTATCTCTCTAGGAATACCTTCTTTAAATCATTTCAAGTTGCAACAAAATTATGCTCAAGATAATATAACCAATCTTTGGTCGCACCTTGTAGTGAAAACAGAAAGGCTCTTAGCTTGATGTGATCTTCTATAATTCGTTCCGGCCTCAGTGGAGTAGAACAAAATATATGGAATTATTTAAGATGCTTGTGTGGATCCTCGCCTGCAAGACTACTAAATCTCGGCAACAAGTGTATTAATCCATATTTTAACTCAAAAGGAACAGCAGGGTCAGCATATTCAATACACAAGCCATTATAATTAGCATCAGGAGCAACAAGCTCTCTTAATGTTCTTTGGTCAACCATGTTATTGTCGAAAGCAAATTCAGAATCAGAATCAAACAAGTAATGTAAGAACAAAGAATCAGAATCACAATTGTTAAGGCTCAAAATCAAAAATGTCAAAACAAGAAGACCTAGTGGTCAGAACTAATGCACAACAAATGTGATAATGCCAACAATGTCCCTATTATGCAAAAACAAAACAAACAAAGAAATATGATTAAAATAAGATTTAAAAAAAATACAAAAACATAAAATTTAATATAATTAATTCAATTAAAAATTTGATTAATTGCAACTTTGGTCCCCCTATTTTGTATTTTTTTAGGTTTTGATCCCCCCATTTTAAAAACTATTATTTAGGTCCCCATTTTAAGTTTTGAGTTTGATATTAGTCTCTTTTCCATTTTATGTCATTTTTTAATGACGTGGCGCGTTGAAAGAAGATGTGGCATTTCCATGTCAATTCCATACTTTCTATTCACCAAATATCATTTCCATGTTATTTATTTTTGATTTCATTTTCAGGAAATTAAAAACCCTAACATGTATTTCCAAATCCATTTCTTCAAAGTTTCTTCAGCCATTTCTTCAAACCCAGCCGTCCTTGGGTTTTGAAACCCATTTCTTCAAAGTTTCTTCATATTCTTCTTCACAAACCCAATGTGTCTCCTACTTACCAGCATGTCTGAAACAAATTTTTCTTTTTCCTCAACAAACCAGTATGGGTATGGTATAAGAAGAAGAGGTAATAGATGTTGGTGTGAGCTTGAGTCACTGTTGATGACGTCATGGACATACGATAATTTCGGAAGAAGATTTCATGGTTGTGGTAATTTTAAGGTGATGAGGAAAAAAGTATGTAATTATTTTCAATGGTTTGATGAAGACATGAGCAGATGTGCTAAAGATGTGATACGATCTTTGAAAGACAAGAATGAGGAGCTTATGGATGTGATTAAGGACATCAAGAAAAATGAAGATTTGTTGAAAATGAAGATTATGTTTATGTATTATTTTGTGGGGTTATCTATGATGTTTGTCTTTTTAATTGTGTTTGCATTAGTTGCAACACATGTACTCAAATTATGTAATGTCAAATGTTGTAATTTCTTTGGTGTTTATGTATTTGCAAATGAAGTAGTTTCAAATGTAGCCATGGTTGTCTATGTATCTAGAAGAGTTATGGTTGTCTATGTTAGATTTTCAAAAGTTTATAACTCCACTTAATGTTATTAATTCATTTGTAGTTATGGTTGTCTGTGTTACAATTCATTTGTAGCTATGGTTGTCTGTGTTACAATTCATTTGTAGTTTTGGTTTGTAGTTTTGAAATGTTATAATTCATTTGTAGTTTTGAAACATATTTTTGAAATGTTACAATTCATTTATAGTTTTGAAATGTAATTTTAAAATGTTGCAATTTATTTGTAGTTTTGAAATGTAGTTTTCCTAAAGTAATGTAACAATTTGTTTAAAAGAAATAATTCCTAGTAATTGTAACAATTTGTTTAATTCTGAAGTAATGTACAATTCATTTGTAGTTAACATTGAAATAATGAAGTAGCAGCATAAAACTGAAATAACATTGAAATAGCAGCATAAATTTGCCTTATAATTCATAATGAAGTAGCAACATTACACTGAAATAACACAAAATTGAAGTAACTTTACATAGCAGGACAACAGTGATGTAACTTTACATAGCAGCATCATTGTTGGCTCCTAATTTCGACGTCTGAATAAGGTTAAAAGTAACAAATAAAGTTTCCTGAAGAAATCTAACTACTTCAAATAGAGCCATATTTTTAAATAAGAGTTGAAGGCATCCTTTTGCTAGGAGAGTCTATGTTATGGACTTAGAGATATTCCTCAACAATTGGAAGACCCGATTCGACAAAAGCGTTGCTAGGGGTATTTCGACGAGTTCGTTTGAATTCAAATAGAAGAGGGAAAGTCCATTTTTAAGAAAGACACGTGGAACACCCCTCTGATTCGAAGGCATGCACAACGACACTTGTCTTGATTTGGTTTGTTAACCATTAATGGAACTTATGTTTGATTGTTATAAACGTGTGTGTTCAATTTTATACAAATTCTTTAGTGTACTCCAAGTATCCGTGTGATTGAGAGAAACGAGTTTATAATAATGTATGCTGACTAAACACTAGTTTTCATTTCAATGCAATTTGACAAATTTCTTTATTTAAGAATTTATCCTTTCTTTATGCAAGTTCTTATCTTCGTCATTTATCAGCATTTCGATTTCACTTACTGTCACTTAAATTCATTTACATTTGAAATAAGTTGCTTTATTATGGACTTTGTGTTGGCTCTTAATTTTGACGCCTGAATGAGGTTAAAAGTAACAAATAGAGTTTCCTGAAGAAATTTAACTACTTCGACTAGAGCCATGTTTTGAAAGGAGAGTCGAAGGCATCCTTTTGCCAGGAGAGTCTATATTATGGACTTAGAGATATTCCCTAGCAGTTGGAAGACCCGATTCGACAGAAGCGTTGCTAGGGGTATTTCGACGAGTACGTTTGAATTCAAATAGAAGAGGGAATGTCCGTTTTTAAGAAAGACATGTGGAGTGCCCCTATGATTAGAAAGCATGAACATCGACACTTGTCTTGATTTCATTTGTTAGCTGTTAATGGCAGTTACGTTTAATTGTTATAAATAGCAAGTATTAGTGTTAAGATGTGTGTATTCAATTGTGTACAAATTCTTCAGTATACTCCAAGTATCCTTGTGACTGAGAGAAACGAGTTGGTAAGAATGTACGTTGACTAAACACCAATTTTCATTTCAATGCAATTTGACAAATCTCTTTATTTAAGATTTTATCCTTTCTTTATGCAAGTTCTTATCTTCGTCATTTACCAGCATTTCGATTTTACTTATTGTCACTTAAATTCATTTACATTTGAAATAAGTTTCTTTATTATAGACTTTGTCGAAGTGTTCATAGTTTTCATAAACTTCATTTAAGATCAATTAACACATGTCATAGGATTTGTATGGTAGATCCTGCAAGTAAAACATATCTTTTTTTTCGATTTGTAAGACCATCGGTTGTTCACCAATTTTCACAGTGAACAAATTGGCACGCCCAGTGGGACGATGCTAAGTGATCATAAAAAACGTTTCTAAAATTCTCTTTGGGAAAAAATTTATTAGTTCGGTGGTATAAAAATTTCTTCAAAATACATCGTTGTATGTTATTAAGAAGTGGTAAGTTAGCCACCGTTAATGAAGATAGAACAAAAAGGAGATATAGAAGGAGAATGGTGACGAAGTTGAACCAGCCAAATATTCCTCAGGATGTCCCGAATAAAAATATAGAACAACCCATAGGGGCTTCGACAGGAGGACCAACAGTCTCACTGTCTGTCTCTGAAGCAATACCTTTTATGGGAAGTTTGATGCCCACACATTTGATTTCCTATACGCAACCTATTCTGACTTACATTGGGCCAAGGGGTCCTCCACAGACTCCACCACCGATAGGGACTTTGATATTTATAGGCATCTTTCCCCTTGGGTTTTCATTTCCTTTGCCTCGAGATCTGCTATATGGAATGCCAACTTCGATGATGACAAACTTATAAAATGCCCCTCCATTATATACAGAACCCGTAATGACTTCGCCATTACGGGGGTCTGACTCTGGGGTAAATGTGGGTCGAAATAGTCAAAATTTAGGTATAGGGTATTCAGCCCAAATGCCAGGTTTGACGACCAATTCTGCATCTTATTTGAGACAATAGATGGACGAAAATAACCATCAAATGGTTCAAATGATGTCTCAAACTATGAGGGAAATCTTTTAGCCCCTCATTCAGAATATTAAACAAACCAATCAACAATTTGCAGTGCAAATGACGCGCCTTGTAGAATTCTTGGGTGTACCAAATCCCCCTCGACAACCACTGGGGGATTATCTAATAAAAAACAAATGGGTAGTCTTCGACGAAGACAACATCATTAACCAAATTCCACAAAACTTGAACCAGGAAAATCAAAACAACCAGGGAATGATCGAATGACCTAGAGTTGAACCCCCTATGAACCAACCACAAGTTCCTAGAGAAGAAGAACCAATGGTAGTTTTGGTAAATAGAAACCAGGATGCTGAAAACATCGTACAACAAGTTCAACATAACAATCTAGTGGTAGACAACAATTTGGCTCCCATGGTCGAAAGAATCATGGCACGTAACAGAGTAAATTTTGGCCTTCGACAGGCAAATTATACGTCACCGTTATCAGAATATTTCCTCCAGGAAGATTTACCCCTGAGAACAAAAGTTCCCAAGTTCACTAAGTTTTCTGGGGATACCACTGAGTCTACTGTTGACACGTGGCTAGGTATTTGATAGAAGCGGGAGACATTTCAAATGATGAGAATCTTAGGGTCAAGTATTTCCCAAGTTTTCTTACAAAAAACGCTTTTACTTGGTCCACAACCTTACCTTCAAATTCGATTCACAATTGGGCCCAGTTAGAACGTTTATTTCATGAACAATTCTACATGGGACAAACGAATATTAGTTTGAAGGAATTGGCTAGTATAAAACGAAAGTTTACTGAGCCAATTGATGATTATTTAAATAGATTTAGACTTCTCAAACCAAGGTGTTTCACGCAAATACCAGAGCATGAGTTAGTCAAAATATCTGTTGGTGGCTTAAATTATTCCATTAGAAAGAATTTAGATACTCAATACCTGAGGAATATGGCCCATTTGACCGATAAAGTTTGACAGTTGGAATGTGTTAGTTCCATGGTACTATGATTGTCTAAATTTTGGTAAAACATGATTTTGCATTGATGTTAAGCAAGATGTTATAACATCTTCATCAATTGTTATGACAATACTGCTGTCATGTGTTTCAAACAAGATGTCGAGACAGATGTCATGACATCTTTGTCTGGTACAACAGGAGCTGCTATTTTATATCTCTTGACAAATGTGTTTTGGTTTGATGAGGTCCTGTTGGATATACCTCATCAGTATGCGCAAGTCAAGGAGATTTATTAGGAACAAAGTGCAGATTTAATTGGATTTCATAAAAAGGATCTTTGAGACTTTTTAGAAAACTATAAAATATTTGTTTCTATTTTTATGGAGAAGATTCTGTAGAAGATTTACAATGAGAAGATTTAGAATTTGATTTGATCAAATATGAGTTGGTTTTAATTATGAGAAGATTTGAAGTTTGACTTGATTGGCAGGCATTTTGGTAAAACTAGGTGTAATCACAAGATTTCTTACAGGATGTCATGACATCTGTCTGTCAGGATCACCAGGTTGTTTCCATATCTTTTTGTGCAAGCTTGCTGCACTATTCAGGTGTAGAACCTGCGTGTTTTTGGTGGTTTTCTAAAGGGGTTTCTAATACACTTATTATAGATCAGATTTGATTTGATATGGAGTTATTATCAGAAGATTGATTGAAGATAGGAAGAATTATATGATTAGATTTGATTGATCAAATCAAATCTGTTGCAATTTATGAAGATTGAAATCTTCTTTTCATGTTATTACTTTTGGCACAGCCCAAGCCTAGTATGCATTACTATTTAAGGAGGCGAAAACCCTAGCTGGAAGAAATAGACAAGCATTCACAACAAGAAGATCTTGAATGCTAAATAAGGGTTTAGGGTTTTGAGAGTATTGTGTGTGTGTGACTCTGTAAGTCACCATTTGTATCTTTTGATGCATCGTGGTAGACATACTTATGTGTTAGTTTTGGGAGCCATTCACTCATTGGTTAATGTGTGAATTGGACTAAGTTGTTAATTGTAAATTGTTCACTCAAAGCGTATAAGCAAGAGTGTATTGTTCTTGATTGAAGCTTTTAAGCAAAGATCAAGTTGTGACTTTGAAGGGCGTCTTCTAAAGTCTTTTTGCTTTGTTGAATTGATATCACTACTGTGATTGAGGGGGAGTGAGAGGTGTCTCTTATCTAGGTGTGGTCTAGGCAGAAATTGCACTGGTAGGGATTAAGTGAGGGGTTGTAAATTGGTAGTAAATTGATACTACTTATAGTGGATTTCCTTCCTGGCTTGGTAGCCCTCAGATGTAGGTGATGTTGCACCGAACTGGGTTAACAATTCATTGTGTTATTTATCTTTCTGCATTTAATATTCTGCTCAATTTAAATGGTTAGATAAATTGTTCTGTCAGTTTGCAGATGTTACAACAGATGTCATGACACTGTTAATTTTTAAAAGTAATTTAAAATGCTCATGTTCTGTTCTTGTTCTGTTTTACCAGAGATCAATGTTCTTAACATCTCTTAGGACATCTGAGATCTGCATACCAGAATTTAAGAATGTTCGAGAGAAGAAAAAGTGAGGGTAAATAAGAATAAAATGATACTCTATGTCGAATTCAACGAAGACGACAAAAGGCCGTGCAGTGAGTCTATAAGTTTCGATGAAAATGAAGTAGATCTCGCTGAATTAAAAAAGGGTTCACCCTATTCTTGCAAGGTTTTAGCACCTTCGAATAGGAAGAACTCTACTAAGTTAGATAAGAATGATAGGTTTCCTAAGAGAACTTATACATTCGATGCCACAAAGTGTGATGAAATCTTCGATTTATTAGTTAAAAATGGGAAAATAATAGTACCTCCTAATGCTAAAATGCCCTCATCGTGCTCAGCTCCATAGTGACATCAACCACTTCTGGGGAAACTTCCAAAACATTGATTTGTTTTAAAAGCTTCTTAAGACTAAAAATGGCAGAAACATCTTATTCCAGGATTTAAAAAAAGTTTACTGCAAAGATTTTTTTTTATCTACACAAGCAAGTCACTGTCATTTTCCCCAATTAGCGTGTTCCTTGAGGCGGTCGAAGTAGCAGTACTCTTGTCGCCAAAGTTGTATTGAGAACTGAGCATGGCCTTTAAATACTCCAGTGGTCATTGTACTTCCAAAGATTCCAACTCGTCATGGGAAAGACTGTTCGATTGAGTTCCAGTCGAAGTGGTGGTGGGAGGATTCTTGGATTTATTTTCTTGGTTCACTTGGTCTTCTAGAACCTCCACTTCATTTTTTGTTTCAGATGTAGTTTGGTCTCCTCCTTCTTCTTCTTCTTCTTCTTCCTCATTTTCTTCTTCTATATCTTCTTCCTCTTTTTCCTCTTCCTCTTCAACAAGCTTGTCATCCTCACTTGGTTGTTCCTCGAGATCACCCTCAGTAGTCTACTATATATTAGGCATCACAGTGTCCCTAGAAAGATCAACAATTTCTTTCTCGATCGGGTCCTCTTTTGGAATAGGCGCTTCGACATGAGGAAACTCTACCACAGGAATGACTTGTGTCTTCTTGAGAGCACCTGTAGATTGGATTCTCTCCTTAGAGCCTTTTGTCGAACCTTTCACATAGGCCCTAGAGGGAGTTATTGGATGGTAACCAGGATCACTGCTTGTTGTTGGAATAAGTTGTTTCACCAATAGTTGACTTTTGGTGCCAGTGGTAACCTGTAAAGAGAAAAGCTAAAGAATTAAAGGAATAAATGGTAAAGGAATTGCAATGTTGCAGTGTAACACCCTTTTCTACCCACAGTTAAATGGCAAAATAATCACATATATCAGAGTAAAATATTAAACTCAATAAAAATCACCTCAAAAGGGTGTACATTTCCCAATAAATCAAAATAGTTCAAGGCTCCGTAAACAACGGATTTTCCCAAAAGACATCAACAATTGCACTAAGGCAGCAGAACTCAAAAGGCATAATCCAAAGTGAGTAAAATGATTCATAATAATCAATGTAGGACACCAACATATAAAATGGCGTCATTTTCATATTCAACATCATCATATTCATTAATGGACATCAAAGGCCACAACATCATAATTTACTCAAAATCATCTCATAAATGCAAATGCAACAAGACTCAATACATGTGGTACCAATCATCACAACTCGATGGACACTGGGCCATCAACCTTCCATAGATCCCCATCAATAGGATCAATTCTACTCGAGAACTGGAGCATATCAAAATAACTCACATCCACATAATGGGATTGAAGTCACAGTAATCAAGCTCCTGAACCGAAGTCCGGATGCACATGAATGCATGATGCACACGTCGATAATCATCCTCATAATAACATCATAGGTGCATCATCATTCATCATAATCATTACCATCAAAAATCATGCCATCATAGAATCATAAAAACTCATGGAAATATCATCATAGTTCGTCAATCATTACATCATAAGAATCATCATACAAATCACATAGAACTCATATTAATTCGTCAAAGAAATCACAACATTAGAACATCAAAATAACACTGCACAAGAACATTATCAACTTCCAAAACATATTAGCTATGAAAATATTTGGGAACCAACTATTTTATCTATACCATATTATAGCCCTGTTCATTAGCTTTCCAACTCTTCAAACGGTTCGTCATTCAGATTAACGGTTAAAAAGTTATGATCGGAACCGTTTCTGACGTTTTTCCACCTATGAGTCGACTCAAAGGTTGACGCACAAAGCTATGAGTCAAAGAATACTATTAAAATTTCCACAATTTTGCACTCGGGTGACCTCAGGTCGACCCAAGGGTTCTAGCAGTCGACTCACACTGTTCCGAACCTCAAAAATCACTTTTTTAAGAGCACTTTCACCCCAGATTATCACTCCAAAGTCTATACCACTAACCCCCATCACCCTAGACCCGATTTTATATCAAAATAACATCCTAAAACTCAATTAGGCTATGTTTTACTCATGGAGTAACAACAATTCATCATAATTCCGTTACAACTACACCATGGTCATTAGAGTTACTCAATATCTAATTTCCCTATAGGGTTGAACAAATGTCAAATCAGAGTTTTAGCCACGAAGGTCTAATTTCTCTTTTACCCAATTAAATCCTTATGGTTATGTTGTACCCCAAAATTTGACCAACCAGTTTTTGTATTTGTCTTGTGTTCTATTTTCATTTTTGCATCTTGTATATCATAGCATTTGTTTTTGGACATGGGATCAAGGTTTTTCTGTGGCTCAGAGTTTGTTTTTAGTGCAGTAGACTGAACAGCGAGCATCAGAAGCTCCGACATTTATTTTGCCCAGCGATCGAGCGGTCGATTTTATTTCGTTTTGCAGGATAATTTTCAGCTCAGTAGGAAACTCTCAGGCTATCTCAAGCATTCTCACGATTATAATATTCAAGGGCAAGTTTCAGAGGCTGGACAGGGCTTAGAACGAATGAAAACGGGCAATTGTGCACTTTTCCCTCCAAAAGGCGCCAAAATTCAAATTTTCAAGGTGTTAACCGATTAACCAATATGGTTAACTAGTTAACCAAGGCAAAATCAGGATAAATTCAAATTTTAAAGGTGTTAACCGATTAACCAAAATGGTTAATCGATTAATCAAGGCCAATTTTGCCTCTGCACGTGAGTTTTTCAAGTGTGCCACTTTTGGGGTCCATTTTGATCACTTGTGAAGTTGATTTTACATCAGAAGAAGGATCTAGAATCACTCAAAATTTTGATTAGCTTTCAAATTAATTCAAATTCCCTCCAATTTCTCATTCCTAATCCCATTCCAATTTTCATAACCACACTCCAAACCATCATTCTACTCTTAACCTAGAGCATATTTAAATGAATTTGCTCCAAACCTCACACATAATCCTCATAATTCCATTTTCATTTTTCAGAATTCACACACTTTGAATTTTGCTCTCAACTTTTCTCCATCTCTCAAACTCCATTAGAGCTCTCACCTTGAACTCTTTGATTCTTCATTGGAATCATTGAATTCTAGATCTAAACCTTCATCCTTCATCCTTATTATCTCCAATTCTCCATCCAATTTGCGTGCTAGTATGGATATGAATTTGGAAGTGGATCTAGAAGAGTTTATTTGGTTTGATAATTTTGTTGGATCTTCACTTCTACTACAAGAAATCATCCGGATCTTGAAGAACCTCTGGATTTCTAGCTTGGATCTGCTTATTTGAAGTTGAATCAACACTCACTAAAGCAAATCTCCGATTTGTAGGTTGGAATTCTAGATTTGATTCTGTTTTTGAGCTTATTTTGCATTATTGATGTGGATATTCATTTTTGATTGATTTGGTTGATTTTGATTCATGTGATTTGTGATCTTGCTATTTGAATGTGTTTACATGTTGATTGGATCACTGATTTCTGGTTTAAATTCGTGCATAATTGATTACAATATCATTTGGATTATTGCATAAGTGATTAATTGCTGGAAAGTGCTTTTGAGCTGCTATTTTCTGCTTCTGGTACAATGTTAATCGGTTAACCAGTTGCAGTACAAACTGGTTAATCGATTAACCAGTGCGAATTTTCAAATTTTCAAGTTTTTTTATTGGTTAATCGGTTAACCAATAGTGTTAGCCGATTAACACTGAACCAAAATGTCATATTTGCTGTTTTTAAGCTTGTTTTGGTGCTTACTCACTTTGAATCTTCATGGATCAATATGATGCATTTGGAGTGAGGTTGCTGCTGAAACGGTTGTTGTTGAAACGGAATAGTAACACTCGCCACCTGCTGCGGCTGATTATACTGGTTTCGACCTCTGCCCCGACCTCAGCCTCGGCCTCCAAACACTGCGCTTGCATCGCCCTGACGGCGCCCACCAAAAGCCTTTCGGTTGCTGCCAGATGCAGTAGATTCCTCAGCTTGGAATATTCCTTGTTTAATGTTGCTTTCAATCTTTTCTCCCATCAGAATTAAGTCTGAGAAACTGGCCAAAGATGTGTGAAACAACTTGTCATAAAACATGTCTGTGAAGGTTCCAATGAACATGTCATTCATTTCCTTGTCTTCTAAAGGAGGACGGACCCTAGCAGCCATGTCGCGCCATCTTTGCGCATACTCTTTAAAGCTCTCACCCTTCTTCTGAGACAACCCTTGCAATTGGACCCGGTTGGGCGCCAAGTCGCTGTTATACTTGTAGTGAGCTACAAATGCCTCTGCCAGCTGCTTCCATGTCTTTATATTAGTTGGTTCCAATCCCATATACCACTCTAGGGACGGGCCAGACAGGCTATCTTGAAAGAAATGCATTAGCATCCTCTCATCAGTTGAATACGCAGACATTCTTCTGTAATATGACCGCACGTGCACTTTCGGACAGGTGTCCCCTTTATACTTATCAAATGTAGGAGCTTTGAATTTGATTGGCACCCTCAAGCCAGGTACCAGGCCCATTGTTGACATGTCCAACCCCACAGCACTTTGATTTACGACCCCCCTCATCTGCTCTTCTAGCATTCTGATCCTCTGGGAGTCATCCATAGGTCCCTCGAAACCTCCGCCGGAGAAAGCGTTCTCTTGCTGGTCCTCCTGCCAGTTACCATTCCCAGCTCCATACCCATCGTATCCATTGTTACGACCAACTCTGATCTGATTCATTATCGGGCCTCGCCCTCTGTTACCGTACCCCGAAACAACTCCAGCAGGTCCAAAAGTCATTAGCCCAGCGCCGTTTCCGTTTCCGAATCCTCCGTAACCCTGATTAGTCACACCAAAACCGTCTTGCCCGAAGCCTTGAGAATTGAAACCATATTTCCCAGTATTATCGAATCCTTGGTCATTGAATCCGAATCCAGCATTACCGAAGCCGTTGCCTCCCATATTATCACCCAAGTTGACATCACCAAGCCCAACGTTATGGACAACAGTCTCGTTCCCAATTCTAACGTTACCGTTCCCAGCAGCGGTAGCGTTGTTGACATTAGCAGCAGGTATATTGACTACAGGTGGAGCCACTGGTGTGGGAGTACCATCCCCATGAACAGTGTCGACTCGCACAGACTGATGATCCTCATTTCCATGCCCAGCGTTCCTGGCCAACAGAGGCTGCACCATAGCTTGCAAATTCTCCTGACCTTTTGCAATAGTCTCCATGGTCTGCATAAAGAGCGCTAGCTTCTCGCGCATATCTTGCATCTCGTTCTGCATTTGATCCATGATTCTTCGGCAGTTAGTGCGAGTGGAATATCATGGGCGCTGATCTTCAATCCTGAAAATACCTGATGTAAAGAGCAGGAAATAAGATACTATCCAGTAATCACCTATAATGCAAATATGAATGTGAATGCAATGCAATGTGTCTGTGCCTTAGGGAATAGCATTCCTCGATTCTAGTGCGAAGGTGCCAGTGCAGTGACAGTGCTAGCAGTACGAAGATCGGAGTTGAATCATAGAAAGCCTCATATATTGCAGAGAAATCCAAGAATACAATATCACTGAGTACAATGAGAAGGCATGACCTCAACCAACAATCCTGGTGATGGTCAGCACTATGCAAATAAAGCATACAAGTTAATACATGAAATGATCAAGTACTCCCATAAGCCCGGTACTCTTCTATTAACTTCTTGGTCTCTGGATGACCTGGTCGGGTAAGCAGCCCTTCAACAAGTTGGTTTCTTTTCTTAAGAACACGTCGCACGTCACCAGCAGTTTCCTCCCATGCCCCTTCTCCGAAGCGATCCTCTAGCTTCCGCTTCTGAGACACAGCTTCGTTCCTGCCTTCGATGGCCTTGTTCAGTGCATTCTGGAGACTATACCGGGTCATCACTTCTTCTTCATACTTCTTGATGCTAGACTTCAACTGCTCTTCGAGGTCGGAAATTTGCTGCTTCAACTTATCTTCCCTCTTTTTATTGTTGGTGAGCGTAGCATTCCAAGTCTTGTTGCAAGAAGAAATTTCTCGGTGTGCAGCGTCGAGTGCTTTCTTTTTGGATTCCAACATGTCATGGGAGCTTATGAACTCTTGACCCAGACGTTCGCGCTTCTTCTTCTCTTCAGTCAACTCAGCCCCTAGTCTGTTTACTAATTCGATCTGCTGTTGGAAAGCATGCACGGCCTTGTTTTTCTCACTGCGTATCTGGGCCAGCTCTTGCTCTAACCCTTCATTGATCTTCATTAAGGCTTCTTTTTCCTTCACAACTTGCTCGTAGGCCTCCCTAGTAACAGTAGTTGGCTCTTCTACTGGAATATGAACAGAGACAGGTGCAGCTGGAAACGGCATCCGCAACTGCCTTGCTCTCTCCTGGATCCAAACTCTGTAGGGTGTATATGCCTGACAGTCATTCTTCCCTAACAGTGGCTTCCCTCTTCTGTTAATACGCGTCCAGGCATGCTGAAGCTTGGCTAGCAACTCTCCCTTCAAATCACCGGTGAAGTACAGAGATTCCTGTACTTCTTCCTCCTTTGGTGGGTTCTTCAGCGCGTATCCGAACTGGCGGACGAACAGAGAAGGGTTGTAATTGATACACCCCTTTCTCCCGATCAACGGAACATTAGGATACCCAGAACAACTGACAATAAGCTCGGACCCAAGCAAGTCTCGATCAAACCACTCAATGTCTTCGGAAGATAACCTCATCAGGCGCTCTGGCCAGCTAGCCGTAGTTACCCTATCCACAAAAGATCCCTTCAGGGGAAGATGGCTCTTAAACCACATGTTCAACAACGGCGCACAACAGTGAACAGTCTTTCCCCTTCGGTTTTCATTTTTATAGTGCAATGAATGATAGAAGTCTCCGATCAACGTAGGCACCGGGTTGCCAGCAGCAAACAGATGGAAATCGTCCAAGTCCACAAAGTTGGGCAAGTTAGGAAACAGCACGATTCCGTAAATGCATAGAGCCAAGATAACATTAAAAACCACCCAACATCCGTTCTTGGCATACTCTTGAGCTTTGCCAACCAGAAAATCAAGAGAGAAACCTGGAACCCCGAGCCAAGAAGTCACTAATAATTCAGCAGCATTCATGTGCAAGGCTTTAGCTAAGTCCTCCAGCTTGGGCTCAGCAGCAGAGTGAATAAAGGGAACCTTGTTCTGCAATGGTAGCTCAGTAAACTCCACATACTCTTCAATGGTAGGCCCCAGGATAAAGTCAGCGAACGTGAAACATCTCAATGCGGGGTCATAGAACTGCATCAGGGTGTACAACCCATTCATCTCATCAGCCGTTGGCTTGCAGACTAATCTCAGCAATCTTCCATGACTCATTCTGAAGCTTCTCCTAACCTCCTCATCAGCAAGAGACATCAGACCAAGTAAAGGAGTAATATCAGATGTAGGCAGCTTATAAGCAACTGTCTTCCTCAAACCAGCCATGATCAATACTCAGAAGTCCGGGCACTAGAACCAGGGAATATGCAAATGCACCTGCAGCACAGACACACGTTAATGGGATGCAATGATAATGGGTATGCAAACAATGCAATGCAAGTAACATGCAACAGGGACCAAATGCCATAACTGAGTAGCCTGAACCATATCAAGAAGTCTCAGATAGACCCTCCAGAAGTCCTCAAACCCTGGTCTCAGATAGACCTAAAACAAAGCTCCAATACTGGTCTCTGATAGACCCACAACATAACTCTGACTGGTCTCTGACAGACCTCATATCATATCTCCAACTGGTCTCTGACAGACCTCAGAACTCTCCAACTGGTCTCTGACAGACCTCAAAATTCTCCAACTGGTCTCTGACAGACCTCAGAACTCTCCAACTGGTCTCTGACAGACCTCAGAACTCTCCAACTGGTCTCTGACAGACCTCAGAACTCTCCATAAATACCCAGGATCTCAGATCAAGAAAATAACCGGTAGTCTAAAGGTCTAGTTACCTGCATAACCCCAAACCCTCTCACAGGTGGATGTCCTAGTAACTGACATAAGGTATGGCATCCTATGCGGTCGTCGGCGTCACAGACTTTCAGGGTTGACGATACGATTCCCAGAAGGAGTGGCATCATCAAATCCTGAAGAGGCCTCACTTAGCCAACTTCCAAATGATCGGTTCCCGGAGTCGACAATTCAGCTGACCAACAACCCCTTCGACCCAAAGGGTAGAAAAAGAAGCCAACCAGAAGAACCTCGTCCGAGTGTAGATTTCATGAGACACTAATGCAAGCAAAGTCGGCACGCGCCCACTACTTTCTACTCTAATTCTAGGTGCACTCAAGCCCAGGTCCGGCTTATCTCTCAATCATAGAACACCCGTCACACCCCAATACAGCAATAATAATCAATATATAATGCTGAAAATAAAGGTCAGAAATATAAATCCATACAAAATCCTCGACGGGAAAACAAGCGTTAGGATTGACTCTCTTAAGGGACGTTGGATCCCAAATGCATAAAGACTATCACAGTCCTTAGCAGCCAGGGGACGTTGGATCCCCAGCAGAGTCGCCAGCTGTCGCTACTGCGAAAATCGGCGCCGGCTGAACATAAGAGTCGCCACCGTGCGTTATTTATCCCAACGGAGGGAAAGGAAACGCTCGAGGTAAACCTACCGCAAAGACGGGAAAGGAATGGTCATCGCAACCAAATCCTGGATTCGGGAGTCGGTTACGCAAGGGGAAGGTATTAGCACCCCTCACGTCCGTCGTACTCGACGGGATCCACGCTTGTTTTCGGGTATGGATTGTTATTCTATCTAAACTAAGGGTTAAGGGTTAAAAAGAAAATAAGATGACTCGGCAAAGTATCGCACTTTATGCCTACGTATTCCCGTCTGGAACGAGAAATCAGAGTCAACGTAGTTCGCCTACCTACGGGAAAGGAGGGGAAGGTTGCTCGCTAGGATATCGCATCCTATGCCTACGTACTTTCATACAGCATGAAAGATCAGAGCAAACGTAGTTCGGGCCACGTACGACACAAGTTTGTTTTGATTGTTTTTATTCCTTCTGAAAAAGGGTTTTCCTGATTAACAGTCCAAGCGGACAAAAAATGACGTTTTGATGAGTTCACATTCTTTTACGGAAGAAGTGTCTTTTATTGTGTTTGACATATTTATTGTGTTTTTCTGTTTGTTTTGAGAAAGAAGAGACAGAACTCTAACCTACGGTTGCAAAGGGAATCAAACTAACCTAATGTTGTCATGCATGGGTTAAGACCTAATGTCTATCATGCTCCTCTCTTGCGCAGAGAGAAACAGAGATCCTAAGGGAATAGACGGAAACAGAAACAATGGCACATATATACAGTAAAGCAGTAAAATACATGGATGCAGCAATACAAGCGAGGCAAGGGAGTCCCACTCAACCTCGAACCTAGAAAACAATAGGCAAAAGTGAACAGAATTCACTTTCAACCTAACAGGTTAAACAGCAAACAATACAGTCAGGAAAATTCAAACAATACATCAAAAATAAACAGCCACAGCAGCTCTGCATCAACATCTGGCTTCAGATCACCTCCAACAGCTACAAGCTTCAGCAAGCATCAATCTCTATCTCCACAGCCTTCAAGCAAGGTATTGATTATCAGTCTTCAGTCTACAATGGCCTTTCTTCAAGTCTCAATCTCCAAGCTGAGGAATCAATCACAAGAGTGAATGAATGTTAAACAGTAAACTGCCTACCAAGGGTGGCTCATTAACTGTTAACATTATACAGACAATTTTCCCTCAAAAGTTCTATCTTTCAAATACATTCACTGATCCTTCCAAAGGAAGGAGGTGGATATTTGAAAGAGACTTTGAATCATAGAGAAAGAATGGATGCAGACAAGGCATTCCATATTTGAGAATCAAGTTTTCTGCTCTAGAGCTTTGCCTAGCCCCTAAACCCTATACTCCTCAACAGATGCCAGCAAAGGTTGCTCCTCATCAACTCTGGAAGTTGGTCTTCAATCTCTTTGATCTCCAATGGCTTCATCATCACAAGTCTTCAGCTCTCCCAATCCCCAAAGCAATCCCAATACCCCACACAGACAGAATAATAAACCCTAAAGAGGGCACACCACACAGTCAAACAAATACAGACAGTATACTAATAGCAGTAGGGGAATCCTAATAATTTCTAAGGGATCTATTAACTACCCATAATCCCTATAGCCCCATACCCCAAAGATTCAATCTACAACTCCTAAGGGAAATGATTCAATTCTCCTATGTTATCTCCTAAACCCTAGTTTTGGTCATGGTATTCACACCTAAACAAATCACCTAAAATTAAGTCCTAAAAATATGAACTAAATTTTATGTACAAGATAAAGGTCTAAACTAATCAACCTAAAAAGAATGGATTAAAAATGTTAAAGCATTTAATCAAACCAAAATTAACAAATTCATGCATTAAACTAAATGATATTTACACCTATTTAAAAGAAAAATATGCCAAAAATATAAAAATAAAATGAAATATTAAATTTTTTATGTGATATTTTTCTTAACAAAATTATGAATAATGTGCAAAAAGAACCAATCAAAATCATGCATTTTTCTATTTTTTATGATTTTTGAAAGAATTAACATTTTTTGAAAGAAATTAAATGGGGAATTAAATGGATGAGGGTGCAACAAGTAATGAAACTCAGTTGAAAATAAAGGATGGGCCCAGACTGGGGGGCGCGCATAGCAAGCGCGTCTGGGCCCAATGACTCAGCAAACATAACAAAAATTAAAAAAACAATAAACGGTGCGAATAGCGAATTATCTAGTTCATTATGGTTTTGGGCCTGATTGGGAGGGTGTTATTAGCAAACAATCTTTGAGCCCAGTCTGAAATAATAAGTGAAACGGTGCGTATTGGCTTTTAAATCTCCCTCTGTTTTTTCTTTAAATCAGGGCCATTGGATTTAGTCTCAGGTCAAGGTCAAACAAGCAATCGTGTGGCTCTGGGGTTGTCTTCAACCTTAGAAACCCTAGGGTTTCTGAAACTCATCACCTTGCACGAGTTTTACACCTTTCTGTTCTCCCTCGTCTCTCCATGGATTCACTCGATGCAAAGAGCAAAGTTGCTCTAAATTCTTCCCTCTACACAGCCATGTCCATAATTCCTTCTAAAACTCAACCAATAATCAAACCCGATGAATGTAACAGCTTGGTTCCACCATGATCACCTGATATCAACTCTCTCAATTCTCTCCAATCTTTACCCTATCATAATCTACATCTTATGCTGAGTAATCTGAACTATTGAGCCAAGATTATAGGGCCATATCCTTGATGTTCTAAGCTCTAACAGAATTAGTGCACCATGATCAACCTCCATGAAACTTGTCCAAACTTACCAAAATCAATCATCTGACCTATCCTAACATTTCTATGCTAACAATTCTCTATGATCCTATCTAAATCATGCAATTCGAAGAGCAAACTTACCTGGTACAAATGATGAAAACAGGTGCTAAAATCCTTGGATCTGATGCTTGTGATGAGTGGAAAATGATTAGGGAACTTGATTATGAATTCTGTATGCAATGGATCTTGCTCCTAGTTCTTGAATCTTGCAATCACCAAAATCTTGCTTCTTAGAGGATTAACTTGAACAACACGAATCCTTCTTCAAATCAACCAAAATCTTGTGGAATTGTGATCTATGAATGATGGTGATGATGATCAAATCAAACAAAATGGAAATTGGTGAAAGTTTGATGAAGTTTGAGAGGTTTTACAAAAATGGAAGAATTGTGTATAACTTGTGTTTTGAACAAAGTGATTCACCAACCATGGCATGGAGTTACTTCATTCAATATATAGATGAGAATAGAAAGCCTTAGAAGTTTATAGAACCTTCCCATGCACAATTTCCCTTGGATTTGGATTATGTAACTTCACTTGTAAGTAACCATGCATAACTTTCAATTCTTGAACCAAACCAAAATTCTACTTTTGCCAATATTCTCAAAATGATTTTTACAATCAAAATGACCTATAATTTCATCCCATTTGGCCAAATTATGAAAAATCTCAATTTTAGGTCATTTTTTATTCATTAAATTCACCAATTTTGAAACCTTGAGCTATGAGCCTTTCCAATCTTTCATGGTCACTTTTATAGACTCAAAATGTCATTTGGAGCAAGTTTGATGTTGTGAAGTTTTTCATTTGAAGCTTCCTTGTATGAGTTTTGGGCATAGGCTTGAAATGACCTGTAATTCTCAGATGACCAAAATACCCTTTTCTTGCCAAGACCATAAGTAGAGTTCCACAAATCATATGAAGGAATACCATACCATTATAGAAATCTAAGACAATAAGGAACAACTATTATGTTGACCATAAATTCATTTGAAATCTCCTTGAGGGGTAAAAATTGCTTGGAAGACAAGTAACTTTCACAGACAAAATTTCAGATACCTCAGATGACCTGTAACTTGCAAGGACCATAACTTGAGTTATATAAATCTCCTAGATGTCTTCCACCACTCAAATTAAAGGTATTGAGATCCTCTACAAGTTTCATGTTGGCCAAGGATCCATTTGAAGCTTGCATTTTGACTTATCTTGCTTGGAAATTTAACCTAAATTAGGGGATTTTACACAGAAACCCTAATTTAGGAACTCCTCTTCTCTTTGATTTCTCTTGATTTCTTCTTAGAATATCACCATATCCTTATCCATATGTCAAATTATGAATCCCACATCTCTCCAATAGCCCTTAATGCCTTTCAATCAATCAATTGACCTGGAGTTGACCCAGGGTTGACCCAGATGAAACCCTAGTTGACTGTCTTCAACTGCAATTCTTGTGATCATATCAATGACTTGCCTCCTTCTCCAAATGACTTTATAAGTCTCCCATGATGCCCACATACTCTCCATGCTCAATCCACAGCTCACAATTTCTTTGATGATCCTCAGATACCCTCAGGATAGGAGATAGACTCAATGCTTGATCCACTGACTTCCCAGCTTTCAAATTCTTTCTGATGACTTGAATGAGATTGAATTAGAATGATAACCTCTTGATAGGCTCCTAGAGATGAGAATAATGCTTGGTCCCCTGTTGGAAGACTTGCTATGCTATGCTATGCAAATGATTAGACTATGTACATGACTCTATATGCAAATGTTAATGCAATTGAAACATAAACCCAGGTGAATAAGGTTGAGGAAATTTTAGGGTGCAACAGTTTGCTGTGATATAGCTTGAGAAGTTTGCTATACTGTGGCCTGAGAACAACGAAAGCTTCGCCTCAGAAATAACCAACCACCATAGGAACCCTCGTACCACAATCATACTGATAAAGAAGAACCTGGTAATCTGGAGATTATGGTTTCCTGCAAAAACCCCAACCCACTCACAGGTATGGACTTAATTCGCCGACGAGGTATGGCATCCTATGCGGTCATCAGCGTCACCGACTTTCAAGAGCGATGATACGATACCCAGAAGGTGTGGCATCATCATCTCTTGAAGCGACCTCACTTAGCTGAATTTCAAATGATCGGTCCCCAGAGTCGACAATCCTCGGGTCAGACAACTTGTCGAGCCCAAAGGTCCAGGCAAGAAGCATTAATGAGAATCTCGTCCGAGTGCAGATTTCGTAGCAAGCTGGTGCGTGCAAAGCATACAAGCTTTACCACTAATCTCCACTTCTAAATCTATGTGCATACTCAAGCCCAGGTCCGGCTTATCTCTCAAAGTAACACCCCTTCCCCAGCACAACAACAATAATATAGTGCGGAAAGTAAATACAGAAAGATAAAGCACATACATACAACACCCCAAAAAAACAAGCAAGCGCTAGGATTGACTCACATAGGGGATGGGAAACGGTCCCAGCATAGGGGATGGGAAAAGACCCCAGCAACTATAAGTCCCCAGCTGTCGCTACTGAGAAAATCGGGGCCGACAATGACAGAAGAGTCGCCACCGTGCATTATTTATCCCAAAGGAGAGAAAGGAAACGCTCAGAGAAAACCTCACGAAAATAGGAAAGGAATGGTCATTGCAACCAAATCCTGGATTCGGGAGTCGGTTACGCAAGGGGAAGGTATTAGCACCCCTCACGTCCATCGTACTCGATGGGATCCACGCTTGTTGTTTATCTAGGAGGGTGTATTTAAACTATCTAACTACAGGCTGGTCTGAAAAGAAAAGAAAAAAGTGACTCGGCAGAACACAACAATTCTATGTCTACGTATTCCCGTCTGGAACGAGAAATCAGAGTCAACGTAGTTCACCTAACTACGGGTGAAGGGGGAAGGTTGCTCGCCGAGATATCGCATCTCGTGCCTACGTACTTTCATACAACATGAAAGATCAGAGCAAACATAGTTCGGGCTACAGAGAACACAGGTTTGTTCAGCTGTTTTCTATCCAAGTAAAGTTAACAGACAATTCCAGCAGTTGGTGTTTGCAGCTCGACCTTTGGAGACTTAGGCGTTACCGTTTGCGATAGAACTGAAAGTTAACAGAACTCTCCTTATGAAAGGGTTTCCTGATTACGGGTCCAAGAGGACAAAAAGGATTTGACGTTTGTTTTTAAGTCTTTTACGAAAGAAGTGAATTGAGTTCTGTTTGTAACTCATGCTGCACTAAAGACTTGGACTCGAGAGTGAATGCGTCGCATGTCACCCAAAGGGTACCACACTAAACACTCAAGTTATGTGAGGGAAACCCTCCCACAAATCTTTCTCAAGTAGCTTAAGGCTTGTAGCGTACATCACACGTTAATCTTTATTAAATGTTTTTATTGTGTTTGAAAATGAGAAGAGAAATAGACTCTCTAAGGGGAAACTGACCCTACTGTTATCATACAATGTTCATCCTGTAGGTGAGGTTAGAAAGGTAAATCCTATCCTAATGTTATCATGCATGATTTAGAAACCTAATGTCTGTCATAACTTCTCTACAGTAAGAGAAGTTAGAGCTCCTAAGGGAACATGGCAAAGAAAGCTAAACAACCAACAGAATTACTGTAAAGAAAAGTTACTGGAAAGAAAGCTACGGTAAATAAAATGCATGTATGCAACAACCAAGAAGAAGGAGGAAACCTCAACTTCTAAACAAGCAAGGCACAAAGGCCACAAACCACACTGGCAAGGGAGAAGCTCGACCTTAAACCATCAAGCAAAGCCATACAATAACAATCAAGCAGAAGGAGACAACACTCAACTTCTTATGCAAACAAGCAAAGGGAGCAAGCTCACCTTTCTATTCTCTTAAGCCTATTCAACTAAATGACCTATTACTAATGCAAAAATCCAATCAAGTCACACAAGACAGACAATGCAACCAGCTCAAGCAGCAAGCAAAAACCCTAGCTCAAAAGCACAGCAGACACCAGCTCAACAGCAAAACAACTCAACAATAAAGGCTCCTCAGTATGAAATTGATCTTCAAGCAATCTTCAATGGAAGAATATTGAATATACTCTTCAAAGGAATGCTTCCTCTCCAAGCTTCCACAAAAGAAGGGAATCAAGTTAAGATGATAATGGGATGATGGGAGGCATGATGTATACCAAAGGTATCCATCATGGCACTCAACCATACATGCATGAAAAGTATCCTCAAAAGTTATACTCATCATGGCATGCCATACATCCCTACAAAGGAGGGATGGGCTTCCATGCGAGGACTTTACATCATAGGATAGGATGGAAGGTGGATGAAACCAACCATGCTTATTTGAAGGAAAAAACTACTTCTAAAGCTCACTCCTAAAAAACCTAATCTTATAAGCTACAAAAATCTAAACAAAAAGAAGAGAAAAGCTCCAAGCCAAGCTCCACAAGCCACTCCACAGAAGTTTCATCATGCCCATGACATCATCCAAGAGAAACCAGAAGCCCAACATGCAAGAAAAGCCCGCTTTGAGTCCATTCCAAAACAATCACCAAGGTTGAAGCACCAAATGAACAATCAACTTGAATACTCTATCAAAAATAGTAAACTATATCCTAAAAATCTGATTATTTTTCTATGGGAACATGCGTCAGTTAATGACCTATATTCCAAAGATCAGGGCCTAATTCCAAATCTAAGTCCTCTAATAAAATCCTAAGTTGAAAGGTGTTAAGGAAATCCATGAATGGGAAAAGGCTCTAAACCTACCTCTAAATCAGAAGCTATGGTTGTCTAAAAAATTTGAGAAAATTCATATGGGAGCATACATCTCTAATCTAACATCTACCAAAATCTCAAGACAAAATTCTACACCAAATGATAGAACAAAAATCAACAAACAGAGAACTCAATTATGCAAAATTAAAGAAATACCTAAAATGAGAAAAATAGGAATTAAATTGAAAAATCATCAAAAATTAAATCTAACACCATAGAAAAATCAAGAATGAAATAAGGATCATGGGGGTATTTTCTTTTTATTTTTCTGACAATTATTGAAATTTAAAAATGATTTTAGAAGTGAAATGGAATAAAAGAAAATCAAAAACCAATTAAAACAAAATAAAAGGCTGGGAATTATCAGAGCCACAAGATGAAAGGACTTAGTAAGCAGATCCAAGGTCTCTCAGCGTGTCCACGCAGGCATCCCAGTCACACGCTGTCTGGGATTAATGAAATGATTCGTTTTGGGCAATTGGAGCCAACTCTCAGTTCAAATATGGACCACACGATCGGATGACAAGGTCAAATATCCAATCTAATCTAACGCTCCACACTTCATCTTCCTCGATGAGCTCCGGTGAACATCCAAACCCAGACGGTGGCGCCACCATCTTCTCCGATGAAGGACAAGTTGCAGGTGTCCAGAAATTACAAACTTTATATCAGTCCAACTCAAAATTTCATGCTCATCATGAATATCACAACTAAATTTAATGAATCAGCCTAGATTTCCAAAACCGAATTAAGATCCAAAATATGTCAACACATCAATCTTCACCAAAACCTAATCTAAAGGTATAGATCTTCTCCCCATGCCTCACCGATCAATGTTAGCTATTCCAAATGTGTTAATTCCTTGAGATTACTTCTACTCGAATCAAAACAGAATCCATGGTGCATTCTTGATCATCACCAATTGTCACCAATTCAATCCTAAATCGTGCTACGTTTCATATAGATCCTAGCCACATGCTTGTTTCTAACTACATCATGCTATACTAAGAGGAAATTCAAATTCTACCAACCTGGTTTTGAGCTTCAAACAAAGGTATCTATGGCTTGAATCTTGCTCCCAAACCTTCCAGATTCACTCAGTGATGATAATAGAAGCTTGTAGCACCTTCAATTCCTCTTGAAATGGCCTAGAATTCAAAACAAGAATTTGAGTTGAAGCTTGCAAACTTGATGTGCAATCTCTCTGCTCAGCTTCAATGAATCACCAACCTCTATCCAAATGATTTTCCTAACCTTTATAGAGTGATTTGGAACCTTCTAGAGGCCCAGTCCAAGCCCAAAACAGAAAATCCAAAAATCCAATTTGTCCAAAAAAATTGAACTTGCCATGTAAAAATTTGGCTCAACAGCTATATTAGAAGCTTCTAGCATCATACACAAAACACCTTGAATGAATTCAGCTTAGCTAGAGCCTTGAATTTGGCCTTATGAGTGATTTGGGGAATGTAACTTATTTATGAAGCAATCACTTGGAATTCCATGAAACATAGGTCAAAATGAAATTCTAAAATTGCCATTCTTCTCAAAACATCATTTCTGATCAAAATGAGCCCTCACTTGGATTGTTTTGGACACTTATCAAATATTTTGGGTTTTTCATCAAAAATGCCTTTTAAGTCCTTCTTTTTCAAACCACTTCACACCAAGTCTTGTTATGAACCCACTCAATGCACCATGACCCCTTAGTTGAACTAAAAACCATATTTTAAGCAAGTTCCGTGTTGAACAAAACTCCATTTGAAATATGCAAGTTGGAGATTTATACCTATGATTGAAAATGGCCTATAATCTCACTTTCCCAAAATACCCCTGCCTTGTAAAGCTTATAACTTGAGCTCCACAAATCAGAATGAGGACTTCTATAACTTTTTGGAAAACTAAGATCATAAGGAACATCTTTCATGTTTGTCAAAAAGTCAAATGAAACTTCCTTCTAGGTCAAAAATGGCTTGGAAGTCAGATGATTTTCACAGACAAATTTCAGAGGCATCTGAGGACCTGTAACTTGTCTGGCTTGTAACTTGAGTTCTATAAATCAGATGAATAACTTCTAGTACTCAAATTAAAGCTATGAACATCCTCTATAACATTCGGGTGGAGGCCAAAGTCATATGAGGCTTTCATCTTGACTTACATGGCTTGGAAGTTTGGCACTAAACAAGGGATTTTACCCTATGAACCCTGACTTAGCAACTTCAACCATTCTTGATTCTTCTCAACTCGATCTTGAAGCAACCTCTCATATGCTTCAACATATCATTTCATGATCTCAATGACCTAGAAGTAGGCTTTGACTCTCTTCAATTGCTCATTTTGGCCTAGGATTAACCAGATGAAACCTTAGTGACACTAACTTCCACTGTGGCTCTTGTACTTGCTACAAACATTTTGACTGAGCTCTGTCTTGATCCTCTAGGCACTCCATGAGCTCTATCCACATCTCATATCTATAATAAATCTTCAACCCTCTGATGGCCTTCAAATGATCCTCAGGTTAGGAGATAAACCTCATACAAGTAACTGAACTCCTCAAGGACACAACCCACTGATTGATGACCCTGGTAACTTCTTAAGCTGGAATAAACCTCTGGCTGAGATCTTTTAGACATAAACCACACTTGATCCCCTGCTAAATGCTAATGCAATGATATGCAAATGCTAGAACTAGGCTATGCTAATGCAATGAAACATAAACCAGTTAAAGAAAAAAAATTTGGCAAATTTTGGGGTGCAACACTAATCAACATGAATGACCATAGTGACTCAGAAGGAGACATAAACATCCAAGGAATGTAAATTATGTTTCCAATGTTCTTTCCAAAAATAATTTTTACCTCAAGGATATAATTTGCTAACCTTGTGAAGATTAATCTTGTTCCACTACATAACCTTTCTGTCTGATCCAAATTTCTCATTAGTATAATGGGTGTTCCAACTTTCAGTTTTATCATGTGATTTGGTAGATCTGATGTTCTTAGAGAACTCATAAATTCTGGAGTTAGAACTTTATAAGCTTGATTATAATTGATTTCGTTTTTATGAATTGAATCAAAACTCATATACTCCTTTTCTTCTCCTTCAAAATGGTATAAAATTAAAACATTAAAACATTAGTAACTGAAATTGATTAAGTATTTATTATATGAATAAACCAATTTTACCTAGAATCAAGTCTAATACATAATTATTGATTATGTCCACTGCTTCAATGGTTGAAGCATGAATAGCTTTGCATTGTAAGAATTCTTCATTTTTGTAATTTTCTAAAACATTGGGATATGTTATCTCTACAATTATCCTTATACAATCCTTAAAACTGTATATTAGAAGCTCTTGAGGAACTTCAATATCTATCAAATCATCATTTGGTTCACAAATCTTCCCATCTCTCACATTTAAAATCCATTATGAGAATTCAGCCAGTTCTAAAGAACTTGAATAACCTGAACCTTGTTGAAGTCACATATTTTTTTGTTAGATTAAGTACATATCATGAGCTAATTGAAGCACAAACTATATTGGAGTGACCTCCTCTTGGAACATCGAGAATAATTTGTCTAAAATCTCCTCCAAAAACAACAACTTTGCCACCAAATATAGTATTCTCAATACCCTGGTCGCTCATGATGTCTTTAAGGGTTTTATCCAAAGCCTCAAAGAAATTTTTATAAGACATTGGTGCTTCGTCCCATATTATCAAATCAGATGCTTTCAACAATTCTGAATTATTCAGTTTATTTCTCAATGTTTCAAGTGGAGTTGTCAAGTGTTGGCACAAATACTTTGAACTTTGAGTGTATTGTTCTTCCACTTGGAAATAATAACGAAGCTATCCTACTTGAAGCAACAAGAAGAATAATTATTTTTCGTGACCACACTGTACTTGATAGAGTTCTCCACATGAAAGTGTTACCAATCCCTTCATAACCATGTAAAAAAAACACCCTCCTTTTTCATTGTTCACAGCATGCATGATTTTATCAAAAATTGAATGATGTTCATCTATCAATCGAAATGTAAGGATTATCATTAAAAATTACAAAATATCTCTTTTTAATATAACTTGGATATAAAATTGTTTTGCTATTATTTTAATTACTTGTAAGTGAACCAAATAAATCATAGAATTTTTGTCGTTTGATATTAGGATTATAATCGCGTTCTTCATAAATCAACATGTTGCCAATGTACCTAGTGACATAAGAGTTTGGTTTAGGCATACCTTTAAATTCACCCAAACTTCTTCGATTTGCTTGCAACAGATTCTCAATTTCAATAAGGGTCAAATTTTTTATTTCTTCATCGGTCAACTGTAACTCTGCGAAAATATAAGTTAAATAAAATTTAATTTAAAAACCAATAAGTATAACAATGAAGTTTGATTTCTGATTTATGCAAAATATTTCACAACAAACATACAAATAAAACATTTTCACTAATGTTGTATTACTCATAAAGAGGAAATAAAAAACTTGAATATATTGGTTATGATGTGTATCAAATATGCAAGATACACAGTTTATATCTCATGTGCAGATTCATATAAAAAATAAGCTTCAACAATAGTTCAACAAAGAGATGGTCAGCTACAAAGGTAGAAGTTTGAAGAGTTATATATTATTTTCTGTAACAACATTGGCAATAAAGACGTCAATATACATATTTTGCATAATGAAAGGCAAAAACTTTGCAAAATCGTTTAAATCCTAGTCCTTCCTTATTATATTTTCTAACTCCATAAATCATAGATGCAAGTTTGGTATGATCAATGCTAGATGTAATAAATTTATGAAAATCATGACCATGTTTTCCCAGAGATGAACATTCATTTTAAGATATATTAACTTCTTTTAATTCTTCTCTTAAAATGGAGTTATCTCTTTTAAGGATCTTAATCTGACTAGTTTGATTTTTGCAATGATATAGAAGATTGTTAGTGCAAGAAATCAATTTAGAGTAGGAGAATACCTTATCTTCATTTTCAGACTAGGATAGACGTTCTTCTTCAAATGAGTGAGCCATCAGTGCTAAATTAGCATTATCTTCCTTTTTTGGCTCTTCTTCATCTAGTTCTTCCCATGTTGTCATGAAATTATTTTTGAACCTGTTTATGAAGTTATCCTTCTGATAACTTCCTTTTCTCTGACTGGCCTTTAGAGGTTCAGTACAATCACTTCTAAAATATCCTAGTTTGTTGCAGTTGTAGCAGATTCTGTCTTTATCTTTGAGGTTGATCCTCTTGTTGTTTTTAGAGAATCTTCTACTTCTTCTGGCCATTTGTTGTATTCCTCTGATGAATCATGCCATGTCTTCATCGTCAGATCTTCCATTAGATTCTTCTTCAGACGATTCATCAACTTTAACATTTTTTGAAGATCTTCTAGACTTGTCACCAGATTTTTCAGAGGCATATTTCAATGCGAGAGATTTAGAATTTTTATAAGTATCATCTCCATTGATTTCCATCTCATGACTTTGAATATTGCTGATTAGACTTTTAAGAGATAACGTATTCAAATCTTTAGCTTCCTGAATAGTTGTTACTTAAGGTCTAAACTTCTGAGGGAGACTTCTAAGAATTTTCTTCACATGATCAGCTGTTGAGTAACTTTTTTTCAGCACTTGAAGGCCTGAGACAAGAACCTAAAACCTGGAGAACATGGTTTCAATATCCTTATCTTCCTTCATTTTGAATAATTCATACTTTTGTATCAACAAGCCAACTTTAGCTTCTTTGACTTGTTGATTTCCTTGATAAGTAGAACACAACGATTCAAAAATAGTCTTAGTAGAAGACTTATCAATGATCTTCAAATACTCAACATGTGGAAGTGCATCAACTAGAATACCTATGACTTTGTGATATTTTCTGTAGATTTTCTTTTGATCTAGAGTCAGTGCTTTTCTGTCAGCAACCATACCAACACTAAATACAAGAATATTAATGCTATCCTCAAGAATATCCCATGGCTCATCATCGAGCCCAATGATATATGTGTACATCTTGCTTTTCCACCATTCAAATTCAATAGAGTCACCACTGAATACAAGAGGTTTAGCAGTCTCAAAGCTATTGTAACCATATGGAATCCCCCTTGAGGTACTAGAATTAGTAACCTCAGGACCCATATTTTTCTCGTTGGATCTTTGACTGTACAACTGTTAAGTGTTACATATAGGCTTTGCTCTAATTCCAACAGAAGGTGAGAAAAATACACAATAAGGGGATTGAATTGTGTTTTGCAAAAGTTAGATTTACTTCTGAACTAGAGTTAAGATTTAAAACTAAGTTCAAAATCTGATATGGTGCAGCAGAAATAAAGACAGAAGTAAAGTAAAATAGCAAAGAACACACAATAGTCATCCTGATTCCTCTCCCAACTGAGAGTACTCCAATCCCCTTGCCAAGTAAGAGATTTTACACTAAAATCAATCAGATTACACTTGCTTATACACATTTATGTAAGACTTTTCTTTTGCTCAGACCACTAGTCCAAGACTTCCCTTTCTTAGAGCTCGTGTCTAAGACTTCACTTTTCTCAATCAGCTTCTGACTGAGACTTCTCTTGCTTAGAACACTTGCCTAAGACTTCACCTTGCTTATAGCTCGTGTCTAAGACTTTTGCCTTGCTTAGAGCTCGTTTCTAAGACTTTACCTTGCTTAGAGATCGTGTCTAAGACTTTACCTTGCTTAGAGCTCGTGTCTAAGACTTTAATCTAAACAGCTAGTCTAGAGAAAGAATAACTTACAAAATAAAAACACTTGATAAAATATCAGAAGTGTTCAAGTAATACAACACAATATTACAAAGTTTCTTAATAAACACAAGAGTAATAACTCTTAACAGACTCAACTTTTTTGAAGGTAGTGTGTGTATATCTTAGTTGTATTTGCAGCGTTATTTCTTTAATGATCTTCAAATCTTCATCTCCTTTTAATATCCAAGGGAAATAAAGATGTTGGAGATCTTCAATAGCTACAACTAGAACCAAACCTTCTAGAGCATCTTATTTTCAAATAAAGCAAGTGTTGGGAGTTTCAATCACAAGTGTATCTGTGGAACAAGGCCTTTGTCCAGAGGATATAACTCTGATTCAAGTACAACACAACCTATAGAAGATAATGTCAATAAATCTTGAGTCCCGTGTTAGCAGAACTGATATGACATTACTCAACATCAAAGGAAGCACATCACGCTTCTGAGCTGAAGTGTACTAGTAACTGCTTTTCTGATCAAACGTCCTTGTAATAGTGTGACCAGAACCAAACCAAATCCATTTTAGTCAGAACTAGTTCCATCAAGTAAATATAATCCTGCACACACAAACTAGCTAGTTAAAGATCCTATTTTTTTTCAAATACTTTGTTATCATAAAAAACTTGGAGGATTCATGGCATGATCCAAACTTTTTTCAACATATCTCAATATGTTTAGCTCTAGAATGCAAAATGGGATTCTTAGATAATCAAATAACAAAATTATTATCATATAGTATAGGAATGTTATTCTCATAAGTATGGAAACCTTCTAGCTGACTTTTCATCCAGAGCATCTGAGTACTGCATCTAGAGGCTACAATGTATTCAACTTCTGTAATTGATAGTGCTATTGTTGACTGCCTTTTGCTGGACCACGAAATCAAATAATCTCTCAGAAACTGACAGCTTCTAAAAGTGATTTTCCTCTTAAGGCTATCTCCAACATAGTTAACATCACAGTATCCCACTAGCTTGTAATCTTTATATTTTCTATAATACAAGCCAAGTTTAATAGTACCTTTCAAATACCTGAAGATCTTCTTAACAACTGTTAAGTGGGATGATCTAGGATCTGTTTGGAAGTGAGCACAAAAATAGACACTAAACAAAATGTCAGGTCTAGAAGCAGTCGGGTATAAGAGAGAGCCAATCACACCTTTGTATAGCTTCTGCTATACCTTAGCGCTTACCTAATCCTTCTCAAGAATGGATGTAGGATGCAAGGAAGTCTTAGACATCTTGCGTTCTGACATGTCAAACTTCTTCAAAAGTTGCTTAGTGTACTTGCTCTGATGGATGTAAGTTCCCTCTGGATTCTAATTGATCTGAATCCATAGAAAGAACTTGAGTTCTCTCATTAAACTCATCTCAAACTTTCCTACATAGACTTAAGAAATTCCTTGCACAAAGTAGCATTAATAAAACAAAATATGATATCATCAACATAAATATGGACAACAAGAATATCATTTTTGAATAACTTACAAAAAAGAGTTGTATCAACCTTCCCTATGGTGAAATCATTTCTAAAAGAAAATTTCTTAGTCTTTCATACCACGCTCTAGGAGATTGTTTCAGACCATACAATAATTTCTTAAGTTTGAAAATGAAATATGGGTTTTTAGGATTTTCAAATCCAGGGGTTGGTGTACACACACATCTTCAGTAATGTAACCATTTAGAAATGAACTCTTAACATCCATCTGATATAAGATGATGTCATGATTAACCATTTAGAAATCCTTGTTCGTTCGGTTTGTTTCTGAAAACCCAGTTTGTTCCAATAACATGAGTTCCTTTGGGTCTTAGCACCAGATCACACACATCATTTCTGGAGAATTAATTGAGTTCCTCTTGCATATCCAAAATCTGTTATGTGTCTTGGAGTGATTCATCTATTGATATAGGTTCTATCAAAGACACCACACCCATAAGGTTTTTTTTCAAAGGGCTTGAAAGAGGATCTGGTTCTGACATGTTCAGTTTTATCTCCCAGAATCAATGCCTTAGAATGTGAAGGTCTCTGTTTGTGCCTTCTCAAAGGAGTATGAGCTTCAACGAATTCTGGTTGAGGAGCTTCAGAGTCATTAGCTTCAACTTCTTTAGCTTCTGAAGTATTTCCTTCAGAACCTGAGTAAGTGATCTCTAAATCTAAAAATTTCTCAACTAGCTTTGATTTTTCAGACTCAAGCTTTTCATCGAAAATGACATGGATTGATTCCTCAACAATCTGTATCTCAGTGTTATATAGTCGATATCATTTTAAGTATTTAAAGTATCTTAACAAGATGCACTTTTGTGCTTTAGAATCAAACTTGCCAAGATTCTCTTTAGTCTTCAACATAAAACTAGAACATCCAAAAGGATGAAAATAATAAATGTTGGGTTTCATGTTCTTCCATAATTCATATGGAATATTATCTAGAATAGGTCTTATAGAGATCCTATTCAGAATATAACACATTGTATTGACTGCGGTGAGAATAGGATATCAAACTATTAATTAGTTTGAATCACAACTTTAATTCACAATCGATCTTTGATTTACCCGAAGGAAAATGTCAAAAGAAGGAAAACATAGTTGTTGCATCGTAAATAATGCGGGGAGAGCTCTAGGTAAGGGGTTGGTTAAGCTTAGGGAAGGTCTTAGCACGCTAAACTTCTGTAGTACTCTACAGGAACCTTTCATTTAAAGTTTACTATTTACTTTTTTATCTGCTTGAGGGTATATTGATAAGGGTTAAGAGTGACAAAAAGACCTAAGGATTAGTCCTAAGTTTACTCGCCAAGACTCGCATCTTGTGCCTATGTATCCGAGGTAGGGGATGGAATCAGAGTAATCGTAGTTCCCCTCGAAAGGGAGGTTAGAAACTTCTTGACGGTGGTCAAGGTTTCAATGGGGAATAAACGTTTATAGGGAATCACTTATGTAGAGTGCGGCGACTCCTATGTCTACGTTGAAATATTGAATTGAAAAAGGGTAAATTAGGTATCCCACGGCGGGAAACCTAAAATGGAGTGTGGCGACTCCTTAACCTAATGCTAAGGTAAAGGGTAAACTCGTCCACGGCGGGACGCCTAGGCAAATTAGGGTTTTGAAATATTCAAAGGTTAGGGCTATTGACTCGACGGTCAAACTGTTAGACCTAATCCTTCAGAGGGGATTTAACGTAAACGATGAACGACAAACTTGTAATATGGCAGGATTGCAATAGAGGAAAATATGAAAGCAGTAAAAAGTGCAAAGCGACGATCACTCGCGTAAATTACAACCATAAAAAAATGACAGAATAAATCGACAATAGCCTCGCATAATTACAACCGAAGGGTGAAATACAAAAAAAATCCCAAGTTAGCAAACAGAGACAAATAAAATAACGGCCAGAAGAAAATTAAACGGGAAAGTCAAGAACTCTTTATTTTTTTGGGTTTTTATTAACAAAAAAAGAAAAGAAAAATTTATTTTGGAATTTTTATTTATAAAAGAACAACTATTTTTAATTTTGAAAAGAAGAGTCAATTTATTTTTTTTTAAAACCATTATTAGTAATTACTAAAAAAAGATTTCAACTTTAAAGAAAAGTTCTATTTTTAATTTTAATGAAATAACAATTTTATAAGTATTAAAATTCTCTTTCTTAAAAAAGTGTTAATGGATTAAAAGTGGTTTTAATTAGAAAAACTTTAATTAGGAAAAAATGTTTTTATTTTAAAAACATGTTTTTAATAAAACAAAAGGTTTTTTAAATTTTGGAAAAAAGTGAATTTTAAATAATAAAAAATGGTGTAATTTAGAATCAGAACTTAATTTTAAGTTAAAATCTAAACTAAATATTTTAATTACAATTCGCATGATGATTAAATTAAGTTAAAAAAAGTTTAGTGACATGCTAATACTATAAAATAAAATAATAAAAAAATGCCAATGAAATAAATAAAATGACAAAGAAAAACTGATAAGTTAAATGGGGGTTCTTCACGTTGAATAATTGTTTTAGGGTTTTTAAAAGCCTTTCCTCCTTCCTCTTGCTCGCCGGTGGCGGCTATCTTCTTGGCCTTGCATGCGAGAAAATTTTCCTTCTTCTTCTTACTATCCATTTCGGCCATGACATTTCCTCTTCTTCTGTTTATTTTTCTGAAACATAAAACAAAAAAAAGTGAGTAATTCATATCTTACGTTTTGGACCCGTTGGATTTATGACCGTGATTCACAGTTGGCTTCTGAGGGTTTGAATTTGGCCAGTGATGAGTAGTTCTGAGGCTATCCCCCTTTTGGATCCGCAAATGACTTATCTTAAGACGGTGAGGTTTTTTCGTGAATGGAGGATGATGATGTTCTTCGTTTCAAGAATTAAGGCTTGATTGTTGTTACATGTTGGAACCGAGGGATTTGTTGCTTGCGCTTTTGCTGCGTTTGACTGAGGTTCTTTAGGAACTTTTTCAGGCTGATCCTTCAGGAACTGTTGCTTATGGTTGCGAAATTCACGGTTGATTTGTGGCTGTTTGATTTTTGTTGCATGCAGCTTTTTCAGGGAATTTGTTACCTATTGTTGTTGCGTTTTGATCCGCTGTGTTCATAATTTCTGGAAAATGCTGTTAAAGACTTGTTTGGCCCAACAGAAAAAAATTCACTTTTTTTGAAATAATCACTTTTTCGAATAATCACTTCTCTCTCTCTCTCTCTCTCTCTCTCTCTCTCTCTCTCTCTCTCTCTCTCTCTCTCTCGGAATAAACATAACAGATGTTGCCGGATTTGCCGAGGTCGGAAAATAAGTCGGGAGCCGGCTTCGACTTCGTCGTTGCCCTCCCGACGTATCTGATGATGAAATTAAACCGAGGGTATCGGATTACAACCAAAAACCATTTTTCTAACCAATAACAATTTCTGCTCTGTTGTTTTATCTTGCAGGTTCGGAAAAGAAAAATCGGAATCGAAGAATCGGCCTTGAAGGATAATTTAGGAACTTAGAATTTTTTTAGAAAAATGTAATTTAATTTGCAATTCTTTTCTAATATTGTAATAACCAAAATTGAAATGAATACAATTCCAATTATTTTTCAATTGCATTTCTCTATTACAATTTTCAATTCCAATCTCTGATTAAAAATCTCTGAATATTCCTCCGATAAAATTTAAACGTATAAACTCCTTGAATTAAAAATTTATCCGACTAAATTTATTGGATTAATTCACCAAACAATCCATTAGATTAAGCTCAAAAAAATAAATCCAAATAATTGAATTTACCTCAGCAACAAAATTCGTTTCAGTCAGTTCATCTGCTTAAATCCACACAAATAAATTCATCTGATTCCAACGTGCCCGATTAAATTCAAGTGACTAACTTCTTCTGATTAAATTTATCCAAGCAAATCAAACTGATTAAGTTCCTTCAATGAGATTTATCCGAAACTCCACTGTTCTTTTAAAATCGACTGTCGACTAGCAGAAAGCAAGAAAACACACATCTGTCACAATAAATTCTTCAAATCAAATCTTCGCACTGTTTTAACCTGAACCCGTTGATATCTTAACATATTCAGCTTCAGATGGCTTATGAATCAAATAACACTTATGAAAACCATCTGACGACCAAATCTCGGCTCTTGAATAAAATGCAGTGTCACGAGAAATTTGACGTTGAAACTGCCGTAAAATTCCGCTCATCATCAAATAAGTCACATGACTCGGAGACGTAAACCCCAATTGCTCGAGGGATTCCTGAAGAAGACTCAGCTCCATAAATTGTCGGCAAACTGCAAATTAATGACCATTTTCCCTTCACCAATTAAACTGCACACATTGTGATTTTTCCTGCAAAACCAACAGTTTGAGCAAATTGGTTAGCGCTTAGTTACAATGCAATGCAAAATGAGATGGAATGAAAAATGAACCTACTAATCTCAAGTAAAAATTTGGGGTATTACAACTGCATATGCCCAAAAGTGCTTAGGCACATTAGTCTGTTTGATCATGGTCCTTACTATTTCCTGTAAAGTCTTATTCTTCATTTATACAACTCCATTCTATTGTGGAGTTCTAGGGTAGGAGAAATCATCGGAATTTCCATTCTCATCAATGGTTTTATCAAAGTCTTTGTTTTCAAATTCACCTCTGTGATCACTTCTAACTTTTACAATTCTGAGATCCTTCTCATTTTGTACTTGGGAGTAGAAGGTAGAAAACACAAAATGTGACTCATCCTTGTGTCTAAGAAATTTCACCCATGTCCATCTGCTGTAGTCATCAACAATGACTTGTACATACTTCTTACCATTGACAGAAGCAATTTTCACTGGTTTAAACAAGCCAAGATGCAAAAGTTCCAATGGTATGAAGGTTGTAACAACATTCTTAGCTTTGAAAAAGTTTTAGAGAACTTGCCTTTCTAACATGCTTCACAAAGAGCGTCTGAAGCAAACTTCAGATTTGGTAGGCCTTTGACTAAATTAAACTTGTTAAGATGAGAAATCCTTCTCGTGCTAACATGAACCAATTGTCTATGCCATGTCCATTTCTCTTTGTTAAAAGACATAAGACATTTAACATTTTGAATTTTTAGGTTAGAAAGTATAATCTTATAAATGTTGTTCTTCCATTTCCCATTGAAAAGAACTGAGCCATCCTTTTGACTGACAACTTTACATGAATTTTGATTGCAAATAATATTATAACCATTGTCACTTAATTGACTTATGGAAAAAAAATTATGCATTAATCCTTCAACAAGAAGAACATTGGTAACAGAAGGGATAGTACCATTACCTACTATTCTAGAGCCAATGATCTTCCCTTTCTGATCACATCTGAAACCAACAACGCCTCCAAACATATGTTCTAAGCTTTAGAACATATGTTTACTCCCTTCGTGTTCCACGAGCATCCAGAGTCCAGGTACCACGACTGGTGTCTTAACTCCACTACAAGGATATCTATAACATAAATTATATTGTCCTTAGGTATCCACATCTTTCTGGCTCCTTTTGGGTTAGCCTTCTCAGTTTTTTTTTACAACTTTTAGTTTCTATGTAGGATATTTATACATGAATGCATAATTAGAATAAGCATGAGGTTTTTCTTTAGTCTTAGGTTTAGAAACAACTCTAGGTTTAGGTCTGACACCATTTTGTTTCCCAGAAGGAACAAAATGATATTCAAGAGTATTAGGCTTGTCATCTTTTTCATAATCATATTCTTCATCAGAATCATAGCCAATACCCATTCTCCCGTTTATGCTAACCCCATAAATCATGGAAGTCATTAAGCTTCTGGCAAGAAATTTTTGGAAGATTTATCATACATTTGTAAGATATCACCATAACATGTAGATGCTTTAGAAATAATTTTCTTCTCAGGTGTGAGACTCTTTGAGGCGCAAAGTTGTTTTTCAAAATTCGATTTTCTTCACTCAAACTTGAAAAATATTTCTGAAGCTTACAACAAGATTTTGATTCAGATAGATGAATCTTTTTCAGATCCTTGTATTTGTTCAAAAGATTATGATATTTTTCTAAACTTTTGATAAACTAGATTCAAGCTCAAAATGAGAAATTTCAGAAAATACCTCTTCAGAATCAAACTTCGATTCTGATTCTAGTTGATTAGTTTCTACAGCAGCTTCTAGGAATGCCATTAGGGCCACGTTAGCCTGTTCTTCTTCAGAGTTATCTTCATAAGACTCTGAATCATCCCATATAGCCATAAGACTCTTCTTCTTCCCTCAAAAGTATTTTTTCTTGGGTATGTCCTTCTTCATCTTGGGGCAGTCATTCTTGTAATGACCTGCCTCATTACATTCAAAGCATATGACATCTTTGCTGGCTCTTGCTTTCTTGAATCCAGAAGTAGACTCAGAACGACCATCTATCATTCTTTGTCCTCTGAATTTTCCTTTCCTTTTCTTCAGAATTGATTCACACCTCTGAAGAAAAGTGACAATTCATCATCTTCTTCTGATTCTTCCTCAAACTCTTCATCAATATCATCTTGAAGAGATTTTGTCTTCTCAGATATTACTGAAGACTTTAGAGAAACAAACTTATTCTTTCTCTTTGGCTCATCTTCCTCGAGCTCAATCTCATGGCATTTTAAAGAACAAACCAGTTCTTCAATATAAGTGTTGTTCGGGTCCTTTGATAACTTCAGAGCAGTTGTCATCGGTCTCCAACGCTTAAGTAAAATTTTGATGATCTTTTTAACTTGATCAATAGTAGAATACCCTTTTTCCAAAACTTTAAGTCCTTCAAAAATAGACAACACTTGTGAAGTGTTGTAGTAGGCATATTTTAAATTAAAAAATAAGCGTGTTGTAGAATGCGAAACTGTACAACCTTTGAAAACATTTGTTGCAGCAAAACAATACAACATGTTAAAAGTGCTGCTGTAAGTGAAATAGTGCAACATTTTATAAAAGTGTTGGTGCAAGAGAAACAGTGTAACATTTGGTAAAAGTGATGTTGTAGTCGAAAAAGTGAAACATTTCCTGAAAATATTGTTGAAAGTGTGTGTTTCATCAAGGGTTGCAACCTTGTGAAACATCACCACTCCGTCCTTTAAATTGAGCATTTCGAATTTAGAAAAATACAATACAAAAGTCTATCCTCTTCACACAAAATTCTAGATTTCATCTTCCCTACATTCGAGTTTTCATCGATATTGTGCAAATGTGAGTATAGGCTAAATTATCCTGGGTATTTCTGCGTTCCAACTCTAAGATACATTTGAGAGTGCTTGAAATATTTATAAGAAAAGTGATTTCGTTCACGATCCTAGTCTCGATCCATTTGATTTAAATTAAAATTTTCTACCTATCTTATAAGTAATTCATATAATGGCAACCAAGGCTTATGTTTCAAGCATCAAAGTGATGAACCAAAATAAGATCTTCTTTGTCCTGAAGATGTTTTATTTGTCATTAATATTGAAGGTTGCTACTTTAAATTTTTTTATGACAATTCTCTATAATGGTGAAAGGTACACAATTAATTCATATAATATTTTAAAATCTATAAAATTTTAATTTATGATTTTTTTGTGATTAATTTGTGAATGCAATTTTGATGGAAAAATAAACATCCATGTTTGTTTATTCATAATCATGGTGAGAGGTACATATTTAATATGTGATATTAGATCACTTTTTCATGCAAATAATTTTTTGTTGGTTATTAGTTATTTTCAATGCAAGTTGATAATGATATAAAATATATTGAGATGTTGTTAATATATTTAAAGCGTTAAAAAATGGAAAAAGATAAGTGGACGATAAATGAATCATATATTCATGAGAAAACAATTTGCATATACTATTAAAATATGTTAATCCTTTGAGTTTAATTGTTATTTTGACATTTGTTTATGTCTCCTTCTATAAAAAAATTATATTGACTTATAATTAATATTTAACATGTCATAAGATGAATAATGCATTTATTTGTGGATAAAATAATTTATTATGAATGTGAATTTATGGTTCATGTATTAGAAACATAAAATGATATAAAAAATAATAATAATAAATTGAAGGACATGTTTCAATTGTATTGTTGTTTGTGCAATAACTTATTAAAATTAAAATTATTTATCTCATATTATATGTGCATGCTAATATAAAAAAAACTATTTTTTAATCATCATAATATTAAAATCAATTTGTACATTTTCTTTATTATTGAAAGTGACAAATATTTATAAAAAAGCTATAGAAAATATTAATGATTTTGATCCATGGTTTATTTTCTAATGTGATTTTTATATGTATATAAAATAGAACATTGGTAAATACGAAGTTAAGAAATATAATTCATTATGTATATGTTAGTTATGCAATAAAATATTTATTTTAAGATAATAAATAAATGAGTGTTAGTTAATATGGTGTATACGACTTTTATGTTTAAATCTCTTTATAAAATAAAAGTTATGATCATAGTTGTCGATTGCTACAAATATATTTTTGTAGGCTATACATTTAACATTAAAGCATATAAACTTTTGAATTTGGAGTCTAATGTAATTATTGAATCCTGTTCTGGTCTGGACTGCTACCCGCCCCACAGCTGAGCAAGGCCCAATCCAGTATAGCTTAAGGCCAGACCCACTACGACCATAGGGCACAATATAGACGTTGGACACAATATAGCCGTTGGAGCACATAGCCGTTGGGGAAGTGCCCCTCACCCGCTTAACAGTTCATGCGGCCAACTGCCCCTTCGAAAGTCACGGAGACAGTTGGACCAGATCAAAGATCACGCGCTAGATCTTCCACTTGGAAGTCCCCTATTGGCCGACCAGATACTTCAGTTACATGGGAGACCTTGGCCCCGCGATGGGGGAAAAACTTATAAATACCCTCTCTCTTGAGAGGGTCAGGTATTCTAATCACTCTTGATCATACCTAAGCACTCATACTTGATTTCTCTTTATAGCCCAGACACTTAATTTGGCATTGGAGTACCTTGCAAGTACAACCCCCTCCTCTCCTACAACCATTATTGTTGTCCTATATTGAAGGCCAAGACGATTCATTCTGATCACGCAAGGTCAATAACGCCGTCTGTGGGAACACAAACCCCCCCGTCTTTTTGGACCAAGATTTCTCAATCTTCCCAAAGAAAAGACCAAAGCTACCTCTTTGAACCTTCATCGTCATGGCCTCCCATCATAATGACGTCCAGTAAGATTCCCTCGTCGTCGTTCTGGGTTGTGGCGAAACCTTCATCCCCGAAGCTTCCACCAGAGAAATTGATCGCAGGGACGAAAAACCAGCATCACCTGACAACGTGAAGCCTCGTGTTCAAGATTCTGACCATATATACGAACCTATCACCGTCCCACAAGATTTTGACCCTTGCACAACGACCCTCATCGCCGCCCTCAACAAGTCTAACTATTTGCTCATCCAACAAGGAGAAAAAATCCACATGCTGGAAAACAACATCGGAGAACGGCCTCCCCCGCAGAGATCCCTCATCCCATCTTTCCGATCACATTCCCCTCGTCATAAGCATTACCGAGACGAATCTAGAAGCATCCGCACTGTCAAAGAAGGATCCAAACTAGATAAGTGTTAACATGAGACCATTCGAAAGCGCGATTGTACCCCTCCTTGAAGATCCAAGCACTCCCTCGTATCCAAAAAGACTAGGCCGTCCGAAAAGCCTCGAGAAGAGCACCGAAGCCGGCATGAACATTCTCCTCGATGAAACAGAAGCCGAGGACGTAATTATTCGTTCAGCAGATCACCTAAAATGAGTGACAAAGACAACGCAATCGGTCCTCTGTCACAGGAAATTATGGACACTCGCATTCCACGTGGGCTGGAGAAACCTTCCTATATAGCTCTCTATGATGGTACCACCGACCCTGGTGACCACATAGAAAGCATTGAGGCCATGATGCATTACCACAATGTTCCTGAAGCGATCAAATACAGGTTATTCCCCACCACCCTCAGGAAAGGGGCTATGACTTGGTACAAGAGCCTTCCTCGGGGCTCGATCACATCATGGAGGAGTCTTAAGGAGTAGTTTTCCAGACACTTTACTACCTCTAGGCACCACCCGAAATCCTAAGCTACGCATGAAGGTATTATCCAAGGCAGGGACGAACCTCTGTGCAATTATGTTTAAAGGTTCCCAAAGGAAGCAGTCAAAATCCGCACAAATGACCACATGAAAAAGTATCTGCTAGAGAAGGGATTGAGGCCGAAGAGCGACTTCCGCAAGGCAGTAGGACTCAACCCTCCTCGGTCTCTAGCCAAACTTCTCCGCCGGGCATAATCCTATATTCAATATGAAGAAAAGGAAGTCATGTGTAAGGCCAGAGACTCGAGGGACCAAGAGAGTTCCAGAGCATCGAAGAAAGAAGAAGAAGAAACGTCCAGGCGAGATAAAGACAGGCGACAAGACGGTCATCCCTGAGATCACAAAGGTCCTGCAGGTCGATTCATCGAATACACCCTATTAACCGCTCCCCGCGAGTATATTCTATCCGAATGTATCAACGCCAAATTCAAGCAAGGCGGCATCCGATTCCCCAAGCCAATAGCTTTGAAGAGTAATACCGACCAAAGCAAATATTGTCGCTTCCACCGCAACCACGACCATGTAACAGAAGACTGCGTCCACTTGAAAGACACTATTGAAATCCTTATCAAAGAGGGCCACCTATAGCAGTATACGAAGAAAGGAGAAGCCCCCCAAGGAGAAACGTCGGAATCCAAGAAAGATATGAAAGCCTTATCTTCTAGCTCTTCCCTTCAGGTCGCCATGTCTATTTCACGACCAGAGGACTTTTTCGTCCCCCAACAAGTTTGAAGGGCCTGCATATTTTTCTACATACATCCCCTGGGAGGCCTTCCCTGACACAATGGTTATTTCCTGCGGCGGATACAACAAACTCACAGTAGGATCAATAAATAGAAAATTCGAACAACTGATCAACTGTAGTCCAGATCGTCTGTCAACACTCAAAAAATTCCGAGGACGACCCCAACCAATCACTTTCTACTGAGAAGAGCTCCCCAGAGGTTCTCCTAACTCTCACATCCCTCTTCTTATCAGAGACAGGTTAACCCATACTGACATCCGCCAAATACTTGTCGATCAAGGTAGTTTGGTGGACATCATGTACACCATCCTATTCCGTGTCCTCAAACTCGACCAGAAGAACCTGTCCCCATATGTAGGGTCAGATCTACAAGGATTCAATGGGGCCACAGCTAGACCCTTGGGGATATGTATAACTCCAAGTTACATTCAGAGAAGAGGATGCTGCCAAAATAATTAAGACTCAGCTCTTAGTCGTAGACTGCCCATCCTTATGCCAGTGCATCATGGGGAGATCTACACTCGCCGAATTAATTGTTGTCTCTTCCACAGTTCATCTTAAGATGAAGTATTATACTAAAAAGGGGCATGTCGCCACTCTGCACGGGGACATCGAGGCTGCAAGATGATGCTTCAAATCGGCTACCAAAGAGAAAAGTTCAATCAGTGCAGCACCACAGAGCGTCAAATGGGCAAGAGACAAAGATCTTCCCAGCGAAGAAAGACAACCCAAAAAGAAGCCAACGCTCTAGGTTTATACTATCGAACTTGACATTTGGATCCCAGAAGAAGGCAAAGAATATACTCCAGTATCCACGGACAACTCATCCTCCTTGGCTGTTATGCGCCCAACCCCAGATGGAGAATTCGAGGTGATCGCGTTCGGGGACGACCCCAACCGAGGAGTCAGGATTGGCGCGGGACTGCCGAATGAAGTGAAAGAATAACTAAGGACTTTCTTGAGGAACAACGCTGCCTTGTTTTCCTGGAGCACCGCGGACATGCCCGATCTCAGCCCAGAAATCGCTTGCCATTACCTCACCATCAACCCATCTGCTCGGGAAATAACACAACGCAGGAACAAGCAATCCGACGAGAAGACTGAAGCAGTGAATAAACTTGTAAAAGACCTCTTAGAGGCCAAATATATCTCGGAAGCCAGATATACAACCTGGTTGTCCAACATCATATAAGTCGAACAACATTATGGAAAATGGAGAATGTGTGTTTATTATACCGATCTCAACCGGGCTTGCCTAAAAGATGCGTACCCCCTGCCCAACATCGATAAGCTAGTGAATAACTCCGCCGGTTTCAAACTTCTATCCATCATGGATGCCTAATCGGGATATAACTAGATCCCCATGGCAGAGAAGGACAATAAGTGCATTGCTTTCATGACCTCGTCAGGAAACTATTACTACAACGCAGGGGCCACGTACCAACCAATGATGAACAAAGTTTTCCGATCACAAATCGGAGACACTACGCCACCTCAAGCAAGCATTGTCCAAACCACCTATTTTTTCACGACCAGACAGTGAGGAAACACTCTACCTTTATCTGTTTGTCACCAACGAAGCCATCAGCGCTGCCATAATTCGTGAGACCCTCGACGGGCAAAAGCCAATATATTTTACGAGCAAAGCCTTACAACGGCCAGAACATAGATACCAATAGATCGAGAAGGTCACCCTAGCCTTCATCAACGCTACGAGAAGATTAAGACATTACTTCCTGGCCCATACAATAACAATGCGAACAGACCAACCCATTAGGTAGCTACTCGGTCGACCAGATATGGCCAGAAGGATGCTCAAATGGTCTCTGGAACTATCAGAATTTAATATCCACTACGAAAACAGGAAGGCTCTTAAGGCACAGGCCCTGGCCAATTTCGTGGCAGAAATGACACCCCTAACATTCCCTTCCAGCGAAACGCATAGGTGGATGATTTTCGTCGACATAGCGTCTAATCCCACCGGCAGCGGACATGCATCATCCTCGGAAAAAAAGAAAGGATCCTGATAGAAGTATCATTGGTCCTGTCCTTCCCAACTTCGAACAACCAAGCTAAATATGAAGCTTTCCTCGCAGGCTTACGACTGACGGAGGACCAGGGAGCAAAAGAAATAAAAATTTTCATAGACTCTTAGCTCATAGTATCCAAGGTACATGAAGAGTATCAAGCCAAAAACGACAACCTCATCGAATATTTGACGCTGGTGCAAAACAAGATATCCAAGTTCGAAACGTGGGAAGTCCAACACATTCCCCGGGAAAGGAATGCTCGGGCAGACATCTTATCAAATCTAGCTAGCACCATAAGGAAGAAAGGAAACAAGCCTGTCATACAGGAGACTCTTCCCCGTAGGAGCATCACGAAACCGACAGGATTTCTCAATGTTAATGCCATCAGCGACAATGATTGCTGGATGACTACCTCACCATGGGGAGGCTGCCCGAAGATAGTAAAGAGGCCAACATAACTAAACGAAGGACCTACTCATGCGTCCTGGTCGAAGATAAACTCTACCGACGAGGATTCTCCATCCCCTTCTAAAATGCGTCGAAGAGAGAAAGATCCCAGACATTCTCCAAGAAATTCACGACAGGATCATGGAACAACACTTAGGAGGAAGATTGTTGGCACAAAAAGCCCTTTGGGCAGGATACTATTGGCCAACTATGCAACATGACGCAAAGGAGCATGTCAAAAAATGCGATAGATGTCAATGCCACGGGGACATGCACTTAGCACCCCCAATGAGTTGAAGACTATGTCCTCCCCGTAGCCTTTCTCCCTGATGAGGAATTGGCATACTCGGTCCCTTCACCATGGGATCATATTAGAATAAGTTTTTGATCGTGGCCGTCAACTACTTCAAAAAATGGATTGAAGTCGAGGCCCTTGCCAAAATCACGACATTTAACATACTCCGATTTTACAAAAAGAACATCCTCGCACGATTCGATATATCCTAGGCTCTCATGACCGAAAATAAAACACAACTAACAAACATGAAATTTCAGGACTTCATTACCAAACTAGGCACCAAGCAACACTTCACGTCCATCGAGCAACCCCAGACCAAAGGACAGGAAGAAGCCGTGAACAAGGTGATCCTCCGCGGACTAAAATGAACATTGGGCGAGGCTAAAAAGAGGTGGGTCGAGGAGGTACACAGTGTGCTTTGGGCATACCGAACAACTCCTTACTCCACTACCGAGGAAACTCCCTTCCGACTAGCATACAAAACCGAGGCAGTAATCCTAGTGGAAATCAGAGAACCCTTGAGACGGAATAAATCCCCCCTCGACGAGGAACTATACAATGAAGCATTAAGAGAAGAACTCGACCTGGTCGAAGAAATACGATCAGGGGCAGCTCTCCGCGAAGCTTCGTTGAAATAAAAAATAACCCTGCGCCATGACGCCAAGGTCATAAAGCACGACTTCCAAGTGCGCAGCCTTGTCCTACGCTGAAACCAAAAATACTCAAGCGAGGAAAAACTGGACACAAATTAGGAGGGCTCTTACCGGGTGAGATCGAAAACAGGTACCAGGGCTTATTACCTCGAACAACTGGACGAAGAACCATCTGCTCGACCTTGAAATACTGAAAAATTCAAACAAAACTACAACTAACACAAGTAGAACGGACCACCAACGGTTATTGAAGGTGAGAAAAACACTTAGAAGGAGGGTTGAATAAGGGTTTAGAAAATATTATGGCAATAAAAACACACAGTATTTTTATCCTGGTTCGTTGAACTCAACTAATCCAGTTCACCTTATCAAAGATGATTTGCCTTTCTCCACAAGGACTTAATCCACTATAGTCAAACTGATTACAGTGTAAACCACTAAGAACAACTGTCTTAGTCTTCTCAAGAAATCCTGACCACAACTTAGTCTTCTCAAGTAACCTTTTACAATAAAATGTAAACTAACAAGTGTTTAATAATGCTTCTAAAAAGCTGTATCACAACTGTGGTTTACACTTAAGATTAAGAATGAATGAAACTATTCAACAAAGAAATAAATTTGTATGAGAGCTTTGAGAGAGTTTGAATAATTGTCAAGTAATTCGTCAACTGTAGAATGTTGTTGAAGGTTTGCTTTTATAGACAAAGAAGTCCAAGACGTTGCAAGCTTGGAGACCGTGTACTGCAAAGTAGCTGTGGCCTTTTGTCTTCTACTGACTTGACCTTTCCTAGAAGTAGAACGTTCAGAGAAATCCTTTTTGCTTTTGTTCTTGTGTCTATCACAAAAGAGGAAAGAGTTGTTGGGATTATGCCAACGGATATATCTTTGAATAATATCTTCTTCAACAAGCTTCGATCTCACATTTATCAATATCAAAGCCTTGAGTGATCAGAGCCTTGATGTTCTCAGAGTTTTGCTAGATCAGAGTGTTGTAGAAAATGTAATTCAGCGTGAATATTACTCATAGCAGAGTTTGGAGATTAGAGCCTCTGTACTTGCAGAGAACAGTACATTCAGAGTCTTCTGAAAAACATTGCTTGAAACTCTTCATACAAAGTCTTGCAGCTACGCTTCAGATGCTTCTGCAGCTTCTGCTTCAGAGTCTTCTGGCAGCGTTCAGAGCCTTCTGATGATATGCTTCAGATGCTTAGCTTAGAGAGCGTTCAGAGGCATTTTTGCTTCCTTATGAGTATTAAAATTAATATCTGAAACAAAAGTACTTGAACAAAAATAGAGTATATATTTTCCTAATACAAAATTTCATTAGTGTTATCATCAAAACATAGAGATATAATTAAACACCAATCTGTGTTCTAACAATCTCCCCCTTTTTTATGATGACAAAAACATAGGAAATTTTGTTCAATAAGGAGATAAATATAACTCCCCCTGAGATTATGAATCTCCCCCTGAATTGAATACTAAGAAAGAATAGAAACTTCCCTTTTTGCATGAGTATTCTTTTCAGAATCAGAGCTTGATTTGGATGAACGTTTCAGAATCAGAGCCTGATTGGTTAAAACTTGATTTGGGGATCTCAGAGTTACTTAAATGAATTTTGTCAGATTTATCATTATAGTTCTGAAAGACTAAAAATTCATGTTAGTTATGATTTGATATGTCTAAATTCCATTCAGGTAATGTTTATTTGAACAGTCAGAATTTCATTTTCTCCCCCTTTTTGTCATAATCAAAAAGAAAACTTTTTAAAGACAAATAAAGGAAACAGGGAGAAAAGATAGAAACAAATAGAGAAAACATTCATTAAAATATCCAGATAAACAATGACATCAGATAAATACAAACAAGTGCTCAAACATCAGAAAACAACATAAAACTAAGATTGACGAGAAAGCAATATCTTCAGAAGGTTTGTGATTTCAGAAGAAGATTCTTCTTGCTTTGACATCCACTTGTCAATGTTGTCAATCTTCTGATCTTGTTTTACCATCCAGGACTTCATTTCAGAATGGCTAGCTTCCAGCATAGCAATCTTATCTTTCAGTTTAGAGTCCTCTTGCTTTATCTCAGATGATGTAGATGCAGATTCAGGAGCAGGAGCTGTAGCATTGTTAATGACCATTGCAGAAGCAGTGTCTTGAGTAATAGAATCAGATGCATTGTCTACAGTCGTCAGAGTCAATTGATTATCTATCAGATTATCTTCAGGCACAGATTCTTCAGGAGTCTCAGAAACAACAGGTTTTGCTGGTGGAGGGTCCATAAGCAAAGTAGGAGTTTTGGAAGCACTCAGAAGATCATTTAGACGAGAGAATCTGTTAGCTTCAGCAATTCTGATCTTGGTATCTTCAGCACAGATGTTCTGGAGATTATCAGCCACAAAGTTGAATCTGTTTTTGAATCTTGTCCAAAAAGCATCAGATGCATTTGGATCAACGCCAGTCAAGCATTCCTTCTCAACAGATGATAACCACACTTTTAACTCATTTTCAAAAACAAAAATCAGATTACCAACGTTTATTCTAGGTTTTGGTGTAAACACATCTTCTAAAAAGGATTTTAGAGATGATTCAGGGTTGGTAGAAGTAGATGGTGTTGAAGGAATGGTGAAAGTGGGGATAATTATCAAAGGACGAGGGATTGTTGGGAAATCAGATGAAGAGGTGACTGAAGGTTTGGGTGAAGGTTTTCTGAAGAATAAATATTGTTTGATGTTGGATGGAGATGGAATGAAATCAAAAGGTGCATGATCATATGGAGTGAATATAGTGTTTGGTGAATGAAGAGATTCAGATGGAATGGTAGAAAATGGTTGTTTGAGATAGTCTTGGAGTACAGAGGGAAGAACAAGTATAGAAATAGGTTTGTATGGAATGGTAGGTACAGATGGTTCAAATCTGGTATAGAAGTTTCTAATTTTGAAGCCATATGGAAGTGGATCAGAGGGAAATGGTTTGAGAGAAGCAAAAGAAACAAATTTAGAAGTTCTTTTGCGTTTTGGTTTTGGAGAGGGTTCAGAAAGAATGGAAGTGATTTTTGGAGGTAAATCAGATTCAGTAGAACTACTAGAATCTGTGGTGTGACAGGAGGTGGAAGAAATGTCAATAAGGATTTTAAGTGGTTGGATGTCCATAACATCATATTCAGATAAATGTGAGTCAGAGGGATGAGGTTGTTCTGGTTCAGGTTGTTCTTGTTCAGAGTTAGTAGGAACATATTCTGCTGTTTGTTGTTGTGGTTCTTCAGATTGAGATTGTGGTATTTATTCTAGAGTGGGTGGTTGTGGTTGTGGTTCTGGTGTTGGTTCTTTTTCTGGTTCTGGTTATGATGGATCAGAGGATATTTGTACAAATGTAGAAGGTGTGGGAATAGAGTCATTATCTTGGGGTGGTTCAGAGCAAGTATTTGGAATTTTAGAGTTTTGGGGTTCAGATGAAATATTTTGTTGTTGAGGAGAAGGGACAGGTTCAGAATTAACCGTTGGTAACACTTTTACTGATTCAGAAATTAGAGGTAAAAATGTAGAAATACCTGATTTCTTGACTTTCTTTACTCTATCAGAAGGTGCCTCTCCAGAAGCTTTCCTCTTCTTAAGCTTCTTCTTTGGTGCTTCATAAGTTTTCTGCTTCTTCTGAGGTTCTTCAGAAGTTTTTTGTTTCTTCTGAGGCGTGCCTACAGCTTCTTCTTCTTCTGAAGCCTATTTTCCATGCCTCTTATGTTCTTCATAGAAATATGGCATAGGTGCACGGTTGAGAAATCCTTCTGGAAGTGGAATTCCTTGTTCCATACATGAGCCAACATACTTGATTATAACTTCCTTTGGTTCCTCTGCATAAAAGGTTGGAAAATCTTCTACAAGAATTCTCCTTTTGCTTACTTCTACTGTATTCAGTTTCTCAGGTGCAGAAGTAATTTCATCAATAACTTTCAGCCTCTAGAGACTTTTAGCATTCAAAACTTTTCCAAGAATGGATGTTAGTTCTTCTTTCAGTCCAGTGTTGTACCCTAAATTTTGACCCCTTAGATTCTAATTAGCATTTTAGAAGCATGATCATGCATTATCTAACCCTAAATCAGTGCAAGTTTGTTGTTGTCAAGTTACAGATAAATCAGGGTTTCCGCGCCGACAAATTCAAACAACCAGGGAAGGATCAATCAATATTTTGGGATAAGTAAATCATGGAATGAAATCAAATATGATATCAAAGTCAAATGAGAAGCCAATTTGAGGAAATCAGTTCAGAATCAAAGACAGTGCAGTCGGGAGGCCCCGATTAGGGTTTTTAACTAGTGAAAAGTCAAATGTGGTTTGACTTTGGTGTTGGAAGATGTTTTAAGGGTGGTATTGAGGTCCATGGAGTTCATATAGCCTATTGAAGTCTATTCAAGAAGTGTCAAGATCTCAGGATGTCCAGAATGTCAACAGGCGACCCGATCGGCACCGATCGATCGTACGGTTGACCGAAAACTCAACCCCCTCAAATTTTGAGAATTGGACTTCAAGTTATGAATAAAAGTTGTTCCTTATGACATAATGGACTTGCATATCAATTTTCATGATCATTGGATCAAGGATGTGAAAATAATCGAAGAATCGGTAAATTAGGGTTTCGAAAGGGGCTAAACCCTAACTCCTTAACCGCACACCCGATTGAAGTGGTTCAAAGCTCATTTGAAAGCTCTTGACAAGCTCTACAAAAGTCTCCTAGTGGTCCATGGTCATAAAATGCTTAGTTTTTGAGTTAGAGAAGAAAACATTACAAGAGGAGGAAAAAGACTTGGAAAATTCTAAGTATTTTGCACTAAGGAACCCAAAAATCAGCCAACTTCAAAGGGACTTTTCACCTAGTTCCAAATGGAATCAATATTTCTGGCCAACATGAATGTTTTATTGCTATATGAGGGCTTTCTAAAAAGTACAAGAACTCCTCAAGGTGATTTATGAGCTAAGAGATACATGTGTTCAAAGTTGGTGTTTTGTCACTTTAGTCCCACATTGATCAAAATTGCAAAATCATCTCTTCCATTCAATTGAGCCAATTTTAGCTTACCAAACTCATGCTATCTGATATATAGAACATATCAAGCATGTTAGAACAAAAAGATTGCATAGGAGTATCATGGAATTGAAGTTGTGAAGTTCATTGCCAAAGTTGCCAAAATTGACTTTTCCAAGCATGAGGTGTAAAGCAATTCTGCTCCAGCCAATCTACCAAGCCTCTAGCCTGCATTTTCATTAGTAAAACCATCAATAAACTTGCCCCTTGAGGTAAATAAACAGCCAATGGACAGAAAAAGCAAGGCAAGTTGGATGGTGGATGGAAAATTTCAAAGTTTGCTTCATGGTTAAGTAATGCATCCTAGTAAGCACCTCCTTGATTTTCACTATAAAAAGGGACCTCAAACCCCTCATTCAATACATCAACATTTCACTAAAAACCAGAGGAATCAAGCACTCTTGCTACATTTCACCCTTGCACCAAAGTTGCAAAAAACACCAAAGTTCTTAAAATTGGCAAAAATTCTGTTTTGCATTTATGCTGCCCATTTGATTTCTCTACATTCCTACACCCTAATAACCCTCCATACACTCTCTAAATATCACATAGAAGGTGTCTAACACCTTGAACCATTAAAAAATCCTCAGAATCACAAAGTCACTTTTCACACCACCACACTTTAACCAAAAGCCACATACATTGCCAAAACTTGGAGCAGGTGGTTTCTTGATGTTCTAACACTTGGAACACCTCTTATATATCATCTAGCAACTGTCCAAAGTCTCACAAACCAGCTGGAAGGGCTACATCTCAAACTGGTACAAGTGTTGGCTTTATTGCAACATTCTTGCAAATTCAAAAGCACAAGGAGTATTCAAAAGCATCTCTGGGTTTCTAGGAGTATTTTAGCTTGCTTGAGGTCATCATCACAGGTATGTAACTTGTAAACATTGCTCTTGCATCATTTCAAATGATTTTGCATATTTGGTTTTTGAAGCATAAAGCATGAACACATGAGATTTCCTCCATGACATTTTGTGTGTGCTTGTTTTATTTGGTTACAAGTTATTGTACATACTTGTTGGTGCATAAAAGGTATGTTTATCTCTTTGTTTTCCCAACATCTTTGCTTGGATCAAAATCTTGTTATGGCTGCTATTGTATAATGATGTTTATGCTTGTGTTCACATATCAAACTTGCCTTTTGTGAGAATAGTTCAAGTCTTTGATTGCCAACAGTTTTGACATGATATTTATGGAGTGTATGTATGCTTGAGTGCTTTGTTGTTGCTAGCATAAGTCTTTTCCATTTCAAGATTTGTTTTTTTAGCCAAAACTCTTACATTTGTCAGGGTGATTCCACCCGATGTTTGTTAACATGTTGATACCTTGAACTTGTTCTATTTAGTTTATGTAAGGTGTGGAAGTTATGGTTTTGCACAGAATTGGTTTGTTGATGTTGCTCACTTGTTAAATGCACTTTTTCGCATATTTTTAAGCATAATACCAGTTCTGGTTTTTGCTACACTTTAATCCCATCTAGTTGTTAAAACATCTCATATACATCATTTTAAACATGCCTAAAACTTGGTTTGAATGTTACAACAAATACATGTGGATTTTGAATTCAAGTGTGTGTTTTCAAGCATTTCTTTGCATCAACATGACAGATTTGGTTCTAGAGCATTTTTACTTAAATTACTTGTTTAGACACCTCAAATATATCATTTCAAAGATGTTCAAACCACCACATAAGTGTTATAGCAAGTACTTTAAATTTTCACTTTCAAAATGCAAGTTTTACATGTATTTTTGCAAATCACTTTCAATTTTCACAAGCTGTCAATTTCAATGATGTTTGAACTTGTAGACTCATTTCATATGATATATTAGAGGTGTAGGACATGACAAATTGAAGAGGAATGGTCTGAAACCAAACTGTCCAAAAACTCATCTTGAAAATGTCACTTTTAGCTCAATTTTGCAATTGTTATGCTAACTGTCATACTAGTTGTTCTTACACACAAATAATGTTTGGTACATTTTATATTGATCATTTTTAACATGTTTGCATCTTCATTTAATTGAAAATCACTCTGTCATGAAAAATCACTTTCAAAATGCAAATGGTCACATACACTTTCACACACCAAGCCATTTTTGCTACAAACTTGTTTTTTACTCAAACCACCCAACACACACTTTATATTGATCACATATGAGATGTTGGAATGGTCATCTTGCATTAAAACTGTTTACATCAAAATATCACTCTTGAGTTGCTCACTTTTTCACAAAATGACATGTTACATACCAGTTCTTGTATTGGCTTGTTTTAAGTTGGATTGAGTGTCCTAATAGCTTGTATTTATCATTTGTAATGTGTTTGTATGATCATTTGTCATTAAAACCAACTGTCACAAAATCCACCTCACAAAATACATTTGTAATGAAAACTTGCATTTGACATACTACATTCACACTCTATTGACATAGGACATATTTAAAGGTTCAGAATCACTCTATGTGATTTATGTGGTTTGTGTGCATAGTTTTTTAAGCTTGAAAGTGGTTGTATCATGACATTTACATGAAAATGCATCATATAAACATTAAGGTACAGCTGCTATTGAATTTTTCAAAAGAAAGGAATTTCAAAAAACTAACACCACCATCATGTTCCTCATATTTTTCTAGGCCAGTTACATATAAAGTTTGTTTAATTTGGATAAAAATTGAGGAAGTTATGATATGTTTTGCAAAACCATGGAAGTGTTCATGCATCACATAAACTTAAATACACCTGCTATCTAATTTTAAAATGTAAGAGGAAATTTTGAAAATCATCACCACCATCATGATCCTCAGATGATTCTACCCCAGTTACATATAAATTTTGTGAAAAAAGACCAAGAAATGAGAAAGTTATGATGCCTTTTGCAAAACCATGGAAAACACTTTGTTTTTGCCCAGAAATGAATGAAAGCCCATATTATATATTTAATTTTGCACTTTGGTTAATGTACATATGGCCGCCCCAGCGGTTGAGACTTGTGTGTGCATTATACTTGGCATGGGTTCGATCCCTTGTGATAACCCTTGTTGCCACTTTTTCTCATTTTTTCACATGAACTTCAAAAAATCATAACTCTCTCATTTTTTTTAATCATTTTTCACCCATTCTTTTTTCATTGTGTTTGTTTTAATGTGTACTTTCATGTCATGTATTTATTTTCCATGTTGATTATTTTTTCACCATGTTTGACCATGTGCGATTCGTGCTTTGACAGTGCTAACCCTAATCTGTTGCAGATGAAAGTTAAAAGGGTTCCGCTTGTTTTTCTTTGTGAAAATTGATTGTTCTCATGCCTATACATGTTGGTTAACATGCTAGGATTTTTACTTTGAATTGTTATCAGGTTCAGTTCATCTGTTTGTTAACTGTACTCCAGGTGCGATCTGTCGTCACAGTTGTCGTACTAATCATCTGCTTTGATTGTCATCATTGCTTTTCATCCTTAATATTTTTCATTGGTTGTCACCATGAATGCTTTTGTATGTTATTTATTTTATCCCCAAATGAGGAAGCTTGTTAGCTTTCATCCAGTTGCCGATCATCTGTCCCTCCAAAGGAAGGTCTGTCCACTTGACTATCAATGTCTTGGACCAAGCTCTTTACTTTCCCTTGACTTTGTTAAGTCACCTTAACCCTAGTTTAGAAACCCCTAGACTTTGCTTAAGTCTAAAAGACCCACCCGTACTAGGAGCGTTCTTCAACTAGAACCCTAGGAAGGAGTTCGTCAACTCTGTGTAAGAATCATCGTCATGATCTCTTACTTTCCCCTTTTACAACTTAGTTTTAGGGAGTTTTTGTCAAAACTCCACACAAACATTGTCATGCTTGTTCCCCTTTGAACCTTGATCGTCATCAAGTGTTCTTTTCCCTTGTGAGGTGAACTACGATTGCTCTGATTCTATCCTAGTCAGGATACGTAGGCAGAAGGTGCGACGCCTTTGCGAGCAAACTTAGAAAACCATTTAGGTCTTTTGTTTATCTTTATCTTATCCTTTATCGTAAAAACATAGTACAATTCACACTTAGCAATAAATTAAACAAAAGGTTCCTGTAGAGTACTACAGATATTTAGGGTGTTAATACCTTCCCTAGATATAACTAACCTCCGATCCCCGAATCTCTTAAAGCGTTGTCGTTACATCGCGAAAAAGGTTCTTTCTTTCTTTAGACCTATCCTTTGGATAAATTAAAGTCCAGTTGTAAAAGAAATAAGGATCAAGTTAATTAATAGCTTGATATCCAATTTTCACCGCAACAGAAATGGCGACTTCACTGGGGACAAGCTCTTGTTTCGAGGGTTTAGCCTATTTTGTTTTGACTAATTGCTATTTGTGAATACTTGTAATATATCTGTGCTTTGTTGGTTTGGGAAACTTGAAGTGGTGAGACAGCACTACACCCGTGCTCGAGTGCACTTATGATAGGAAGGTGATATATTCAAGAAGGCTTATAGGGAGTAGATTCCCGACCAAGCTAACTTGAGAAAATTACCACTCAGTGGAGGCCCTTTTGAAAGTTAGTATTGTTGATCGAGTATTCGTGAAAACAGTGCTACTTTCTACATAGGTGCCCATGACACTGAGGACCTTTAGATTACCCTTTACCCCACTTTGGCCTTATTAGGATGTAGTGCGATGACTATGAGGGAGTAATTCCAAAATAGTTGATACGCGATACTACACTCGGACGAGATTCTCTTGAGAATATTATCGACTACTGAGTATTCGGGAAATTGATAATATCCGAAAGATGGATCGAGGACTCTGGGAACTTTTAGAACCGTGTTCTACAGCAAAGAAAAACCCTAATACACACCTTTTGGGATGGGTAGACCTTGACTCCTCCTTCATTATCCAAACCAAAACCCTGTCTATTTACCTACATAAATCTGTGAATATGTGATTACCTGTGTTTGTGCATTCATGCATCCATAAACATCATGTCATGAAAAGTTTTATGGAACTCAGAATCTTTTATAAAACAACAGGAACATCATGGACAATGGAAAAAAGAAAACTCTAAAGTACACTTACGAAAGCCCTAATGTGGATGAGATAGACAGGTTGATCACTCTAATCACAGATGTAGAAGGGTTCAAAAGCAGGTACGGGAATTTGTTGTCTCTACTGAGAATGAAGAAAAGAATGGATTTGGGACTCCTTTCCACGTTACTCCAGTTTTATGATCCACTTTATCACTGCTTCACATTTCCTGACTATCAGTTATTGCCGACACTTGAAGAATATTCATGTCTGATTGGGTTACCTATCCTTGATACATCTCCTTTTCCAGTCATGGAGAAGGACCCTAAAGAAGAAGAAATTGCTAAGGCTACACGTATTGGGTTGGTAGATATTCAGAAGAACATGGTTACTAAAGGAGGAATCTTTAGGTTGACTGCAAAATTCTTGATTGGGAAAGCTCAGTATTACGCCGATCACTTGAGTATGGACGCTTTTGAGGCTATTCTGGCCTTGCTCATTTATGGGATCTTTCTGTTTCCAAGCTTCGACAACTTTGTGGATCTCAATGCTATCAAAATATTCTTGAAGAAAAATCCAGTACCTACCTTACTAGCTGACACTTACCACTCTTTTCACTTAAGAAATCTTCACAAGGGAGGAATGATCGTCTGTTGTGTTCCGTTGTTATATAAATGGTTTGTTTCTCATCTGCCCAAAGCCCACGCTTTTTGGAGGAAAGGATGGTGGTCTGAAAAGATTATGGCTCTTGCTCACTCAGATATTGACTGGTATAGCCGTAGTTATGATGGGATCAAAATCATCCATAATTGTGGAAACTTTGGAAACGTACCTCTCCTTGGTACCAATGGAGGAATCAACTATAACCCTGTGCTTGCTCGTCGACAACTTGGTTATCCGTTGAAAGATAAACCCTGCAGTGCTCACGTAGAAGGTATTTTCTTCATAGGGGTTTCAGAATTAAAAGATGAAGTTCTCAAAACATGGGGGCATATACACAGGAAAGGAAAAGAGGGCTTAGGAAAACCTAACTGCGTCTCTTTTGAACCTTATCTCCAATGGGTTCGAAAGAGGGCCATTCAGTTGAAAATGCCTTATCCTTCACAGAAACCTATGGCCTTAATAGAAGAACAACCGTTGATTTTCATGTCTGAGGAAGAAAAGCTGAAGATTGCTTTGAGGAAGTCACAGCAGACCGAGGTATCCTGGAAATACAAGTATTAAGTGGCTATGGAAGAGAACGAGGAGCTCCGCAAACAACTTCAGATGAAAGAAGAGGAAGCAGTTGCAAGCAAGAAAAGAAAGGCACAGGAAGATTCATTCTACTCCAACCATCAATCAACTCCTTGGAAGGCTATGGTAGATAAACTCATCCTTGAAAAAGCGCAGGTGGAAGAAGAGCTCAGAAAAGTCAAGAAGAGAGAAGACTTTCTTTTAGAGGATTTTGAGTTGTAATGTTAGGGCTTTTGTAAGATGTACTAAAAAATATTTTGTAATGCTATTTTGAAAAATCAATGAAATGAAAGGATGTTTTGGTAAATTTGAGTTCCATAAAACTTTTTGCATTTGCATTCTCATTTTCGTTATTTAAACATTCAAGGAAATAAAGTTTATTTTGCAGATATTATCACAATGAACTCTGGAGAGAAAGTAAACGCAGGAGGTATATTCCAAATCCTAGATCTGGGAAATCTAAAAAGGTTAGCAAAGTTAGTAGAAGATTCTGAAGCGTTCAAAGAAAGATACGGTAATGTGTTGTCTCTACTCGAGATCCAATTCGACGAAGAAATGTCATCAGCACTCGTATAGTTCTACGACACAACTTATCACTGTTTCAATTTCCCAGATTATCAATTGCTCCCAACCTTGGAAGAATACTCCGCACTGATGGGGGTGAGTGTTACTCCTAGACCGTTCTCTGGACGAGAAAGAACTCCAGATGAAGGAACCATTGCAGATCTCTTGAATCTGGAAGTGGATGAAGTGCATTCTCATTTAACTACCCGAGGGAGCATGTACGGTTTACCAGCAATGTTCTTGTTTGAAAAAGCCCAGATCTATGCAGAGACAAAGAAGATGGAAGCATTTGAAGCCATTCTGGCTTTATTAATCTACGGGCTCTTCTTGTTCCCGACTGTCAACAACTTCGTAGAAGTAAACGCAGTCACTCTTCTCGAGCTCAGGAATCCAGTGCCTACACTGTTAGCAGATACCTATTTCTCCATTCATCGCAGTAGTCTTCGTGGAGGTGGACGAGTCGTATGCTGCGCTACTCTCTTGTACAAGTGGTTTATTTCGCACTTGCCAGGAACGCCAGCCCTTTGGGATCAACAAAGTGGGCTCTCCTGGACTGAGAAGCTGTTGTTACTCAAACACACCGACATCATCTGGTATGATCCTGCCTATGGGGGAATACCGATGATTCAGAGTTGCGGAGATTTCCCGAATGTTCCACTCGTTAGCACCGAAGGCTGCATCAGCTACAATCCCATCTTAGCTCGCCGACAGCTAGGTTATCCGATGAAAGAAGAACCAGAGTTTGCTCTCTTGAGGAGTTTTTACATTGAAGAAGGAAGGGATCGAGTTTTCAAAGCTCAGATTATATATGCTTGGCGTCGTGTCAACACCAGAGGAATGACCGCGTTAGATTATCCTGACATCACTGTTTCGGAAACTTACTTATCATGGGTAAAAGAAGCAGCTTTGAAGATGTTCTTTACCAGTTTCGAGCCTAATCCAACAAAGGTCACCCTGATAAAAGAGTTGAAAGCTGCCCTAGCCAAAGCCGAGGAAGAAGGGAAAGACTGGAGAAGTAAGTATTTTGTGGCAATGCAAGAAAAGGAGGAACTTCAAGGAGTGGTGTATCAAGGTGGAAGAAGGAATCAACCAGAAGATGAAGGGCCATCCAGCAGAAGGGTCTAGAAATCTTTGTTGTTCTCTGTATTTTGTAGCAAGAAGCTTGTGTTTCCGTTTTCAGTTCGATGTTGTAAACTCTCCAGTTATTATCAAATGAAAATTTGTCTGTTTTCCCTATTGTTATAATATTTGCAAATAAAGCTTTTATTCCTGTGAATGTTTAAATCTGCATTTTCATGTCTGCATTTCATAAGCATTGCATATGCATGTTCCTGAGTCATGTCTCATCCTTCTGTCTTGTCTTCAGAATCACACTGAGACCATGCCATCCATACAACACACGAGCCCAAGCTCGCCTAAGAATGGAGGAACAGAACTTTGACATTGACAGGATCGACAACGAGCTTGGAGAACTCCGATGAGGAATGGGACAGATAATGGAAGCTTTACAGGTTATTCGAGCAAAGTTGGATACTCAGCCCACCGTAGTCTCCGAGATCACTGCAGAACCAATTCCAACAGTTGTAACCATTGCAAATGTACCGCCTTATGGTTTGACTCCAGGCTTTGTGCCGCCGCCGAGAGTCACTCAACAGACAGTTCCACTAGGAGGAGAGATTCCTCAGGCAATTCCAACCTATGCGCCAGCTACAGTTCAAGTTCAAGCGCGTCCAGTGTTCCATAATCCACCACCAGTATACGAAGGACTTGAGGGGTATGAAGAAGAAAATGAGTCACATGAGAAGTTAAGAGAAAGTGTTGAAACTATAGGAAGAAATATCCGAGCGATGGAAGGCAACGATACCTTTGGCACTGACGCCAGAGAAATGTGTTTGGTATCTGGGCTAGTAATATCGCCAAAATTCAAAGTCCCAAACTTTGATCAGTATTCAGGAGCCACCTGTCCACGAACTCACTTAATCATGTATTACAGGAGAATGGCAGCGCATGTCGAAGACGATAAACTCATGATCCATTGTTTTCAAGACAGTCTGAAAGGAGCTCCAGCAAAATGGTATCTAAGTCTAAATCAGTCAAGAATCCATAGTTTTCAAGATTTGGCTGACGCATTCATGAAACATTACAAATACAATATGGATATGGTGCCTGACCGAAGGCAGTTGTTGAGCATGTCCCAGAAAAGCACAGAATCATTCAAAGAATACGCTCAGTGGTGGAGAGAAACAGCATCCCAGGTGGAACCACCTTTAAGTGAGAAAGAATTGACAGACTGGTTTGTTGACACGGTGAGACCAGAATTTTACGAGAAGATGATCAGTAGTGTGTCCGCAAGTTTTTCTGACATTGTGGCCGTGGGAGTAAGGGTGGAACTGGGTATGAAAAGTGGAAAAGTAACCAGCAGTTCCAGCAGTTCTAACAACAGCGGTATCAAGAAAGTCAGCAGTGGGTTTCACAAAAAGAAAGAAGGTGAAACAAATGCCGTGATGGGAAGAAGAAGTCGTACAGTAAAGCCCCCATATCAGCAATATCATCCGTATCAACAAAGTTTCATCCAGCCAATCTAACCTAACTACGTTCAACAGTTCCATCAACCAAGACCAGTGTACCCGGTACAGTATGCCCCGCAGCAATACGTGGCTGATGTGTCCCCAACATTCAACCATTCAACTTCAAATTATCAGTCAGGGCGACCAGTGCCCAGGTATCAGCAAAACCAGCAAGGACATCAACGAGCACCCAATGCTCCGCCCTTTCAACAGAATCAGCCGCAGAGAATGCCACAGTCAAGACAACAATACTAGAATCGGAGGCCAACCACAAAACCTCCGCTCCCACAAATACCAATGACGTATACTGAGTTATACCCATCTCTGGTCCATCAGGGTTTGATCACAACAAGACCGCTTAATCCAGATACCACGTCTCCATATTATAACCTAAATGCCCATTGTACTTTCCATGAAGGGGCCGCTGGCCACGACCTAGAAGGATGCCTTGCCTTGAAACATCTGGTGAGAGAGTTGATGGAGAAGAAAATCCTGTCCTTTGATGATGTACCACCTAATGTCAAAAATAACCCGCTGCCAAACCATGGAGGGGTCAATGCCATTGAAGAGTCAGATGAAGAGATAGTTAATGATGTGTCAAAAATCAGAACGCCATTAAAGACATTACATGATAAGTTGACAGAAGCAGGGTTGTTGGGAAGTGTTCATAACAATTGCGAAAAATGTACTGTTAGTTCCAGTAGATGTGATGTGATACAGGAAGATATACAAAGATTGATAAATGAGGGAATTTTACAAGTATGTGGTAAGGTAAGAAACGAAGAGGTTTCTGTAATCGAGCCAGTTTTCGACCTGTCCAGGAAGAAAAAGAAAGTCCCAGTGTTTAACAGGGGTGCAAGGCCAGTTTTCAACAAAGCTGCTATTGGTCAACCGCGACCAATCGTAGTTCAAAAACCCAGACCATTCCATTACGATAATACAAGAGCTGTTCCATGGAGATACGATGTGACTGTGGTGGACAAGGAGACGAGAAGGGTTGTTCAGGCGGATAATCAGAAAGATGTGACCAACATTGCCGGCACTAGCAAAATGACCCGCAGCGGTCGGATCTATCAGCCAAATAAATCAGTAGCCGCTCCAAAAGAAGTTATTCCTGCTGTGGTAATCAAAGAAAAAGAAGCTCCGAGCACCGAAGAAGGAAATGACAAAGAGTTTTTAAGAATCATCCGAAGGAGCGACTACAAAGTGGTAGATCAGCTTCATCAAACACCAGCAAAAATCTCAATCTTGTCGCTTTTGATCAATTCTCCAGCTCACCGAGAGGCATTGCAGAAGGTATTAAGACAGGCGCATGTAACTAAAGATATTTCACTTGGTCAATTCGATTCAGTAGTGGCTAACATCACGGCGTGCAACACCTTAAGTTTCAGTGATGCTGAGTTACCAAAAGAGAAGCGCAATCATAACCGTGCACTGCACATATCCATCAAATGTCAAGAAGATACACTAGCCCGCGTACTGGTCGACACAGGATCTTCGTTGAACGTACTACCCGCAAGATCACTGTCCAGATTAGCCTATACTGGGGCAGAAATGAAACCAACCTCATTAATTGTGAAAGATTTTGACGGCTCAAGAAGAACAGTCATCAGAGAAGTAGAATTGCCGATTTTGGTGGGACCTCATGAATTTAACATTGTGTTTCAGGTAATGGACATAAATCCAGCCTACAGCTGTCTACTGGGACGCCCATGGATCCATGAGGCAGGGGCAGTAACCTCTACCCTACACCAAAGAATGAAATTTGTGGTAAATGATAAGCTAGTAATTGTACACGGTGAGGAAGAATTAATGGTCAGTAATCTTTCATCGTTCCGGTACATTGAAGCCGAAGAGGATGCGCTAGAGACATCATTCCAAGCACTAGAAATAGCCAACGCGGTGATGATGGAGGATACGGTGGCAAAGAGTGGTCCAGCTTTCGCATCTGCTCAAAGCGCCAAAGCTACGCTGAAAGAAGGTACTCCCGTAGGATGGGGAGAAGTCATTGAGGTGAAGCCGAAGATGAACCACCAGGGGTTGGGTTACAAACCAACTCAAGATGAAGGATCAGCACGTAACAACATCCGGCCAAAGGCTATTCAAGAAATATTTATCAGTGGCGGTTTTCAAATCAGCGCCGTGGAGGAGGATCTTAAAAGTGAAGACATTAAACAACTAGTATATCATGACGAATCTGCTCTGAATAACTGGGAGACTATTGAAGTTCCTGTAGTCTTTCCAGAGTTAAAGTAATTTGTTATTTTCTTTGTTATTTTAAAAATCTCCATAGCCGTGCCCAAGGCTATAGGAATGTTTTGTAAGGGCCCCATGCTTTCAAAGAAATATCAATGAGAATGGACTATTTTGTTAAAATTCCTCGTGTTGTTTCTTTTGCCGTCTTTTTGCTTTTACTTTGAAAGAAAAAATGGCAATACAAAAAAACCAAAACAAAAACAATTTTCTCTTTTTCTATGTGTTGCATTTGTTGTTGTGTATGCTTTAATAAAATAAACCCTTCAAACATGCAGTGATGACCATAACCCCATTGAATCCTGTAACCTTGCATTCCCTCCAGACTTTGATTCTCCAGTATACCAGGCTGAAGACGAGGATGAAGAGTTTGAAGTCCCGGAGGAACTAGTAAGGTGGGCTCATTACGAATACATAGAACTTCAGCCATACAAAGAGCATATAGAGGTCATTAATCTGGGCACTGAAGAAGACGTGAAGGAAGTCAAAATTGGGGCAGCCCTAGGGACAGAGGTAAAACAACAGTTAAAGGAACTCTTGAAAGAATACGTGGATGTATTTGCTTGGTCCTATCAAGATATGCCGGGATTAGATACAGACATAATGGTTCACAAGCTACCGCTCCGACCTGAATGCCCGCCGGTTAAGCAGAAACTCAGAAGGACCAGACCCGATATGGCTCTCAAAATCCGAGATGAGGTAAAAAAGCAGATTGATGCAGGGTTCCTCGCAGTCTCCAAATATCCGGAATGGGTGGCCAATATTGTACCAGTACCAAAGAAAGATGGAAAGGTTAGAATGTGTGTGGATTATCGAGATCTAAACAAAGCCAGCCCGAAAGATGATTTTCCTCTGCCACATATTGACACTTTGGTAGACAATACAGCTCGGTTTGCGGTGTTCTCCTTTATGGACGGTTTCTCGGGTTACAATCAAATCAAAATGGATCCTGACGATATGGAAAAAACAACCTTCATTACTCCATGGGGAACTTATTGTTATAAGGTAATGTCGTTCGGTCTAAAGAACGCAGGCGCAACTTACCAAAGAGCCATGGTGGCTTTGTTCCACGACATGATGCACAAAGAAATAGAGGTGTATGTCGACGATATGATTGCCAAGTCTCAAAATGAAGAGGACCATCTAGAACATTTGTTGAAGTTGTTTAAAAGACTCCAGAAATATCAGTTAAGGTTGAACCCCACAAAGTGTACTTTCGGAGTTAGATCAGGAATGTTGCTTGGTTTTATTGTCAGTCACAAGGGGATTGAAGTGGATCCAGACAAGGTCCGTGCCATCCAAGACATGCCAGCTCCGCAGACTGAAAATCAGGTCAGAAGCTTCCTCGGCAGGTTAAATTACATATCCAGGTTCATCTCCAACATGACTCCTACCTGTGAACCAATCTTCAAGTTATTGCGCAAAGATCAAACAGTTGTGTGGAATTCTGATTGTCAAAAGGCTTTCGATAAAATCAAAAGTTATCTCCAAGAACCTCCAATTTTGATACCACCTGTTCCAGGGAGACCTCTCTTTATGTATCTGACAGTGCTGGAGAACTCAATGGGTTGCGTTCTAGGCCAGCAAGATGAATCCGGAAGGAAAGAACACGCCATTTATTACCTGAGCAAGAAATTTACTGATTGTGAAAGCAGATACTCGCTCCTAGAAAAGACTTGTTGTGCTTTGGCATGGGCCGCTAAACGGTTAAGGCAGTACATGATTTGTCACACCACTTTGTTGATCTCGAAAATGGATCCAATAAAGTACATCTTTGAAAAGCATGCTCAAACCGGAAGACTTGCCCAGTGGCATATGTTGTTGTCCGAATATGATATTCAGTATGTGACTCAGAAATCTATCAAAGGCAGTGTGTTATCAGAATATCTCGCAGATCAACCTGTTGAAGATTATGAACCTCTAAAGTTTGATTTCCCGGATGAAGATATCATGTTAGTGAAAGATTGTGAAGAGACGAGTTCAGATGAAGGTCAACAGGCAGATATTTGGTGGAAAATGATGTTCGATGGTTCCTCCAATTACAGCGGACATGGTGTGGGGGCAGTTCTAATGAATCCTGAAGGTGGTTATACTCCGTTTACAGCCAGACTGGACTTTGATTGTACAAACAACATAGCTGAGTACGAAGCATGTATCCTTGGCCTCGAAGCGGCCATTGACCTCAAAATCAGATCTCTGGAAGTCAGTGGGGATTCAACATTGGTCATCTACCAAGTCACGGGTGAATGGGAAACAAGACATGAAAACCTGATCCCTTACAGAGCTTACATCGTTGAAATGATCAAGTATTTTGATGAGATCACCTTTAAACATGTTCCAAGAGCAGAGAATCACATCGTCGACGCTTTAGCTATGCTGGCTTCAATGTGGAAAACTAGAGATGTCAATGATGGCACACTGATCCGGATCGAACGAAAGACAGAGCCTGCATATTGTCAAATGATTGAGGAAGAAGTTGATGGCAGACCCTGGTATCATGATATCAAGAATTATCTATTGAAACAAGAGTATCCCACAGATGCTACATCACTTGATAAGAAAACACTGAGACGGTTAGCATCCAAGTTCTTCCTCAGTAATGGAGTACTTTACAAAAGAAATCATGATATGGTTTTACTTAGATGTGTTGACCGACGGAAAGCTGATTTATTAATGCAAGATGTTCATGAGGGGATGTTTGGTACTCACGCCAACGGATACGCCATGTCCAGGAAAATCTTGAGAGCTGGTTATTACTGGTTGACCTTAGAAACTGACTGCATTCAGTATGCCAGAAAGTGTCACAAATGTCAAATCTACGCGGACAAGATGCATGTGCCTTCAACGCTGTTAAATGTATTATCTTCACCATGGCCTTTCTCTATGTGGGGCATCGACATGATTGGGGCAATTGAACCAAAAGCTTCAAACGGACACCGTTTCATTCTGGTTGCCATCGACTATTTCACAAAGTGGGTTGAAGCTGCATCTTATACCAACGTCACACGTCAAGTAGTAGCTCGTTTCATTAAAAAGGAGATCATCTGTCGTTACGGGATCCCGAGCCGAATCATAACAGACAACGGCACCAATCTGAACAATAAAGTCATGAAAGAATTATGTGATGATTTCAAAATTGAGCACCATAACTCTTCCCCTTACCGTCCAAAGATGAATGGTGCTGTGGAAGCTGCAAACAAAAACATTAAGAAAATCTTGCAGAAAATGGTAAGAACTTACAAAGATTGGCACGAAATGCTACCATTTGCCTTACACGGATATAGAACTTCTGTCCGTACTTCAACAGGGGAAACTCCCTTTTCACTGGTATATGGAATGGACGCGGTTCTTCCAATCGAGGTCGAGATACCATCCCTCAGAGTCATCATGGAAACCAAGCTAGAAGAGGCAGAATGGATTAAAGAAAGATTTGATCAATTGAACCTCATCGATGAAAAGCGCATGTCTGCGATGTGCCATGGGCAGTTGTATCAAAAGAGAGTCAAGAGAGCATTTGATAAAAAGGTCCGTATCCGGGAATTCCGTGAAGGAGAACTTGTGCTCAAGAAGATCTTACCAGTTCACAAAGACGCAAGAGGAAAGTGGATGCCTAACTATGATGGCCCCTTTGTTGTGAAGACCGTATTCTCAGGAGGTTCACTAATCCTCACTACCATGGATGGAGAGCAACTTGCACATCCGATAAACTCTGATGCCGTTCGAAAATATTACGCCTAAAAAAGAACCCGATAAGCCGGAAAGTCCAGTAGAACGGCTTATGCAAAAGTTAGGGTTAGAAGGAAAGAAAAAGAAAAAAGAGAAAGAAATCAAAGGCTCGCTAAGTTGAAAACCTGAAAGGACGGCTTAGGCAAAAATGAGCGTCCCGGTGGATTGAAAACCCGAAAGGGCGATCCAGGCAAAAATTAGGGACAAAGGCGTTTCGCTGCGTCAGAAGAAGTCATCACCACTGCATACTCAACAAAGATTCTCAACAGCTCTCGTCAGAAGCAAGGATCTTGAGGAATTCTAGTCTTTAGGGATAGTTAGGTCACAGGATTCAATGTAACCTTATCCACTTTGCCATTTTTCTTGTAAAATGTCTATGGAATCTTGTCATTTGTAAGATTTCATCCTTTAATAAAATCAGCCTTTTGAGCCTTTCTTTCTTGTGCAAATTATCATTTCCTTATTTTCTTTGTTATGCAAAATACTGTTCGTTATTCAACGATTGTTTTTGAAAAGCATAAGGTCCAAAATTTTGAAAATAACTTGGAAAGATTTAACAAAATGTTTTAACTTGTGGAAAGACTCGAGGAGGATCATACTTCCCCGAAACTTCAGGGTAGCAGGAGTCTTGATATACGGTCAGAATTTACATTCCCCAAAGAAGTGCTAGCAACGAGCGACAAGAGTCCTTTGGCCATGTATGGTTATCAAGATTGAAGATTATCCCTCGGGATTTCTCGTAATGATATGAAAGTTCTCTCCCCAGCAAAGTATTCCTGGACATATGAATTTACAGACAAAATCTACCTATAGGCTCTATTCCTCAGTAGGTCTTTTGGGTTTATATCCCAAGTCTACATACACCCCTCATCATGGGATCAGTGTGGTTCATTTGTCCCCCGAGTCGGTAACATTTGTCGATCCCCATGAAATCTAAGTTACTTACTTCATTTCCAAGTAAAAGACCAGTCATAACTGGCGTGTTACTCAAACCAATTGTCATTGGTATTCATTTGGTTGTCACCATCTATTTTCCTTTTAAAACCCAGTCGTCACTGGCTTTGTTAAAATCCAATTGTCATTGGTGTCTCGTTAATCGTCACTGAAAAATCTCCGTATGATCCCAGTCGTCACTGGTACTGTTTTAAAATCCAATTGTCATTGGCACCTCTTGGTTTGGTCGTTACCAACCTTTCCCCCGTGAAACCCAGTCGTCACTGGTATCATTCAAATACAATTATTATTGGTATTTTGTTAGTTGTCACTAACTCTCCCCATGAAGTCCAGTCGTCATTGGCTCTGTTTAAATCCAATCGTCATTGGTATCTTATTGGTTGACACCAATCTTTCCCCTTGAAATCCAGTTGTAACTGGTGTCATCGTTTGAATCCAATCGTCATTGGAATCTTTTTCAGTTGGGTCGTTACCAACACCCTAGCTAAAATCTAATAAATCACTAACATCCTCATAACCAATTGTCATTGGTATTCCCCAGCATGGTCGTCACCATTTGTTCTCCTTTTAAAAGTCCAGTCGTCACTGGCATTGCTTAGAATTCTGGTCTTTACCAATTCCCCGGGAAGTTTTTTTTAAATTACCAGCATCGCATGGACTATTTGCAGAAGCTGAGGATACATTCCCAGTGATCCATATCCCCAGTCGGGTCTCGGAGATAGTCGTCACTAGTATCCCCAATGTGTTTAAAGTCTTGTTTCTAGTACATTCCTGAAGATCCCGTTTGAACTCTTCGCTATAGGAAGTTCCTCATCTGATCGTCCCCAGTGAGGTTGTATCCATTCTTTCACTTCCCCGATGAAGTCTGCTTTTCTCATTCCCCCAGTGGAATAAAATTTCCATCTTCCCAACAAAGTTTGTTTCTCTTTCCCCAGTAGAAGTCAACTCTTCTCCCTGGTAGAGTACTTCTATTCCAGTAAGATTGTCATCTTTATTGGAGTCGTCTCTTCCCCATGTGAAGTTCCTTATATTATCAATCATGTCTGAACTTTTAATTTGTCTTCCCCAGTTCGAGTCCCCAGTGTCGAGTCCTCACATTTGCCATTGGTCGTTTAACTGTTTCTTTTATTCTTATCTTTGCGTCTGTGTTTTGCATTTCAAGCATCATGAAAGCATCATTTAGAATTCATGACCTATCATAACCTGTCCCTTAACATGACATCGGATCTAAGGGACAAAATTTTTGGTTATCTATATTTAAATACCTTTCACTACGATTTTACGAAGATTGTCATCTCTCGTCCCCATCTAGTGAAGATATTTAAATAGGGGCAACTGTTGTACCCTAAATTTTGACCCCTTAGATTCTCATTAGCATTTTAGAAGCATGACCATGCATTATCTAACCCTAAATCAGTGCAAGTTTGTTGTTGTCAAGTTACAGATAAATCAGGGTTTCCGCGCCGACAAATTCAAACAACCAGGGAAGGATCAATCAAAATTTTGGGCTAAGTCAATCATGGAATGAAATAAAATATGATATCAAAGTCAAATGAGAAGCCAATTTGAGAAAATCAGTTCAGAATCAAAGACAGTGCAGTCGGGAGGCCCCGATTAGGGTTTTTAACTAGTGAAAAGTCAAATGTGGTTTGACTTTGGTGTTGGAAGATGTTGTAAGGGTGGTATTGAGGTCCATGGAGTTCATATAGCCTATTGAAGTCTATTCAAGAAGTGTCAAGATATCAGGATGTCCAGAATGTCAACAGGCGACCCGATCGGCACCGATCGATCGTACGGTTGACCGAAAAGTCAACCCCCTCAAATTTTGAGAATTGGACTTCAAGTTATGAATCAAAGTTGTTCCTTATGACATAATGGACTTGCATATCAATTTTCATGATCATTGGATCAAGGATGTGGAAATAATCGAAGAATCGGTAAATTAGGGTTTCGAAAGGGGCTAAACCCTAACTCCTTAACCGCACACCCGATTGAAGTGGTTCAAAGCTCATTTGAAAGCTCTTGAAAAGCTCTACAAAAGTCTCCTAGTGGTCCATGGTCAGAAAATGCTTAGTTTTTGAGTTAGAGAAGAAAACATTACAAGAGGAGGAAAAAGACTTGGAAAATTCTAAGTATTTTGCACTAAGGAACCCAAAAATCAGACAACTTCAAAGGGACTTTTCACCTAGTTCCAAATGGAATCAATATTTATGGGCAACATGAATGTTTTAGTGCTATATGAGGGCTTTCTAAAAAGTACAAGAACTCCTCAAGGTGATTTATGAGCTAAGAGATACATGTGTTCAAAGTTGGTGTTTTGTCACTTTAGTCCCACATTGATCAAAATTGCAAAATCATCTCTTCCATCCAATTGAGCCAATTTTAGCTTACCAAACTCATGCTATCTGATATATAGAACATATCAAGCATGTTAGAACAAAAAGATTGCATAGAAGTATCATGGAATTGAAGTTGTGAAGTTCATTGCCAAAGTTGCCAAAATTGACTTTTCCAAGCATGAGGTGTAAAGCAATTCTGCTCCAGCCACTCTACCAAGCCTCTAGCCTGCATTTTCATCAGTAAAACCATAAATAAACTTGCCCCTTGAGGTAAAGAAACAACCAATGGACAGAAAAAGCAAGGCAAGTTGGATGGTGGGTGGAAAATATCAAAGTTTGCTTCATGGTTAAGTAATGCATCCTAGTAAGCACCTCCTTGATTTTCACTATAACAAGGGACCTCAAACCCCTCATTCAAGACATCAACATTTCACTAAAAACCAGAGGAATCAAGCACTCTTGCTACATTTCACCCTTGCACCAAATTTGCAAAAAACACCAAAGTTCTCAAAATTGGCAAAAATTCTGTTTTGCATTTATGCTGCCCATTTGATTTCTCTACATTCCTACACCCTAATAAACCTCCATACACTCTCTAAATATCATATAGAAGGTGTCTAACACCTTGAACCATTAAAAAATCCTCAGAATCACAAAGTCACTTTTCACACCACCACACTTTAACCAAAAGCCACATACATTGCCAAAACTTGGAGCAGGTGGTTTCTTGATGTTCTAACACTTGGAACACCTCTTATATATCATCTAGCAACTGTCCAAAGTCTCACAAACCAGCTGGAAGGGCTACATCTCAAACTGGTACAAGTGTTGGCTTTATTGCAACATTCTTGCAAATTCAAAAGCACAAGGAGTATTCAAAAGCATCTCTGGGTGTCTAGGAGTATTTTAGCTTGTTTGAGGTCATCATCACAGGTATGTAACTTGTAAACATTGCTCTTGCATCATTTCAAATGATTTTGCATATTTGGTTTTTGAAGCATAAAGCATGAACACATGATATTTCCTCCATGACATTTTGTGTGTGCTTGTTTTATTTGGTTACAAGTTATTGTACATACTTGTTGCTGCATAAAAGGTATGTTTATCTCTTTGTTTTCCCAACATCTTTGCTTGGATCAAAATCTTGTTATGGCTGCTGTTGTATAATGATGTTTATGCTTGTGTTCACATATCAAACTTGCCTTTGGTGAGAATAGTTCAAGTCTTTGATTGCCAACAGTTTTGACATGATATTTATGGAGTGTATGTATGCTTGAGTGCTTTGTTGTTGCTAGCATAAGTCTTTTCCATTTCAAGATTTGTTTTTTAGCCAAAACTCTTGCATTTGTCAGGGTGATTCCCTAACCTGATGTTTGTTAACATGTTTGATACCTTGAACTTGTTCTATTTAGTTTATGTAAGGTGTGGAAGTTATGGTTTTGCACAGAATTGGTTTGTTCATGTTGCTCACTTGTTAAATGCACTTTTTCGCATATTTTCAAGCATAATACCAGTTCTGGTTTTTACTACACTTTAATCCCATCTAGTTGTTAAAACATCTCATATACATCATTTTAAACATGCCTAAAACTTGGTTTGAATGTTACAACAAATACATGTGGATTTTGAATTCAAGTGTGTGTTTTCAAGCATTTCTTTGCATCAACATGACAGATTTGGTTCTAGAGCATTTTTACTTAAATTACTTGTTTAGACACCTCAAATATATCATTTCAAATATGTTCAAACCACCACATAAGTGTTATAGTAAGTACTTTAAATTTTCACTTTCAAAATGCAAGTTTTACATGTATTTTTGCAAATCACTTTCAATTTTCACAAGCTGTCAATTTCAATGATGTTTGAACTTATAGACTCATTTCATATGATATATTAGAGGTGTAGGACATGACAAATTGAAGAGGAATGGTCTGAAACCAAACTGTCCAAAAAGTCATCTTGAAAATGTCACTTTTTGCTCAATTTTGCAATTGTTATGCTAACTGTCATACTAGATGTTCTTACACACAAATAATGTTTGGTACATTTTATATTGATCATTTTTAACATGTTTGCATCTTCATTTAATTGAAAATCACTCTGTCATGAAAAATCACTTTCAAAATGCAAATGGTCACATACACTTTCACACACCAAGCCATTTTTGCTACAAACTTGTTTTTTACTCAAACCACCCAACACACACTTTATATTGATCACATATGAGATGTTGGAATGGTCATCTTGCATTAAAACTGTTTGCATCAAAATATCACTCTTGAGTTGCTCACTTTTTCACAAAATGACATGTTACATACCAGTTCTTGTATTGGCTTGTTTTAAGTTGGATTGAGTGTCCTAACAGCTTGTATTTATCATTTGTAATGTGTTTGTATGATCATTTGTCCTTAGAACCAATTGTCACAAAATCCACCTCACAAAATGCATTTGTAATGAAAACTTGCATTTGACATACTACATTCACACTCTATTGACATAGGACATATTTAAAGGTTCAGAATCACTCTATGTGATTTATGTGGTTTGTGTGCATAGTTGTTTAAGCTTGAAAGTGGTTGTATCATGACATTTACATGAAAATGCATCATATAAACATTAAGGTACAGCTGCTATTGAATTTTTCAAAATAAAGGAATTTCAAAAAACTAACACCACCATCATGTTCCTCATATTTTTCTAGGCCAGTTACATATAAAGGTTGTTTAATTTGGATAAAAACTGAGGAAATTATGATATGTTTTGCAAAACCATGGAAGTGTTCATGCATCACATAAAATTAAATACACCTGCTATCTAATTTTAAAATGGAAGAGGAAATTTTGAAAACCATCACCACCATCATGATCCTCAGATGATTCTACCCCAGTTACATATAAATTTTGTCAAAAAAGACCAAGAAATGAGAAAGTTATGATGCCTTTTGCAAAACCATGGAAAACACTTTGTTTTTGCCCAGAAATGAATGAAAGCCCATATTATATATTTAATTTTGCACTTTGGTTAATGGACGTATGGCCGCCCCAGCGGTTGAGACTTGCGTGTGCATTATAATTGGCATGGGTTCGATCCCTTGTGATAACCCTTGTTGCCACTTTTTCTCATTTTTTCACATGAACTTCAAAAAATCATAACTCTCTCATTTTTTTATCATTTTTCACCCATTCTTTTTTCATTGTGTTTGTTTTAATGTTTACTTTCATGTCATGTATTTATTTTCCATGTTTGATTATTTTTTCACCATGTTTGACCATGTGCGATTCGTGCTTTGACAGTGCTAACCCTAATCTGTTGTAGATGAAAGTTAAAAGGGTTCCGCTTGTTTTTCTTTGTGAAAATTGATTGTTCTCATGCCTATACATGTTGGTTAACATGATAGGATTTTTACTTTGAATTGTTATCAGGTTCAGTTCATCTGTTTGTTAACTGTACTCCAGGTGCGATCTGTCGTCACAGTTGTCGTACTAATCATCTGCTTTGATTGTCATCATTGCTTTTCATCCTTAATCTTTTTCATTGGTTGTCACCATGAATGATTTTTTATGTTATTTATTTTATCCCCAAATGAGGAAGCTTGTTAGCTTTCATCCAGTTGCCGATCATCTGTCCCTCCAAAGGAAGGTCTGTCCACTTGACTATCAATGTCTTGGACCAAGCTCTTTACTTTCCCTTGACTTTGTTAAGTCACCTTAACCCTAGTTTAGAAACCCCTAGACTTTGCTTAAGTCTAAAAGACCCACCCGTACTAGGAGCGTTCTTCAACTAGAACCCTAGGAAGGAGTTCGTCAACTCTGTGTAAGAATCATCGTCATGATCTCTTACTTTCCCCTTTTACAACTTAGTTTTAGGGAGTTTTTGTCAAAACTCCACACAAACATTGTCATGCTTGTTCCCCTTTGAACCTTGATCGTCATCAAGTGTTCTTTTCCCTTGTGAGGTGAACTACGATTGCTCTGATTCTATCCTAGTCAGGATACGTAGGCAGAAGGTGTGACGCCTTTGTGAGCAAACTTAGAAAACCATTTAGGTCTTTTGTTTATCTTTATCTTATCCCTTATCCTAAAACCATAGTACAATTCACACTTAGCAATAAATTAAACAAAAGGTTCCTGTAGAGTACTACAGATATTTAGGGTGCTAATACCTTCCCTAGATATAACTAACCTCCGATCCCCGAATCTCTTAAAGCGTTGTCGTTACATCGCGAAAAAGGTTCTTTCTTTCTTTAGACCTATCCTTTGGATAAATTAAAGTCCGGTTGTAAAAGAAATAAGGATCAAGTTAATTAATAGCTTGATATCCAATTTTCACCGCAACATCCAGCCTCATGCAGATGCGCCACCAGACCATTCTCTGTTAGAATGTCTGAAATCAACCTTCCACAAGGGATCCAATTTCAGCCTTTCATCTTCTGATCATCTCTAGATATCTTTACATGGTTCCAAAGATGAGAGAAGAGCAAATAAGGGAGATCTACCTTTATGTTCTGACTCAAGCAGTACATGAAATATAACTGGTCATTATTCACATAGTCAGGAGAGTTTGTAGACTTCCTGTGATGGATGCAACCCAAGAAGATTTTGGCCCAGATTTTGTAGTTAGGCTTCAAATCTTTGAACTTGTTTGAGGGATCTCCATAAGTCATCACCTAATCATAAACGTCATCCATATTAACACGCCCAGTTAAATGAGTAACTCCATCAGTTTCCTCATATCCAATAAGCTTCCTTATCAGATCTTCAGTAATCACAATCTCTTTACCCAGAACATACGAAACAATGAACTTTGGATATGCATTAGCATGAATACAAAATTCCTTTACCAAAACTGGATAGACTGGTGTTGCACCCTAAAATTTGCTCAACCTTTCTTCAATTGGTTTATGTTTCAATTGCATTGTCATTTGCATAGTAGATCATGTACATAGTTCAATCATTTGCATAGCATAGCATAAACAAGTCATCCAACAAAGGATCAAGTTCCATTCTCATCAAAAGATATACATCAAAGGGTCTTTATTCAAGCTCAAGACTAGCCAAGTCATCAAGAAGGGAGTTGAAGCTTTTAGAAGTTTGAGGGTCAACCAGTGGGTCTCTCTCCTATCTTGGGGTGTGTTTGAAGATCATCAGTGGAATATGAGCTATGGAATGAGGGTATGGAATGTGTATAAACATCATGGAAAACCTAGAGGGTCATTTTAAAGATGAGACAAGTCATTGATGTGATTACAAGAGCTACAGTTGAAGGCAGTCAACTAGGGTTTCATCTGGGTCAACCCTAGGTCAAATGTTTGATTGAAGGGGATCTAGGCCTACTTGGAGGTTGTAGAATTCATTATTTGATATGTGGATATGTGTGTGGTGTTGTTCCAAGGAGAAATCAAGAGAAATCAAGAAGAAGAGAAGTTGCTAAATTAGGGTTTTAGTGCAAAATTCCCTGATTTAGGTCAAACTTCCAAGCAAGATAGGTCAAAATTCAATTCTCAAATGACTTGGATCTCCATATGAGACTTGTAGAGCATCTCAATAGCTTTAATTTTAGTGGTAGAAGTCTTCAAGAAGATTTGTGGAACTCAAGTTATAGTCTTTGCAAGTTACACGTCATCAGATGACACTGGAATTTATCTGTGAAAGTTACTCAACTTCCAAGCAACTTTTGCCCTTCAAGGAGTTTTCAAATGAACTTTTTCCAAACATGAGAAATGTTCCTTATGATCTTAGATTTCCAAAAAGTTATAGAAGTCCCCAAGATGATTTGTAGAACTCAAGTTATGGCTTGTGCAAGCCAGGGGTATTTTGGGAAAGTGAGATTATAGGTCATTTCAAGCATGAGCCTATAACTCCAATTTGCAAGCTTCAAATGAGAAAATGTTCAACATCAAACTTGTTCAAAATGATGTTTTGAGTCCAAATAATTGGTCATGAGAGTTTGGAAAAGCTCATAGCAAAAGTACCCAAAATTTGGTTTGAAAAGTGATTTTTTTTCGAATGGTTCAAAGAGGGAAAATGGGAATTTCTTGTTATAGGGCCAAAATGAACAAAGTTATAGGTCATTTTGATCAGAAATGACATTATAAGAAGTATGGCATTGTCATATTTTGCATTTGGGGTCATTTTCACATACTTCCCTTTTGTAACTTAAGGTGGAAGTAACACATCAATTCATTTCCCTTGGATCAGAAACAAGGCTCTACTCATTTCCATTCATTTCAAAATCTCATGAGATAATCATTTCAAGAAAAACCAGTGGAAGAGAGAGCCTGTACATGACTATGGTGGAGGAGATTTTCAAAGAGAATGAGAAATTCAATTTCTCATTTTGGTGGTTACAGAAAGTTCCAGATGCTTCTAATCACCTCTATATATTCATAGCAATACATTCAGTTAGTTTTTTTGGCAAGGATTGAGCAAGGAACGAGAGAGAGCACTTTGAATTTCAAGCTTGCAAATCAAAATCGTTTTTGGTGATTGAGAGGGATTCAAGTCAATTCAGTGCATACAGAAGCTCCACAAGGCTTCATTGAATGTATCTGGAGAAGATTGAAGCTTGAATTGAAGCAAGAACCACTCTGTTCACACGATTTTTGCAGGTTAGTAAATTTCATCGTGTAGCATAATTTAAATGGAATTGATAGGTTTTAGGTGGTTGGATGCATTGTAGATGATGGCTAGATGGATTTCAGTACAAGAATTCAAGGTTTAGAGACAAAACTAGGTGCACCAAGATTTCTGTTGAGAGGCATATCTCTTGATTCTTGAAGTTTTAATCTTGTTTGGATAGCAGGATTTGATGCCTGATAAGTGTAAATGAGATTAGGATTATCAATTTCAAGAATTGTGATCTTTGAATTTGGAGGGCATTCTGAAACTTGGATCGTGTTTTAAGTTGTGGTAGGATTCAATGCAATTGGAGATTATATTAGTGATCAGTGCAAGAAACCGAGCAAGATTGAGTATTTAGGTTTCATGTTTGATACGGTTTTTGAGATGGCATCGCCGGAGACGATGGTGGCGCAAGCTCAGGCCACCGTCCTACACATTTCCCTCCCAGGATTTGAATTTGGAGAAGACGACCTTAGGACCCTCAGATTAGGAGAAGACCTTTGACTCAGATGATGAACCAACGGCCTGGATCGCTTGCTCGTTTATGAAGGAGCCTGAAAACCTTTAAAATGCTCTGTTTCATTTAATTTGTTGGTTTGGGCTTAGTGATCTTCATGCTATCCATACCCCACCTTAGGGCCCAATGCAAGAATGAACGTAGAAACATTGCTATTTGCACTGCGCGTTTTTTCAATTTTTATTCTATTTTTTCTTTTATTTTCTGATGCGTTTTGGGCTTCGTACACGCTTTCTACACGCACCCCCCATTTGGGCCCAGTCTGAAAAACAACATGAAAACATTGCTATTCCACACGCACCTTTTATTAATTTCTCATATTTTCTTCTATTTTTCACATTTTCATTTTAATTCTTTGGAAATTCATAACAAATTGAAAAAAGATCATTTTAGGGTGAGGTTTTTTTCCATGTTTTCATTAGTATTTCTAGAATTTAATAAATCAATAAAAAAATTATTTCATGCATTTTTCATTTTATGGCATATTTTTTACATTTTATTGCTTTTATTTCATTTTTGTTTCGTACCTTCTTCTTTCTGAATTTAGTGTGAGAGTTAGGAGTAGAATTTCGGAATGATTCTTGTGAGGTTAATTAGGATATAGAAGCATGATCCCTCTGGAATTTTTTCACATTTTTGTGATTAAAATTTAGGTTAGTTTGAGTGTTGAATATTAGGAGTGTTAGATTAGGGTTTATCTTAACATAGGTGCATTCCACAACATAGTTTTTTGGGTTTTTAGTTTGATTTAGGCTATGGGGATTATGTGGGGTATAGGGTACATGTTTAGGTTCCCTTAGAAATTTAATAAGAATTTTGTGAGTTAGTTTAGCATTTTATTTGATTTTTGCAAATTGATGATTGTTTGATGCTGCCATCTTGGGCTTTCTGCTTTGTCTGCTTGGGTTTTGGTTTGTTCCTTTGGGGTAGTGATGCTTTTGTGCTTGGATTATCATGAAGACCTTGTGAATGTGCCATGGTGAGCTTGAGGAAGCTTGGATATGAAGCCTTGTCCTCTTGTGGAGTGCTTGTTAGGAGTGTAAGAAAACTAGGGTTTTAGGAAGAGCATTTAGACTAGTCTGATTTCTTTCATAAGCATGGAAAGCATCTTGTGCTTCCATTCCTCCCAATGACTAAAAGTCCTTCCATGATATTCACCTCCCTCCTTTGGAGGGATAAGTGGCTTATCTTGAAAGTAGAACTTTGAGGGAACCTGTCTCTCACAATGCTAAAACCTTATGGGCTTCCTTTGGTTGTCAATAAGCTGTTTTAGCATCTCAACTCATTCTGTTAATTCAATTCTCTTCTGGAGTGCTTGTCTTGAAGCTAGAAGCCATTGAAGATGGAGTTCATTGCCTTGAAGATTGATGAAGATGAAGCTTGTTCATGTCAAAGATGCTCAACTGTTGAAGTCAGGGTTTTACACTTTCCTGAAGGTGTTTACTGTCAAAGGTTCATTTGCTGTTTCCTGGAGTTGGTTTGCTGTCAGAGCTTGGAGTCTCATTTTCTTTGTTGTATTGTCTGCTAATTTTCCCATAGGTTTAAAGTGAATTCTGTTTCACTTTTGCCTTTTGTTTTCATAGGTTCGAGGTAGAGCGGGACTCCCTTGCCTAGCTTGTATTGCTGCATCTCATGCATTTTACTGTTTACTGTATATATGTTGTTTCTTTTCCGTTTATCCCCTAGGATCTCTGTTTCTCTCTATGCAAGAGAGAAATATGACAGACATTAGGTGTTAACCCATGCATGATAACATTAGGGTAGTTTTGCTTCCCCTTTTCAACCTTAGGTTTTTAGACCGTCGTTTCTCTTCTCATCTCGAAACAATCAAAAACACAATAATATTTCAAACACAATAAAAGACAGTTCTTGCGTAAAAGATTGAAAACCAATTAAAAAATGTCATTTTCGTCCGCTTGGACTCGTAATCAGGAGAAAACCTTTTTCAGAAGGATAAAAGACAAACAGACAGACCTGTGTCGTACGTATCCCGAACTACGTTTGCTCTGATCTTTCATGCCGTGTGAAAGTACGTAGGCATAGGATGCGATATCCTAGCGAGCAACCTTTCCCCTCCTTTACCCGTAGTTAGGCGAACTACGTTGACTCTGATTTCTCGTTCCAGACGGGAATACGTAGGCATAAAGTGCGATACTTTGCCGAGTCACCTTTTTCTTTCTTTTTAACCCTTAACCTCTAGCGTAGATAGAATAATAATACGTACAAGAAAACAAGCATGGATCCCGTCGAGTACGACAGACGTGAGGGGTGCTAATACCTTCCCCTTGCGTAACCGACTCCCGAATCCAGGAATTTGGTTGCGACGACCATTCCTTTCCCGTCTTTGTGTTAGGTTTACTCTGAGCATTTCCTTTCCCTCCTTTGGGATAAATAACACACGGTGGCGACTCTTCTGTTTTGCCGGCGCCGATTTTCGCAGTAGCGACAGCTGGCGACTCTGCTGGGGATCCAACGTCCCCAACGCGAGTCAATCCTAGCGCTTGTTTTCCCGTCGAGGGTTTTGTATGGATTTACATTTCCGTATTTACATTCAGCATTACATTATTGTTATTATTGTTGTGCTGTGGGTATGAGAGGGTTCTATGATTGAGAGATAAGCCGGACCTGGGCTTGAGTGTACATCTAGACTTAGAAGCGAAGAGTAGTGGTAAAGCCTACATGCTTTGCATGTACTAGCTTGCTGCGAAATTTGCGCTCGGACGAGATTCTCTTTGATGCTTCTTGCCTGGCCCTTTGGGCTCGACAAGTTGTCTGACCCGAGGATTGTCGACTCTGGGGACCGATCAATTGGAAGTCAGCTAAGTGAGGCCGCTTCAAGAGATGATGATGCCACACCTTCTGGGTATCGTATCGTCACTCTTGAAAGTCTGTGACGCTGATGACCGCATAGGATGCCATACCTCGTCGGCGAGATGAGTACATACCTATGAGTGGGTTGGGGCTTTTTGCAGGAAACCATAATCCCCAGATTACCGGTTTGTTCTTCGTCAGTCTGTTTGTGGTACTTTGGTCCTTGGAGATTGGTTATGTCTACAGTGGAGTTCTGGTTATTTCTCATGATACAGAACGCCGACTTCTTGGTTATTATTGCTACAGCACGGCACATCACACACTTGATCCTTTATTTTGCACAGTGCATTTGCATTCTTATATTGCATCTCATTAACGTGTATTTATGCTGCAGATGCGATTTCCCCTCCGGTTCTAGTGATCTTATTGCCAGACATGGGTTCCCTTAAGAAGACCGTTGTGTACAAGCTGCCTGCTCCAGATGTTTGTTCTTTGTTGGAGCTAATTGCCTTGGCCGACCAGAAAGTAAGAGTTGATTTCAAAGAGTCATACGAGAGGCTTCTCGGTCTAGTGTGCAAGACTTCTGCTTTTGAGTTGAACGGGCTGTACGCGTTGATGCAGTTCTACGAGCCCCAGTTGCGGTGCTTTCTGTTCCCTAATTATATCTTGGCACCTACTCTAGAGGAATTCTCTGCTATGCTGGGTATCCGGGTTTTGAGACAGATGCCATTTGTCCATGACGACGCTGAGCCTGATTTGGTGAAGCTTGCTGAGATTGTCAGTATAGACGTTTCGGAGTTTTTAGGGAGGCTAGTCAGATTTAATGGAGCATATGGATTCCCTCTTGCTTTGTTGGTTGATAGGGCTGCGTATTATGCAAAGAATGGGTGTTGGATTGTTTTTAACGCTATCCTGGCAGTGTGCATTTACGGGATCATCCTGTTTCCTAACGTACCTGACTTCGTAGATTCAGATGCATTCTTCCTCCTGGCTTCGAAGAACCCAGTACCTACCCTTCTGGGAGACTTTTACTACTCTCTTCACTACAAGAATGAAAAACGTAGGGGTAAAATGGTCTCTTGTTGCGTTCCCATGTTATATAGGTGGTTTTCTAGTCATTTGCCGAAGACCGGGCCGTTTATTGATTTTGTCGATACTGTGGATTGGCCAGCTAGATTTATGGGGTTGTCTGCCGAGAGTATAGAATGGGCTGATTGGAATATGCGTGGATCTGACATTATTTATAGTTGTAGTGGCTTCCCGAACGTCCCGCTAATTGGACGGAAGGGATGTATTAACTACAACCCTGCCTTGCTGATAAGGCAATTTGGGTATACATTGCGTGATGCTCCTACTGAAGACGAGATGCAGGAATCTCTGTATCTCACTAGTTCTCCAGGAATAGACGTCTTAATCAGATTGAAGCACGCTTGGAGTAACATCCACAGAAGAGGGAAAGCTTTGTTGGGTGATTGCGACTGTCAAGCCTACAGTTCTTATTGTTTCTGGGTCCACGAAAGAGTTGAGAAGTCCTTAATGTCGTTCCCTGCTGTAGAGCCTTTATATCTACCGATGATTGAAGCACCCACTACTGTGGAAGTCGAAAAGTATAACAAGCTTCTAGCTGAGAACAAAGAGTTGCAAAAGGCCAATGCAGAGTTGGAGAGAGAAGTTTCACAGCTCCGGAGCGAGAAAGTTGAGGCTACTTATGCTTTGCGGAAGCAGACAGAGGCGGTAAGCCAGATAAGGGAGGAGTTGACTGCTGAAATCAAGAAGAGAAAGCAGCTAGGTCAGGACATGGGAGCTGTCAGCAGCGTGCTAGCTACTAAGAAAGAAAATCTAGACACAGCCTACATGCAGATCTCTAGGTGGGAATCCTCTTGGAAGGCTATGCTTGCTAAGCGCAAGGAGCGGGAAGACGGGTTGAATGTGCAGATTGCCAAGCTGAAGACGCAGCTCGATGTCTCAGAAGCGAAGATTGCAGAAGTGTCCTCGTTGCGACAGAATGCTGAACGTAAGCTGAGTGGCGTGGTCAAAGAACTGAAAATCTGCAAGTTGGGAGGAGACTTCAAGAGATGCAAGCTTGATGCCTGCTTTGGCCCGGGCACTTGTATAGAAGACGCCAGGAGTCTACGAGCTACTAATGGGCGGTATGAGGTGTTGGTACAGAGTATGCTCTCCAAGCCAGGCCACCCAGAGACGACAAGATTAGTGGAAGACTTCCGGGTGCGTCATCCGCCATGATTAGCTTTGTATTTTCTTTTGCATCTTGCTATACTGATTGTATCTGACCATCGCCAGGCTTGTTAGCCAAGGTCTTATTAGCTGTATTGTGTACTCTGCCTGTTTTGGCTCCCTGATTATATATGAGGTTTTCTGGTTCTTTGTCTTGGCTATTTGGGACTCCATTGTCGTTGGTTTCTTCCTCGGAACTAGAATCGGGGGGAATCAGCTTGTTGCATACATACATGTTTGCATGTGCATATTGCATTGCAGGAACTATATTCATATTGCATTTACCAGGTAATGGTTAAAACCGTATCTCATTTCCTGCGTTCCACCAGGTTTTCCAGGATTGAAAGTCAACGCCCTCATTGATACTCTACTTGCACCAACTGCAAAAGAGTCATGGACCAAGTGCAATTCGAGATGCAGGAGATTCGCGAAAAGCTGGCGCTTTTCATGCAGACGATGGAGACAGTTGTGAAGGGGCAGGAGAACCTACAGACTTTGGTACAACCATTGTTGGCGAAGAATACTGGAAACGGAAATGAAGACCGTAATTCTGTACGGGTTGAAACTCTTCAGGGAGATGGAACACCCACGCCTGTAGCTCCACTGTAGGGAGCATATCTGTTGTGAACGGAAACAATGGCGCTGGCGCAGGAAACGGAAATAATGGTGGATTCGTAGACGCTAATGTTGGATTCGGAGACGCCAATCTGGGCGGTGGTAACAATGGTGGTAATGTCTTTGGAAACACTGGTTTTGGTTACAACGAGCAAGGGTTTGACTATGGTAACCAGGATGGAAAGTTTGGCTTTGGGTATGATGGTTTTGGCAATGTCAATCCGGGTTACGGTGGATTAGGTAATGGAAATGGCGCTGGATTGATCAACACTGGGTATGGACCTACTGGGGTCAATCAAGGATATGGTAACAAAGGACGGGGTCCTATAACGAATCAGCCAGGATTTGGTCGTAACTTTGGGTATGACGGGTACGGAAATGAGAATTGGAACGAAGATCAACAGGAGGATGCCTTTTCTGGTAGAGGTATGGATGGACCTGTGGATCCTGTTCAGAGGATCAGAATGCTGGAGGAACAAATGAAGGGAGTTGTGAATCAAAACACTTCCGGTCTAGACATGACTACAATGGGATTGGTGCCTGGCCTGAGGGTACCGCTGAAGTTCAAAGCTCCCACTTTCGACAAATATAAGGGGGACACCTGTCCAAAGGTGCACGTCCGCTCTTACTATCGAAGAATGTCCGCGTATTCGGATGATGAAAGAATGCTTATGCATTTCTTTCAGGATAGTTTGTCCGGACCATCTCTTGAGTGGTATATGGGGCTGGAACCCACTCAGATCAAAACATGGAAGCAACTGGCTGATGCGTTTGTGACGCACTACAAATATAACAATGACTTAGCACCGAACAGGGTACAACTGCAAGGTTTGTCACAGAAGGCTGGGGAAAGTTTTAAAGAGTACGCGCAAAGGTGGCGCGACATGGCTGCAAGAGTACATCCTCCTCTAGTGGAGAAAGAGATGAACGATATGTTTATTGGAGCATTCACAGGGATATTCTACGAGAAGTTGTTTCCTGTTGCGTTGGGCAGTTTCTCGGATTTGATCTTGATGGGAGAAATGATCGAGAATAGCATTAAAGTGGGGAGATTCCAAGCTGGGGAATCCACTTTGTCAGGAGGTAATAAGAAGGCATTTGGGGGTCGGCGTCAGGGCGACACTAGTGCAGTATTTGGTGGCCGAGGCAGAGGCAGGGGCCGAGGACGGAATCAGTATATGCTTCCTCAACAGGTAGCAGGTGTTACCATTCTGTTTCACCAACAACCACAACCACCACAGCAACAACAACCCCAACGGCAACAGGGGCAGGATAATGAACAGAGAAGGTTTCAGAAGCCGAGGAGGGTGTTTGACAAGCCTCCTTCTACATACGCAGATTTACTTCAGGCATTGTTGGGGCTGAAATTAGTTGAAAAGAGGACTTTGTCTCCACCCAAAAGGACGACACTTCGTTATGGCTATGACGCCAACAAACATTGCGAGTTCCACTCCGGGGCGCCCAGACACGACATAGAAGCTTGTCACGCTTTCAAACATTTAGTGCAGGATTTGTTGGACGGTAAGCTAATAAATTTTGGACAGGTGACTCCAAACATAGTACAGTTGCCTATGCCCAATCATGGGGCAAATGCTATCTTAACATAGGAGGGTTTGAATCTAGTGATGAATGTCGACGAGCTGAAAACACCGTTGTGTGAAATTAAAAGCAGATTACTGAAAGGGGGTGTGTACCCGGGCTGCAATGAATTCTGTTTAGACTGTTGGACCCAAGCAGGGGGTTGTGCTGAGTTGAAGAAAGGCATTCAGGCTTTGATAGATGAAGGCACGTTACAATTTGATAGAACGGCAGTTGAAGAACCCACAGAGGTATTAGCTGATGAACAGAACGATGTTGCTATGGTGACAATTCCAAGGAAAACTATAGCTATAATGGCGCCAGCCAGGCGGCCGACGATCACTATTACCAAAGCAGGGCCAGTCCCTTTTGAGAGTACTAAAGCAGTGCCGTGGAATTACGGGCTAGAGGTATACTGCGATGGGGAGAAAATCGATATCACTGAACAACTAGCTGGGGTTGTAGATAATGTCGTCGGGACTAGGGGCATGACCAGAAGCGGGAGAATATTCATATCGCCTGAGGTAGAGGCTGAACGATTGGCAAAAGGTAAAGGAAAAGTAAATGAAGGTGGTCCTGTGCAGAGGAATGAAAAAGAGACTTCACTAAAAGATGCAGAGGAATTTATGCGCCTTATCCGTAAGAGTGACTATAAAATTGTTGAGCACCTCCAACAAACGCCATCAAAGATCTCGATCTTGTCACTGCTCTTATGCTCCGAGGCTCATCGGAATGCTTTATTGAAAATTATGTATACGTCGTTTGTACCCCAAGATGTTTCTGTGAATCAGTTAGAAAGGGTGATGGCGGACGTACAGGCAGGCCATAGTTTGGGCTTTACCGATTTTGATTTGACCCCGAGGGGGAGGGAGCATAATATGGCGCTGCATGTATCGGTTGAATGCAGGGGCACGGTAATGTCCCATGTTTTAGTGGATACTGGGTCTTTCCTGAACGTGCTTCCGAAGAAAGCAATGATGAAACTGGACGTCAGGGGAATAATCTGCACGCCTAGTGACTTGGTGGTCAGGGCATTTGATGGTACACGACGGTCAGTCTTTGGATCTCTAACGTTGCCGTTGCAAGTGGGGCCTGAAATTTTTGAGACTGAGTTCTATGTAATGGATATTCATCCCGCATATAGTTGCCTTTTAGGGCGTCCCTGGATCCATGCTGCGGGGCAGTCACGTCCACACTACACCAAAAGTTGAAATACATGGTGGGAGACAGTGTTGTTACGGTTTGTGGAGAAGAAGATATACTGGTTAGCCATTTGGCTTCGTTCAAATACGTGGAAGTCGACGGTGAGATTCATGAAACACCCTGTCAAGCATTTGAAGGTGTGAGAATTAAAGATAAAGCTCCAGTGCCCAGCAAAGCGCCATGTGTGGCAGTGTCCTCGTATAAAGAAGCACAGGCTTTGGTACAGGCAGGTGAAACCCAGGGCTGGGGTCAGGTACTAGATATTCCCGTGAAAAAGGACAAGTTCGGACTTGGATATCATCCACTCCATCCCCCATGACACCCAGGTTCAAAGGGCCGGTGACAATCACGTCCAGTGGAGTATGCTATGAGACCATCAATGCTGTTTCAGATTCCGAAGAAGGAGACAGCGATTGTGATATGGACGCCTGGATTCAACCGAGTGTGCCAGGACAGGGACTGTGCAATTGGTCTATTCAGGAGGCTGTTCCTGTGACAACTAAACAGTAATGATTTGTTTTAATAATTGTTGAATAATCCGGTGTCCTACTCGGGGCATCACGATTTTGCTTAGGGCCATTTAGTTATGTACGTTGCACTGTTAATCATTAAATAAAAGGCGTTTTTCATGTACAAATATTACGATCCCTGTTTTTCCTGTTTTTTGTTTTAACAATAAAATGGCGGCGTGGCTATTCGCTTTATATACGTTTTGAAGCATTTAACCATTTCTTTTGCAGGATTACATTTTCAGATGACATCTATGAACCGCATATGACTCACTTCGACTTCGAGCACCCGGTATTTCAGGCTGAGGAAGAGATTGTTGAAGATGGCGATGTTCCAGAAGAGTTGACCTGGTTGTTGAAACAGGAAGAAAGAATCATTCTGCCTCACGAGGAAGAAATCGAGATTATTAATTTGGGGTCGAAAGGGGTCGAAAGGAATATTCGTATAGGGGTCGCGCTGCAGAGCGACGTCAAGCAAAGGTTGGTTGAAATGCTCAAGGAGTACAATGATGTATTTTCCTGGTCGTACGAAGATATGCCTGGATTGGATACGGATATGGTGGTGCACCGTCTGCCTTTGAAAGAGGAATGCCCACCAGTTAAGCAGAAACTCCGAAGAACTAGGCCTGACATGGCAGTGAAAATCAAGGAGGAGGTGAGGAAACAGTGGGATGCTGGTTTCCTAGTTGTTACGAAATATCCCTCATGGGTCGCTAATATTGTGCCAGTACCGAAGAAAGACGGTAAGGTGAGAATGTGTGTAGACTACCGTGATTTAAACAAAGCGAGCCCGAAGGACGACTTCCCACTTCCTCACATCGATGTGCTGGTCGATAATACTGCTCAGTTCTCCGTATTCTCCTTCATGGATGGCTTCTCGGGCTACAATCAGATTAAAATGGTGCCTGAAGACATGGAGAAGACTACCTTCATAACGCCTTGGGGAACCTTTTGTTACAAAGTGATGCCCTTCCGATTGAAGAATGTTGGGGCAACATATCAACGTGCAATGACGACTCTCTTTCATGACATGATGTATAGAGAGATCGAGGTTTATGTGGATGATATGATTGCTAAATCCCAGACGGAGGAAGAATATTTGGTTAATCTGCTGAAACTATTCAAGAGACTTAGGAAGTTCAGGTTGAGACTGAACCCTAACAAGTGCACCTTCGGGGTGAGATCGGGTAAACTGCTGGGGTTCATTGTAAGCGAAAGAGGCATTGAGGTTGATCCTGCAAAGATAAAAGCAATACAAGAAATGCTGACGCCTAAAACGGAAAAAAAAAGTGCGAGGGTTTTTAGGGAGGTTGAACTACATTGCTAAGTTCATCTCTCACCTAACAGCTACTTGCGAGCCATTATTCAAACTGTTGAAAAAAGACCAGGCTGTGACCTGGAATGAAAATTGTCAAAAGGCGTTCGACAAAATAAAACAATACTTGCAGGAGCCTTCTATCTTGATACCTCTAGTGGCAGGAAAACCCTTGATCATGTATTTGACGGTTCTTGAGGGGAGTATGGGTTGTATTCTCGGTCAACACGACGAGACGGGGCGAAAAGAGCATGCAATTTACTATCTGAGTAAGAAGTTTACTGATTGTGAGTCGAGATACTCAATGCTGGAGAAAACATGTTGTGCGCTAGCCTGGGCCACCAAGCGTTTAAGACAGTACATGCTGAATCATACAACCATGCTCATCTCGAAGATGGATCCTATCAAATACGTATTTGAAAAACAGGCCCTATCCGGAAGAATTGCTCGTTGGCAGATGGTTTTGACCGAATATGGCATCCAATATGTTTCTCAGAAGGCTATTAAGGGGAGTGTTTTGTCGGAGTATCTTGCTGAGCAGCCTATTGAGGACTACCAATCGATGAGGTTTGATTTTCCTGACGAGGATATCATGTACCTAAAAATGAAGGATTGTAAAGAACTGTTGCCAGACGAAGGACCAGAGTTGGGTTTCAAATGGCAGTTAATATTCGACGGAGCTGTGAATTCCTATGGTAGCGGAATTGGGGCAATCATCAGTACTCCTCATTGGTCGCACATCCCATTTACTGCTCGATTGACTTTTCCGGTTACCAATAATGAAGCTGAATACGAGGCTTGCATCATGGGGCTCGAGGAGGCCATTGATTTGTGAATCAAGAATCTGGATGTATACGGAGACTCAGCTCTAGTGGTGAATCAGATAAAAGGAGAATGGGAGACACGTCAGCCCAATTTGATACCATACATGAATTATGCGAGGAGATTGTTGCATTTCTTTGACAAGGTTGAATTGCATCACGTACCGAGGGCAGAAAATCAAATGGCTGACGCTCTCGCGACTTTGTCTTCCATGTATAAAGTCAACTACTGGAATGAGGCTCTCAGGATTGTTATATCTCGGCTTGATAGGCCTGCCTTCATATTTTCTATTGACGAAGCATCTGACGATAAACCCTGGTATTTTGACATCCAGAATTTCCTGAAGAATAAGGAGTACCCGGTTGGGGCATCCAGTCGCGATCAGAAGACTCTCAGGAGATTGGCTGGTAATTTCTATCTGAATCCGGACGGTGTTCTATACAAAAGAAACCATGATTTGGTGTTGCTACGTTGTGTAGATGAAAAAGAGGCGAGGTTTCTCATGGAGGAAATACATGAGGGTATATTTGGTACACATGCTGGCGGGCATGCTATGACAAGGAAACTGCTGCGGGCAGGTTATTATTGGCTAACTATGGAAACAGACTGTTTCAAGTTTGCAAAGAAGTGTCATAAATGCCAGATTTATGCGGACAAGATCCATGTACCTCCAAGTCCTCTGAATGTGATGTCATCACCGTGGCCATTCTCGATGTGGGGGATTGATATGATTGGAAAGATTGAGCCTACAGCATCAAACGGACACCGGTTCATTCTGGTAGCAATTGATTACTTCACCAAATGGGTGGAGGCAGCCTCATACGCTAATGTGACCAAACAAGTGGTAGCCAGGTTTATTAAGCGAGATATCATCTGCAGATATGGAATCCCTGAGCGGATTATCACCGACAACGGTTCAAATTTGAATAATAAGATGATGAAAGAGCTGTGTCAGAATTTCAAGATTGAGCATCACAACTCTTCTCCTTACCGACCCAAGATGAATGGCGCTGTGGAAGCGGCCAACAAGAACATAAAGAAGATTGTTCAGAAGATGGTTGTGACATATAAGGACTGGCATGAAATGCTACCTTTCGCTTTGCACGGTTATCGTACGACGGTACGCACATCAACCGGGGCAACTCCGTTCTTGCTTGTATACGGAATGGAAGCAGTGTTACCATTGGAAGTTGAGATTCCTTCCCTGAGGGTGTACGAGATGTCCAACTTGACGAGGAAGAATGGGTGAAAGACAAATTGAATCAGCTGAGTTTAATGGATGAGAAGAGACTAGCTTCTCTAGCATACGGTCGGTTGTACCAGAGCCGAATGAAGAAAGCATACGATAAGAAGATATGTCCTCGCAACTTTCAGACGGGCGACCTTGTGCTGAAAAGGATTCTCCTGCCACAAACGGATCACAGGGGCAAATGGACACCTAACTACGAAGGTCCATACATTGTCAGAAAAGTCTTCTCAGGAGGAGCTTTGTTGTTGTCCACCATGGACGGTGAAAACTTTACGTCGCTTATAAATTCGGACGCAGTTAAAAAGTACTTTGCTTAAAATCGACCCGCTGGACAAAAAAGGAGAGTCCAGGCAAAAAAAGGGGCATCCCGGCGAACCAAAAACAGAATAAAAGGTTCGGGCAAAAGTTAGGGATAAAATTGAAAAGATGTACACCCGCGAAGTCGAAAACCTACACTGGGCGGCTTCAGCAAAAAAGGGTATCCCGGTGAATTGAAAACCCGCAAAGGGCGGTTCACGCAAAAGTTAGGGATTTTAAAAGCAAACGACTGTGATCCGAATTCGATACCGTGTTGCTTGGGGGTTTGGAGAATACCTTGGAGGTTCATCCATCAGATACAATCTCTTCCGAAAACTGAATACCGGGAAAGCGCCAGAGTCAGGCGAGTCATAGGAGGATCAGCTCATGATGTTTGTCTGCACCACGTTGCTGACATGTGTACAAATTTGTGTTAGTATTTATGCTTCCTGCGCATACTTGTATATTTGTTTGTGCGTAACTTCCTCTTTCTAGGAGTTACATCCAGTGTACAAAACTCGCCTATTCAGAGGCCTAATCAATAAAACATGTCATTCAGTATTTGATACTTGTTCTTTACTGTTTTGTATGTGAAAAACGCCAATATTTTTGATGAAACTAACATTTTCATAACTTTGCTGGCCCTTGCCAATAATTGCTAAAACTTAGAGTTCACTGAAACAACGCCATGAACACTAACCTAAATAGATTTGGTTGTATAGACTTGTTTTGTCTCGTTCGTGTTGCAGGTTTTTACCTTTCGAAGCCGCAAGTCAGGATTTGTGTGCTCCAACCAGTTAGCACCATTCCCCAGCTAGTCGCAGCTTATTCCCCCCTAGAGGATATCTCCAGTAGGTCAAAATCAGTATCCCCTGCAGGGCGAAGGCTCCCCAGAGAGCACGTGCACGTGTAATTCCTTGGCGAGAGGAGACCCACGGTGGTTAACCAAGTCAGAGTTGGTTCATGAAGATTGTTACTATAAAAGTTGGTTTTGCATTCCATAGGTTGTCAGACCTTCAGCAAGATGTTTATCCTCAGTCGTGTTGACATTTCCGAGCTTGTGAGCTATACTCAGACAACGTAGTTTCCTCCAAAAGGATTCACAGTCCCCAGCGGAGTCAGTTTATTTTCCCCAATAGAGAGTCGTTTATTCCCCAGCGGATTATTCTCTCCTCAGCAGGTGTTATTCGTTCCTCCCAATGGAAATTGAAGGTTAAAGCTCTCCCCAGCAGAGTTGGTTGTATGTCCTGGCATTTATTTTGCTGGAATACTGTATGATACCCGTTCATTCCCCAGCAGGGTGGTATTTGTCCTCAACAGCGGTGGTTGAAGCAAGCTTATCAGAGCTTTTCCCAGCAGTCGGCACCTGCATTTGCATATAGTGTCATAGTTGCATCTACCTAAAAACGCGTAGCATTTCCATACTGTGTGGAGCATTATGCCATTGTCAAACATGTGCATTTTGAAACATAAATCCGGTTGGTTAACCTTTTGTTTTCAAGTGTATTTCTCAACAGGAGTGTGGAGTTCTAGCAGATATATTTTCAGATATTCGGAGTCTTACTGTGAGACAGGTGATGATATAGTTCAGTTTATGGTTTTCCCCACAGAGTTACTGATTGAGGTTTTCTCGTATCCAGTCAGCGGAATGTTTTTCCAAGTTTGTTGTTGCAGTAGCGCATCAGGGTTTCATAAAATCAAAATTCCAGGAGTGATCATTTGTTGCTGAGACAAGTGTTTGGTGTTTATTTTCAGAATATCCCCAGTAGAGTTAGATTTTGCTGCAAACAGGCAGAGAAGCTATATGCAAGTAAGCTCATGTAAGCATCAGGCATGTGAAGTTGCACCGTATGAAGCAGGCGGATGAACTTTGAATGCTCCTGTAAGGATCAGGCAGGTAGAGTTCCGTATGAAGCAGGCGGACGTTAATAGAATTCTCCCGTATGAAGCAGGCGGATATGTAGAGAATTATTCCGTATGAAGCAGGCGGGCATTAGTAGAAGTTGCACCGTATGAAGCAGGCGGATGAACTTTGATTGTTCCTGTAAGAATCAGACAAGTAGACTTTCCGTATGAAACAGGCGGAGGTGAAGGATAAAAGGCTATTTCTGTAAGAATCAGGCAGATATGTTCTTCCGTAAGTAGCAGGCAGATGAACTTTGAATTCTCCCGTATGAAGCAGGCGGATATGTAGAGAATTATTCCGTATGAAGCAGGCGGGCATTAGTAGAAGTTGCACCGTATGAAGCAGGCGGATGAACTTTGAATGCTCTTGTAAGGATCAGGCAGGTAGAGTTCCGTACGAAGCAGGCGGACGTTAATAGAATTCTCCCGTATGAAGCAGGCGGATATGTAGAGAATTATTCCGTATGAAGCAGGCAGATATATGTGAAGTTGCACCGTATGAAGCAGGCGGATGAACTTTGAATTCTCCCATATGAAGCAGGCGGATATGTAGAGAATTATTCTGTATGAAGCAGGCGGGCATTAGTAGAAGTTGCACCGTATGAAGCAGGCGAATGAACTTTGATTGTTCCTGTAAGAATCAGACAGGTAGACTTTCCGTATGAAACAGGCGGAGGTGAAGGATAAAAGGCTATTTATGTAAGAATCAGGCAGATATGTTCTTCCGTAAGTAGCAGGCGGATGAACTTTGAATTCTCCCGTATGAAGCAGGCGGATATGTAGAGAATTATTCCGTATGAAGCAGGCGGGCATTAGTAGAAGTTGCACCGTATGAAGCAGGCGGATGAACTTTGAATGCTCCTATAAGGATCAGGCAGGTAGAGTTCCGTACGAAGCAGGCGGACGTTAATAGAATTCTCCCGTATGAAGCAGGCGGATATGTAGAGAATTATTCTGTATGAAGCAGGCGGACATATGTGAAGTTGCACCGTATGAAGCAGGCGGATATGTAGAGAATTATTCCGTATGAAGCAGGCGGGCATTAGTAGAAGTTGCACTGTATGAAGCAGGCGGATGAACTTTGATTGTTCCTGTAAGAATCAGACAGGTAGACTTTCCGTATGAAACAGGCGGAGGTGAATGATAAAAGGCTATTTCTGTAAGAATCAGGCAGATATGTTCTTCCGTAAGTAGCAGGCGGATGATGATAAAGAATTTTCCCGTAAGTAACAGGCGGATATGAAAAATGTGTTCTGTAAGAATCAGGCAGATATGTTCTCCCGTATGCAGCAGGTGGAGATAAAAAGAGTTCTTCCGTATGAAGCAGGAGGATATTGCTCATTTTGTCGTATGAAACAGGCGGCTGTATATAGTTTTTATCGTATGAAACAGGCGGACATGGACAGTTTTCCGTATGGAGCAGGCGGATAGACCTATCAGATTCAGATAAAGGATGGTCCCACGATAGGCAGAATGTGTTCAGACATTTGACAGAAGTATCTCTCCGGTGAAGTCACTAAGTTTATTCCTATATTGACAAGTTAATGTTAAAATCAGATTTGTATTAGACGATCGATCAGTTGTTACCGTAACAATCAGGTTCCAATTGGTGGATGGTGTTCCCCAAGCAGGGGGGTGCCGTTTATTTTTGCAGTTGGCAAATTTCCGGGTTTATTGGTATTCAACCGTCTCGTACCTCGATTGTTTGAAGGTCGTTCGCTCTTCACCCAGTCGGGTCCAAGCCGTTTGAATAGGGGCAGCTGTTGCACCCTAAAATTTGCTCAACCTTTCTTCAATTGGTTTATGTTTCAATTGCATTGTCATTTGCATAGTAGATCATGTACATAGTTCAATCATTTGCATAGCATAGCATAAACAAGTCATCCAACAAGGGATCAAGTGCCATTCTCATCAAAAGAGATACATCAAAGGGTTTTTATTCAAGCTCAAGACTAGCCAAGTCATCAAGAAGGGAGTTGAAGCTTTTAGAAGTTTGAGGGTCAACCAGTGGGTCTCTCTCCTATCTTGGGGTGTGATTGAAGATCATCAGTGGAATATGAGATATGGAATGAGGGTATGGAATGTGTATAAAAATCATGGAAGACCTAGAGGGTCATTTTAAAGATGAGACAAGTCATTGATGTGATTACAAGAGCTACAGTTGAAGGCAGTCAACTAGGGTTTCATCTGGGTCAACCCTAGGTCAAATGTTTGATTGAAGGGGATCTAGGCCTAATTGGAGGTTTTAGAATTCATGATTTGATATGTGGATATGTGTGTGGTGTTGTTCCAAGGAGAAATCAAGAGAAATCAAGAAGAAGAGAAGTTGCTAAATTAGGGTTTCAGTGCAAAATTCCCTGATTTAGGTCAAACTTCCAAGCAAGATAGGTCAAAATGCAATTCTCAAATGACTTAGATCTCCACATGAGACTTGTAGAGCATCTCAATAGCTTTAATTTTAGTGGTAGAAGTCTTCAAGAACATTTGTGGAACTCAAGTTATAGTCTTTGCAAGTTACAGGTCATCAGATGACACTTGAATTTATCTGTGAAACTTACTCAACTTCCAAGCAACTTTTTCCCTTCAAGGAGTTTTCAAATGAACTTTTTCCAAACATGAGAAATGTTCCTTATGATCTTAGCTTTCCAAATAGTTATGGAAGTCCACAATATGATTTGTAGAACTCAAGTTATGGCTTGTGCAAGCCAGGGGTATTTTGGGAAAGTGAGATTATAGGTCATTTCAAGCATGAGCCTATAACTCCAATTTGCAAGCTTCAAATGAGAAAATGTTCAGCATCAAACTTGTTCAAAATGATTTTTTGAGTCCAAATAAGTGGTCATGAGAGTTTGGAAAAGCTCATAGCAAAAGTACCCAAAATTTGGTTTGAAAAGTGATTTTTTTCAAATGGTTCAAAGAGGGAAAATGGGAATTTCTTGTTATAGGGCCAAAATGAACAAAGTTATAGGTCATTTTGATCAGAAATGACATTCTAAGAAGGATGGCATTGTCATATTTTGCATTTGGGGTCATTTTCACATACTTCCCTTTTGTAACTTAAGGTGGAAGTAACACATCAATTCATTTCCCTTGGATCAGAAACAAGGCTCTACTCATTTCCATTCATTTCAAAATCTCATGAGATAATCATTTCAAGCAAAACCAGTGGAAGAGAGAGCCTGTACATGACTATGGTGGAGGAGATTTTCAAAGAGAATGAGAAATTCAATTTCTCATTTTGGTGGTTACAGAAAGTTCCAGATGCTTCTAATCACCTCTATATATTCATAGCAATACATTCAGTTTGTTTTTTTGGAAAGGATTGAGCAAGGAACGAGAGAGAGCACTTTGAATTTCAAGCTTGCAAATCAAAATCGGTTTTGGTGATTGAGAGGGATTCAAGGCAATTCAGTGTATACAGAAGCTCCACAAGGCTTCATTGAATGTATCTGGAGAAGATTGAAGCTTGAATTGAAGCAAGAACCACTCTGTTCACACGATTTTTGTAGGTTAATAAATTTCATTGTGTAGCATAATTTAAATGGAATTGATAGGTTTTAGGTGGTTGGATGCATTGTAGATGATAACTAGATGGATTTCAGTACAAGAATTCAAGGTTTAGAGACAAAACTAGGTGCACCAAGATTTCTGTTGAGAGGCATATCTCTTGATTCTTGAAGTTTTAATCTTGTTTGGATAGCAGGATTTGATGCCTGATAAGTGTAGATGAGATTAGGATTATCAATTTCAAGAATTGTGATCTTTGAATTTGGAGGGCATTCTGAAATTTGGATCGTGTTTTAAGTTGTGGTAGGATTCAATGCAATTGGAGATTATATTAGTGATCAGTGCAAGAAACCGAGCAAGATTGAGTATTTAGGTTTCATGTTTGATACGGTTTTTGAGATGGCATCGCCGGAGACGACGGTGGCGCAAGCTCAGGCCACCGTCCTGCACATTTCCCTCCCAGGATTTGAATTTGGAGAAGACGACCTTAAGACCCTCAGATTAGGAGAAGACCTTTGACTCAGATGATGAACCAACGGCCTGGATCGCTTGCTCGTTTATGAAGGAGCCTGAAAACCTTTAAAACGCTCCATTTCATTTAATTTGTTGGTTTGGGCTTAGTGATCTTCATGCTATCCACACCCCACCTTAGGGCCCAATCCAAGAATGAACGTAGAAACATTGCTATTTGCACTGCGCATTTTTTCAATTTTTATTCTATTTTTTCTTTTATTTTCTGATGCGTTTTGGGCTTAGTACACGCTTTCTACACGCACCCCCCATTTGGGCCCAGTCTGAAAAACAACATGAAAACATTGCTATTCCACACGCACCTTTTATTAATTTCTCATATTTTCTTCTATTTTTCACATTTTCATTTTAATTCTTTGGAAATTCATAACAAATTGAAAAAAGATCATTTTAGGGTGAGGATTTTTTCCCTGTTTTCATTAGGATTTATAGAATTTAATAAATCAATAAAAACATTATTTCATGCATTTTTGATTTTATGGCATATTTTTTACATTTTATTGCTTTTATTTCATTTTTGTTTTGTACCTTCTTCTTTCTGAATTTAGTGTGAGAGTTAGGAGTAGAATTTTGGAATGATTCTTGTGAGGTTAATTAGGATATAAAAGCATGATACCTCTGGAATTTTGTCACATTTTTGTGATTAAAATTTAGGTTAGTTTGAGTGTTGAACATTAGGAGTGTTAAATTAGGGTTTATCTTAACATAGGTGCATTCCACAACATAGTTTTTTGGGTTTTTAGTTTGATTTAGGCTATGGGGATTATGTGGGGTATAGGGTATATGTTTAGGTTCCCTTAGAAATTTAATTAGAATTTTGTGAGTTAGTTTAGCATTTTATTTGATTTTTGCAAATTGATGATTGTTTGATGCTGCCATCTTGGGCTTTATGCTTTGTCTGCTTGGGTTTTGGTTTGTTCCTTTGGGGTAGTGATGCTTTTGTGCTTGGATTATCATGAAGACCTTGTGAAGGTGCCATGGTGAGCTTGAGGAAGCTTGGAGATGAAGCCTTGTCCTCTTGTGGAGTGCTTGTTAGGAGTGTAAGAAAACTAGGGTTTTAGGAAGAGCATTTAGACTAGTCTGATTTCTTTCATAAGCATGGAAAGCTTCTTGTGCTTCCATTCCTCCCAATGACTAAAGTCCTTCCATGATATTCACCTCCCTCCTTTGGAGGGATAAGTGGCTTATCTTTAAAGTAGAACTTTGAGGGAACCTGTCTCTCACAATGCTAAAACCTTATGGGCTTCCTTTGGTTGTCAATAAGCTGTTTTAGCATCTCAACTCATTCTGTTAATTCAATTCTCTTCTGGAGTGCTTGTCTTGAAGTTAGAAGCCATTGAAGATGGAGTTCATTGCCTTGAATATTGATGAAGATGAAGCTTGTTCATGTCAAAGATGCTCAACTGTTGAAGCCAGGGTTTTACTGTTTCCTGAAGGTGTTTACTGTCAAAGGTTCATTTGCTGTTTCCTGGAGTTGGTTTGCTATCAGAGCTTGGAGTCTCATTTTCTTTGTGGTATTGTCTACTAATTTTCCTATAGGTTTAAAGTGAATTCTGTTTCACTTTTGCCTTTTGTTTTCATAGGTTCGAGGTAGAGCGGGACTCCCTTGCCTAGCTTGTATTGCTGCATCTCATGTATTTTACTGTTTATTGTATATATGTTGTTTCTTTTCCGTTTATCCCCTAGGATCTCTGTTTCTCTCTATGCAAGAGAGAAATATGACAGACATTAGGTGTTAACCCATGCATGATAACATTAGGGTAGTTTTGCTTCCCCTTTTTAACCTTAGGTTTTTAGACCGTCGTTTCTCTTCTCATCTCGAAACAATCAAAAACACAATAATATTTCAAACACATTAAAAGACAGTTCTTGCATAAAAGACTGAAAACCAATCAAAAAACGTCATTTTCGTCCGCTTGGACTCGTAATCAGGAGAAAACCTTTTTTAGAAGGATAAAAGACAAATAGACAGACCTGTGTCGTACGTAGCCCGAACTACGTTTGCTCTGATCTTTCATGTCGTGTGAAAGTACGTAGGCATAGGATGCGATATCCTAGCGAGCAACCTTTCCCCTCCTTTACCCGTAGTTAGGCGAACTACGTTGACTCTGATTTCTCGTTCCATACGGGAATACGTAGGCATAAAGTGCGATACTTTGCCGAGTCACCTTTTTCTTTCTTTTTAACCCTTAACCTCTAGCGTAGATAGAATAACAATCCGTACAAGAAAACAAGCGTGGATCCCGTCGAGTACGACGGACGTGAGGGGTGCTAATACCTTCCCCTTGCGTAACTGACTCCCGAATCCAGGAATTTGGTTGCGACGACCATTCCTTTCCCGTCTTTGCGTTAGGTTTACTCTGAGTGTTTCCTTTCCCTCCTTTGGGATAAATAACGCACGGTGGCGACTCTTCTGTTTTGTCGGCGCCGATTTTCGCAGTAGCGACAACTGGTCCAAACAGTCTGTCAAAGTACTTTGTCCATCCTTGAGCATCAATGATGGAACGCAGATTAAATCCATTTGCAGTCAGTGAAGCAAAATCCACTAAGGATTCACACAAAACTTCCAGTTTCTCAACAGGTGTGAGATTTGTCCTAACAGGACCCAGATTGGAAGATGAAATAGCTGCCATGGTAGATTGATACTGAGCTGAAGTAGATGAAGAAGTAGCCATTGTTGATCTTGAAGATTTAGGGTTACGAAGGTTTTGGGGGTTTGGAGAGAGATGAAAGCAATGCAAAAGACAGAAATGCATACAAGTGTTCGTGAGAGTGAAAAATGTGAAATGTTGTGAGTTGTGGAATTTATAGATAAAAATAGGGCACACAAGAGTCACATGTTCAACACGTTCACATATAGCATTTAATGGCATTTAATAAAAAGAATATAATCATTTCAAAACATTAATGATTCTGACAATTTGGGGGGGGGGGGGGAACGAGAATCTCAAAATTCAAACAGTACCTCAAACGTCTTTTCAGTTTTGTATACTCCATCTTTTCAGATTCAGAGTTACACGTGTTTGCTTGCATGTGCTTCTGAAAACTCTTTGAGAAATGAAATGTTAATCAAACGTTCAGATCCTCTGAGACTTGTTAGTTCATATACACACAAATATAATAATCAAAGAAATAAATAAAGATCAGATTTAATACTTCAGAGTTTTAAACATTTTGCATCTGAGAAGTTTGCTTCTGATAAAATATTATTCTGGAAAGAATTCCATTCCAATATTTTTCAGAATAAACTTAAACCTATCTTCAGCAAGGGGTTTAGTAAAGATATCAGCCCACTGATGGTCTGTATCAACAAATTTTAAACTCAAAATTCCCTTCTGAATATAGTCTCTGATGAAGTGATGTTTAATTTCAATATGCTTAGATTTAGAGTGTAAAATTGGATTTTTAGATAAGCATATTGCAGAAGTATTATCACAGAATATAGAAATATTACTCTCAAAGATCCGATAATCTTCTAGTTGACTCTTAATCCAGAGCATCTGAGTGCTACATCCAGCAGCAACAATGTATTCTGCTTCTGTAGTTGATAGATCAATTGTAGGTTGTTTCTTGCTGTACCAGGAGATTAAATTACTTCCCAGAAATTGGCAACTTCCAGAAGTACTTTTTCTTTCAACTCTGTCTCCAGCATAATCAGCATCACAGAATCCAACTAGTTTAAATTCATCAGATTTTTTGTAACACAAACCAACATTAGTAGTACCTTTTAGATACCTTAGAATCCTCTTAACAGCTATTAAGTGTGATTCTCTAGGATCTGATTGGAATCTAGCACACAAGCATACACTGAATAGAATGTCAGGTCTAGAAGCAGTTAAGTATAGAAGAGAGCCTATCATACCTCTGTAGAGTTTCTGATCTACTTTCTTAATTACCTCTTCCTTACCCAGAGTGCTTGTTAGATGCATTGGAGTCTTTGCCAACTTACTATCAGTCATGTTGAACTTCTTCAGAAGCTCTTTTACATATTTAGTCTGATGAATGTAAGTGCAATCTGGAGTTTGGTTTACTTGTATTCCCAGAAAGAATCTGAGTTCTCCCATCATGCTCATCTCTGTTGCACCACAAAATTTCGACCCCTTAGATCTTCATCATTATTTCAGGATCATAATTCATTTGATTATCTAACCTTAACCCATTTCAAGTTGTCTTTGTTGAGATACAAATGAATCAGGGTTCCGTACCGTCAAAAATCGAGGCTTCGATGGTTTGAAAAATCAATGTTTTGGATTGATTCTCTATAAAATAAGATCAAGGATACTACATTGGGTCAAGTATGAATCCAATTTGGGGTTTTCACGCAAAAATCAAGAACAGTGCAGTTCAGGAGCCCCGATTAGGGTTTTCGATCGGGAAAAGTCAACCGTAGTTTGAATTTTGTTTTAAAAGGTGTTCTAATGATGCAATCTTGGTCCAAAACGTTTATATGGCTTATTGAAGTCCACTCAAGAAGTTTCAAAGTCTTGGAAGACCCAGAACATGAACAGACGGTCCGATAGTCATCGATCGATCGCACGGTTGACCGAAAAGTCAACTCTTCAACCATAAGGAATTGGACCTCAAAATATGAAAACAAAATGTCCCTCATGTCATATTACAACTACCCATGAAGTTTCATGACCATTGGACCAAGGGTTGATGAGTAATCGAAAAATCGGTAAATTAGGGTTTTGAAAGGGGCAAGACCCTAACTGCCTAACCACACATCCAATTGAAGTGGTTCAAAGCTTGTTGGAAAGTTCTTGACAAATACTACAAAATTCCCACAGTGGTCCATGATCAAAAAATGCATAGATTGAAGTTATAGCCAAAGTCATTTTAAGAGTGCAAAACACAGAAAAATTCTAAGTGTTCTGGCTGCATAATTCATGTTTTCAGCCAACTTCAAGGGGATTTTTGACCTAGTTCCACTTGGAATCTGAGGATCTTATGAACATGAAAGTTTTAGAGCTCCATGAGGGATTTCCAAAAAGTACTAGAACTCCTCAATAGCATTTGTGAGCTGAAAGTTATGGATCATGGAAGTTGGGGCTGCCACACTTGAAGTCACCATTTCAACTTTTTCCCAAATTCAATTTTCAATCACTCAAGCCATTCTCAGCCATTTGATCAAGTCTTGTACTGATGTTTAGAGGGTTTGATGGTTAGAGATGCAGGAGAAGTGAAGGATGTGAAGGAAAAGCAAGTTACAAGCAAGTGGTATTAAAATAATCAAGAAAAACCAAAGAGGAAAGAGAAACTTTTTGCCCAAAATCTAGAACAACTGTGACCCCTATCACTCTATGCTCTATTCAGTCATCTCATATATCTCATTCCACTTGAGTTCTTGCTTGCATTGAGCCAAGAGCATGATGGATGAAGATACATCAAGATTTTGTGGAAGATTTTCTCCAAATTTCCCTCCAAAGAGCCAATACATCAAATCTACCCCCAAGATCTTTGTGACCTATAAATAGAGACATTCTAACCCTCTCTAAACCAAACCAGAGCTATCCAAAACACCATAAACTCACAGCTCTCTTTCTTTCCCTCTTTGCTTGAAATTGAAGAAAACTCACAAAATCACCATTTTCACCACTTTGCATTTTCAGACCAGATCTTGTTCCAAACATCCCACCACTTTAAAAACCATATACACACCCTTAAAATGACCCTCTGAAGCTGTTCCCACCATTGGTTTCCTCAAGAAATCCATGGATCAAAATGTCAACTTCTCTCACACCATAGTTTTACTTTTGTGCTTGAAATGAGCCAAATCACTACAAAGACCATTTCCTACCACTTTAACACTCTCAACACCTCATGTTCATGATATTAAAGCTATCCATAATCACAAATATCAGCTGGAAGTCTATTTACTCAAACTGTCCTTGAAAACCACTTGTTACTTCAAGAAGAAGAAACTTCACAAGGTTACTCAAAGGAGTGGAGGAACATATTGTTTATGCTGCCAACTTGCTTTTGGAGGTCTACAAGAGGTAAGTGACCTCTAACCCTTGCTTTTCCCTCACAGATGCAACATCATGTATTATTGGTTATGTTGAGAAGCCTATGCATTGTCATTTGTTAAATATGCTGTCAAATGTATAAAGCCAATACCATGAGTTTTTGCTGTCATTAGAGCTTTGTTTTAGGACCGTTGATTTGGCTTTGTTATATCAAGAAAATTGCATTGGTGCTGTGAAGTGCATACTGTCACAAGCTTGTAAGTTTTCATATGATTGAAGTGTTAGAATAATTGTTGGATGATTTGAGCATTTGTATGTTGAGTTCATAACTGTGTTAACCAAAACTGTTTTGAAATTTGAGACTGCCAAACATATGTCTATTGCTGTTGCTACTTGTTTTTTTTCATGTCAAAACCTGTTTGTGCTTGTTTGATAAGCTGTAACCCTTGAAAAATGTGTTTGGTCTTCACATATCATATAAATTTTTGCTTCAGATTTCTTGGAATTGGTCTTCACAACAGGGCTTGTTCCACATACTGTTTTGAGGTTGCAACCTTTCACTTGAAGAATGTATTAATTTGACGGATAAATATCAACATTGTTATGTTTGAAACTGATTTGAGTGTGTTAACTCATACTGCCTGTCAGCAGGTTTGAGTGGCTGCTAACATGTTTATGTCCAAAGTTATCTTTTCTTTTGTTTAAATTTTATTCAAGGCACTTTGTTCTTTGTTTTTTTTAGATGAGCAAGCCTATTTATTTTTCAGATGAACAACATTGTCATGATAAGTCCACAACCTTTATGTCAGATTTGTTTTAAGAATTTGTTGACATTGTCATGTTTGATGCTCCTCATTGGTGAGGCTTGGCTTTGCTCAGCTCTAGATCTGTTTAACTCATTAGGGTTGCAGTGAGACTGTCATTTAAGTCCTTTTGTTTTAAAGCTGCTGTTTAGATTGATTGGTGTTGTTATTCCAAGGGTGTTGCATTTTTGCTTTAAAATTCATGCTGTCAAGCTGAACAGTTGGTTGGTTTGGACTTGGCATTGTAATTTCATAATTCTGTTGAAGTCTTGATACAATTGGTACAACTTTAGCCTGGACTTGTGTTTTGTTTATGAATTTTCAATTACTTGGAGCTTCTTAGCATTTAGAGTTTGTGCATAAGGCTGTTTTTAGAGCTAGTGTTAGGATTGGACCTGTTGGCTTTTAATATTTATGTTTTCACCTAGACTTGGCATTATAATGTCAAAACCTTGGTTTTTGCTTAGTGCTAGTTTCATGTCCTTGAGGTTGTGACTGATAGGTGCTAGTTGGATGGTTCAAATCAGATTTTAGCATTTTCAGGATAGGTTGATTTGCTGTCTTTGTCTGAGCCTAAGAACTGAGTTTGTCAACTCATTGTTTAGATGCTATGAGACTGTTGGAGTTCTTGAATAGGATTTCATTCTGGGAACACATTGGTGGATGTTGTGCCTGCTGTCCAGGTTTGTTGGAGGGTCTAACCAGCTTATGATCCCATCAGATATGTGACTGTTGCTACAACTATTGATGAACAAGCACTATTTTTCCTACTGTGAACATATTTTGGTTGTTGTCATGTGAATCTTGTTCAAACAAGACTAAGCTTCAGTTTTGATAATATAAGTGAAGAATGATTGGCTCATCATTTAGTTTACTGTCCATGTTTGCTGAGAAGTGGACCAACTCAGTTTCCCATCAGGATTTTGTTTAGTCTCATATTTGGACTGTTAAGCCTTGATACATGATGTTAGGAACACAATGTCCAGATTTTTGTGTTAATGCCTTTAGCATGTCCCGTTGTTTTATGTCAGTTTTTTAACAGGTGGTTTGAAGGTTCCTTTGCTTTGCAGCCTGGCTTATCATATCTAAAACCTGCTTTGATTTGTCTGTTAATCTCATAGGACTTTGGTAATCTCATGAAACCTGCTTGTGTCAACATGCTATTATTTCTCTGTTGAAAACCTCAACTGCCAGGGCTTGACAATCCTCTAAATTTCATTTTTTCTGTTGACAGCTGGCCCACAATTTCTTAGGAACTGGTTTCAGTTTAAGTGTGACCCCTTTGGCTTGTTTGAATTTGCTTGATTTGCTGGTTCATCCATTTTGTTTCTGACTACTTTCTTGTCATAATGTATTTTGAGTCAAGTTTTCTGTTGAACTTTGATCTAGTGCATGTCTGGACTATGTGAGCATTTGAAACTCAGCTTGTGCGCATCCACTTTGGTCATGGAACCCCAAAATGCATTTCCAAAACTCATCTTGCATGTTCTATCGAGTTTTGTTGTGTGAGTGTTATTTGAAAAAATGGATGGAACCATCATCATCCTTGTGAAAAAACAATCATGTTGGACTTTAATTTTGTTGATTTTAGTGATGATTTGATCTGGTTTGGAACCTTCACGCCTTTGGCCATGGTTGCTTGTGAACTTGGCCCAGATATCCTTGCTTTAGAAGCCTTATAAGTTATTTGGGGTGGCAAAATACTTGGATGTATAGCCACCCCAGTGGTAGAAACTTGTGTGCCTTATACCCCTTGTACCTACCAGTCCTGAGTTTAATCCGTGTGGAGATCAACTCTTTTGGTTTTTATTTCTTTTATTCAGTTTTATTATTTTCTTTTTGTACTTCCATTCCTTGCCAAAGCGCGCATAGTGGCTGAGTGGATAGGTGTTGAGTTTGTGAACCAAAGGGCGTGGGTTCAACCCCCTCCCATGACCATTTCTTTTTTTATTATTACTTGCTTTGTTTATTATCTTCACCAAAATTCAAAAATTATAACTTGCTTATTTTTTTTATCATTTTCAATCCATTCTTTTTGCAAAATGCTCCTAATATTGTCTAGTTTCATGTGATGAGAAAATATTGCAAAAATGTTCATGTTTATAATGCTTGTTGCTTACTTGAAGTTTGATTCCCTTTTAAAATTGTTCACCTTGTTTCTTGTTGAAATCTTTTCTTAAATAATGCTTGAAACTATCTTGTGACATTGTGTTTACATATGATATCCTTCACCCTTTAACCTTTATCCTAGCCTTAGGATTTGAGTCGCCGTGCTCCTGTTTACCGTCCCGCCGTGGACATCCTTTACCCGTTTATCCTAGCCTTAGGATTTGAGTCGCCGCGCTCACTTTTAGCGTCCCGTCGTGGACATCCTTTATCATAACAGTTTCAATGTAGATTTAGGAGTCGTCGCACTCCATGTAAGTACTTCTCTAGGAATGCTTACATCCCTTTGGAACCTTGACCACAGTCAAGAGTTCCTCACCCCTAGTTCGGGGAACTACGAACGCTCTAATTTCTCAAAGTTCTTTTAGAGAATACGTAGGCACAAGGTCCCGATCCTTGGCGAGCGACCTTTTCTTTTTTCCTTCGTTTCAACCTTTATATCTTTACCCTAGCACTTTTCCCTTAGCAAGCAAATTTTAGCAAATACAAGTATTAACAAGAGGCTCCTGTAGAGTACTACAGATGTTTAGGATGTGAAATACCTACCCTATGCATAACCAACCCCCGAACCTTTAGATCTCTCTTTGCTTAGCTTTATGCCTTGCCTTTTACTTTGCATTTTTATAGGTTTTTCTTTCTTTAAACCTTTCCTTTTTTTTGGATAAATTAAAGTCTGATTGTGAATTTAAGAATTAAAGATTCAAGTTAATCAATAGCTTGGTATCACGATTCTCACCGCGACAATCTCAAATTCAGCCTGCATACATTGAGAAAACTCCTTTCCAAGTGTAATATTGGCAGATCCAAATATAATATCATCTACATATATTTGACAAATTAACAGATCTTTCTTAAATGTTTTACAGAAGAGAGTTGTGTCCACTTTGCCTCTGATAAAATTTTTCTCCAGAAGAAAATTACTTAATCTCTCATACCAAGCTTTGGGAGCTTGTTTTAAACCATAAAGAGATTTCTTAAGTTTGAAAACATGTTCTGGAAATTTATCACTTTCAAAACCAGTAGGTTGGTGTACATAAACTTCTTCTTCTATAATTCCATTTAAGAAGACACTCTTAACATCCATCTGATATAGAGTGATGTTATTTTGTGCAGTAAAAGAAATGAGTAGGTGTATAGATTTTAACCTGGCCACAGGAGCATAAGTCTCTGTGTAGTCAATTCCTTCTTGCTGACTATACCCTTGAGCAACTAGCCTTGCCTTGTTTCTTACAACTTCTCCTTGCTCATTAAGTTTGTTTCTGAAGACCCATTTAGTTCCAATTATATTGAATCCTTTTGGTCTTGGTACCAGATCCCAAACTTCATTCCTTGTGAATTGATTTAGCTCATCTTGCATTGCAAGTATCCAATCATTGTCTTGCAGAGCCTCATCTACAGAAGTTGGTTCAATCACTGAAACTAGACCAAACAAGGACGTTCCAGATGATCTGATAAAAGACCTTGTTCTGATGGGGCCATCCTTCTTTCCAATGATCATATCTTCTGGATGTGAAGATTTGATTCTGGATGATCCTTTAATATTTGGTTCTTCAGAAATATTCAAATTATTCATCTGAGCTGCCAAGGGAGTTGCATCTGGCGTAGCTTCTGATTCTTTCACTTTATCTTTATCTGCCTCTGAGTCTTCAGAGTCTGTGAGAACAATTTCTCTATCTGCAGAATTATCAAACTGCTTTGGCTTTTGATTGCCAAGCTTATCATCAAATCTAACATGAATAGATTCCTCCACAATCTGTGTCTCAGTATTGTATACTCTGTAGCCTTTAGAGCATTCAGAATACCCAAGCATGAAACACTTTTATGCTTTAGAATCAAACTTGTTAAGATTCTCTTTAGTATTCAACATAAAACATATACATCCAAAAGGATGGAAATAAGAAATGTTGGGCTTTCTATTCCTCCAAAATTCATAGGGAGTCTTCTCCAGAAGAGGCCTTACAGACACTCTATTATGAATATAACAAGCTGTGTTTATTGCTTATGCCTAAAAATGCTTTGCCATGTTTGTCTCGTTGATCATGGTTCTGGCCATTTCTTGCAATGTTCTATTTTTCCTCTCTACAACTCCATTCTGTTGAGGAGTTCTTTGGCAGGAAAAATCATGTGCAATGCCATTATCTTTAAAATATTTTTCAAAAGATTTGTTTTTAAATTCTCCACCATGATCACTTTTGACTTTAACAATTTTGAAATCTTTTTCAGTTTGGACTTGTTTGCAGAAGTCAAAGAATATAGAGTGTGAATCATCCTTGTGTTTTAGGAATTTTACCCATGTCCACCTACTGTAGTCATCAACAATGACCAGTCTATACTTCTTACCTCTGATGGATGCAATTTTCACTGGTCCAAACAGATCAATGTGAAGTAACTCTAATGGCCTAGAGGTTGAAACAACATTTTTGCTTTTGAAAGAAGATTTAGAAAATTTTCCTTTCTGACATGCTTCACAAAAAGCATCTGAGTTAAACTTCAACTTAGGAAGTCCTCTGACCAGATTGAGTTTATTAATATGAGATATACGTCTCATATTAATATGCCCCAATCTTCTGTGCCAGACCCATTACTCATCATTAACAGACATAAGGCATTTTACATTTTGAACCTTAAGTTCTGAAAGATTGATTTTGTAAATGTTGTTCTTCCTTTTTCCATTAAAGAGAACTGAGCCATCCTTTTGACTAACAACTTTGCAACATTTTTGATTAAAGATTATGTCATAACCATTGTCACTTAATTGATTATGGACAATAAGATATGTTTTAATCCTTCTACAAGTAAGACATTAGATATGGAAGGAAGGTTACCATTGACAATAGTATCAGAGCCAATTATCTTGCCTTTCTGATTCCCTCCAAACTTGATGTCTCCTCCAGATCTAAGCTCCAGGCTTTGGAACATAGACCTTTCTCCCGTCAAGTGATGTGAGCATCCAGAGTCCAGGTACCATGACTGGCGTCCTGACTTTGCTGCGAAATACATCTGCAACAGATATTATCTTATCCTTAGGTACCCAAATCTTTTTGGGTCCTTTTGGTTTAGTTGCCTTAAAAGCTTGTCTGAACTTCTGTCTTTTTACAACAGGTTTGTTCTGACTGACTTTAGGTTTAAACACATGAATGTTCTGATCAGAACGTGTGTGTTTAATATCATTAAGATGGCCAAATTTAAAGTGAGAATATAAAGGGTTTTTCTTAATGATAAGTTTATCAACAGGTATTGGATTTAAATCCTTTCCAAAAGAAGATTCATAACCAATTCCCTTCCTGTTATTTCTGCTAACTCCATAGATCATTGAAGCCATCTTGCTTCTATCTATGCTTTTAGATAGAAACTTCTGAAAGCTATAGTCATATTCTTCTAAAATATTTTTGCATTTTGACTTAGCTTCAGATTCAGAGTCTTGTTGAGCTTTTTCAAAATCATTTTTCATTTTCAAATTGTTTTCTTTGAGCTCAGCAACTTCTGGCTTTAACAGATTATTCTCAGATTCAAGATTGTGTTTAAGCTTCTTGTACTTGAGCTTAATCTTACTGTAGTTTTCTAACATTTCTGATAAACTTTCAATAAGTTCTGTTCTAGAGAGTTCAGAAAATACCTCTTCAGAATCAGATTCTGATTTAGCTTCAGATCCTGATGTTCCTTCATCTTGGTCTTCTACATCTGCCATGAGTGCCAAGTTTGCACACTCTTCTTCTAATTCTGATGAAGATTCAGATTCATCTGAATCATCCCAGGTTGCCATCAGAACCTTCTTCTCTTTGTCAAACTTCCTTTTTGGATTTTCTTTCAGAAGTTTTGGGCATTCATTCTTGTAGTGCCCAGGTTCCTTGCATTTATAGCAGACAACCTCTTTCTTTCTAGATCTTCTGTGTTCAGAAGACTCTTTTCATTGATCTGGCTTCCTAAAGTTTCTAAACTTCTTCTGTTTGTGCTTCCAGAGTTTGTTGATCCTTCTGGACAGCAGGGATAGTTCATCTTCTTCTTCAGAAGAAGATTCTTCAGAACTTTCTTCTATTACCTGCAATGCTTTAACAGATTTGTTAGATTTTAAAGCAACAGACTTACCTTTCTTCTGAGGTTCGTCTTCTTCAAGTTCAATGTCATGACTCCTCAAGGAGCTGATTAGTTCTTTAAGAATGATCTTGTTCAGATCCTTTGGAAGCTTCAGAGCAGTGACCATTGGTCTCCATCTGGTTGGTAAACTTCTGATGATCTTCTTCACGTGATCAGCAATTGAATAACCTTTATCCAGAACCTTTAGTCCAGCTGTGAGTATCTGGAATCTGGATAACATGGCTTCTACAGATTCAGCTTCTTCCATTCTGAAGGCTTCATATTTCTGGATCAACGCTAGAGCCTTTGTCTCTTTAACTTGGAAGTTCCCTTCATGAGCCATCTTCAAAGACTTAAACATACCAAATGCAGTTTCTCTGTTTGTAATTTTCTCATACTTAGTATGAGAGATAGCATTTAGTAGAATGGTTCTAGCCTTGTGATGATTCTTGAACTCTTTCTTTTGAGCTTCAGTCATTGATTTCCTATCAATCTTTTTGCCATCCCCATCAGTGGGGTGAACATAACCATCAATGACTAAGTTCCAAAGATCAGCATCATATCCTAGAAAGAAGCTTTCAATTCTGTCTTTCCAGTAGTCAAACTTCTCAACATCAAACATGTGAGGTTTTGTGCTGATTCTATCCTTGTCTTCATACTTGTTGTAGGATGTTGAAGTTTCACCAGCCATAATGAATCAACCAAAAGATATCAAGAGTTTTCCCACGAAAATTTTCTCTTTCACTGTTAAGTGATTAGCATTATAGAGCCGCAGCTCTGATACCAACTGAAGGTGGGAAAAACACTTAGAAGAGGGGTTGAATAAGAGTTTAGAAAATATTATGGCAATAAAAGCACACAGTATTTTTATCTTGGTTCGTTGAACTCAACTAATCCAGTCCACCTTATCAAAGATGATTTGCCTTTTTCCACAAGGACTTAATCCACTATAGTCAAACTGATTACAGTGTAAACCACTAAGAACAACTGTCTTAGTCTTCTCAAGAAATCCTGACCACAACTTAGTCTTCTCAAGGAACCTTTTACAATAAAATGTAAACTAACAAGTGTTTAATAATGCTTCTAAAAAGCTGTATCACAAATGTGATTTACATTTAAGATTAAGAACGAATGAAACTATTGAACAAAGAAATAAGATTTGTATGAGAGCTTTGAGAGAGTTTGAATAATCGTCAAGTAATTCGCCAACTGTAGAATGTTGTTGAAGGTTTGCTTTTATATACAAAGAAGTCCAAGACGTTGCAAGCTTGGAGATCGTGTACTGCAAAGTAGCTGTGGCCTTTTTTCTTCTACTGACTTGACCTTTCCTAGAAGTAGAACATTCATTTTTGCCTTTCTTCTTGTGTCTATCACAAAAGAGGAAAGAGTTGTTGGGAATATGCCAACGGATATATCTTTGAATAATATCTTCTTCAACAAGCTTATATCTCACAGTTATCAATATCAAAGCCTTGAGTGGTCAGAGCCTTGATGTTCTTAGAGTTTTTCTAGATCAGAGTGTTGCAACAAATGTGCTTCAGCGTGAATATTACTTAGAGCAGAGTTTGGAGATCAGAGCCTCTGTACTTGCAGCGAAAAGTACATTCAGAGTCTTCTAAAAAACAGTGCTTGAAACTCTTCATACAAAGTCTTGCAGCTACGCTTCAGATGCTTCTGCAGCTTCTGCTTCAGAGTCTTCTGGCAGCGCTCAGAGCCTTCTGATGATATGCTTCAGATGCTTAGCGTAGAGAGCGTTCATATGCATTTTTGCTTCCTTAAGAGTATTAAAATTAATATCTGAAACAAAAATACTTGAACAAGATTAGAGTATATATTTTCCTAATACAAAATTTCATTAGTGTTATCATCAAAACATAGAGATATAATTAAACACCAATCTTTGTTCTAACAGTTATACTCCTAAAAGAGGATCTTCCGACCTAAGGAGCGTGCCCTGGTGCAAGTACAATCCTCAAAACAAAGGCAATTCTCCGCTCATGAAAAGAGCAAATTTTGTGCCCAACGGGGACAACTCAATCGAGCTTCGTCATCGCCGTACCAGCATGGCAGGACACCCAGCTCACGATGGGAAAGTCCTAGCCCTGTGCAATCAGGACCTCAACCGAGATCCTAGTCCCACATACGGCGAGATTACTCCGCCACCTTGACGAGTTCCATAAACTATCGAGTAACACGACTAGTCGAGAAAAGTCTAAAAACAATCCACAAGGAAAAATAAACAAGGCATACAATGTTGAGGCATACAATTTCAAATAAACATCCATATATAGGCTCGACCACATGGCCAGAAAAGTGTTTAGATATTACATAAATGTCGAGCAAAGATCGACAATCAAAATAACAAAAACTGGCACGCAGGCCAAAATACAATTAGTTACAAATAATAATCAGTCATCATCAGCAAGAATCTCTAGCGGGACCACCTTACCATTAACCTGTGGTGTAGAACACCCATTCCCTTGGTAATCAGCTAGACATAGGGATTCAAGACCTTCACCTACTCCACAGTAGCAGAAAATCCAAATTCAGCATCTCTAAGGGCGTCCTGCTTGAGAATGCATATTCTATCGATCATGTCCTGTCGATTCTTCATGGACTTCTCCTCCTCAGTTTCGTCTAGCCCCACAGCCAAGGATCCATCCAGCTCAGTAACCCTGGTCTTCAACTTGGCGTTCTCCTCCCTGATCTTCTTCATTTCTTCGGACATATCACTCATGTCCTTGAGGAGCGTGACCTTGGCCTCGTAGTTGCCTTTGAAGGTCTGCAACTGGTTGAACAGATCTGTCGTCTCCAACTCAAGTTCAGCTTCCATGTCCTGTGCTTTTTTGAACTCCTTGAGCGGAATGGTCTCCATGTCTCTAAGGGCCAGAACCGTCTTCAAAATTCTCATTATCGCAACAACATCGCGATAAAGGAGTGAACTCCTACCCTTTGGATCAGTGGCCAAGATGGTCGACGCCTCTAGATCGGGAACCTGTACAAACCCCTCCCCGTCAAAAATTCTTGCAGGAAGCAGGGGGAAGAGTTAATTTTTCCTCACCCATTTCTAGGGGGTAGGAGGGTTAGAGGTGCTGCCTGGTGATGACGAAGGACCGACGAACTTCTCCAGGGTCGCCTGCTGCCTGACCGCATCCACCCTCGAGGTCGAAACCTTTTTGAAATTTTTAGCTGCGACGAACTTGACCAAGCATTTGCGTAAACCCGACATCTTCCCTACAAAGAAGAAACAAAGAGGTCCACACGACATTAAAACACCAAGAAACACAACTGAGCACGTCATCTATACCTAGAAGATCAAAAGCCTCGGCCTCAGTCCGACAATCAAGAAGGGCTTTAGTATTTTTATAACGAGCCGTCAGAGCAGGCTCCCCATCTTCAGAAAAGAGTATGTTGCCATCCTTATCCACGACGACAGCAGGGGTAAAGCTTTCAACGAATGTTGTCAGCGCTCGAAGAGACTTCTTGTCCTCGGAGTAAAGCTAGTCATGCTTCACAAGGAACTGGTTCGTCCTATACCAGAAATGAGCGTACACCCATTCCTAGGGAAATTTTGATACGAGACGCACCACATCTTGACCATCTTCCTTTAGCATCTCCATCGTGACCAAAGATCTCTTGGCCGCTTCGGAAAGGGGCTTTACGGCCAGAAACCTATATTTGAAATTTCGGAAAAACTCTGAATATGGATAGAATAAACTGCTCTATTTCTTAAAAGATACCCAACTTTGCTTCGATTCTGAAGCGCTCCCCTGCAGTTGGAAGATGAAAAAGAAGAGCTCCACGGTAGCCCATATCCGAAGGTAACGAAACACCAATTTGAATGCTGGAATGAATGCTAGAGCATTCGGATGAAGCTGGGCAGGACAGAGTTCGAGGTGACAAAATATCTCCCCCTAGAAATTTGTAAAGGGAAAACGATACCCTACTTCCCTAAAGGAGAATTCATACATGGGAAATTTCCTCCCCGGATACACCAAACATATTCAGTCATTCTCTGTTGGACTAATTGCCCTCCAGTTCATAGGCGCATCTTCAACTCTATCTTCAAGGAGATCGAAGTTACTGGCCTTCTTCTCGGTAAATGTGGACTTCGTAACAAGGCTCCTGGGAGATCCAACTAAGATCTCCTTCGGCCACTCGCACATTATCATACTTAGCGGGAGGCACGTCTTCGTTAATATTTACCCCAACTTCGGGGACGGTTCCCTCATCTCGACCAACCGTTTTACGTGAAAAGCAGAGGAAGCAACAATGAATTCGACAAAGATAAAATCCACCCTTCCACCATAAATAAAGTGAAAGGGCAAGTATTAAGTGCAAGGATATATCCCCGACTCAGGCCCTTATCAATAGCAAGAGGTCTCAGTGAGACGCGCACCAACATCGAGGACACATCCCCGCTACTTATAAAGACCCTAAACAGGAGAAGCTCGCGACTACCCTAACCTGTTGGGCATCCAAAGCAAAGCCCTCAGCTACGAGGACACCCCTGCCCGACAAAAAACATAAAACAGCCCCACGCAACTACCTAGGAAGATCTATAAGCATATAACACCCTAATCTTAAATTCTACAACGCCTTCATGAATTTCCCAGAAACGTTCATATGTTCTTCAAGAGACGCATGAACTTCAACCGGAAAATTCACGACCACCGGTAAATTCTAGAACAAGTTGCAGAAATTCATAGAAATCGAAGAACATACTTGAACATTCGAAGGTTGAAGATGAAGATCTTGTGATGACAGAGGCAGTGTCGGCGGCGACGAGATCTCCAATGACAAAAGTGTTGGAGAGCAAAAGATAAGGAGAAGAGAAATCTTTATGGTGTGAAATGAAATTTCGCCCCCATTATATAGGCTCCAATGCTCACATGGGGAAGCGCAAAGGGAAAAGGCCATCATTTCCTAACCTCCTAGGCCTTAAGAAAAATTTATTGCACCGTCGCACATGGCACAGAATGGCTGCCACCTGGCATCCTTAAACTGACCCCTCACGTGTTTGTAAAAAGACAAGTCTCTTAAGCTCCCTGCAGGAACATTCTCCTCGACTACGTCACCATATCAATGTCCGAGCAAGAGCCTCGTCGACTTTTTATGCATCTTAAGAACAAGTATGGTTAATATAGAACACACTTCTCATCTCCGAGGACGTCATGCGCTACCCACAAATTGACCATGTCAAAATTACGCACTTGCGCGTCCCTGAACTTTTTCGCTCAATTAATAGCAATCTCAAAGACCTCCCCGAGACACAGTTCCCGCTCCTTGGTCGCACAAGCTATGCTAACTCAAGTCTTTGTTCCTCACCTCGAAGCAGCGACTTGGGAGGCTCCTATTCTGGATTGGCACCTGTCCCACAGCTGAGCAAGGCCCAATCCAGTCTAGCTTAAGGCCAGGCCCAATACGACCACAGGGCACAATATAGTTGTTGGGCACAATATAGCCGTTGGGAACAATATAGTCGTTGGAACACATAGATGTTGGGGACATCCTCTCACGCACTTGACAATTCACGCGACCAATTGCCCCTCCGAAAGTCACGGAGACAGTTGGACCAGGTCAAAAATTACGCGCTAGATCTTCCACCTGGCAGTCCTCTATTGGCCGACCAGATATTTCGGTTACATGGGAGATATTGGCCCTGTGCTGGGGGGAAACTTATAAATACCCTCTCTCTTGAGAGGGTCAGGTATTCTAATCATTCTTGCTCATACCTAAACACTCATACTTTATTTCTCTCTATAGCCCAAACACTTACTTTGGCATTGGAGTACCTTGCAGGTACAACCCCCTCCTCTCCTACAACCATTGTTGTTGTTGTACATTAAAGGCCAAGACGATCCATTCTGATCACGCAAGATCAAATAATAAATGTGGAATTTTGATAACCTTATCATAGAGGATAACGAATTCGAGATTCCCACAAATAAAGAATACCGTGAGGAAGGTTTTTCATGGATTGTTGATTATTTTGACAAATATGTATTAGTAGCAAGCACAATGAAATTAGAATTTCGTTTGCATTAGCTTCTTTGCATAACCTTATAGTTCATCAAATGGATGTTAAAACAATATTCTTAAATAGATATATTAATGAGAAGATTTACATGAAGAAACCAAAGGTTTCGTGCTTCCTGATAAAAAACAAAATGGGCAAACACACAACTTAGGAGGGGATATTTCAATCATTATTAAAACACGAATTCAAAGAGTTTGTCATCATCAAAAAGAGAGAAATTGTGTATAAAACATCTTATATCTCGTTCAATATTTATGAAAACAAAGATTATAAAAGAAGAAAATGATCAAAAGTATCATGCACATCAATGATGAAGTTGATCAAGGAGGTTTAACATAGAAATTAAAGTGAAGATTTGAGATAAGTGAACATGACTAAGATGCTCATTGAAATTTATACTATACAACTTTAAATTGCTCATAATTTCATCTTTCACTTCATCTAAAAACCTTCTTGCATCATCATGCATGATTATCTAAAATATTTTTTTCATTTAATTCTTGTAGCAAGTGTTTGTACAAAAACTTTGTGTGAGAACATTGTGATAATCCTTTGTCTTTATATTGATTACATATTGATTATTAGAAATTAGATGAATGGAAATTAAAAAAAAAGAGGTTTCTAACTTCCACATTCAAAATGAATGATCTTGGACTAATTGACACGCCTATGGGGATCAAAGTAAAGAAAAATAGTGGGGGTCATGAATTTAATCAAATAAATTATATTGAGAAAGTACTTGATAAGTTAAAACACTTACATTTCAAGAAAGTGAGTACTCTATTTGATCCTAGTGTCAAACTTCATAATAATGATAGAAACGTTATGGCTCAATTGGAATATACAAGTGCATGCAATGTACTAGACCCCACATAGAGTTTGCAATTAGTAAAATGAGTAGATTTTACTAGCAGCCCAAATGGTGAGCATTAGAAGAAAATCATTAGGATTCTTCGGCTATCTTATGAAAATAAAAAATCTCCATTATGGTAGATTTCCTATCATATTAGAAGGATATACCGATACGAGTGTTAAATATCATAAATTTGCATTTGAATGGATATTCACACTAGATGGGGGTGTAATCTATTGGAAGAGCAAGAAACAAGTATAGATCACTCTCTCAACTATATAATCAAAGTTTGAGGCTCTTGCTTTCGCTGGTGAAGAAGCTGAATGATTGAGGGACCTTCTGTTGGAAGTTCAATTTGCTAAAGAAAATGTTTTAATGGTGTTGATAAATTGCGATAGTCAAGCCACTTTACTTAGAGTATACAAAAGGTGTATAACAGAAAGTCTATGCAAGTAGGACTTAGACATTCTTTCGTAAGAAAATTGATTAAGGATGTAATCATTTCATTCACATATATACGGTCAAGCTATAATTTTCTTTATCCATTTACTAAACCACTGTCCATATATTTAGTAAAGACTACCTCGAGAGATATGAGATTGAAATCCTTGAATAAGGGTTCCGACAACAGTAGCAAACTAATATGAAGTTAATAAACCTTAACCTAAGATTCAATAGGTAAAAATAAGTCGTTGATTTGGATGTTTGTGCACCATCTTGTGACAATGTTGAATATTATATATTGAGGGCTGAGTGTTTTCAAACTCTTAATGAAGTTGTATATCAAGGATATGTATCTCAACAAACATATACAAAATAAACTTCACTGATATGAATTTCAAGATGGTGCCATCTTAATGTGAGTGTTGGAGTTTCTATCATAAAGAAAATAAGAAAAGCACATGACCATAAATAGTGCTAGCTATGCGAGAGATGTAGGTGAAGAATCATTAAAGAATGTGTGTAAGGTAAAGTCAGTATAATCACAAGGGATAACAAGTCAAAACATAGCTATCTAACATTCTGATTAAACTTTGTTTATCCTTACTAAGGTTAAATCAAAATTGAAAGATATTTAATTGTATTAATATTCTTTGTTTCTCTTTTTATGTAATTGGTCTTGTCATTATTAGAACAAGTGAGAGATTGTTGTAAATCATTAACAATTAATAATATTGATTAGACATAAAATTATGCAAGTGAATGTTGATTTTTAAATTTAGAAATAGGCAACACTTGTGAAGTGTTGTAGTAGGCAGTTTGTATTTTGAATTCGGAAATACACAATACTTCGTGAAATGTTGCAGAATGCGAAACAGTACAACATTTGAAAACTGTTATTATAGGAACGACAATACAACTTTTGAAAAGTGTTGTTGTAGGCGAAATAGTGCAATATTTGGTAAAAGTGATGTTGTAGGAGAAATAGTGCAACATTTGGTAAAAGTGATGTTGTAGGCGAAATAGTGCAACATTTGGTAAAAGTGATGTTGTAGGCGATACAGTGCAATATTTGATAAAAGTGTTGCTGAAAGTGTGTATTTCATCAATGGTCACAACCATGTGAAACATCACCACTTTGTCATATTAATTGAGCATTTTAAATTTAGAAAAATACAATACAAAAGTCTATCCTTTTCACACAAAATTCTAGATTTTATCTTTCTTACATTCGAGTTTTTATCAATTTTGTACGAACTCGAGTATAAGTTAAATTATCTTAAAGAATTTTGCGTTCTAACTCCAAATTGCATATTTTCTACATTCGAATTTTCATTGATTTATTTGATTTAAATTAAATTTTTTTAGAAAAATCAATAAATTTCATCTACATAAAAAGTCATTATGTTTCATTCATGGCATTGGAACTCAAGCTCTCAGTATTCTTTGAAGGAAAACATGGCAAAGAATTACTCGTATATACAACATTTTTTTATCGGTGTTTGCTTAGTGGTTTTTAAATTTAATTTAACAATGAATTCAAGTTTGATTTATCAATCATTATTTTTATTAAGAATCCCCATTTAATTTATATTTAATATTTTTTATTTTTTAAGTGATATCCCTAAAAGTATATTTTATTATTAAAATAATCAACTTTTTAAATAATTCCAAAAATACTACTTATGTTTTCTAAAAAAAAAATTGACAACGCATAGTTCATGCCAATATAATTGAGACATATATTAGAAAAAATAGGTAGCACCAATTGAATTAGAGACTGCATATGGAAGCGTCAATTGAGTTGACGATACTGCATGACAAATAGAAGGAGACACCAATTGAATAAGCGAATGTGTACAAGCACTATTACAAAATAAACCTTTCGTAATGTTAGTTCCATGACTCTATGATTGTCCATGGTTCTATGATTGGCTAAATTTTGGTAAAACATGATTCTGCACTTATGTTAAGCAGAAGGTCATAACATCCACATCTACTGGTATGACAGTACTGCTGTCATGTGTTTTAAACAGGATGTCATTATCAATGTCATGACATCGTTGTCTGGTGCAGCAGGAGCTAGCAGGAGTTGATGACAGAACTGATGTCATGTGTTTTAAACAGGATGTCATTACCAATGTCATGACATCGCTGTCTGGTGCAGCAGGAGCTGATGACAGAACTGCTGTCATGGATGTCATACTGAACGTCATGACATTGCTGTCTGGTACAACAGGTGTTACTATTTTATATCTCTTAACAAAGGTGTTTTGGTTTGTGTTGCGGTGGAAATAGGATCACAAACTATTAATGAGTTTGAATCGCAATTCAATTCACAACCGCTCTTTGATTTATCCGAAGGAAAAGGTCAAAAGAGGGAAAACCTATTTTGCATCATAAACACAATGCGGGGAAAGATATAGGGTTCGGGGGTTGGTTAAATTTAGGGAAGGTATTAGCACCCTAAACTTCTGTAGTACTCTACAGGAACCTTTTGTTCATATGTTTACTATTTGCTTTATTTATTTGCTTAAGGTATATGTACAAAGGGATTACAAGTGAGAAAAGAGACCTAAGGTTAATTCTAAGTTTACTCGGCAAGACATCGCATCTTGTGCCTACGTATCCTTACGAGAGTGGAATCAGAGTAATCGTAGTTCCCCTCAAAAGGCAGGTTAGAAACGTCTTGACTGTGGTCAAGGTCTCAAGGGGAATAAACATGTCTTAAGGACACGCTTACGTGGAGTGTAGAAACTCCAAATCTCTACGTTGAATTGTTAAGTTGTAATTAGGGTTAAATTAGGGATTCCACGGCAGGAAACCCTAAAATGAGCGTGGCGGCTTTTTGACCTAATGCTAGGGGTAAAAATGGTAATTTTGTCCACAGCGAGACATGTATGAAAATTTAGGGTTGAAAAGGTGTAAGGGTTGAAGGTGAGGACTATTGACACGGCGGTCAAACGGCTAGACCTAATTCCTTCGGAGGAGTGAAATTAATTAAATATACATACAACGGCAGAAAATAAAGTGCGGAAAGATAAATGCGACAATTGTCTCGCAAAATTACATCCCATAAGCAGTTACAAATATGATAATTGAATATTTAAACTGAAAATAAAATCAATTGAACTTAGTCAGCTGCAAAAAACCAAAACAAACAGAGACTGTTATTATACGGGGTTATACAAAAAATTAGACAGGAATTTCAGGAATTTAATTAGAAAATTATAATTTTAACGAAACAAGAAGAAAATTAGAAGTTTGGATCTTAAAAAGGAGGATGGTAGCGAAAAATTAATAAACAATAAAAATTGATACGCAATGAAGATAGTGATAATATACAAGTGATAATGGAATATGAAATAGCAACGATGATGTCAGATTATGTACAAATATAAAAATAAATACAAAAATAAATAAATAAATATTAGTGAACAGGTTCATGGATAATCAATAATACTGTTAGGAATGAAGGATGAAAATTGGAGTTGACGATAATTAGGAGTTAAGTGATGAACGTTTTGAGACGATGAGAATTTAGGTAATAAGAAAAGAGTTAGAATGGAATTGGGTTTTTTTTTGTGAGATTTGGAAAAGTTAGAACTTTAATGTGATTAAAAAGTTAGATTAAAAAGTTAGAGTTAAAAGTTAGCAAAAAATTAGAACTTCGAAATTTGCTTTTTTAAAAAAAGTTTTGAAAATAAAAAAGAAAAGGTTAGATTTTAATTCAAGAAAAAGTTAATACTCTTAAAAAAAACAAAAATAAGATTAGAAATTTTTAAAAAAAAAGAAGAGTTAGTTACTTTTGATGAAGACTGCAAGAGTCTTTGATGCTTGCCGATCTCCCGTTTTGTTGCTCCTGAGGGTCCTTTTATACTTGATCTTTTTCAATCTCAGATTTGATTTGAATATCTCAATCTTTTTCAATCTCTGATTTGATTTGAATGAATTTTTATGATGATTTCAGATTTGATTCAATGATGGTGATGTTGATATTTAGATCTGATTTTCTTATGATGATGATATGATCTGATTGATTTAATTTTGCTCCATCTGTGATTTATTGTGATTGGATTTGATAAAAAAAAATGTTGGGATTTAAATTTAAAATGTTAGCAAAGAAAGTTAGGGTTTCAAGTTAAATAAAAATTAGAGTTTTAAGTTTAAAAAAAAATGAGTTAGAATTTTAAAATAAAAAACATTTGAATGTTGATTTTAAAAAATGTTAGAATTATTTTAAAAACTGTTAGAATTTAATTTTAAAAGGAATTTAGATCTTAATTTTAAAAAAGAAAATAAAATGGCATTAGAATTTAATTTTAAAAGGAATTTAGAATTTTAATTTGAAAAAGGATGGTGTCAAAAAAGATTTAGATTTAATTTTAAAAAAAAGGATAGATTTAATTTATAAAAAAAAAAGGTTAGATTTAATTTTTAAAATAGTTAGAAAAAAAGATTTAATTTTAAAAAGAAGTTAGAGAAAAAAAGATTTAATTTTAAAAAGAAGTTAGAGAAAAAAAAGATTTAATTTTTTAAAAAAGTTAGAAAAAAAGATTTAACTTTATAAAAGTTAGAAAAAAAGATTTAGCTTTAAAAAAGTTAGAAAAAAGATTTAATTTTAAAAGGAAGTTAGAAAAAAGATTTAACTTTAAAAAAGTTAGAAAAAAGATTTAACTTTAAAAAAGTTAGAAAAAAAAGATTTAGCTTTAAAAAGGAGTTAGAAAAAAGATTTAATTTTAAAAAGAAGTTAGAAAAAAATATTTAACTTTAAAAAAGTTAGAAAAAAAGATTTAATTTTAAAAAGGAGTTAGAATTTGATTAAAAAAATGTGTTAGAAATTAATTTAAAAAAGGTTATAAAAAAAAAATTTACTCTTAAAGAAAAGAAAAAAAAAGTTAAATTTTAATTTAAATCCTAAAAGTTAGTAAGAAGAGCTTAAAATGATTTAAATAAATAAACTAAATAGAAAAAAAAAAGTTAATAAAAAACATTAGTAAAGTTATAAAAAAAATTTAATTAAATTATTATTAGTTAAAAAAACAAGATTTAAAAAAAAGGTTAATTTATTAAGTTAATCAGAATTTAAAATAAAAATAAAAAAGAAAGGGTAAAATTTGGGGTATTATAGTTGCCCCTATTTAAATAGCTACACCGGATGAGTTGAGTGACGGAGACTCGGGGAATCATGGTGGAGGGATTTAAATATAGATAACCGAAAATTTTGCCCTTATATGTGGCGATATGCAATGCTATGGACCAAACGAGAACAGACTAATGCAGACGATGCCATGAATATGATATGATGTGTATGCTGGAATGATGAATGCGAAAATGTTGACGAATATGACGACACAGGGACAGACGCTACGAGAAGAACACACTGGGAAAACGACACGCTGGGACACAGTACAACACTGGGGAATTCTAAAATGATGGTCAACTGGTGCAAACACGACCAATTGTCATTTTTAGAACTGGAACGGGATCCTCAAATGGAGATGGCACCTATGAGACGGCCTCCACTGGGGAATCTAAAAGTAAAACTGGATCATGTACGACTGCAAGATCGATTACAAAATGCTGGAGCATTGAGCAAAGAATAACATCCAAGCTTCTGTAACCTATCCCTCGTGACAGGATCAAACGGACTTTTCGGGAATCCGTAGCAAATATACAGGGTAAAAACCGGCTGTATGCCAAAATAAATGGACTTTAAGAATAAGATCCTTAAATGGAGATGGCACCTATGAGATGACCTCCACTTGGGAATGTCTAATAATAAAACTGGATCTACACGATTGCAAGATCGATTACAGAATGCTGGAGCATTGAGCAAAGAATAACATCCAAGCTTCTGTAACCTATCCCTCGTGACAGGATCAAACGGACTTTTCGGGAATCCGTAGCAAATATACAGGGTAAAAACCGGCTGTATGCCAAAATAAATGGGCTTTGATGGGAAATGCCCTGATAAGCTTCTCGAGGGAGAACTGTCACTTATCGTTGGAAGGGACTTACATGCCAAAATGGATAAGCACTCAAACAGAGAGGCTGCTGCTTATCTGATATATAAATCTTCTCATATTTAAGGTCGGTGCCTGGAATACGTTTCAGATTCTTCTTTTACTAAAGGATAAAATAAACTTCTTCATACTTACGAGGACAGCGCGTCGGGTATGATTCCGCTTCTTCTTTTGCTAAAGGGTAAACTGAACTTCCTCATACTTCAAGATTCATGCTCTCCTGAATATGATTCTGCTCCTTCTTTTACTAAGGGTAAATGAACTTCTTCATACTTCAAGATCTGTGCTCTCCTGAATATGATTCCGCTCCTTCTTTTACTAAAGGGTAAATGAACTTCTTCATACTTCAAGATTTGTGCTCTCCTGAATATGATTCGGCTCCTTCTTTTACTAAAGGGTAAATGAACTTCTTCATACTTCAAGATCTGTGCTCTCCTGAATATGATTCGGTTCAAACCTCCCCATACTTCAAGACGACAAGGAAAACGGAAGCCCAACTACTCGATGGAGATGGCCATTTGCTGCGAGTCATAACGAAGATAGGATCAGCTTCTCAGGCGAGAAATGTCGCTTATTTGCAAGAGTGGCAATAATAAGCTTCTCATGTAAGAACTGCTTGTAGAGGTGATAACAGATGATGATAAGCTTCTCGGCGGAGAACTGTTGCATACCGTTGCTGAAGAACGTTACGATAAGCTTCTTAACCGAGAACTGTTGCTGATCGATTGTGATAAGCTTCTCTTGTGAGAACTGTTGCTGATCGATTGTAAAATGTTGTGATAAGCTTCTCTTGGCGAGAACTGTTGCATATCCCGTTGTGTATGGTTGTGATAAGCTTCTCTGGTGAGAACAGTTGCTGATCTTGTTGTGTAAGGTTGTTATATCAATAGGCTTCTCAGGCGAGAACAGTTGCATATCGATGCTGTAGGATTGTAAAGTGTTGTACCGATAGGCTTCTCAGGCGAGAACAGTTGCATACCGATGCTATAAGATGTACTGATGGATTTCCAGGCGTGAACTGGCGTGTATCTGTAAAGGATTGTTTGAAAGATAGTGCAAAATAAATGCACATCCGGGTACAGTGATAAGCTTCTCAGGCGAGAACAGTAGCATATCTGCCAAGGTATGGTGAAGATTTTTAGGTGGTGCAAAATAAATGCATGTCCGGTTGGGCTTGACAACCGACAAAACGAGACTCAATCTAGGATCGAGCTAGAAAGAAAACTAGCAATCAAGACTCCATCGAGGGAATGAACTCGAAGGGTAAATATCTTATCCCGGCAAGGAAAAATAGCTGAAATAACCATCATCCACGAGGGTCGAGCTCTGTGGGGAAACTGGAAACACATATGTATTTTATGCTTAGGGCTGACGATCTATTTGGAGAGAATGGACCAACCCAGTTACTCGGCGGTAACAACCAATGATGGAGAGACACCATGAACCCGTGAATGCTAACGCATATGTATGTTAATATGAATGTATGTTAATGTCTATGTAGTTAAATATGCAGGATGTAATGGAATGAGTATGTAATGAGTATGTGTACGAAATAGGCATGTGATGCTTATGCCCCTGCGTATGCTGACGAAACAGACTAGAGACAGGACGAGAGATGAAATAAACATCTCGACGGGGATACCCTGCGTTCTCTGCAACCAATACGTCAATCATGGGTAAGAAAGATCAATGGTAGAACCAAGTCTGGTTTTAAAGTTCTGAATTCTCTGGGGAGAAGGTAATCTGCTTGGGTGCACAGTATCATGTCTTCACATGGGGAGAAAAAAAACCTGAGGGTCACTTTCGAGTTACCTAAGAAAAAGTTGTCAGCTTATAGTCTCGTTGGGGACTGTGATGAGGCAATAGTTTAGGAGCCTGTTGCAACACTGAGATTTACTGGGGAATGAAGGCCGCTGTGAGTAAAATCCCTCGGGTGCACGAAGAAAAGTTGTGAAACCCCATGGTTTTGATCTTGAAGGACCTCATAGTAGTCTCCATTTGGTTCCCTTTTTTTAGAAAACACGGTGCCCCAGGATACTTGCTTTGTGAGGTAGGGTCATCTCAAGAGGATTTTATAGAGAACACTGAGTCGGGTTGCCCCATTGTTCTCAAACTCTTTGAGAGATTCGTCAAGTCTGGCCCAAATTAAGCGTGTTACGACGAAATCTTTGAAAAATAGCTCTTAAGAACGTCAGCCTCGCGTTGGTAAGCGAATTGGGAACTGCCTGCCCCTGTTTAGCAGGATCTTCAAGTTCCACGGGTTATTGAAGGTGAGAAAATACTTAGAAGGGGGGGGGGGGGGGTTGAATAAGTATGACAGAAAATAATCAAAGATAAAAACTCAAGTATTTTTATCCTGGTTCGTTGAACTCAACTACTCCAGTCCACCCTTTTCAAGAGTGATTTGCCTTTCTCAACAAGGACTTAATCCACTATTCAAATCAACTGATTACAAATAGCAACACCTAAAAACAACTGTTCTTAGTCTTCTCAAGAGCTACTGATCTAACCTAGATCCTCTTAAGGAAAACTTCCTTTACAAATAAATGTAATACAATGTAAGAGTAAGAAATGCTTCTATGAAAGCTATAAACACAACTGTGTTATTTCTCTAAGTTTAGAACAATGTATGAACTATGAAGAATATGAGAGCTTGAGAGTTTCTTCGCTTGAGAGTAAGTTTGTCAAATTCTTCACTTGAAGAATGAGCTATGATGTCCTTTATATAGCCACTTGAATATTGGAGAGAATATTTTACCGTTGGAGAAGATATTTCCAATATCAAATAGTACTGTCCTTTGTACTATTGCAGCAGAGAGACGGCGCACAAATAGTGGGTGTAGCAATTGTCTGCTGAGCTGTGAGTTTACCATATGTGGAATGTATCAGAGGAATAATCTTCTTGCAGAGAATTATGTCTATCCCAATTAAGGAAAGATTTGCTGGCATATTCCAACGGATATATTAAAATAATCTTCTTCAAATAATTCTTCAGATAGTTCAGATCAACAATCAATATCAGAGTCTTCAGTCTTCAGAATCTTCTGGAAACTTCAGAGCCTAAGATGTTCTTCAGATGTTGATGAATCAGAGTCTGGTGCAGCTGTGTGCTTGAAGCGTAACATGCTCTTACATCAGAGTCTTCACTCAGATCAGAGTCTCTTCACTCAGAGTCTTCTTTCATTCAGATTCTTGATAATATATGCAGCATGTTGTATCTTCAGAATCTTGATGACTAAGCTCTTATACTTCAGATTCTTCTAATCTTCAGATGCTCTTGAGCCATTCAGAATTTATTGTTCACATCAAATTTGCTCTTTAAGATTAAAATCTTTTGTGCCTGTAGAAAACAGTTTAGAACAAATTTAGAGAGTATAATTCTTGTATACAAATTATCATTAATGTTATCATCAAAACATAGAGATATTACTAAGACACAATCTGTGCTCTTACAATCTCCCCCTTTTTGATGATGACAAAACATGAGAAATTTGTTCAATAAAAATGAATTAAAATTACTCCCCCTGAGATTAACAATCTCCCCCTGAAATGAATACTCTAATGGAGTTAGATACTTCCCTTTCTGGTTGAGTACATTTCAGATTCAGAGCCTGATTACATTTCAGATTCAGAGCCTGATTGAAGCCTGGTTAACATCCTGATTGAAGCCTGGTTGACATATGTTTGACTTCTAGAGTCAAAGCTTGATGCCATAGTAAAGCTTGATGCCAAAGTTTGATGTCATATTAAAGCTTGATGACAGATGAACAACTTCAGAACACCTGGTTGTTTATCTTGCCATTTCCTGTCTTGAGTTATCTTTTAGATCATAGTACTCAAGGTTAGACATCAGAGTCTGGTCTACTCAGATTTATCTATTTTTGATCAGGTTCTGAAAAGATAGATCTCAGGAAAAACTTCAATGAAATTTGTCAGAGTCTGGTTAAATTCAAAGAATGTTAGTAACATGTCTGACTTAGTTCAGATAATTGCTTATAGATTTGAACAATCAGATTCTATTTTGTTTCTCCCCCTTTTTGTCATAATCAAAAAGAATTTTAAAAGACAGTAAAGATGCAGAAGAAACACATATCCAGATAAGCAAAAAGATCATAGTCATTAAGTCAAGAGAACATTCAGATTCAGATAAAAACAAACAAAACATATCAGAAGAAAATCAAAACAAAGCAAAACATGAAAAACTTGTGCAAAACATCAAGTAGGTTTAGCAGATGAGGCTTGTTGAGAAGCAATGAGTTGCAGCAGTGCTGTAATCCTTTCTGAATTTTCATCTTGCTTAGCCATCCAAGTTTTCATTTCTTCATTTGTTTTCTTTTGATCAACCATAAAATCCTTAAGTTCTTTGACATCCTTCTGAAGATCTGTAGATTCTGAAACAGTAGATTCTGGAACAGTGGATTCTGAAACAATCTGAGTAACATCAGGTGCAGGAATTTCTGGAGGTGGAGGAGCTTCTAGAAGAAGAATAGGAGGAGGGTTTCTCTTAATCCGTTTTTGATAAGCAGCAAGCCTTACTTTTGACAATCTAAGACATTGAGTCCTGATTTTCAAAGCCTCCCTATTCAGTCTGTAAAGATATTTCTTCCAAACAGCATTAGCAGCCTCTTTGTCCATAGTAGTCATGCAAACATCCATAATGTCAGCAAAGTCTGAGACATTATCCTTATCAAAATCTCTTAACAGAGTATAAACACTTGATCCCAATTCTGCTTCATCAGGGATTCTGGGTTGGGTTGGTTGTGTTTGTGGTGTTTGTTCAGAAGGTTTAGGTTGTGAAGATGGATGTTCAGATGTTTGTGGTTCAGAAGTTTGAGGATTGATTTGTGGTTCAGATGTTGGTTGGTTGGTTGGTTCAGATGTTTGTTGGGTTTCTGTTGGTTGTGGAGTGTTTTGGATTTCAAGAGGTTGTGGAGTGAGAGTTTGAGTTGGGGAATTTTGTGGAGAGGGTGGATGTTCAGAAGTTGGAGATTTAAACAGTTGTTTCCAAACACTCTCAGAACGAGGTTGTTTGAGATCATTCAAGCATTCATTAATGTAACCAGATGATTCATCATCAGATGATGTATCAGAGTGGTTAGATTTTTCAGAAGTTGAAGATAAAATGATAGAACGGTTTAAAGGTGTGATATCTAATATCTCATTAGGATCAATGAGATGTTCAGGTTGGTCAGAGTGTTCAGGGTGAACATCCTCTGGAATGGTATATTCTGGGATAGTGTTTTGAGGTTGTGGTGTTGCTTGTTTAGTTTGTTGTGGAATGTTTGATTGAATGTTTGTTGGTTGTGGTGTAAGAGTCTCAGATGGTCTAGATCTTTTAAATATAAGGGGTGAGTCAGATGGTGTGGGGGTAGTAGAATGATGAACAGGATTAGAATCAGTGTTAAATACCTGTTTCAGAGTATCTCTTATTTCTTCAAAAGTTGCTGCAGGAGGATTTGGTTGAACCTTCTTCAGCTTCTTCCTTTTCTTCTTCTTTTCAGCATCTGAATGCTTCCTTTTCTTCTGATGACCTTCACTATCAGCTTTTCTTTTACGTCTTCTTTCCCTTGTCAAATCAGGAAGAACTTGGCCTTCCTTCTGCACAAGATTGGCAGGAATCTCAACACCATCTCTTATGCAGCGAGCAACATACTCAGCAATAAGTTCTCTAGGTTCATCTGAGGTGAATAAAGGAAAATCCTCAACAGGAATCCTTCTTCCCCTAACTTCTTCAGAGTTAGTTTTCCTTGGTTTCTCAGATAAATCTTCAACCAGTTTCATCCTTCTCAGAGTTAAACCGTTTATTTCAGAGCCAATGATAAAATTCAGATCTTCTGTCAACCCAGCCTCTTGCAGATGCGCCACAAGTTGGTTTTCTATCAGAATATCTGAAATCAGCCTTCCCATAGGGATCCATGTTCTGACTTTTCCAGTTTTATCTCTGGCTGTTTCCCTTGTTTCCTTGACGTGAGACACCAGATGATTAAACAACAGATATGGAAGATCAATCTGAATGTTTTGGTGTAAACAATACATGAAGTAAAGTTGTTCAGCATTAACATAATCAGATGAGTTTGAGGAGGGTCTGTGAAAGATGGTGTTCATGAAAATCTTAGCCCATATCTTGTAAGTGGGTTTCAAGAACTTAACCTTCTTACAAGGTTCACCAGTAGTACAGATTTCTTGACAAACATCTTTCAGATCTTCACGCGCAGAGGACAGAGAGGTTACTCCATCAGTTGCCTTAAAACCTATGAGTTTCCTGATCAGATTTTCAGTGATAACAATCTTCTTTCCCAGCACAGAGGAGTGAATGAACTTTGGAGTAGCAAATGCATGAATCCAGAACTCCTTCACTAACTTTGGATACACAGGACCCATGAGCCTGTCAAAGTAACCGTCCCAGCCTTGTGCTTTGATTGAAGAAATCAGATCAAACCCATTTTCAGCAAGATCTTCTAAATCCACGAAACTTTCACACAGTACTTCTAGTGAATCAACAGGAGTTAGGAGAGTGCGTACTGGTTCTATGACAGTGGTAGCATCTTTGGTAGTAACAGCTTTTGAAGTAGATGCCATTGTTGATGATGATGAAGAAGATGAAGGTTTCTGGGTTCTTTTAGGGTTTGCAAAGAGAGAGAACAACAAACAAAAACGCATATGTGTTTGAGAGTGTGAAAAGTGTGAATGTGTTATGAGAGTGGTTTATATAGACAAATAAAGCACGCATGGGAAACACAACAGACACACATAGGACACATACGCACGTTTGCATTAAATGAAAAGTAATCATTTTTAATTATGATATGACATTTGGGGGAAAATCAAGACAGATTGAGATTTTCAAAGCAATACCTTAAACGTCATAATCAGTAGGTGTACTCCATCTTTTCAGATTCTGAGTGACACGTGTTTGCTTGCATGTGATTCTATAACTCTTGAGAAATGAAACGTTTTCAACTTTCAGATCCTCTGAGATGGTCAGTATAGAGTTTCACACAAAATAAAAAAAAATTCACAGAATAAATTAAACAAGCAAAACAGATGAAATACTTCAGAGTGTTAAACACTTAGCATCTGAGAAGTTGACTCTGAGAAATATTACTCTGGACAAAAATCCATACAAATATTTTTCAGAATAAACTTAAACCTATCTTCAGCAAGGGGTTTTGTGAAAATATCTGCCCATTGATGATCTGTATCAACAAAGGCTAAATTTATTACACCCTTCTGAACATAGTCTCTGATGAAATGATGTTTAATCTCTATATGTTTGGCCTTAGAGTGTAAAATTGGATTTTTGGATAAACATATAGCAGAAGTATTATCACAGAAGATAGAAAGATTACTCTCATAGATTTGATAATCTTCTAGTTGACTCTTCATCCAGAGCATCTGAGTGGAACATCCAGCAGCAGCAATGTATTCTGCCTCTGTGGTTGATAGTGCAATTGTTGGTTGCTTCTTGCTGTACCATGAGATCAGATGACTTCCAAGAAACTGACAGCTTCCAGAAGTACTTTTGCGCTCAACTCTATCTCCAGCATAGTCAGCATCACAGAATCCAACTAGTGAATATTTGTCAGATCTTCTGTAACACAAACCAACATTAGCAGTACCTTTCAGATACCTTAGAATCCTCTTAACAGCAGTTAAGTGTGATTCTCTAGGATCTGATTGGAATCTAGCACATAAACAAACACTAAACAGAATGTCTGGTCTAGAAGCAGTCAAATAAAGAAGAGATCCTATCATACCTCTGTAGAGTTTCTGATCTACCTTCTTACTTACCTCTTCCTTACCTAGAGTGCTTGTAGGATGCATTGGAGTCTTTGCCATTTTGCTATCCAGCATGTTAAACTTCTTCAGAAGCTCTTTAACATACTTGGTCTGATGTATGTAGGTGCACTCTGGAGTCTGATTTACTTGGATTCCCAGAAAGAATCTCAATTCTCCCATCATGCTCATCTCAAATTCTTCCTGCATACATTTAGCAAACTCCTTTCCAAGCATAATATTTGTTGATCCAAAAATAATATCATCTACATAAATTTGACAAATCAACAAATCTTTCTTAATGGTTTTACAAAATAGTGTGGTATTCACTTTTCCTCTGATGAAATTTTTCTTCAGAAGAAAATTACTCAACCTCTCATACCAAGCTCTGGGAGCTTGTTTTAGTCCATAAAGAGATTTTTTTAGTTTGTAAACATGATCTGGAAAATTTTCATTTTCAAAACCAGGAGGTTGATGGACATACACTTCCTCTTCTATAATTCCATTAAGAAAAGCACTTTTAACATCCATCTGATAAAGAGTGATGTTATGTTGTGCAGCAAATGAAATAAGCAAGCGTATAGACTCTAACCTTGCAACAGGAGCATATGTTTCTGTGTAGTCTATGCCTTCTTGTTGACTGTAGCCTTGAGCAACCAGTCTTGCTTTGTTCCTTTCAACTTCTCCTTTCTCATTAAGTTTATTTCTGAAAACCCATTTTGTTCCAATGACATTGAAACCTTTAGGTCTTGGAACCAGATCCCAGACTTCATTCCTTGTGAATTGATTCAGCTCCTCTTGCATAGCTAAAATCCATTCATTATCTTCCAGAGCCTCATCAACAGATGTTGGTTCTATAATTGACACTAAGCCACAGAAGGAAGATTCAGAAGTTCTGAGAAATGCTCTTGTCCTTATTGGATCATCTTTCTTTCCAATTATCACATCCTCTGGATGAGAAGCTTTCATTCTGGAAGAAGATCCTCTGACTGTTGGTCTTTCAGAAATATGCAGATTGTCAAGTTGGGAAGTTAGAGGCGTAGCATCTGGGTTTGCTTCAGAGTCTTTGTCTTCAGTCTTGTCTGCCTCTGAGCCTTCAGAGTCTGTGAGAATAACTTCTCTATCTGCAGAACTTTCAACTTGCTTTGGCTTTTCAGAGCCAAGCTTATCATCAAATCTAACATGAATAGATTCTTCCACAATCTGTGTTTCAGTATTGAATACTCTGTAGCCTTTAGAGCGTTCAGAATAACCAAGCATGAAACACTTCTGTGCTTTGGAATCAAACTTGTTCAGATGATCTTTAGTGTTAAGCATATAACAAATACATCCAAATGGATGAAAATAAGCAATGTTGGGCTTTCTGTTTCTCCACAATTCATAGGGAGTCTTTTCCAGAAGAGGTCTTACAGACACTCTGTTCTGAATATAACATGCTGTATTTATTGCTTCTGCCCAAAAGTATTTTGCCAGATTTGTCTCGTTGATCATGGTTCTGGCCATTTCTTGCAATGTTCTATTTTTCCTTTCTACAACTCCATTTTGTTGTGGAGTTCTAGGACAGGAGAAATCATGTGCAATTCCTTTTTCAGAAAAATATTTTTCAAAATATTTGTTTTCAAATTCACCACCTTGATCACTTCTGACTTTAATAATTTTGCATTCTTTTTCAGTCTGGACTTGATTGCAGAAGTCAATGAACACAGAATGAGACTCATCCTTGTGTTTTAGAAACTTTACCCATGTCCATCTGCTGTAGTCATCTACAATGACTAACCCATACTTCTTGCCTCTGATGGATGCAGTTTTCACTGGTCCAAACAGATCAATATGAAGTAATTCCAATGGTCTAGAGGTGGAAACAACATTTTTTGGTTTAAAATGAGATTTTGAAAATTTACCCTTTTGACATGCGCCACACAGAGCATCTGATTTGAACTTCAGATTAGGGAGTCCTCTGACCAGATTGAGTTTATTAATCTGAGATATACGTCTCATATTAATATGTCCCAATCTTCTATGCCAGACCCATTGCTCATCATTCACAGATAAAAGGCATTTTACATTTTGAACTTTAAGTTCTGAAAGGTTAATTTTGTAAATGTTGTTTTTCCTCTTTCCACTGAATAGGATTGAACCATTCTTTTGACATACAGCTTTGCAACATTTTTGATTAAAGATGATATCATAACCATTGTCACTTAATTGACTTATGGACAATAGATTATGTTTCAATCCTTCAACTAACAGAACATTAGAAATAGAGGGTAGGTTACCATTACCTATTGTACCAGAGCCAATGATCTTGCCCTTCTGGTTCCCTCCAAATTTCACGTCCCCTCCAGATCTAAGTTCCAGGCTTTGGAACATAGACCTTTCGCCCGTCATATGTCGTGAGCATCCAGAGTCCAGGTACCATGATTGGTGTCTGGATTTTGCTGCTAAGAACATCTGCAACAGGTATTATTTGACTTTTAGGTACCCAGATCTTCTTGGGTCCTTTGGGGTTAGATGTTCTGTGGTTTTGCCTAAACTTCTGTTTTTCAACATAGTGTTTATTCTGGCTAACCCTTGGCTTAAACACATAAGTACTCTTTTCAGAGCTTGTATGTTTAATATCATTCAGATGACCAAACTTAAAATGAGAATACATAGGAGTCTTCTTGATGAAGAGTTTATCAACAGATTTTGGATTGCTTCCAGAAGATTCACATCCAATGCCTCTTCTGTTGTTCCCACTAACACCATAGATCATAGAAGCCATTTTGCTTCTGTCTATGCTTTTAGTGAGGAATCTTCTAAAACTGGAGTCATATTTTTCTAAAATATTTTCACTTGACTCTGTTTCAGTATCAGATTCTTTTGAGTTGTTTCTAAATCATTTTTGAGTTTTAAATTTATTTCTTTCTGCTCAACAAGTTTTGTTCTCAGAAGATCAATCTCAGATTCAAGATTGCTTTTCAGCTTCTTGTATTTGAGTTTAATCTTGCTGTAGCTTTCCAACATGTCAGATAAACTTTCAACAAGTTCAGCTCTGGAGAGTTCAGAAAATACCTCTTCAGAGTCAGAGTCTGATTCTGACTCAGATTCAGATGATGACGTTCCTTCATCTTGATCATTTGTGTTGGCCATCAGCGCAACATTTGCACATTCTTCCTCAGATTCAGAAGATGATTCAGATTCATCTGAGTCATCCCATGTAGCCATCAGAACCTTTTTCTTTTTATCAAACTTCCTTTTGGGTTTTTCCTTTTGAAGTTTGGGACATTCACTCTTGTAGTGTCCAGGTTCTTTACATTCAAAGCAAGTGACCTCTTTCTTGCCAGATCTTCTGTGTCCAGAAGATTCTCTCTTTTGATCAGATCTTCTGAAGTTGTTGAACTTCTTCCCTTTGTGCTTCCAGAGTTTGTTGATCCTTCTGGACAGCATAGATAGTTCATCTTCTTCTTCAGAAGAAGATTCCTCAGAGCTTTCTTCATTAACCTGCAAAGCTTTAACAGATTTGTTAGATTTAAAAGCTAAGGATTTACCTTTATCTTTCTTCTGGGGTTCATCTTCCTCCAGCTCAATCTCATGACTTCTCAAAGAACTGATGAGTTCTTCTAATGAGATTTTGTTCAGATCCTTGGCCAGCTTCAATGCAGTCACCATAGGTCTCCATCTGGTAGGAAGACTTCTGATGATCTTCTTGACATGATCAGATGTTGAGTAGCCCTTGTCCAGAACTTTCAACCCAGCTGTTAGAATCTGAAATCTGGAAAACATAGTCTCAATGTTCTCAGATTCTTCCATTTTGAACGCTTCATACTTCTGTATCAGCGCCAGAGCCTTTGTTTCTTTCACCTGAGAATTTCCCTCATGAGTCATTTTGAGAGACTCAAACATATCATGAGCAGTGTCTCTGTTGGTAATTTTCTCATACTCTGTATGAGAGATTGCATTAAGAAGTATGGTTCTGGCTTTGTGATGATTCTTGAATTCTTTCTTCTGCTCCTCAGTCATTGATTTTCTATCAATCTTTTTGCCATCCTTAGTAGGATGTTCATATCCATCAATGACCAAATCCCAGAGATCAGCATCATACCCCAAGAAAAAACTTTCAAGTATATCTTTCCAATAATCAAATTTTTCTCCATCAAACATTGGAGGTTTGGTGCTGATTCTGTCTCCTTCATATTTGTTGCTTGATGTAGGAATATCACCCATATTAGCAACCAAATAAATAACAGAGTATTCTTCTCACTGGATCTTTATCTGTCACGGTTAAGTGAATGCACACTCAGAACCGGAGCTCTGATGCCAACTGAAGGTGAGAAAATACTTAGAAGGGGGGGGTTGAATAAGTATGACAGAAAATAATCAAAGATAAAAACTCAAGTATTTTTATCCTGGTTCGTTGAACTCAACTACTCCAGTCCACCCTTTTCAAGAGTGATTTGCCTTTCTCAACAAGGACTTAATCCACTATTCAAATCAACTGATTACAAATAGCAACACCTAAGAACAACTGTTCTTAGTCTTCTCAAGAGCTACTGATCTAACCTAGATCCTCTTAAGGAAAACTTCCTTTACAAATAAATGTAATACAATGTAAGAGTAAGAAATGCTTCTATGAAAGCTATAAACACAACTGTGTTATTTCTCTAAGTTTAGAACAATGTATGAACTATGAAGAATATGAGAGCTTGAGAGTTTCTTCGCTTGAGAGTAAGTTTGTCAAATTCTTCACTTGAAGAATGAGCTATGATGTCCTTTATATAGCCACTTGAATATTGGAGAGAATATTTTACCGTTGGAGAAGATATTTCCAATATCAAATAGTACTGTCCTTTGTACTATTGCAGCAGAGAGACGGCGCACAAATAGTGGGTGTAGCAATTGTCTGCTGAGCTGTGAGTTTACCATATGTGGAATGTATCAGAGGAATAATCTTCTTGCAGAGAATTATGTCTATCCCAATTAAGGAAAGATTTGCTGGCATATTCCAACGGATATATTAAAATAATCTTCTTCAAATAATTCTTCAGATAGTTCAGATCAACAATCAATATCAGAGTCTTCAGTCTTCAGAATCTTCTGGAAACTTCAGAGCCTAAGATGTTCTTCAGATGTTGATGAATCAGAGTCTGGTGCAGCTGTGTGCTTGAAGCGTAACATGCTCTTACATCAGAGTCTTCACTCAGATCAGAGTCTCTTCACTCAGAGTCTTCTTTCATTCAGATTCTTGATAATATATGCAGCATGTTGTATCTTCAGAATCTTGATGACTAAGCTCTTATACTTCAGATTCTTCTAATCTTCAGATGCTCTTGAGCCATTCAGAATTTATTGTTCACATCAAATTTGCTCTTTAAGATTAAAATCTTTTGTGCCTGTAGAAAACAGTTTAGAACAAATTTAGAGAGTATAATTCTTGTATACAAATTATCATTAATGTTATCATTAAAACATAGAGATATTACTAAGACACAATCTGTGCTCTTACAGTTATGTCCATATGTAAATCTCTAAGATACCAAGCAAAGTCGTCATGCCTGAAATGCCTATCCTGAGCTTATCAATGTACACATATATTTGTCTTAAATTTTTGTTTTGAAAAAGATATCGCAATAACTCGTGACCGAAATCACTAGTCGGGATATAAGTTTTAATTATAATGCCAACATGAATTTTTTCTGAGCATAGCTCGTAGGAGTCAGGAAACGTGATCCTGTCGAGTATGCTTTCAACCGAAGTCCTCCTTCAATTAGGTCTTTGAAAGGTTGTATCGTGGCTTGGTTCACGGTTTAAGAAACAAAAGGATAAAGGCTCAGAGTTATATTTGTACCCACCCCTTCTTCGTGATGTTCTCCAATCCTAATTCAGTTAATCGGATGCGAGCACTCATACCTCAAACGGATTTGCTATGGTTGAGAACTTATCAAGGCTTTGGACGTGGCAGTCACTCACCTATTTCTAATGGCAATTGGTCACACGACTTTGTTCTTTATAGGGATCCTAAAAAACTACTGGTTTGTTCTTATTCCCTAACTTTTGCCTGGACAACGTCTTTTGATCTGACTTTGGAGTCCAGCGGGATGCCCCAGTTTTGCCTAAGTCTCCTTCATAGGTTTTGACTTAGCGGGCTCTTATTTTTTTGAATATTCCTTTATGCACAAGTCGTGTAAATCTTTTGAAAGGCTCGTGACTGCCCCACTCCTTAGGTAACCGAGGGATAGTCATTGTATTGGACTTCTTAAGATGCTAAGGATAAATTCTCGAAGGTTTGCTCTTCCTCTTTGAGGATCTAAGCGCTCGATCGGCTTGACTGAAACCTACCCTGCCCCAGGTTAGGATGAAGGTTCTTAAAAAAGAAAACTCCTGCTTCAAGGCTCAAAGGGTTGACTAGGGATTACCATCCTTATATCTCCAGTGTTTGGGATTTGAAACAATGCCTTACATCATCAGCGGGTTTCAATCGAAGCATACGACAAGAGATTCGACGTTTCTGGTTCATCATCCTCCTCCTAATTCTCCATCAGAACAAGAGATCGGGTAGAGTTGGCATTATGATTTATGAAAACGTTTTTTGAATGAGTGAAACGAATGGATTTATTCAAGACAAACATATGCGTGCATTAATTAATCAAAGATAAACAAGTTCGTACATGCTAAATATGCTTAATCGAAGAGAAATGCATATAAATAAACAAATGAACTGTCGGAAAAATCCTTCTAAATGTTTATGAAATCTTGCATTCAAAGAGTAACGGTTCCCTTTGGCGGAGCCTCAATGGAAGGGACGTCTGGTTTATGGTCACTGTGAGTCGTCATGGCTTGCCCCAGTTACGCTGGTCACATCTTCAACAATTTTCAGTTGCTGCTTCAAAATAACTTCCCCAGATTCTTTGTTGATCTCGGTCATATCATCTTGAGGGTTACTGAAATGAAGCGAGCTAGCCCTTTGAATAATTATTGGATTCGACTGATTTGCTGAGGGGTCAACATACTTTGCAGAATCTAAGCTTGACAAGCGGGGAACCCCGAGAGGAGTCTCGATCTTCGGCTGAGCATCGCCAAAAGACAACTTCTTCGTTTCTAGCAAATTTCTGACAAAGTTCTTAAGAGCGTAGCAATTCTCTAGATCATGGCCAGGCGCACCCTCATGAAATAAACAATGAGCGGCGGCGTTGTAACCTGCAGGTAACGGATTAGGCGGAGGACCCAAAGCACGGGTGGTAATCAGACCTTTTTGTACCAAATGGGGGTATAACTCAGTGAAAGTTATCGGAATTGGAGGACAAGACTTATACTGCTTCTTACGGGGACAAGGAACCTGATTCTGTGATTGTTGGTGAACAGGAGCGTTGGGCACTCGTTGACAGTTGACAGGAACTTGCATGGGTGGATAACCGGAAGGTTGTTGATAAATCGGTGCTTGATATACCGGAACTGACTGCACAGGCTGGTATGTAGGAAACTGCTGATCGAAAGGAGGTGCAACAGTAGCTACATAGGGTTGTTGAACATATGGAAACGGATAACCTTGAACATAACTCTGCTGATGTTGCCAAGGTTGAGGAGTAGCCATTTTGCGGTTCCTCGAACGTGCAGGTCCTTTACCATGGTCGGAGTTAGGAGTTTTGCACTTTGGAGGGGTAACTCGTCGAACTGGTTGAGCACTAGGAGGCACCAAACCGGATTGAAGACCGTGAGGAGGTACATTCTCGACAGTAACAGCTGGTTGAGATTCCATAGCGGTATTAATAGTCTCAGAAACAACAGTAGACTGATCGTCCACCTTCACACTAAGAGCTCGTAACATCTCCAAAATCTGCCCTACACTTCCTCGAAGATCTTCGAGTTCCTGGCTGACACGGTTGATCTCTTGGTTTTGATCGTCCATCCTTTTGAAGGGTCGTATTGATGCAGAGAACTTAGGGTGACAAAACTGGAAGGTGAGAAAACCGCGTATGAGAAATCGGGAGACACATGCAATGCAAAAGTATGATGCTAAAATGTGAATGCAAATGAAGATTTCATGGAATTCAAATATTTACGAATATTGCGGAATACCCAGGAAACTTTTAATTCATTGAAGACAAATTACAAATAATATTCTTGCAATCAAAATAGCTAAATAAAAGCCTAGAAAATCCTAGAGAAGCATCTTCCACAACTTCAGTGAGCAGACGGAGATCCGGAGGAAAATAAATATTCGTAGAGCCTTCTCTTTTTGTAGGATTGTATCTCATCATTCTTCGACTGAATCTGCTTTTGAAGTTCTTCGTACTCGCTGACCATCACATGGTATTTGTTCTTCCATGATTCTGTTTCGCATTGTGATCTCTTCAAAGCGATCTTCAAGGTCTCAGCCTCGGTCATGAAATACTGGACAGGTTCTTCGCTTTGAGGTAAAGGATCTTGGCGAGAGTAGGGCATCTTCAACTCAATATCTCTTCCTCGGACCCATTGAAGGTATGGTTCCATGGACACACAATTAGGTCTGCCCAAACTTTCTTTGTCCTTCCTATGCAGATGATTCCAAGAAGATAGAATCTGATCTTGAAGCTTTTTGTCGTCTTTGAAAAAGATTTTCTCCACATGAATACCTTTAGGCGGTTCCTTCAAGGGGTATCCCAACTGTCAGCGAGCTAAGACTGGATTGTAGCTAATTCCTCCATTGAAACTGAGCAAAGGCACATTGTTGAAGTTTCCACAACTATCAATGATCACTATCCTATCGTACATGTGATTATACCAATCAATATCAGAGTGAGTTAAAGCCATAACTTTTTGCGACCAACGTTCTTGATTAGGTTTCCAGAACGGCCCGGACTTGGGTAAGTGAGAAATAAACCACTTGTATAGTAATGGCACGCAACATGTAATCATTCCTCCACCATGAAAGTTTCGGAGATGTACCGAATGATAAGTATTGCCCAATAGTGTTGGAACTGGATTTCTCCTCATGAAGGTCTTGATTGCATTAATGTCCACAAACCCCTCAAAACTAGGAAAAAGCATCAACCCATAAATAAGCAAAGCAAATATTGTCTCAAAGGCAAATATGTCTTTATGATCGACGTAAAATTGGGCCTTCTTAATTAGGAAGTCCCTGAGAAAACCGGAGGTCCCCCCTTTGGTGATCATATTGTTTTTGACCTCGGATATCCTTAGACAAATGGCTTTAGCAATATCTCGTTCTTTAGGGTCTTCCTCCAAGAAAGGGAATGGAGACTTATCCAAGATAAGTAATCCCACCAACTGAGAGTACTCTTCTAAGGTAGGTAAAAGCTGATAATCTGGAAAGGTAAAGCAGTGATAATCTGAATCATAAAACTGTAGCAAAGTCGCAAGAAGTCCTTCGTTTACTTGAACCTTCAACAAAGACAATAGCCTTCCATATCTGTTTTGGAACTTTTCTTGATCTTGAACCAAATCTCTTAGCTTCTCTAGGACTTCCAAATTAAAACCCTTAAAAGTAAATTTCAAAGTATGCTTCCTTGAGTGATCCATGGTATCCTGCAATGTTCATAAATAGAGTTTGAATTCCATGAATCTTAATGTAATATGATGCTTTATGGATGCAATGCATGAAAACACACAAAGTCCTAGGTTAAAGGAACGTGAGCGGAGTTAAGGTCTACCCATCCCCAAAAGGAGTGTACTATAGGTTAGTTGTACCTGCAGAACAAGGTTCTAAAAAGTGCCCAAAGTCATCAGCCCATCTTTCGGATATTATCAACCTTCCGACTGACTCGGGGGTTAATAATATTCTCAAGAGAACCTCTTTTTGAGTGTAGTATCGCGTAGCAACCATTGTAGGACTACTCCCACATAGTTCCCGCACTACGTCCTAAATAAGGCCATGGTGGTGTTAAGGTACTACGGTTCCCAATATCACAGACTCCAATCGACCATGGAAGAAGTTTTCACGATTACTCGTTCAACCGAACCATTTTCGAAAGGGTCTCAACTGAGCGGTGATTCTCGAATCAGCTTGGTCGGGATTCAACTCCCTATAAGCCTCATCGAATATATCCCCATCCTATAATAATGTCACTAGTCTGGGCGTAGGACTTATCTCGCAACACAAGGAACATTCCCAAAATCAAAGTACAATATATACATGCAAATGAATAGCAAAACAAATAGTAATAAATATGAACAAATTAGGGGTAACCCTCAAAAGTTTAAAAAGTCCCCAGTGAAGTCGCCATTTTCTGTTGCGGTGGAAATAGGATCACAAACTATTAATGAGTTTGAATCGCAATTCAATTCATAACCGCTCTTTGATTTATCCGAAGGAAAAGGTCAAAAGAGGGAAAACCTATTTTGCATCATAAACACAATGCGGGGAAAGATATAGGGTTCGGGGGTTGGTTAAATTTAGGGAAGGTATTAGCACCCTAAACTTCTGTAGTACTCTACAGGAACCTTTTGTTCAGATGTTTACTATTTGCTTTATTTATTTGCTTAAGGTATATGTACAAAGGGATTACAAGTGAGAAAAGAGACCTAAGGTTAATTCTAAGTTTACTCGGCAAGACATCGCATCTTGTGCCTACGTATCCTTACGGGAGTGGAATCAGAGTAATCGTAGTTCCCCTCAAAAGGGAGGTTAGAAACGTCTTGACTGTGGTCAAGGTCTCAAGGGGAATAAACATGTCTTAAGGATACGCTTACGTGGAGTGTAGAAACTCCAAATCTCTACGTTGAATTGTTAAGTTGTAATTAGGGTTAAATTAGGGATTCCACGGCAGGAAACCCTTAAATGAGCGTGGCGGCTTTTTGACCTAATGCTAGGGGTAAAAATGGTAATTTTGTCCACAGCGAGACATGTATGAAAATTTAGGGTTGAAAAGGTGTAAGGGTTGAAGGTGAGGACTATTGACACGGCGGTTAAATGGCTAGACCTAATTCCTTCGGAGGAGTGAAATTAATTAAATATACATACAACGACAGAAAATAAAGTGCGGAAAGATAAATGCGACAATTGTCTCGCAAAATTACATCCCATAAGCAGTTACAAATATGATAATTGAATATTTAAACTGAAAATAAAATCAATTGAACTTAGTCAGCTGCAAAAAACCAAAACAAACAGAGACTGTTATTATACGGGGTTAGACAAAAAATTAGACAGGAATTTCAGGAATTTAATTAGAAAATTATAATTTTAACGAAACAAGAAGAAAATTAGAAGTTTGGATCTTAAAAAGGAGGATGGTAGCGAAAAATTAATAAACAATGAAAATTGATACGCAATGAAGATAGTGATAATATACAAGTGATAATGGAATATGAAATAGCAACGATGATGTCAGATTATGTACAAATATAAAAATAAATACAAAAATAAATAAATAAATAAATATTAGTGAACAAGTTCATGGATAATCAATAATACTGTTAGGAATGAAGGATGAAAATTGGAGTTGACGATAATTAGGAGTTAAGTGATGAATGTTTTGAGACGATGAGAATTTAGATAATAAGAAAAGAGTTAGAGTGGAATTGGGTTTTTTTTTTGTGAGATTTGGAAAAGTTAGAACTTTAATGTGATTAAAAAGTTAGAGTTAAAAGTTAGCAAAAAATTAGAACTTCGAAATTTGCTTTTTTAAAAAAAGTTTTGAAAATAAAAAAGAAAAGGTTAGATTTTAATTCAAGAAAAAGTTAATACTCTTAAAAAAAACAAAAATAAGATTAGAAATTTTTAAAAAAAAAGAAGAGTTAGTTACTTTTGATGAAGACTGCAAGAGTCTTTGATGCTTGCCGATCTCCCGTTTTGTTGCTCCTGAGGGTCCTTTTATACTTGATTTTTTTTAAATCTTTTTCAATCTCAGATTTGATTTGAATATCTCAATCTTTTTCAATCTCTGATTTGATTTGAATGAATTTTTATGATGATTTCAGATTTGATTCAATGATGGTGATGTTGATATTTAGATCTGATTTTCTTATGATGATGATATGATCTGATTGATTTGATTTTGCTCCATCTGTGATTTATTGTGATTGGATTTGATAAAAAAAATGTTGGGATTTAAATTTAAAATGTTAGCAAAGAAAGTTAGGGTTTCAAGTTAAATAAAAATTAGAGTTTTAAGTTTAAAAAAAAAATGAGTTAGAATTTTAAAATAAAAAACATTTGAATGTTGATTTTAAAAAATGTTAGAATTATTTTAAAAACTGTTAGAATTTAATTTTAAAAGGAATTTAGATCTTAATTTTAAAAAAGAAAATAAAATGGCATTAGAATTTAATTTTAAAAGGAATTTAGAATTTTAATTTGAAAAAGGATGGTGTCAAAAAAGATTTAGATTTAATTTAAAAAAAAAAGGATAGATTTAATTTATAAAAAAAAAAGGTTAGATTTAATTTTTAAAATAGTTAGAAAAAAAGATTTAATTTTAAAAAGAAGTTAGAGAAAAAAAGATTTAATTTTAAAAAGAAGTTAGAGAAAAAAAAGATTTAATTTTTTAAAAAAAGTTAGAAAAAAAGATTTAACTTTATAAAAGTTAGAAAAAAAGATTTAGCTTTAAAAAAGTTAGAAAAAAGATTTAATTTTAAAAGGAAGTTAGAAAAAAGATTTAACTTTAAAAAAGTTAGAAAAAAGATTTAACTTTAAAAAAGTTAGAAAAAAAAGATTTAGCTTTAAAAAAGAGTTAGAAAAAAGATTTAATTTTAAAAAGAAGTTAGAAAAAAATATTTAACTTTAAAAAAGTTAGAAAAAAAGATTTAATTTTAAAAAGGAGTTAGAATTTGATTAAAAAAATGTGTTAGAAATTAATTTAAAAAAGGTTATAAAAAAAAATTTACTCTTCAAGAAAAGAAAAAAAAGTTAAATTTTAATTTAAATCCTAAAAGTTAGTAAGAAGAGCTTAAAATGATTTAAATAAATAAACTAAATAGAAAAAAAAAAGTTAATAAAAAACATTAGTAAAGTTATAAAAAAAATTTAATTAAATTATTATTAGTTAAAAAAACAAGATTTAAAAAAAAGGTTAATTTATTAAGTTAATCAGAATTTAAAATAAAAATAAAAAAGAAAGGGTAAAATTTGGGGTATTACAGTTTGATGAGAACCTAGTGGATATACCTCATCAGTGTGTGCAGGTCAAAGAGATTTATTAGGAACAAAGTGCAGATTTAAGTGGTGTTCATAAAAAGGATCTTTGAGACTTTTTAGGAAACTATAAAACATTTGTTTCTACTGTTATGAAGAAGATTCTGCAGAAGTGCTCTACAAAGTAAGTTTAGTTAGCTAGCACAAAGAGAATTGGATGTCATGCTAGATGTTATGACACCAAACGTATGACATCAGGTAGCTGACAGCAAGGACGCATGTTGGTTTTCTGTCATAATGCATGAGTAAGCTCAGGCTAGATATCAAGAGACCTGTTAGGGTTCCCTAAGTATCTCAGGCTAGATTCTAGGCAGTGTTGAGCATAATATGAAATGCCTATAACCTATTTGAAAGCTCCTTGAATTATGAAAAGTGGTTTAACTTGGTTAAACCTAATTCATGACCAGCCCAAGCCCAGTCTGCATTACTATTTAAGGAGGAGCAGAAGCAAGGGAAATTAAGCACTCACATCAAGAACAACTTGAGTGTAAAATAAGTGTTTAGGATTTTGAGAGTCCCTTGTGTGTGTGACTTTGTAAGTCACCCTTTGTATCTTTTGATACATTGTGGTAGACATATTTGTGAGTGAAGAGTTTTGTTCTTCACGTGTATTTTTGTGAGTGAAGAATTATATTCTTCACGTGTGTTTTGTGTCTTAGGATACTTGTGTGCCAAGCAATTGTATGTTGTATAATTGCATTGGTTTAGTGTGTATGAATAAGTGTGTTCATTGTGTCACTCAAAGCTGTTAAGTAAGAGTGTGTGTTTCTTGATCAAAGTTGTGAAGCAAGATCAAGGTGTGTTTGAAGCGTGACTTCATATCTCCACTGTTATTGTGTATTGGTTTATATCTCTGAGGTGATTGAGGGGGAGTGAGGGGGTAAACTCAGGTCTAGAGGTCTCTAGGCTGAAGTGTCATTGGGTAGGTCTTAAGTGAAGAGTGCAAGCTAGGTCTTTGACTCTGAATTAATTCTAGGAATAGTGAATTTCCTCCCTGGCTTGATAGCTCCCAGATGTAAGTGTGGTTGACATTGAACTGGGTGAACAATTCTCTGTTATTTATCTTTCATCATTTACAATTCTGCACATTTTAAATGGTTAGATAAATAGTTCTGTTAGTCTGCTGATGTTACAACAGACGTCATGACATTGGTACAATTGAAAGGAATTTAAATTGGTCAGGTTTTGTCCTTGTTCTGTTTCAGCAGAGATCAATGTTCTTAGGACATCTGAAATCTGCATACCAGAATTTCACGTAACACCAATTTTACAACGGTCATAGTGTTAACCATGATAATAGTTTATTTCTAGGCATTTTTTGTTTGTTTTGGTATTTACCAACGAACATGTCACAATGGTCAAATGAAGCAGCCGTAGTGAAAAGTACAAATCATGATAAAAATGTGATTGACCATATATACCACCATAATGTTTTTACCAACCGTGATGAAAGGTCATACTTATTTATATATAAGCAAAATTATCTCGTGTTTCAGTATATAACATTTGTCTCTCTCAAAATAAAACCGTAACAACTCTTTCAATCGTCTCTCTCCAAACAAAACCCTAACAAATCTCTCACTCATCTCTCTCATATGGAAACCTCAAAATGAAACTAAAACATCAAATATTAGCCAATGGATATTTACAGGTTTGTTTTCTCTATATATTTTTTTCAAAATCTGTTTCAATAGCTTTCTTCATGATGTATGAAATTTCTTCTTGTTTTGACTTGTAGGTAGGGATGCTTGTTTCAACAAAGTGGACGAAGCTAAAGTTAGCTTTGCAAACTTGTAGGTAGGGATGTTAAGTTTGTTTCCCTAACTTTAGCTTCATCCTTATTTCATTGTAGACACACTATTATGGGACATGTATGGTACGCTTCTGAAGCATTCTATAATTTGATATGTTGTATTTGTTGTTTATGGTTTGTTGTTGATGAATGTTATTGTTAATGTTTGTTTAAAAGATGAGTTTATTATATATTAGGTGGTTTGAGTATTTTTTTTCAATCCTTTATCGAATACATACCTTTCTAAACTGCATTAGAAAATTATGATATGACAGATAAAGTTGTATTAGAAAACAAGTACACATTCAATTTTTGACAAGAATTCTTCACACCGTCAACTCCATGTCGTTCCTTGACAGTTAGAACTTGGTTTAATGATTGTAGGTCTTCAACCACCCCACTCTCAACCTCTAATATTGTTTGCAAAGTAGATAATATTTTGCAAAAAGAACTAGAGGTGAAGGCATGGGCGGTTGAAGAACTATGATCATGAAACCAAGTTCTTACTGTCAAAGAATACAATACGGATAAGGTGTTGAAGAACTCTTGTCTAGTATTAAATGTGAACTTGTACTTCTAATATAACTTAATTTGTCATATTATAATATTCTAGTGCAGATTGAAAGGTTATATGTTTAGTGAGTATTGGCGAAATAAACATTCCACATGATTTATAATAAACTCATGTCTATATATCACAACGGTTGTTTAGCACAACCGTTATTAAATATGTTGCAGTAATGGATATCTCAACGGTTGTCTAAAGTAACTGTTGTAGTAGGTAGCGTGCTACGTGGATACAATCACGGTCGCACAACCGTGGTGGAAACATTCATACATACAATCACACCTTACCTCACAACGGTTGAACCATCATGGTGGTATCCCTTTTCTAACTGTTATGATAGGTGATTTATGTAGTAATGAAGAAGGAAGTGTATGCGCCAATTCATCTGGCTCCTATGTGCTAAATGTTTTTTTTAGTATAAATAAAGGTGTCTTCTACCATTCATTCCACACCTTTTCTCATTTTCTTCTTAATATTTTCTTCACTAGGTCTATCATAGTTGTTAAAAGAAATGAGCATATTTGTTTTTCAAGAACCAAGCCTCCGATGAAGATGTGTTATTGGAATATCCAGACTTTTGAGAAAATTGAAAGATTAATGATGGTGAAATAATAAGAAGTATCAAGAGACTTGTTTCATACATCTCTATTGCGGATGAAAATGATGATATCCAGCAAATGTCGGTGCTAATTAAAGATGTTAATGTTGTTAGAGATATGATGTCTGCACCACATGATATTATTTTGATTGTCGTAATCTCTTAGATATGTTATGGTGTTAACTCTTTTTATTTGTTGTTTGTGTTGTTGTTTTAGGCATGTTTATGTCCATGTGTTGTTGTTTTAGAGCTCTTTATGTTCGTTTTGTTGTAACAAAAATTTGTTAGATATATTAAATGGCAAGGTTAGAAAACTTTAAACAAAAAAAATAATTATCATGCAGAGTTTGTTCCAACATTATGACAACATTTTTGAGTGTGTCCGAGGTAACGACATATACCACGTAATCTTACCATTTTTTCAGCCATATTCATTTTTGTTCTAATATGCCTGTTGTTGGGGCGACTCTTTTTCTTCCTTCGCATATTTTTGTTGTACCAAATTATGTTCCCCGGATATGTAGGCTAATATTTATCATTTTCTACCATCAGGAAGCTATTATTGTACACACTAAATATGTTTATGACTTTATAAATGTCAGATAAATGCAAGGAAATGTCTTGGCAAACATATGAACATGCCACAATGATATGAGAGCAATGCATACATAAGGCTTGAAACTTTTCGCAGTTGCACCAACCTCTACGTAGTTCGACCCGATATTATTTGTACATATCGATTATAGTTGGGTTTTTCTCCAAAGATAGGTATTTATATGAACCATGCCAAACCACTCACACACAAAAAGATTCAACATCTAGCCTTCAACAAAATTACCAAACCAATTACATACTAGCCGCTACCCAACAAAATTATCGACCCACAAACACTCAAACCCACAACTAATACATGTTAGATACCCAACCACAAAATCAAAAGCATACGCCATACCACCGCCAACAACATGCTTATTATCAAAAACACCCAACAACCATATGCCCCCAACACACTGTCTTACCATATCCAAAATACACGAGAAACATATAAGACCAACACTTCCTCATACCATAGCCAAAACACTCAAACATCACAACGCCAAAACATATAGCTACCGAACACCACAAAAATCATTTATTTCTTTCTCCAAAGAATCATTTACAATAATGTCGTCATTCAATCGTCTAGGCTTCTAACCAATAACCCCATAAACAACTCAATTACAACGACGCGGGCCACGAACTCGATTACGACAATGCGTCGATGTAGGCACGAGGCTATTTTCAATTACAAGAACGTATTAGCGAATCTGATGATGGTGATGTTCTAGAGATCTCATATCAAACACCAATCCAGTTGTTGTCGTTAATGTTAAAAATATTATCGTATGCAATCATATTTGAATTAAATATTAATATGTTTATTTATTTATATAATTTATTTTTTTAATTAGAAAACGTATTACACAGAGGCACTAGATGAATTGACACATCTTAAACATTATACATAGGCGCTAAATAGATTAACTAGACTTATAGGAGACGTTGATTCAATTGGCGCTTGTTCTATTTTTTCAAATGCGGAATTGACATGTGTTATGTATTGTTAGTTTTTTTTGTTTGAAATATAGGTAATTTAAAAATTAATGAAGAAACTTGATTATTTATTTGGAGGGAATATTTTTGAAAAATATAGTTATTTTGATAAAAAAAAAAGTCCTCTTAAAGAATTTGGCTTGATTTGTTAAATTTGTTTAAAAATTTATTGTATTAAAACTTCTTAAAAGAATTGAATATTCTTTCAAGACTGATGATTCATTTCGGTCACTCATAAAAATTCTAGAGCATAAATTAATTCTCAAAATTTTTATTTATTTAATCTCTTGTAAAATTTAGCTGAGTTTACTATTTACGCAACATATATCATTTAGAAATAGAAGGGACATCTAGGTCCTTATATTATATATTTGGGGCAATTTAGTCTCACGAGTTTTTTTTTCTTAAAAATAAAATTTAAACTTGTTGATTATTCATGAAAAGAAAAATCAAAACATAGATTTTTGGTCTCTCACTAAAAGTGCAAAATCTCAGATTAATTCTTGATTTTTTTTAATCTCTTATAAAATGCAATTGGGTTAGTCCCGTTAAACCTGTTAAGATATTAGATATAATTCAACTTGAATTATGTGATCCAAGTATAAAGTTAATTAGGATTTAGATTTTGTTACTTGATTTGTTATATTTGTTGCTTAATAGTCAAGTCACTTAGGTGTATATAAATAAATATTTTATAATTCAGTTTTGTTAGAATACATATTGGTGTTAAATATATCTCTATGTTTTGATGATAACACTAATGAAATTTTGTATTATGAAAATATATGCTCTAATTTTGTTCAAGTATTTTTGTTTAAGATATTAATTTTTAATACTCTTAAGGAAGCAAAAATGCATCTGAACGTTCTCTACGCTAAGCTCTGAAGTATCAGAAGCATGTCATCAGAAGACTCTGAGCGCTGCCAGAAGACTCTGAAGCAGAAGCTGCAGAAGCATCTGAAGCGTAGCTGAAGACTTTGTATGAAGAGTTTCAAGCACTGTTTACAGAAGACTCTGAAAGTACTGTTCGCTGCAAGTACAGAGGCTCTGATCTTCAAACTCTGCTCTGAGTAATATTCACGCTGAAGCACATTGGCTGCAACACTCTGACACAGAAAACTCTAATAACAGCAAGACTCTGATCACTCAAGGCTCTGATGTTGATAACTGTGAGATAGAAGCTTGTTGAAGAAGATATTATTCAAACATATATTCGTTGGCATATTCCAAATGACTCTTTCCTCTTTTGTGATAGACACAGGAACACAGGCAAAAAGGATTTGTCTGAACAATCCTCTTCTGGGAAAGCTAGAGTTATTAAAAGACAAAAGGTCACAGCTACTTTGCAGTACACGGTCTTCAAGCTTGAAACGTCTTGGACTTTCCTCTCTATAAAAGCAAGCCTTCAACAACATTCTACAGTTGACGAACGTTGACGAACATTGACGAATCTCTTGATAAATTATTCAAACTCTCTCAAAGCTCTCATACAATCTTATTTCATAAGTTGAATAGTTTCATTCGTTCTTAATCTTAAGTGTAAAAATCATAGTTGTGATATAGTTTTTTAGAAGCATCTTAAACACTTGTTAGTTTACATTTATTTGTAAAAGGTTCCTTAAGAAGACCAAGTTATGGTCTGGATTTCTTGAGAAGACTAAGACAATTGTTCTTAGTGGTTAACACTGTAATCTGTTTGAATATAGTGGATTAAGTCCTTGTGGAGAAAGGCAAATTATCTTTGATAAGGTGGACTGGATTAGTTGAGTTCAACGAACCAGGATAAAAATATTGTGTTGTTTTTATTGCCATATTATTTTCTAAACCCTTATTCAACCCCCTTCTAAGTTTTTTTCCCACCTTCAGTTGGTATCAGAGCTCCGACTCTATAGTGCTAATCACTTAACTGTGAAAGAGAAATGATACAGTGGGAAAACTCTTGATAATTTTTGGTTGATACATTATGGCTGAAGCTTCAACATCTTACAACAAATATGAAGACAGAGATAGAATCAGCACAAAACCTCCCATGTTTGATGGTGAGAAGTTTGACTAATGGAAAGATAGAATTGAAATCTTCTTTCTAGGATATGATGCTGATCTTTGGGACTTAGTCATTGATGGTTATGTTCACCCCACTGATGGGGATGGCAATAAAATTGACAGAAAGTCAATGACTGAAGCTCAAAAGAAAGAGTTCAAGAATCATCATAAGGCAAGAACCATTATAATAAATGCTATATCTCATACTGAGTATGAGAAAATTAAAAACAGAGAAACAAAATTTGGTATGTTTGAGTCCTTGAAGATGACTCATGAAGGGAACTCCCAAGCCAAGCAGACCAAGGCTCTGGCGCTGATCTAGAAATATGAAGCCTTCAAAATAGAGGAATCAGAATCTATAGAAGCTATGTTCTCTAGATTCCAGATTCTCACAGCTAGCTTAAAGGTTCTGGACAAAGGTTATTCAACTGCTGATCATGTCAAAAAGATCATCAGAAGTTTTCCAACCAGATGGAGACCAATGGTTACAGCTCTGAAGCTGGCGAAGCATCTGAACAAGATCACGCTGGAAGAGCTAATCAGCTCCTTGAGGAGTCATGAGATTGAACTGGAGGAAGACGAACCTCAGAAGAAAGGTAAGTCTGTTGCTTTAAAATCTAACAAATCTGTTAAAGCGTTGCAGGTTATAGAAGACAGTTCTGAAGAATCTTCTTTTGAAGAAGAAGATAAATTGTCCATGTTGTCCAGAAGGATCAACAAACTCTGGAAGCATAAACAGAAAAAGTTTAAAAACTTCAGGAAACCAGATCAACGTAAAGAGTCCTCTGGACACAGAAGATCTGGAAAGAAAGAGGTTGTCTGCTATGAATGCAAGGAACCTAGGCACTACAAGAATGAATGCCCAAAACTTCTGAAAGAAAAGCCAAAAAGGAAGTTTGACAAAAAGAAGAAGGTTTTGATGGCAACCTGGGATGATTCAGATGAATTTGAATCTTCATCAGAATTAGAAGAAGAGTGTTCAAACATGGCACTTATGGCAGATGTGGAAGACCAGGATGAAGGAACATCTGGATCTGAGTCTGAATCAGAATCTGATTCTGAAGAGGTATTTTCTGAACTTTCTAGAACAAAACTTATTTAAAGTTTATCTGAAATGTTAGAAAACTACAGTAAGATTAAGCTCAAATACAAGAAGCTTAGATGCAATCTTGAATCTGAGAATAATCTGCTAAAGTCAGAAGTTGCTGAGCTCAAAGAAAACAATTTTAAAATGAAAAATGATTTAGAAAAGCTCTGCAAAATTCTGAATCTGAAACTAAGTCTAAACCTAAAAATATTTTAGAAGAATACGACTATAGTTTCCAGAAGTTTCTGTCAAAAAGCATAGATAGAAGCAAGATGGCTTCAATGATCTATGGAGTAAGCAGAAACAACAGGAAAGGAATTGGATATGAATCTTCTTCTAGAAAGGATTTAAATCCAACACCTATGGATAAACTTATCATTAAGCATACTCCTTTATATACTCACTTTAAGTTTGGTCATCTTAATGATATTAAACACACACGTTCTGATCAGAATATTCCTGTGTTTAAACCTAAAGTTAGTCAGAACAAACCTGTTGGCAAAAGACAGAAGTTCAGGCAAAACTTTAAGGCAACTAGCCCAAAAGGACCCAAGAAGATCTGGGTACCTAAAAGAAAAATAATACCTGTTGCAGATGTATTTAGCAGCAAAGTCAAGTCGCCAGTCATGGTACCTGGACTCTGGCTGCTCATGTCACATGACGGGAGAAAGGTCTATGTTCCAAAGTCCAGAGCTTAGATCTGGAGGAGACCATTGGAGTTACTTCACATTGATCTGTTTGGACCAGTAAAAACTGCATCCATCAGAGGCAAGAAGAATGGATTGGTCATTGTTGATGACTGCAGTAGGTGGACGTGGGTAAAATTCCTAAAACAAAAGGAAGAGTCACACTCTATGTTCTTTGACTTCTGCAAACAAGTCCAAACTGAAAACGATTTTAAAATTGTTAAAGTCAGAAGTGATCATGGTGGTGAATTTGAAAATAAATCTTTTGAAAAATATTTTAAAGAAAATGGCATTGCACATGATTTCTCCTGCCCTAGAACTCCTCAGCAGAATGGAGTTGTAGAGAGGAAAAATAGAACATTGCAAGAAATGGCCAGAACCATGATCAACGAGAAAAACATGGCAAAACATTTTTGGGCAGAAGCAATAAACACAGCTTGTTATATTCAAAACAGAGTGTCTGTAAGACCTCTTCTGGAGAAGACTCCCTATGAATTTTGGAGGAATAGAAAGCCCAACATTTCTTATTTCCATCCTTTTGGATGTATATGTTTTATGTTGAATACTAAAGAGAATCTGAACAAGTTTGATTCTAAAGCACAGAAGTGTTTCATGCTTGGTGTCGCTACTGCGAAAAATGAGGCCGACAATGACAGAAGAGTCGTCACCGTGCGTTATTTATCCCAAAGGAAGGAAAAGAAACACTCATAGAAAACCTAACGAAAACGGGAAAAGACGAGGTCATCGCAACCAAGTCCTAGGTTCGGGAGTCGGTTACGCAAGGGGAAGGTATTAGCACCCCTCACGTCCATCGTACTCGACGGGATCCACGCTTGTTGTCTATCTAAAAGGGTGTTAATCTATCTAGCTAAAGGATTAGGGACAAAAGAAAAGAAAAATGACTCGGCAGAACACAACCGTTCTATGCCTATGTATTCCCGTCTAGAACGAGAAATCAGAGTAAACATAGTTCGCCTAACTACGGGTGAAGAAGGGGAAGGTTGCTCGCCGAGATATCGCATCTCGTGCCTACGTACTTTCACACGGCATGAAAGATCAGAGAAAACGTAGTTCGGGCTAACAAGACCACAAATTGGTTCAGAGTGTTTTATCCGAGCAAGGTTAACAAGCGGTTCCAGCAGTTGGTGTATGCAGCTCGACCTTTGGAGACTTAGGCGTTACCGTTTGCGGTAGAACCGGGAGTTAACAAAACTCTCCTTACAAAAAGGGTTTCCAAGGATTAAGGGTCCAAGAGGAAAAAAAGGAAGTTTGAATGTTTGTTTTTGTGTCTTTTAAAGAAGAAGTGTTTTGAGTTTTGTTTGTAACTCATGTTGCACTAAAGACTTGGACTTAAGAGTGAATGCGTCGCATGTCACCCAAAGGGTACCACACTAAACATCCAGGCTATTGAAGAGAAACCCTCCAACAACCCTTTCTCAAGTATCTTAAGGCTCGTAGCGTACAACACGTGTTATCCTTTTTTAGATATTTTAAGAATGTTTGAAGATGAGAAGAGAAATGACGCACTAAAGGGGAACTGATCCAATCCTAAAGTTGTCATGCAAAATTTATCTTATGGTTGAGGTTAGGAGGGAGCTACCTAATGTTATCTTGCATGGTTAGAGTCCTAAGGTCTATCACATTCCAACTTGAACAAGAAGGAATGGAAATCCTAAGGGAGCATGGTAATGAGAAAGCAACAACAAAACAGACAATGAATTGTAAAGAAATGCTGTAAGTAAAATGCATGCAATGCAGCAATACAAGCAGAAGGAGACAAGCTCAACTTCTAGAGCAAACAAGCCAGAAGCCACACAAAACTCAGGCAAGGGAGGCAAGCTCAACCTTCAGCCAACAAGCAAAGCCAAACAGTAACAGACAAGCAGAGGGAACAGACTCAACCTCTAATGCAAACAAGCAAAGGGAGCAAGCTCAACCTTTAAATGCACTTAGGCCTAAGATCAACTACATGAAATCCTAGTCTAATGCAACACACCAAACAGTCACACAAATACAGACAAACAAGATGAAATACAGCAAACAACAAGGCAAGCCAGCAGCCCAACAGCAAAGCAGTCTTCTAACAACAAAACAATCCAGCAGTCTGTAGTTAACTTCATGTCCAAGCTATCTTCAAAGGAGACCTCATCTTCAAGCTTCAATTTCTCCACCAAGAGGGATGAAAATCAACACAAAGATCTTTGAATAATGAGGGGAAGCATGATGGAAACCAAGGGAATCCATCATGACACTCAACCACTCATATAAGATAGGCATCCTCAAAGGTTCTACCTTTTGTGGGAGGCCTTGAGTCCTTCCAAAGGAGGGACTAGGCTCCCACAAAGGGACCTTGTATCATAGGATGAGAATGGGATGCACACAAAGCAAACCATGTTTGTGAAAAGGAAAGACCAAGTTCTAAGGCTCTACAAAACCCTAATTTTTACAAGCTCAAAGGAAACCACCTAAAAGGAATCAAAACACCAAATCAAGCCTTACAATTAAACCTACAGAAGCCTTAACAAGTCTATTAAACCACCAAAAGAGATTGGGAACTTATTATGAACTAAAGGCTATCATTGAAATTCAACTAGGGTGAGTACTATGTTGGAAGCATCCTAAGAATAGCCTAAGTATTAAATCTAATTAAAATACTAAATCAACTTCTAAAATCCTGCAAATTTTTCTAAGAGATTCTACATGTCTTGGGAACTTACAGTAAAAAGATGAGAGCCTAATTCAATGTTTAAGGGCACTAATGAAAATCTAAACCAAAGGTGGTCAAATGAAAGTTCAAATGGGGAAGCTCTAAAAACCTATTCTAAAACAGAACTTAGAGTTGTCTAAAAATCACCACAAAAATCCAATAAGCTTCTTAATGTGTCTCTAACCATCCAGCAAAAGATTAGGTCTAAATTCTATACCAAGAATTAATACAAAAATCAGAAAGAAACAAGCATGAAATGCCAAATTAAAAGAACTAATAAAAATGGAAAAATGGAAAATAAATTGGAAATTCAGCAAAAATAAAATTCAAGAATAACAAAAAAACAGAAATTAAATCAGGAGCATACTCATATTTTTGTCACATTTTTCTGATGATTATTCAATTTAATATGAATTAAAGAAAAAGAAAACAATAAAAGGAAATCAAAAATGAATTAAAGAAATATAAAAGCCAGGAAAATATTAAAGCAGTTGGATCAGTGGACTGGTCAATGCATCCAAGGATCTAGGGCGTGCCAGCATATAAATGGAACGGCTGCGTTTTGGTGGTCAAAGGTCCAAGTTCAGAATGAATTGCAAGCGCACGATGGAACTACTAAGTCAGCTTATTCAAACGGATCCAAGGGCGTACACTTCATCTTCTCCATTTAAACTGAAAAGAGAGGGAACTGGTTCACGGTGGCCGGAGAAGACCTCCGGTCGTCTTCTCCGGTGGCTCTGCAGGGGATGATCATGAAATCCTCACCAAACTAGATAAAAGTGGTACCAATCTTCTTGAAATTTCATCCTGATCACAAATCCAAACTCCATTCTTGCTAATTCCTCATGGATTTTGAAACACGACAGTGAACAGAAAAATCACCAAAACTTCAAGTGTCACCAAATTCCAAATAAAAGCCACAGATCTCTGCCTCATCTCTCAGGGAACATCCTAAACTATTCAGTTCATGCTAACACCTCAAGATCAGGTAGATTCGAAGCCAAAAAAGATAATTGGATCATGACTTAAATTGTCTATAAACTCCAAAATTATGAACCTAAATCTATCTATATTCCTCCCTAAGTCTTAACCACAGTCTAATTCATGCTGAAACAGTCTAGAACTAGAGTAATGTTGAAATTTACCAACCTGAACTGTAGCTTGCAATTGAGGTAGTTGCAGCGTGATTCTTTGTGCCAAACTATGTAGATTCCTTCCTTGATGATCCCTGGTGCTATTGGAATCTTCACTTGATCTTGAAACTCTCTTGAACTCCAAACACGATTTCCACCTTGAAGCTTCAAAACTCAAACAGCCATAACCGTTTTCTTCACCAAATGCAATCTAAAATTCATCTGGAATGGACCTTAAGCTTATATATAATGTGTTTGGATGATAATCAGGCCCAAGGAAAGCCCAAACTGAGATATCCAAAAATCCAATTTCTCTTCAAAGTGTGATCATGGAGAACACGAATTGGCTCAGTTCCAGCCTCAAAAATGGTTTGTACACCTTGCACATGACTTGCTGAGTATAAATGGCTAGGATTGAGCCTTCAATCTCATCCTATGGTGGATCTTGGAAGTGTAGCTTTACCATGAAGTAACAAGAAGGAAGTCTATGAATTATGCACCAAACTGAATTTCTACCATTTCCATTGTCTTTAAAATGTTATTTCCACTCAAAAACTGTACTTATTTTGGAATTTTCTCTTTTAATGCCTTTTGTTAAATTCCTTTCAACCAATTCTTTCCCTAAGCCAATTTAATGCCTCATGGATACATGGTTGAACTTAAAATCCCATTTTGAGAAAGTTTCATGTTGGACAAAACTTCATTTGAAGTGTGCAAGATGGTGAAAATGACCTATAATGCAAAATGACCTATAATCTCACTTTCCCAAAATACCCCTGCCTTGCAAAGCTTATAACTTGAGCTCCACAAATCCAATCAAGGACTTCTAGGACTTTTTGGAAAGCTTAGATCATGAGGAACAACTTTCATGTTTGGTACAAGGTCAGGTGAAACTTCCTTCTAAGTCAAAAGTAGCATGGAAGTGAGTGGACTTTCACAGACAAATTTCACATTCATCTCGTGACTTGTAACTTGTCTGGCTTGTAACTTGAGTTCCATAAATCCAATGGAGTACTTCTAGTACTCAAATTAAAGGTATGAAGATTATCTACAAGTCTCATGTTTGGGACAAAGTCATGTGAGACTTGTATCTTGACTTATATGGTCTTGAAGTTAGGCACTAAACAGAGGATTTTACACTGAGAACCCTGACTTAGCAACTTCTCACACTCTTGATTCTTCTTGATTTGGTCTTGAAACAACATCCCATGTATCTCAATAAAACATCTCATGAACACCATGACTTAGAAATAGGCTTTGATCCTCTTCAATTGCACAGTTGACTTAGGGTTGACCAGATGAAACCCTAGTTGCAACACTTTCAACTGTGACTTTCCACACTTGGCATAAACACTTGACTGAGCTCCACCATGACCTTCAAGGCACTCCATGAGCTCTATCCACATACCCTATCCATGATCAAGGCTTCACAACCCACTGATGGTCTTCAATTAGCCCCCAAGTTAGGAGATGAACCCCATACAAGCATCAAAACTTCTCAAGAACACAAACCACTTCCTGATGACTTTGGTGACCTCTCAAGCTTGAATAAAACCTCTAGATAGGCTCCTCTTGTTATAAATCACACTTGATCCCCTGCATGATGAGTAATGCTATGCTATACAAATGCTAGAACAATGCAATGCTAATGCCATGAACATAAACCAAGTAAGAAAAAGGTTAGGCAAATTTTAGGGTGCAACAGTTGCCCCTATTCAAGCGACTTGGACCTGACTGGATGAAAAGCGAACGACTTTCGACAATCGAGGTAAAAGACGGTTGAATACCAAAGAACCCGAAAATTTTCCAACCGCAGAAATAAACTGCAACAACTGCTTGGGAAAAATATCCAGAAAAATGAACCCGGTCGTCACGACAACAAACTGATCAATAATCTGTAAAGAACACTTGATTTCAACATCAACCACTTGTGTGACGCCACATGCATTGAATCAACAATTGAACTTTAAACATACGCTACAAAAAGTGGCCACCGAGCCATAGGACCATATCACAATATTATCTTTGACCTCCATTTCCGAAGAGACGAACAAAGCACTACGTAAAACGCGAACTTGACCTCCTCTTCCGAAGAAACAGGCAAAGCACTAAACAAAAGTGCTAATCTGGCATCCGAAGACTTGAACAAACAACTCCACGAGACCAACTCCGTCAAAACAGGTAACAACTCCGCCAACACAGGTAACAACTCCGCCAACACAGGTGACAACTCCATCAACACGGGTAACAACTCTGTCAACACGAGTAACAACTCCGTCACCACGGGTAACAACTCTGTCACCATAGGTAACAACTCTGTCACCACGGGTAACAACTTCGTCACCACGGGTAATAACTCCGTCACCACGGGTAATAACTCCGTCACCACGGGTAACAACTCCGTCACCACGGGTAACAACTCCGTCACCACGGTTAAACGGGTAACAACTCCGTCACCACGGGTAATAACTCTGTCACCACGGGTAACAACTCCGTCACCACGGGTAATAACTCTGCCACCACGGGTAATAACTCCAAAAGTCTAAACCACGAAATCTTTTAATGCTGACGTGACAACAATCCGAGAAGAACTCTACTGGGGAAATTCTGACGCCAACTGCCAGACACCTATTTTAACAACAGGTAGCGACTTCAAAGGCTTAATCCATGAAACCTTTAACATTGACGTAACAGCAATCTGAGGAAAACTCCGCTGAGGAAGAAGAGATACTTAACCAAGTAACTCTGATAAGGGCACACATGATAGGACGGACATTATCATCATATATCTCACACCGAGAATTTGAATATCTGGAAATCATTCTGAACAAGAATTTCAACCACCTGTAGGGAAAAATACCTGAAAACAAAGAGGTAACCAACCTGGCTTATGTTTCAAAGATGCATATGTTTGAAAATGGCGCAATGCTCCATACAGCATGGAAATGCTACGTGTTTGGGTAGATGCTATGCACGATGCAAAATGCAAAGGAAACGCTCCAACAAACAAAAAAAAATGTTTGAGAAACGAAACCAAACTTCCGTTGGGGGAATAAACACTCCTGCTGGGGGATAAAAGGACAATCCTGCGTGGAGATGATCCTTATAAACCAACGACAACCTGATTGTGCCCTGTGGGGACTTTGCTGGGAATTGAATGTGCACATGATCAACTGTTGGGAATGCACATAACTGCCTGATCGCTTGCTAGCCTGCATCCAACTCTTCTGGGGATGAAGCACAAATTCCATCTGCTGGGGAGGAATAAGTTTCACATAGAGCCTGCTCCTACGTTAAGGGACTCCGGCTAGGGAAACACGATCCCTTGGCTATTTGCTGCAAAGGTAATGACCCTGCAAATCATGAACGAATGACAAGACATTCTACACAAAAGGAACTATCTTGGTCAATATCCGTGACAATTGTTCAGTTAATTCAAAGTTTTAACAATTATTGGCCGAGGCCTGCAAGTTTATGCACGTGCAAGTTTATTAAAAACATCGGCGTTTTCCACAAACAAAACAGTAAAAGTTAAAACAAGAAACAAACATCAAGTACTGAATAGTATATGCTTTATTGATAACGAGCCTGTAAATAGGAAAAGTTTGTACACGGGATGCAACTCCTGAAAAGAGGAAGTTACACAAAAACCAAATACAAATATGTACAGAAGTACAAAAGACATTTGTACACATGTCGACAACGTGGTACAGACGAACACCATGAGCTGATCCTCCCATGACTCGCCTGACTTCGACACTTCCCCAATACTCCGTCTTCGGAAGAGATTGACTTGGATAATCGACCCTTAAGTACTCCCAGACCACTAAGCAATAAAGTATTAAACTCAGACCGCAGTCATTTGCTTTTCAATCCCTAACTTTTGCCTGAATCGCCCTTTGCGGGTTTTCAATTCACCGGGATACCCTTTTTTGCCGAAGTCGCCTTTTCAGGTTTTCGACTTCGCGGGTGTACATCTTTTCAATTTTATCCCTAATTTTTTCCCGAACCTTTCCTCTTTTCTTTTGGTTCGCCGGGATGCCCCATTTTTGCCTGGACTCTCTTTTTCCTGTCCAGCGGGTCTCTTTAAGCAAAGTATTTTTTTACTGTGTTCGAGTTCACAGGGGATGTAAAATCCTCGCCATCCATGGTGGACAACAATAAGGCTCCTCCGGAGAAGACCTTTCGAACGACATATGGACCTTCATAGTTGGGAGTCCATTTGCCCCTGTGATCTGATTGTGGTGGGAGAATCTTCTTCAGCACAAGATTTCCCGTTTGAAAGCTTTGAGGTCGTATCTTCTTATCATAAGCTTTCTTCATCCGGCTCTGATACAACCGACCATATGCAATAGATGCAAGTCTCTTCTCATCCATCAAGCTAAGTTGATTCAGTCTATTTTTTATCCACTCTGCCTCATCGAGTTTGACATCGAGCAAAACTCTCAAAGAAGGAATCTCAACCTCCAATGGTAGGACAGCTTCCATACCATACACTAGGGAGAAAGGAGTTGCCTAGATTGATGTGCGTACCGTCGTACGATAACCGTGTAAATCGAAGGGCAACATCTCATGCCAATCCTTGTATGTTACAACCATCTTTTGTACTATCTTCTTGATGTTCTTATTGGCCGCTTCGACGCCGCCATTCATCTTGGGCCGATAGGGAGATGAATTGTGATGCTTAAGCTTGAAATTCTGGCACAATTCCTTCATCATCTTATTGTTCAGGTTTGAACCATTGTCAGTAATGATTCTTTTGGGAATTCCATATATACAGATGATGTCCTTCTTGATAAACCGGGCTACCACCTACTTGGTGACATTAGCGTACGACGCTGCTTCAACCCATTTGTGAGGTAATTAATAGCTACCAAGATGAAACGGTGTCCACTGGATGCAGTGGGTTCAATCTTGCCGATCATATCGATGCCTCACATAGAGAAAGGCCACGAGGATGCCATAACATTCAAAGGGCTCGGCGGCACATGAATCTTGTCTGCATAAATCTGGCATTTATGACATCTCTTCGCAAACTTGAAACAATCTGTTTCCATCGTTAGCCAATAATACCCTGCTCGTAATAACTTTTGAGTCATGGCATGTCTGCCGGCGTGCGTACCAAAGGTACCTTCGTGGACCTCTTCCATAAGCAAACTAGCTTCTTTCTCGTCCGCACATCGCAATAACACCAAATCATGTTTTCTTATCCTGGCTGGATGCCCCAGTCGGATACTCTTGGTTCTTTAGGAAACTCTGGATATTAAAATACCACGGCTTGCCATCGGAAGCTTCCTCAATGGAGAATACGAAAGCGGGCCTATCAAGGCGAGAGATAACTATCCTGGGAGCCTCATTCCAGAAGTTAACTTTGTACATCGAAGACAATGTCGCAAGAGCGTCTGCCATCTGATTCTCTGCTCGCGGCACGTGGTGAAACTCTACCTTGTCAAAGAAAGGTAACAACCTCCTTGTATAGTTCATGTAAGGTATCAGATTAGGCTGACGAGTCTCCTATTCTCCCTTGATCTGGTTCACGACTAACAGGAAGTCTCCATACACATCAAGATTTTTAATCCTCAGATCAATAGCCTCCTCGAGACCCATGATACACGCTTCATATTCAGCCTCATTGTTGGTAAATGGAAATGTAAATCTGGCAGTGAATGGGATATGAGACCCATGGGGAGTAGTAATAATTTCCCCAATTCCACTTCCATATGAATTAACAGCACCGTCAAAAATTAATTGCCATTAGGAGCCCAACTCAGGATCTTCATCATGCAACGACTCCTCACAGTCTTTCATCTTTAGGTACATAATATCCTCGTCAGGAAATTCGAACCTCATTGGCTGGTAGTCATCGATTGGCTGCTCCACTAGTTACTCTGACAGAACGCTACCTTTAATAGCCTTTTGCAAAACATACTGAATATCGTACTCTGTCAGTACCATTTGCCATCGGGCAATTCTTCCTGAAAGCGCCTGCTTTTTGAAGACATATTTGATCGGATCCATCTTCGAAATCAACATGGTTGTATGATTTAGCATGTATTGTCTCAAACGTTTGGTGGCTCATGCGAGTGCACAACACGTCTTTTCGAGCATTAAGTAACGGGACTCGCAATCTGTGAACTTTTTACTCAAATAATAGATCGCATGCTCTTTCCGCCCAGTCTCGTCGTGTTGACCGAGAATACAACCCATGCTATTCTCAAGAACCGTCAAGTACATGATTAGTGGTCTTCCAGCTACTGGGGGTATCAGTATCGGAGGCTCCTACAAGTATTCTTTTATTTTTTCAAACGTCTTTTGACAATTTTCATTCCAAATCACCGCCTGATCCTTTTTCAACAATTTGAACAATGGTTCACACGTGGTTGTGAGGTGAGATATGAACCGAGCGATGTAGCTCAATCTCCCCAAAAAGCCACGAACCTCTTTCTCTGTTTTTGGCGCTGGCATTTCTTGTATAGCTTTTATTTTTGCAGGATCAACCTCAATTCCTTTTTCACTAACAATAAACCCAAATAGCTTTCCAGATCTCACCCCGAAGGTGCACTTATTAGGATTCAGCCTCAGCCTGAATTTCCTAAGCCTCTCGAACAATTTCAGAATATTCACCAGATGCTCTTCCTCCGTCTGGGATTTGGCAATCATATTGTCAACATAGACCTCAATCTCTTTATGTATCATGTCATGAAAGAGCGCCGTCATATCACGCTAATATGTTGCCCCAACGTTCTTCAAACCAAAGGGCATCACTTTGTAGCAGAACGTTCCCCACAGGGTAATAAAAGTTGTTTTCTCCATATCCTCCGGCGCCATCTTAATCTGATTATAGCCCAAAAAGCCGTCCATGAAGGAGAACGCAGAGAATTGAGCAGTATTGTTGACCAACACGTCAATATGAGGAAGCGGGAAGTCATCCTTAGGGCTCGCCTTGTTTAAATCCCGATAGTCGACACACATCCGCACCTTACCATCTTTCTTCGGTACATGTACTATATTGGCGACCCAAGAAGGGTAAGTTGTAACAGCTAGAAACCCAGCATCCCACTGTTTTTGTACTTCCTCTTTAATCTTTACGGCCATATCTGGTCTCGTTCTTTTGAGTTTCTGATTGACCGGCGGACATTCCTCACGCAATGGCAAGCGGTGGACCACCATATCAGTGCCTAACCTAGGCATATCTTCGTAAGACCAAGCAAATATGTCACTATACTCTCGAAGCATCTCGATCAGTCTTTGCTTGATATCGTTTTGCAGCGCAGCCCCTATCCGAACATTCCTGACAACTTCTTCGGAGCCCAAGTTAATGACCTCAATTTCCTCTTGATGAGGCAAAATTATTTTCTATTCTTTTTTTAAAAGTCGAGTCAGCTCTTCTGGTAAGTCATCGTCCTCAACAATCTTTCTTCGGCTTGAAATATCGGATGCTCAAAGTCGAAGCGAGTCATAGGAAGTTCTTGATCGGTGTCATCTGAAATATGGATCCTGCAAGGGAAATGGTTAAATGCTTCAAATGATATGCAAACAAAGCACACAACCACGTTTCCATTTTATTGTTAAAATAAAAACAGAAAAAACAAGGATCACAAAATTTGCATGAGAAAAACACCTTTATTTGATGATTAAAGCAACGCATGCACATAAACAAGTAGGTGTCGCTACTGCGAAAATCGGCGCCGGCAAAATAGAAGAGTCGCCACCGTGCGTTATTTACCCCAAAGGAGGGAAAAGAAACGCTCAGAGAAAACCTAACAAAAACGGGAAAGGAATGGTCATCGCAACCAAAACCTGGATTCGAGAGTCGGTTACGCAAGGGGAAGGTATTAACACCCCTCACGTCCATCGTACTCGATGGGATCCACGCTTGTTGTTTATCTTGAAGGGTTGTTTAAACTATTTATACTAAAGGTCGGTCTGAAAACAAAAGAAAAAGAAAAGTGACTCGGCAGAACACAGCAGTTCTATGCCTATGTATTCCCGTCTGGAACGAGAAATCAGAGTCAACGTAGTTCGCCTAATGTCGCTACTGCGAAAATCGGCGCCGGCAATACAGAAGAGTCGCCACCGTGCGTTATTTATCCCACAGGAGGGAAAGGAAACGCTCGAAGTAAACCTCGCAAAAACGGGGAAAAGGTATGGTCATCGCAACCAAATACTGGATTCGGGAGTCGGTTACACAAAGGGGAAGGTATTAGCACCCCTCACGTCCATCGTACTCGATGGGATCCACACTTGCTTGTTTGTACGGATTACACTTCTACCTAAACTAAAGGATGAGGTCTGAAAAGAAAATAAAATGACTCGGCAAAGCATCGCACTTTATGCCTACGTATTCCCGTATGGAACGAGAAATCAGAGTCAACGTAGTTCGCCTAACTACGGGTGAAGGGGGGGAAAGGTTGCTCGCTAGGATATCGCATCCTATGCCTACGTACTTTCATACAGCATGAAAGATCAGAGCAAACGTAGTTCGGGCTACGCACGACACAAGCTGTTCAAGTGTCTTTTACGAAAAATCTCACCTTAAACAAGGGTTTTCTTATTGCAAAAAGGTTGATGTTTGTTCAAATCTTTTGACGGAAGAAATGAATTAATCTCTGTCATAACCTTTATTAGTGTTTTTCTGTTGTTTTGAGGAAAGAAGAGATGACACTCTACAAATCCTAGGGTTGAGAAGGGGATAAGAAGCTACCCTAATGTTATCATGCATGGGTTAACACCTAATGTCTATCATGCTCCTCTCTTGCGCAGAGAGAAACAGAGATCCTAAGGGAATAGACGGAAACAGAAACAACAGATATATACAATAAAGCAGTAGAATGCATGGATGCAGCAATACAAGCGAGGCAAGGGAGTCCCACTCAACCTCGAACCTAGAAAACAATAGGCAAAAGTGAACAGGATTCACTTTCAACACAGCAAGTTAAACAGCAAACAATACAATCCGGGAAATTCAATCAATACATCAAAATTAAAACAGCAAAAGCTAAACAGCAGAAGCAGTCTTCATCAGCACCATCAACTATCTTCAGGCTTCAAGCAGACATCAGTCTTTTATCTTCAATCTCCCAATGGCTTTTCTTCAAGTCCTAACCTCCAAGCTGAGGAATCAATCACAAGAGTGAACTGGGTGTTAAGCAATTAGTTGACCACCAAGGGTGGCAAACAGACTGCTATCAACACAAAGAATATTTCTCTCAAGAGTTCTATCCCTTAGACATTAGCACCAAGCCTTCCAAAGGAAGGGGGTGAGTGTCTTAGAGAGACTCTGCATCACAGAGAAGGATGGAGGCAATCAAGACCTTCCATGTTTGAGAATCAAGTTTGCTACTCTAGGGCTCTGCCTAACTCCTAGATCCTACAGACTTCAACAGCTGCCAGCAAGAGATACTCCTCATCAACTCTGGAAGTTGGTCTTCATCCTCTGATCTTCAACTAGGCTTCATCATCACAGGCTTCAGCTCTCCCCAAGTCCCAAACAATCCCAATACCCCACACATACAAAACATAACCCTAAAGAGGGCACACCACACAATCAATCAAATATAAGCAATATACTAATAGCAGTAGGGGAATCCTAATATTTTCTAAGGGATCTATCTTATACCCATAACCCCTATAGTCCCATACCCCAAAAATCAAATCAAAATCCCTAAAAGAATTAATCTATCTAACATATACTCATTTAAAACCCTAATTTTGATCATACTAATCTCACCTAAACAAATCACCTAAGATTAAATTCTAAAATCATGAATTAAATCCTATATACAAGTTAAAGTTCTAAACTAATCACCCTAAAAAGAATGGATTAAAAATATAAGGGGAACTATTAGAACTAAAATCAACAAATTTAAGTATCAAACTAAACTTAATAAAATGCTATTTACAAGAAAAATGCATGAAAAATATTAAAACAAAATAAAATGCCATTTTTATTATTTAATATTTTTTTAGACAGAATTATTGACCTAGAGAAAAAAGAACCAATTAAAACTAAGCTATTTTCAATTTTTTATGATTTTTTTAAAGATGATGAAAATATGAAAGAAAAATAAAATTCAACAAAGAAATAAAATGGGAGGGGGTGCTATAAGCATACACGCCTAGTTCAAATTCTGATGGGCTTGGGAAGATGGGGGCGCGAATATCATTTGCACTAAGGCCCAGTTGGTTCAGAAAATCAGTTGAAAAAATAAAAGAAAAAGATTAAATTCACGGTGCGAAAAGCAACAAATCCCAGTTAAAAATCCAATGGGCTCGCTGATGGGGGTGGGGATATGAATTTGAGTCCAAGGCCCAGAGGTGCGTTTAAGTGAAACGCATCGTTTCACGCTGGTCAGCTCCCTCCATTTTCTTCTTTGAACGTCAGCCACACGATGCGATTAAAAGGTCAAATAAAAGAATCAATCCAACGGTCAATGGTCATCGTCTTCAATCAACCTAGGGTTTCAGGGTTTTACAGTCTCCATGCAACCATAATCAAGCTCAACGTTCTCCTTCCTCAGGCCATGAAATCAAAACTTATAAAGAGCAAAGTTGCTCTATTCTTTCCCATAAACACAATGGTGCCTTTAGTTTGGACTGAAACTAACCCTAGGATAAAACCCGATAGGGGGAACCTCATGAAATACCAACTGCACTCATCAATGAAACCTCACAATCCTTCAATCTAACTGTCCTATCTTGTTCATCATGCTACACTGATCTCATCAAGCCATTGCATGCTCATTAACACTCATTATATAACCTATTCTCGATCATCAAAGTCAATGCACCCTGCCATGGAACCTCATAGAATTCTCTCTATCTCTCAGAAATCAATCACCTATGGTCTCTAAGCATGATTACCCTAGCCATTCCATCTAATACTGCCTAGATAAAGAGATGTAGATTGAAATGCATACCTTGAAATTTGATGAAACAGTTGTGAATCTTTGCACTAGAGACCTTGGCAATCCTCTCAAATGATCCTTAGAGTATGGTGAGCTTTCTGTTTGCAACAATTATGATGATGAGTGCTTGGATTCTTGGCTGCAACTCTGGTGCACAATCTTGAATCTTGGACAACAACTCCTTAAACCTCCATTGATGGACCTTGCATCATGCTCATTCACCCTCACAATATACCAAAGATTGAAAATGAAGAACTCTCTTGAACAGAAATGGAAGATTATGATAATTCTCTCACTTTCTTACAATGGAAGCAACCATGAAATTCTCTCTCTTCTCTCCCTCTTTTCACCAAACCCTTGCACCAATGATTCACTCTCAATATATAGATGATGATGGACAGATCTAGAAGGTTTTAGAATGATCTTAGAGGATTCTAGAAAGTGGTGGAAAGTTCATGGAATTCTCATGTGATGATACTTTGAATCATCTCATATCATGCTTGCATCCTTTGTATATTTGTGGCAAAATCTCCTCTCATGAGTTATTGAAATGGTATGTGTGAAAAAACCAAGTTCCTTGCCTTGAAAAGTCACTTATGCCAAGTTTTCCATACTTGCCTTATGATGCAAGTAACAAAAATACAAAGCAAGTCCAAAAATTAACCCCTAACTCAAAAAAGTGGCTGAACCAATGTCTCTAAAATATTGTTTGGAATCAATTTGGTATATTGGATGACCCATTTTGGATTTGTAGATCTCTCAAACCAATTTTTTATTTCAACTTTTTCAACTTATATGCCTTTTTTTAGGTCATTTTTCACCAACTTTGGTCAAGTCTCATTCTATGCATTTCCAAACTTCCATGACTTCCTTTATAGACTTAAAATGGAATTTTGAGAAACTTTGATGTTGTGAAGTTTTTCATTTGAAGCTTCCTTGTATGAGTTTTAGGCATATGCTAAGAATGACCTGTAATCCTCAGATGACCAAAATACCCTTTGCTTGCCAAGACCATAAGTAGAGTTCCACAAATCATATTAAGGCATACCATACCATTCTAGAAAGATAAGACAATAAGGAACAACTCTTATGATGGCCAAGAATCCATTTGAAATATCCTTGAAGGTCAAAAGTTGCTTGGAAGACAGACAACTTTCACAGACAAATTTCAGTGCCCCCAGATGACCTGTAACTTGCAAGAGCTATAACTTGAGTTCTACAAATCATCTTGATGACTTCCACCACTAAAATTAAAGCTATGAAGATACTATACAAGTTTCATGTGGACCAAGAATTCATATGAAGCTTGCATCTTGAGTTACACTGCTTTGAAGTTTGACCTAAATCAGGGGATTTTACACTGAAACCCTAATCTAGTAACTCCAATTCTCCTTGACTCCTCTTGATTTTTCTTTAGCACAATACCATGTCCATATCCATATAGAAAATAATGAATCCCACAATCTTCAAATGCTCCTTGATGCCCTTCAAAACACTTCTTTGACCTAGTGTTGACCTGGTGTTGACCTGGTGTTGACCCTAGTTGACTGACTTCAACTGAGGCTCTTGCAATCATTCTAATGACTTGGTTCTTTTTCAAAATGATTCTCTAGACTCTTCATAACATCCATACACACCTCATAACCTTGGCTCATAGCTCACACTTCCTCTGATGATCCCCCAACTAGCCTCAAGATTGGAGAGAACTCACTGATCAACCTGGCAGCTCTTCAAATCTCAAATTCTTCCCTGATGACCTGAGTAGTCTTGAACATAAATGAAACCCTTGGATATAACTCCTGAGATAAGAATAGAACTTTGACCCCCTGATTAAGATAGCTTGCCTATGTTATGCAATGCAGATGAATGCACTATGTACATGATACCAATGCAAATGACTATGCAATTGAAACATAAACCTAGGTTAGAAAAGGTTGGGCAAATTTTGGGGTGCAACAGCTGCCCCTATTCAAGCGACTTGGACCCGACTGGATGAAGAGCGCGCAACCTTCAGACAATTCGAGGTACGAGACGGTTGAATACGAAAGAACCCGGAAATTTGCCAACCGCAAAAATAAATTGCACATACGACTACTGCTTGGGAAAACCCTGGGAACTGGCTTTTGTCGTTACAGCAACAACTAGCCATCCATCTGTCAATCTTCTTTAATGTTGTCCGCAGACCACTCCACTCCGAAGAAATGAGCATACACCACACAACGAGGAATTGTTGACATCACTTATCAACCTCTGTTGATCTCACTTATCAACCTCTGTTGATCTCACTTATCAACCTCTGTTGATCTCCCTTATCAACCTCTGTTGATCTCACTTATCAACCTCTGTTGATCTCACTTATCAACCCTGCACACGCTAACCAGCGGGAGAATACTGACTTCACTTATTATGTTGACTTCACTGATCAACCTTTCGTATCCTGAAGAAACGAGCAAACGCTTAACCAAGCGGGGCAATGTTCGAAGACATGAACAACCGACTCTGCGGGGAAATGAGAAACTTAACCCAGTAACTCTGAGGGGACGATTCTGACGACTGTCGTCAAACACCTGCTGGGGAAATTGGGAACTTAACCAAGTACCCTTGTTGCAAAATACGAGGAATTTAACCAAACGACTCCTGTAGCATGCTCCCTGCTAGGGACTATGAGGGGCTTAACCAAGCGACTCATTGAAGTAACACCCTGCTGGAGAACATAACTCTGTTGGGAAATTGCGGGTAACCACCCGAAAATCTGCATTACCGTCTTATAATGCTGAATCCACAGCATCCTGAGAAAGACTGAGCTGGGGGAATACAAGTAACTTAACCAAGCGCCTTGTCGAAAAAATGCCCTGCCGGGGACTACGAGGAACTTAACCAAGTATCTCGTTGAAGACCACCCTGCTGGGGATTACGTCTCTACTGAGGTAACTGCGGGTAACCACCCGAAAATCTGTACCATGCTATCTCCATAGCACTCTGAGAAAGGACTCAGATAGGGAGAAAGAGAAGTGCTTGACCAAGCAACTCTGCTAGGGGAAAATGCCATGACGAACACGATCACCACATGTCGTATGCCATAAATCCACAAAACTGCTACGAACACGATCACTGCGTGTTTCGATACCACAAACAAAACCACATCATGGGACAAACATGACGAACACGATCACTGCGTGCCAGACGGAATAAATCCACATAGAATAGGCGAACACGTTCACTGCATACTTCAACCACCAATATGATAAACACGATCATTGCATGTGTTGTAATAGGACGAATACGATCACTGCGCATCTCGACCAAAAAACCCCCAAAATGATGTCAACACGATTACTGCGTGCCACGAAACCAACCCATGTAATAGGACGAATACGATTACTGCGTATGCCGGCCAACAAAACCAACTGATACAATAGCCACGATCACTACGTGCTCCGCATCACAAGTCCCCCATAGTACTATCAACACGATCACTGCGTGTCCTACACAAATACAATCACTGTGTATCTTGAACACGATCCTTGCGCGTTCGAACACGATCCCTACGCGTTCTGAGCCACAATCCTCTTGACTGGAGAAAAAACACGATCACTGCGTGCTGTGTGTCTCAACAAACCCACATAACTGGACGAATACGATCACTACATATATCGACCATACATAGGGTAAATGCGATCACTGCGCGCTTCATGTCACGACCCTCTTGACTGGAGGAAACACGATCCCTGCATGCTGTGCCACACTTCAATATGGGACGAATACGATCACTGCATACTTCGGCCACAAATAACCAGATGAACATGATCACCACGTGTCAAACGGACAAATACGATCACTGCGTACTGATCAACAAAAACTGGATACACGATTACTGCGTGTCAATCTATAACCACTGTATAACAGACGAATACGATCACTGCGCACACCGACCCACGACATCACATAATATGGTAAACACGATCACTGCGTGTCCTACGACATGAGCCCCCAAAGATGGTACGAAATACGGTCACTGCGTACTCTGGCCACGAATCAACATCTCAAAATCAACACGATCGCTGCGTGCCTTGCTATATGAACCCCGTAGCTGGTACAAAATACAATCACTGCGCACTTTGACCACAAATCCGCATCTTAAAATCAACACGATCACTGCGTGCTTTACAATACGAACCCCGTAGCTGGTACAAAATACGATCACTGCATACCTTGACCACAAATTAACATCTTCCTGAAACCACGATTTCACTTATCGGCAGGGAACAACATATCTGAAACTGAAGAGATAACCGCCTGGCTTATGTTTCAAAAATGCATGTCGGATTATGACGAAATGCTTCCATACTGCATGGAAATGCTACACTCGTGTAAAATGCAAATGCTTATGATGCATGCTTCTGCGAAGAGTTGCTTCAGCAAAATAAATGCTGAAGACACACTGGATCTGCTGGGGATGACCGGAATACTACCGATACGCTTTCAACAAAATAAATGTTGAAAATATGAACTAACTCCGCTGGGGATAACCATCCTGCTAGGAAAAGTAGCTCACAAACTTGAAACTCAAAAATCTGCTGAAGACGATCCTCCTGGCGAGGAAGAGCGACTTGCTGGGGAAAGAAAGGACACCTTATCACACTCTGTGAGGAACCTCTCCTGCTATCACTGAGCTGGGTAAATCATCCCGCTATCACTGAGCTGGGGATTGAATTACACATTCTGATTTGCACTGCACAAGAACTCTCTGGGGAGTTAATCACATCCATCTTGACCTTCACTGGGGAGAACTCTTCTCTGCTTGATAAGCCAATTTTGAAAATACATTGATCTTCCTTTGACGCAATCTCAACTCTCCTGGGGAGATAATCATTCAGTTTTGCCTGGGGCGACTTCACTGGGGAAGACACGACATTCATCCTCTGGCGAGGGTACCAGCTTGCCATGGACTCCGGCGGGGAACTTTGCAAACCTTTGAATACCTGCAAAATCAACAAGCAAACACAAGGCAATCTATGCAACAAGAAACATCTTGGTAATCACCCACGACAACCATTCAGGTAATTTTTGGTTTTAACAATCATCGGTCGAGGCCCGCCTGGTTACACGCATGTAAGCTTATCAAAACATCGGCGCTTTTTACAAACAAAACTGTAAAAATTAAAACCAAAGTCACACATTACACTGAATAAAACACTTTATTGATAACGGCCTGAGAATAGGCAAGATTTGTACATCGGATGCAATTCCTGAAAAGAGGTAGTCACACATACACAAAATGCATAAGTATACAAATATACAGAATAAAATTTGTACACATGTCGGCAACGTGTTACAGACGAACACCATGAACCGATCCTCCTATGACTCGTAGGACTCTGACGCTTTCCCGATTTCTGTCTTCGGGAGAAATTGCTTTGGATAATTGACCCCCAGATGCTCCCGAACCGCTAACAATCAAACTTGGACTGCAATCATTTGCTTCTTAAATCCCTAACTTTTGTGTGAATCGCCCTTTGCGGGTTTTCGATTCACCGGGATACCCTTTTTTGCCGAAGCCGCCCAGTGTAGGTTTTCAACTTCGCGGGTGTACATTTTTTCAATTATATCCCTAACTTTTGCCCGAACCTTTTTATTCTGTTTTTGGTTCGCCAGGATGCCCCATTTTTGCCTGGACTCTCTTTTTACTGTCCAGCGGGTCAATTTTAAGCAAAGTATTTTTTAACTGCGTCCGAGTTCACAGGGGACGAAAAGTCTTCACCATCCATGGTGGATAACAATAACGCTCCTCCGGAGAAGACCTTTCTCACGACGTATGGACCTTCGTAATTGGGAGTCCATTTGCCCCTGTGATCCGATTGCGGTGGGAGAATCTTCTTGAGCACAAGGTCACCCGTCTGAAAGCTCCGAGGTTGAATCTTCTTGTCGAACGCTTTCTTCATCCAGCTCTGATACAACCTACCATGTGCAATGGATGCCAATCTTTTCTCATCTATCAAGCTCAGCTGATTCAATCTGCTTCTCACCCATTCTGCCTCGTCCAGCTTAACATCAAGCAAAACCCTCAAAGATGGTATCTCAACCTCCAATGGCAGGACATCCTCCATGCCATATACTAGTGAGAACGGTGTTGCCCCGGTCGATGTACGCACTATAGTACGATAACCGTGCAAAGCGAATGGCAGCATCTCATGCCAATCCTTATACGTCACCACCATCTTCTGAACAATTTTCTTTATGTTCTTGTTGGCCGCTTCAACAGCGCCATTCATCTTGGGTCTGTAGGGAGATGAATTATGATGCTCGATCTTGAAATCCCGACACAAATCTTGCATCATCTTGTTGTTCAAATTCGAACCATTATCAGTAATGATCCGTTCAGGAATACCGTATCTGCAGATTATATCCTTTTTGATAAATCTGGCCACCACTTGCTTCGTCACATTGGCGTAAGATGCTGCTTCCACCCACTTGGTGAAGTAATCAATCACAAATAGAATGAAGCGATTCCCATTAGAAGCAGTAGGTTCAATCTTGCCGATCATATCAATTCCCCACATGGAGAAAGGCCATGGGGATGCCATAACGTTCAGCGGACTGGGTGGCACATGGATCTTATCAGCATAGATCTGGCACTTGTGGCACCGCTTGGCAAATTTGAAATAGTCAGTTTCCATCGTCAACCAATAATACCCTGCTCGCAACAACTTTCGATTCATAGCATGCCCACCTGCATGTGTGCCAAAAGTTCTTTCATGGATCTCTTCCATGAGCAAGTTGGCTTCTTTCTCGTCCACACACCGGAGGAGTACCGAATCGTGGTTCCTTCTATACAAAACGCCGTCGGGATTCAGATAGAAGTTTCCTGCTAATCTCCTTAGAGTCTTCTGATCACGACTGGATGCCCCAGCCGGATATTCCTTATTCTTCAGGAAATTCTGTATATCGAAATACCAAGGTATACCGTCAGATGCTTCATCGATTGCAAACACAAAAGCCGACCTATCAAGGCGAGAGATGACAATGCTGGGAGCCTCATTCCAGTGGTTGACTTTATACATCGAGGATAACGTTGCGAGGGCGTCCGCCATTTGATTCTCCGCCCGAGGTACATGATGAAATTCCACCCTATCAAAGAAAGGTAGCAACCTTCTCGCATAATTCATGTACGGTATTAGATTAGGTTGGCGCGTCTCCCACTCTCCCTTAATCTGATTCACCACCAATGCTGAATCCTCATATACATCCAGATTCTTAATCCTCATATCGATAGCCTCCTCTAGCCCCATAATGCAAGCTTCGTACTCGGCTTCATTATTCGTCACTGAAAAAGTCAATCTGGATGTGAACGGGATGTGCGACCCGTGGGGAGTTGTAATGATTGCTCCGATCCCGCTACCGTATGAGTTGACAGCCCCATCAAAAATCATTTGCCACTGGGAACTCCGCTCAGGCCCTTCACTAGGCAACGGCTCATCACAATCTTTAGCTTTCAAGTACATTATGTCCTCATCAGGAAACTCAAACTTCATAGGCTGATAATCCTCAATCGGCTGTTCGGCGAGATATTCAGACAGAACACTTCCCTTGATGGCTTTCTGGGAAACATACTGGATATCGTATTCTGTCAATACCATCTGCCATCTAGCAATCCTTCCTGAGAGCGCTTGTTTCTCAAACACATATTTGATCGGATCCATCTTCGATATCAGCATGGTTGTATGATTCAGCATGTACTGTCTCAGACGTTTGGCAGCCCACGCCAATGCACAACACGTCTTTTCGAGCATAGAGTATCGAGATTCACAATCCGTGAACTTTTTACTCAAGTAGTAAATTGCATGCTCTTTCCGCCCTGTCTCGTCATGTTGACCGAGAACACAACCCATACTGTTCTCAAGAACCGTCAGATACATAATCAATGGTCGTCCCGCTACTGGGGGTATCAACACCGGAGGTTCCTGCAAGTATTCTTTTATCTTATCAAATGCCCTTTGGCAATTGTCGTTCCAGACCACCGCTTGATCTTTCTTTAACAGCTTGAATAATGGTTCACACGTGGTCGTTAGGTGAGAGATGAACCTAGCAATGTAGTTCAACCTCCCTAAGAATCCACAGACTTCTTTTTCTGTTCTCGGTGCTGGCATTTCTTGTATTGCTTTTATTTTTGCAGGATCGACCTCGATTCCTTTCTTGCTCACGATGAACCCCAGTAGCTTCCCGGATCTCACTCCGAAGGTACATTTATTTGGATTCAGCCTCAGCCTGAACTTCCTCAGCTTCTTGAACAACTTCAACAGATTAACCAGATGTTCTTCCTCTGTTTGAGACTTGGCTATCATGTCATCGACATACACCTCAATCTCTCTGTGTATCATGTCGTGAAAAAGCATTGTCATAGCCCGCTGATATGTTGCCCCAGCATTTTTCAAACCAAAGGGCATCACCTTGTAACAGAAGGTTCCCCACGGGGTGATAAAGGTCATTTTTTCCATATCCTCTGGAGCCATTTTGATCTGGTTGTACCCCGAAAATCCATCCATGAAGGAGAATACTGAAAACTGGGTCGTGTTGTCAACTAGCACGTCAATATGCGGTAGCGGGAAATCATCTTTCGGGCTCACTTTATTTAGATCTCTATAATCAACACACATTCGAACCTTGCCATCTTTCTTTGGCACAGGCACGATATTAGCGACCCAAGTGGGATAAGTGGTAACATCCAGGAATCCAGCATCCCATTGCTTCTGCACTTCTTCCTTTATCTTTACAGCCATATCAGGATGAGTCCTTCTGAGTTTCTGCTTCACAGGCGGGCAATCTTCCTTCAACGGCAGACGATGAACAACCATATCAGTGTCCAATCCCGGCATGTCCTCGTAGGACCAAGCAAATATATCATTGTATTCACGCAACATCTCAATAAGCTCTTGCTTAATGTCCTCTTGCAACGCGGCCCCTATACGGATATTCCTGACGCATTCTTCAGACCCCAAGTTGACAATACCGATCTTTTCCTGGTGAGGCAGAATGACTCTCTCCTCTTGCTTCAATAACCGACTAAGCTCTTCTGGTAAGTCACTATCCTCCACAATCTCCTCCTCAGCTTGGAAGATCGGATGCTCGAAGTCTAAACGAGTCATAGGAAGTTTTTGGTCGGTGTCATCTGAAAATTCATGAATCCTGCGAGGGAAACAGTTAAGTGCTTCAAAATGATGTGCAAGCAAAATGCATAATTGCGCTGCCATTTTATTGAAAAATAAAATAAAAACAGAAAGAAAAGGATCACAACATTCGAATGTAAAAACGCCGTCATTTATTGATTACGCAAACATACATGTAAACAGTTAGGCCCTAAGACAAAATCATCGATGCCCCGGGCAAGGCACGTGATCGTACAATGATTGAAAAAATAATGTATTACTGTTTAGTGACTTGGATGACATCCTGGATGGACCAGTTGCATAGGCTTTGCCCTGGCGTGCTGGGTCGAATCCATGAGTCCATGTCGCAATCGCTATCCGCTTCATCCGTATCAGACACGGCATTAATTCTCTCGAAGCTGACTCCTCCGGGCGTGAACACGATAGGTCCCTTGAACTTAGGCGCACTATGCGAGAAAGTTGGACGGTACCCCAAGCCATACTTGTCCTGCTTTACTAGGATGTCCAGAACCTGACCCCACTTCTGAGTCTCTCCTGCTTGAACCAATGCCTTGGCTTCTTTATATGAGGAGACTGCCACCTCTGGCCCTTCACTCTTCACTGGAGCTTCTTCTTTAACCTTCACCCCTTCGAACGCCTGACACAGCGTCTCGTGAATCTCTCCATCTACCTCCACGTACTTGAAGGAAGACAAATGACTGACCAAGATATCCTCTTCGCCACACACCGTCACAATACTCCCCTCAACCATATATTTCAGCTTCTGATGGAGCGTAGAAGTTACCGCCCCAGCGACATGAATCCAAGGCCTCCCGATCAAACAGCTATATGCAGGCTGAATGTCCATGATGTAAAACACTGTATCAAACACCTCCGGACCTACCTGAATGGGTAACGTTATTGACCCGAATACTGATCTCCTTGTGCCATCAAAGGCCCTTACTACCAAATCACTAGGTGTGCACAACAACCCACGGGTATCTAATTTCAACAGAGCTTTCTTTGGTAACACATTCAACGAGGACCCAGTGTCTACCAGCACATGGGATAACACAGTGCCCCGGCATTCGATAGAGATGTGCAAAGCATTATTATGATCGCGCCCTCGAGGTGTTAGGTCAAAATCCATGAATCCCAGTCCATGCTCAGCGTTAACATGTGCCATAACTCCCTCCAGTTGATTAACTGAAATCTCTTGCGGCACGAAAGATGTCTCAAGTACTTTCAACAAGGCACTTCTATGCGCCTCAGAACACAACAGCAGCGATAATATGGAGATCTTTGACGGGGTCTGCTGCAGGTGATCTACAATCTTGTAGTCACTTTTGCGGATTAACCTCATGAATTCTTCCACATCTTTGGCTATCGGCTCTTTCTCTTTACTCCCCGAAGATTCTCCTTCGACAACTTTGTTCTTACCTCTGGCCAGCCTCTCTGCTTCGACCTCAGGTGAAGTGAAAATTCTCCCGCTCCGGGTTATACCACCCGCTCCTACTACATTATCCACGGATCCTGTTGGCGGATCATTCAAGTCAATCTTCTCCCCATTACAATACACTTCAGCACCATAACACCATGGGACTGCCTTTGTGCTTTCAAAGGGGACTGGCTTAGCGTTGGTAATAGTAATGGTCGGCCTCTTCAATGATGCCGAAATCGTCACCGATTTGAACGGAATGGTGATCGTAGCAATCTCTCTACGCTCTTCTTCAGATTCTGTCTCAACAGACTTCTCCCGCCCCGCAGCTCTGTCAAACTGCAAAGTCCCTTCATCAATCAAACCTTGAACTCCCCTCTTCAACTTCTCACAGCCTCAGGTTGAATCAAACAGCCATCACACTCGTTACTGCAACCGGGATAGACTCCTCCTTTCAACAAGCACTGCTTTACGTAACTCAAAGGGGTTTTCAGCTCGCTCACTTCTGAAACTAAGTTCAAATCATCATCTACCATGATTGCATTGACCCCAGCCCCACCATGCTTGGGCATTGGCTGCTGCGTGATGTTGGGACCTTCCTTCCCGGAGTTAATAGCCGTACTATCAAGCAAATCCTGTACTTTATGCTTGAATGCTAGACAATTTTCAATATTGTGCCCTGGTGCACCTGAATGGAAGTCGCAGTGTTCATTAACATCATACCCGACTGGCGGCTGGCCAGTTGGTGGTGCTAAGGTCCTCTTCTCGACTAGCTGCAATTTCAACAAAGTCTGAAGGAGTTCTGCATATGATACCGGCGGCACTTCGAATACTCTTCTCGGTCGTGGGTTCTGAAATCTGCGCTGATTATTATTAGGCTGTTGCTGAGCCTGCTGCGGTGGTGGTTGTCTCTGTTGCTGAGGAGGCCCTGGAATGGTTACACTTGCAACTTGCGACTGCCGACGCCAGTTCTGACTTTTATTCTTTCGTCGAGCATTGAATACAACATTGGTGTCACCCTGCCGTTTACCACCAAACGTCTTCTTATTACCTCCTGCGGAACCAGACTCACCCGCTTGAATTTTACCAATCTTCACCCCGTTTTCAATGCACTCCCCCATCAAAATCAACTCAGAGAAGGTACTCATCGAAAAATTGAGCAGCCGATCATAGTACATTCCAGAGAAAGTTCCTATGAACATATCCATCATTTCGCGCTCCACCATTGGAGGGTGCACGCTCGCAGCCAAATCTCGCCATCTCTGGGCGTATTCTTTAAAGCTCTCACTAGACTTTTGAGACATGCTCTGCAACTGGACTCGGTTAGGAGTGAGATCGCTATTATATTGATAATGTCGAACAAAAGCCTCTGCCAGCTCTTTCCAACTCCTGATCTGAGTAGGTTCCAAGCTCATGTACCACTCCAGCGATGGCCCTGACAGGCTATCCTGGAAGAAGTGCATTAGCATCTTTTCATCCTCAGAATACGCAGACATACGCCTGTAAAACGCGCGCACATGCACCCTAGGGCATGTATCCCCTTTGTACTTATCAAACGACGGTGCTTTGAATTTCAGCGGGACTCTCAGCCCCGGGACTAACCCCACATTTGACATATCTAGCCCAAGAGCATTCTGGTTGGCCAACCCGTTCACCTTCTCTTCTAGCAATCTCATCCGATGGTTGTCACCTCTGGCTCTTTCATAGCCCTCGTTCTGACCAGAGAACACATCCTCCTGGCGATCCTCCCAGCGAGGTATTGCATCGTATCCAACATAATCAGCATCACGACCCGGACCTGTTTGAACGTACCTGGGGTCATACCTCAGATTACCCATCTCTTGCGTGTTGTACGCGCCAGCTCCACATCCAAGATTACCATAGCCACCAAACCCAGCCTTGGCGCCAGCCATGCTGCCATACCCCATATTCACACCATTGAAGCCCTGGTTACCATTAATACCATTCATTCCGACATTCTCAACACCCCCATTGAAACCCTGGTTGACATTGCCCACAAATACCCCAGCAGTATCTGCATAGGCATTCACATTACCGGTGTTTCCGCCTCCACCTACAGGACCAGTTTCTCCCGCATTCAAACCGGTTACGGGAACAGCGTCAGCACTTTGACGATTCTCAACTCGGGGAGAAGCAGCAATGTTTTCACCATGCGGTGTCCCGTTGTTCTCAGCCCGTGCGACTATCGGTTGAACCAGATTCTGCAGCTGCTCTTGTCCTTTGGCGATAGTCTCCATGGTTTGCATGAGCAGGGCCATCCTGTCACGCATCTCTTGCATTTCACTTTGCACGTTGTCCATGATCTTCTTGTGGTTGATTCTTGTAGAGTAACGGTGGACCCGCTTTTCTGCAATCCTGAAAATACCTGCTTCAAAGATGCAAGAGATAAGATACCTGGATCACAAACCTGCAATGCAAATATGAGTATGTATGCAAAATGCAATGTGTGTTTGTGCATTAGGGATTATCATGCCCCGATTCTAGTGTGAGTGCCAGTGCAGTGACAGTGCTAGCAAGACAGTGACTGGAGCCGAATCATAGAAAACCTCGTATATTACAGAGAAATCCAAGAATACAATATCACTGAGAGTATAATAAGACGGCATGACCTCAACCAGCAATCCTGGTGATGGTCAGCACAAATGCAAATAAAGCATACAAGTCAATACATGAAATGATCAAGTACTCCCATGAGCCCGGTACTCTTCTATTAACTTCTTGGTCTCTGGATGGCTTGGTCGGGTAAGCAGCCCTTCGACAAGCTGGTTTCTTCTCTTGGGAGCACGCCGCACGTCACCAGCAGCTTCCTCCCATGCCCCTGCTCCGAAGCGATCCTCTAACTTCCGCTTCTGAGACACAGCTTCATTCTTGCCTTCGATGGCTTTGTTCAGTGCTTTCTGGAGACTGTATCTGGCCATTACCTCTTCTTCATGCTTCTCAATGCTAACCTTCAACTGCTTCTCGAGGTCAGAAATTTGTTGCTTCAACTTATCCTCCCTCTTCTTGTTGTTGGTCAGCGTAGCATTCCATGTCTTATTATAAGAAGAGATTTCTCGGTGAGCGGCGTCGAGCGCTTTCTTTTTGGCCTCTAGCATGTCGTGGGAGCTTCTGAACTCTTGACCCAGACGTTCGCGCTTCTTCTTCTCCTCAGTCAACTCAGCACCTAGCCTGTTCACTAGTTCGATCTGCTGTTGGAAAGAACGTACAGCCTTATTCTTCTCACTCCTCATCTGAGCTAGCTCCTTCTCTAACTCTTCATTAATTTTCATCAAGGCTTCCTTTTCCTTCACAACCTGCTCGTAGACCTCCCTAGAAACAGTGGTTGGCTCTTCCACCGGAATATGAACAGGGACCGGAGCAGCTGGAAATGGCATCAATATCTGTCTGACTCTCTCCTGAATCCAAACTTTGTAGGGTGCATATGCCTGGCAATCACTCTTCCCCAACAACGGTTTCCCTTTTCGGTTAATACGCGTCCAGGCGTGCCGAAGCTTGGCTAGTAGCTCTCCACTCAAATCACCGGTGAAGTACAGAGATTCCTGTACTTCTTCCTCCTGAGGCGGGTTCTTCAGCGCATATCCAAACTAACGGACGGACAAAGATGGGTTGTAGTTGATGCACCCTTTTCTCCCTATCAACGGAGCATTAGGATACCCAGAACAACTGCAAATAAGCTCAGACCCCAACAAGTCTCGATCAAACCATTCAATATCTGCAGAAGACAGCCTCATCATACGCTCTGGCCAGTCAGATGTGGTTGCATTATCCACAAAAGGTCCCTTCGAAGGAAGATGGCTCTTGAACCACATATACAGCAGAGGCACGCAACAAGAGACATTCTTGCCTCTCCTGTTCTCATTCCTGTAGTGCATCGAATGGTAAAAGTCTCCGATCAGCGTAGGCACTGGGTTACCAGCAGCAAACAGATGAAACGCATCCATGTCCACGAAGTTTGGGAAATTGGGAAACAACACTATCCCATAAATGCATAGAGCCAAAATAGCGTTAAAGACCACCCAACACCCATTCTTAGCGTACTCTTGAGCCTTACCAACCAGAAACTGGAGAGAGAAACCCGGAACCCCTCGCCAAGAAGTCATCAACAACTCAGAAGCATTCATATGCAAGGCTTTAGCTAGATCCTCCAAATTGGGCTCAGCGGCAGAGTGAATGAAAGGGACTGCATTCTGAACCGGCAGCTCAGTAAACTCCACATACTCCTCCATGGTGGGCCCCAAGATAAAATCAGCAAACGTGAAACATCTCAAAGCCGGGTCATAGAACTGCATCAGCGTGTACAGCCCATTCAACTCATCATCAGTGGATCTGCGAACCAAACTCAACAGCTGTCCATAACTCTGCCTGAAGCTTCTACGGACATCCTCGTCTGCAAGAGAAATCAGAACCAGGAGTGGAGCAATATCAGGAATAGGCAGCTTGTACGCAACTGTCATCCTCAAACCATCCATGATAAATACTCAGAAGTCCAGACACCAGAACCGGGGGATATGCAAATGCACCTGCAGCACAGACACACGTTAATGGGATGCAATGATAATGATTATGCAGATAATGCAATGCAAGCAACATGCAACAGGGACCAAGTGCTATAGCTGAGAAGCCTGAATCATATCAAAGGTCTCAAATCCTGGTTTCAGATAGACCCAATACAAAGCTCTGACATCGGTCTTTGGTAGACCCCATAATATAACTCCAACTGGTCTCTGACAGACCTCAAACCAATAACTCCAACTGGTCTCTGATAGACCTCATAACCATAACTCTGACCGGTCTCTGATAGACCTCACAACTATCCATAAATACCCAGGATCTCTGATCAAGAAACAACCGGTATCTGAAGGTCTAGTTACCTGCATAACCCCAAACCCTCTCACAGGTGGATGTCCTAGTAACTGACAAAGGTATGGCTTCCTATGCGGTAGTCGGCGTCATAGACTTTCAGGAGTGATGATACGATTCCCAGAAGGAGTGGCATCATCAAATCCTGAAGAGGCCTCACTTAGCCAACTTCCAAATGATCGGTCCCCAGAGTCGACAATCCAACTAACCAGCAACCCGAGCCCCCCAAAGGGCAGGACAGGAGGCCAACCAGAAGAACCTCGTCTGAGTGTAGATTTCGCGGGACACTAGGACATGCAAAGCACGTGCGCACCCACTAATCTCTTCTCTAAGTCTAGGTGCACTCAAGCCCAGGTCCGGCTTATCTCTCAATCATGGAACACCCGTCGCACCCCACAATACAGCAATAATAATGACAATATAATGCTGAAATGTAAATACAGAAATGTAAATCCATACAAAATCCTCGACGGGAAAACAAGCGCTAGGATCGACTCTCTTAAGGGACGTTGGATCCCAAATGCATAAGAACTATCGCAGTCCTTAGCAGCCAGGGGACGTTGGATCCCCATCAGAGTCGCCAGCTGTCGCTACTGCGAAAATCGGCGCCGGCAATACAGAAGAGTCGCCACCGTGCGTTATTTATCCCACAAAAGGGAAAGGAAATGCTCGAAGTAAACCTCGCAAAAACGGGGAAAAGGTATGGTCATCGCAACCAAATCCTGGATTCGGGAGTCGGTTACGCAAAGGGGAAGGTATTAGCACCCCTCACGTCCATCGTACTCGATGGGATCCACGCTTGCTTGTTTGTACGGATTACACTTCTACCTAAACTAAAGGATGAGGTCTGAAAAGAAAATAAAATGACTCGGCAAAGCATCGCACTTTATGCCTACGTATTCCCGTCTGGAACGAGAAATCAGAGTCAACGTAGTTCGCCTAACTACGGGTGAAGGGGGGGAAAGGTTGCTCGCTAGGATATCGCATCCTATGCCTACGTACTTTCATACAGCATGAAAGATCAGAGCAAACGTAGTTTGGGATACGCACGACACAAGCTGTTCAAGTGTCTTTTATGAAAAATCTCACCTTAAACAAGGGTTTTCTTATTGCAAAAAGGTTGATGTTTGTTCAAATCTTTTGACGGAAGAAATGAATTAATCTCTGTCATAACCTTTATTAGTGTTTTTCTGTTGTTTTGAGGAAAGAAGAGATGACACTCTACAAATCCTAGGGTTGAGAAGGGGATAAGAAGCTACCCTAATGTTATCATGCATGGGTTAACACCTAATGTCTATCATGCTCCTCTCTTGCACAGAGAGAAACAGAGATCCTAAGGGAATAGACAGAAACAGAAACAACAGATATATACAATAAAGCAGTAGAATGCATGGATGCAGCAATACAAGCGAGGCAAGGGAGTCCCACTCAACCTCGAACCTAGAAAACAATAGGCAAAAGTGGACAGGATTCACTTTCAACACAGCAAGTTAAACAGCAAACAATACAATCCGGGAAATTCAATCAATACATCAAAATTAAAACAGAAAAAGCTAAACAGCAGAAGCAGTCTTCATCAGCACCAGCAACTATCTTCAGGCTTCAAGCAGACATCAGTCTTTTATCTTCAATCTCCCAATGGCTTTTCTTCAAGTCCTAACCTCCAAGCTGAGGAATCAATCACAAGAGTGAACTGGGTGTTAAGCAATTAGTTGACCACCAAGGGCGGCAAACAGACTGCTATCAACACAAAGAATATTTCTCTCAAGAGTTCTATCCCTTAGACATTAGCACCAAGCCTTCCAAAGGAAGGGGGTGAGTGTCTTAGAGAGACTCTGCATCACAGAGAAGGATGGAGGCAATCAAGACCTTCCATGTTTGAGAATCAAGTTTGCTACTCTAGGGCTCTGCCTAACTCCTAGATCCTACAGACTTCAACAGCTGCCAGCAAGAGATACTCCTCATCAACTCTGGAAGTTGGTCTTCATCCTCTGATCTTCAACTGGGCTTCATCATCACAGGCTTCAGCTCTCCCCAAGTCCCAAACAATCCCAATACCCCACACATACAAAACATAACCCTAAAGAGGGCACACCACACAATCAATCAAATATAAGCAATATACTAATAGCAGTAGGGGAATCCTAATATTTTCTAAGGGATCTATCTTATACCCATAACCCCTATAGTCCCATACCCCAAAAATCAAATCAAAATCCCTAAAAGAATTAATCTATCTAACATATACTCATTTAAAACCCTAATTTTGATCATACTAATCTCACCTAAGATTAAATTCTAAAATCATGAATTAAATCCTATATACAAGTTAAAGTTCTAAACTAATCACCCTAAAAAGAATGGATTAAAAATATAAGGGGAACTATTAGAACTAAAATCAACAAATTTAAGTATCAAACTAAACTTAATAAAATGCTATTTACAAGAAAAATGCATGAAAAATATTAAAACAAAATAAAATGCCATTTTTATTATTTAATATTTTTCTAGACAGAATTATTGACCTAGAGAAAAAAGAACCAATTAAAACTAAGCTATTTTCAATTTTTTATGATTTTTTTAAAGATGATGAAAATATGAAAGAAAAATAAAATTCAACAAAGAAATAAAATGGGAGGGGGTGCTATAAGCATACACGCCTAGTTCAAATTCTGATGGGCTTGGGAAGATGGGGGCGCGAATATCATTTGCACTAAGGCCCAGTTGGTTCAGAAAATCAGTTGAAAAAATAAAAGAAAAAGATTAAATTCACGGTGCGAAAAGCAACAAATCCCAGTTAAAAATCCAATGGGCTCGCTGATGGGGGTGGGGATATGAATTTGAGTCCAAGGCCCAGAGGTGCGTTTAAGTGAAACGCATCGTTTCACGCTGGTCAGCTCCCTCCATTTTCTTCTTTGAACGTCAGCCACACGATGCGATTAAAAGGTCAAATAAAAGAATCAATCCAACGGTCAATGGTCATCGTCTTCAATCAACCTAGGGTTTCAGGGTTTTACAGTCTCCATGCAACCATAATCAAGCTCAACGTTCTCCTTCCTCAGGCCATGAAATCAAAACTTATAAAGAGCAAAGTTGCTCTATTCTTTCCCATAAACACAATGGTGCCTTTAGTTTGGACTGAAACTAACCCTAGGATAAAACCCGATAGGGGGAACCTCATGAAATACCAATTGCACTCATCAATGGAACCTCACAATCCTTCAATCTAACTGTCCTATCTTGTTCATCATGCTACACTGATCTCATCAAGCCATTGCATGCTCATTAACACTCATTATATAACCTATTCTCGATCATCAAAGTCAATGCACCCTGCCATGGAACCTCATAGAATTCTCTCTATCTCTCAGAAATCAATCACCTATGGTCTCTAAGCATGATTACCCTAGCCATTCCATCTAATACTGCCTAGATAAAGAGATGTAGATTGAAATGCATACCTTGAAATTTGATGAAACAGTTGTGAATCTTTGCACTAGAGACCTTGGCAATCCTCTCAAATGATCCTTAGAGTATGGTGAGCTTTCTGTTTGCAACAACTATGATGATGAGTGCTTGGATTCTTGGCTGCAACTCTGGTGCACAATCTTGAATCTTGGACAACAACTCCTTAAACCTCCATTGATGGACCTTGCATCATGCTCATTCACCCTCACAATATACCAAAGATTGAAAATGAAGAACTCTCTTGAACAGAAATGGAAGATTATGATAATTCTCTCACTTTCTTACAATGGAAGCAACCATGAAATTCTCTCTCTTCTCTCCCTCTTTTCACCAACCCCTTGCACCAATGATTCACTCTCAATATATAGATGATGATGGACAGATCTAGAAGGTTTTAGAATGATCTTAGAGGATTCTAGAAAGTGGTGGAAAGTTCATGGAATTCTCATGTGATGATACTTTGAATCATCTCATATCATGCTTGCATCCTTTGTATATTTGTGGCAAAATCTCCTCTCATGAGTTATTGAAATGGTATGTGTGAAAAAACCAAGTTCCTTGCCTTGAAAAGTCACTTATGCCAAGTTTTCCATACTTGCCTTATGATGCAAGTAACAAAAATACAAAGCAAGTCCAAAAATTAACCCCTAACTCAAAAACGTGGCTGAACCAATGTCTCTAAAATATTGTTTGGAATCAATTTGGTATATTGGATGACCCATTTTGGATTTGTATATCTCTCAAACCAATTTTTTATTTCAACTTTTTCAACTTATATGCCTTTTTTTAGGTCATTTTTCACCAACTTTGGTCAAGTCTCATTCTATGCATTTCCAAACTTCCATGACTTCCTTTATAGACTTAAAATGTCATTTTGAGCAACTTTGATGTTGTGAAGTTTTTCATTTGAAGCTTCCTTGTATGAGTTTTAGGCATATGCTAAGAATGACCTGTAATCCTCAGATGACCAAAATACCCTTTGCTTGCCAAGACCATAAGTAGAGTTCCACAAATCATATGAAGGCATACCATACCATTCTAGAAAGCTAAGACAATAAGGAACAACTCATATGTTGGACAAGAATCCATTTGAAATATCCTTGTAGGTCAAAAGTTGCTTGGAAGACAGACAACTTTCACAGACAAATTTCAGTGCCCCCAGATGACCTGTAACTTGCAAGAGCTATAACTTGAGTTCTACAAATCATCTTGATGACTTCCACCACTCAAATTAAAGCTATGAAGATACTCTACAAGTTTCATGTGTACCAAGAATTCATATGAAGCTTTCATCTTGAGTTACACTGCTTTGAAGTTTGACCTAAATCAGGGGATTTTACACTGAAACCCTAATCTAGTAACTCCAATTCTCCTTGACTCCTCTTGATTTTTCTTTAGCACAATACCATGCCCATATCCATATAGCAAATAATGAATCCCACAATCTTCAAATGCTCCTTGATGCCCTTCAAAACACTTCTTTGACCTAGTGTTGACCTGGTGTTGACCTAGTGTTGACCTGGTGTTGACCTGGTGTTGACCCTAGTTGACTGACTTCAACTGAGGCTCTTGCAATCATTCAAATGACTTGGTTCTTTTTCAAAATGATTCTCTAGACTCTTCATAACATCCATACATACCTCATACCCTTGGCTCATAGCTCACACTTCCTCTGATGATCCCACAACTAGCCTCAAGATAGGAGAGAACTCACTGATCAACCTAGAAGCTCTTCAAAGCTCAAATTCTTCCCTGATGACCTGAGTAGTCTTGAACATAAATGAAACCCTTGGATATACCTCCTAAGATAAGAATAGCACTTTGACCCCCTGATTAAGGTAGCTTGCCTATGCTATGCAATGCAGATGAATGCACTATGTACATGATACCAATGCAAATGACTATGCAATTGAAACATAAACCTAGGTTAGAAAAGGTTGGGCAAATTTTGGGGTGTAACACCTAACTACGGGTGAAGGGGGGAAGGTTTCTCGCTAAGACACCGCGTCTTATGCCTACCTACTTTCATACGACATGAAAGATCATAGCAAACGTAGTTCGGGCTACGTAGAACACCGACTTGTTCATCAGTTTTTTATGAAATTCTCCTTAAGAAAGGGTTTTTTTGAATTAACAGTCCAGGAGGACAAAAAGGTTTGATGTTTGTTTTCAAGTCTTTTACGGGAGAAATGAATTAAACTTTGTTTGTAACCTTTATTAAGTGTTTTACTGTTGTTTTTGAGATGAGAAGAGAAACAAACTCTCTAAGGGGAAACTGACCCTATTGTTATCATACAATGTTCATCCTACAGGTGAGGTTAGAAAGGGAAATTCTATCCTAATGTTATCATGCATGGTTGAACAACCTAATGTTTGTCATAACTCCTCCACAACAGAGGAATTAGAGCTCCTAGGGGATCATGGCAAAAGAGCTAAACAACAAACAGGAATTACTGTAAAGAAAAGATTACTGTAACTAAACATGCATGAAAGCAACAAACAAGCAGAAGGAGGCTACCTCAACTTCTAAACAATCAAGGCACAAAGACCACAAACCACATTGGCAAGGGAGCTCAGCTCAACCAAATACCATCAAACAAAGCCACTCAAAAACAACCAAGCAGAAGGAGACATCACTCAACTTCTCATGCAAACAAGCAGGGGAGCAGGCTCACCTTAGGATGCTCCTAGGCTGAGAATCATCTAGATGAAGACCTAATTCTAATGTAGCACACCACACAAGTCATACAAGACAACAAAACAAACAAACAAGCTAAACAACAAAGCACCTCCTGCCCAACAGCAAGAGCTGATCTTCAAGCAAAACTCAAAAGAGAAACTCCATCCTGTCACACAGCTTCAAGGCAAACTCACAAAGTGGGCTCCAATGTCACTAGACAAATGAGAGAGGTAGAAGGATAAGTGGAGAGGATCATAGTGCCAACCTCAGGAAAGTACTATGATACTCAACCAACTTTGGAGGTATGCCCTATGTGGCTCAACCAACTGTGAAAGGTTTAGGGTTCCTCCTCAGGAGAAAGCTAAACTCACAAGATAGGCTCCAACATCATTGGGCAATTAGAGGAGAGAAGAGGAAAAAGTGGAGAGGATCATAGTGCCAACCTCAGGAAAGTACTATGATACTCAACCAACTTTGGAGGTATACCCTATGTGGCTCAACCAACTGTGAAAGGTTTAGGGTTCCTCCTCAGGAGGAAGCTAAACTCACAAGCCAGGCTCCAACATCATTGGATAATTAGATGAGAGAAGTGGAAAAGAATGGAAGAAAATCATAGTGCCAACCTCAGGAAAGTACTATGATCTCAACCAAACTTAGAAGGTATGCCCTATGTGGCTCAATCAACTGTGAAATGTTTAGGGTTCCTCCTCAGGAGGAAGGTAAACTCACAAGCCAGACTCCAACATCATTGGGCAATTGGAAGAGAGAAGAGGAAAAAGTGGAGAGGATCATAGTGCCAACCTCAGGAAAGTACTATGATACTCAACCAACTTTGGAGGTATGCCCTATGTGGATCAACCAACTGTGAAAGGTTTAGGGTTCCTCCTCAGGATAAAGCTAAACTCACAAGGTAGGCTCCAACATCATTGGACAATTAGATGAGAGAAGAGGAAAAGAATGGAAGAAAATCATAGTGCCAACCTCAGGAAAGTACTATGATCTTCAACCACCCTTATGAAATCCAATCCTCAAAGGAAGGGAACAAACTTCAAGCTAAGTCTTCAATCCAAGCCTCCTTAAGAGCTACAAAGTTCCTCAACATCCAAGAAGAAAGATCCTAAGCTCCTCAAGCAAAGAAAGCTACTCTTGAAGTCCAACCAATGCAAGATCCAAAGCAAAAAGCCACCAAAGCTCACTCCACTTCAACACTCAAGCAAAAATAAGAAACTACCTCCTAAAAATCTAACAAAATTTCTAGGGGAACATACATGGATTAGCATTCTAAAGTTCAAAGATCAAAACCTAAATCAACTTCTAAGTCCACTAAGCAAATCCTAAAGTGAAAGGTATCAAGGTTATCCACAAGTTTGGGAAGGCTCTAATCATCAACCCTAAGTTAGAACCTAATCACCTCTAAAAAATCTACTAAAAATCCTAAGGGAAAATACATCAGTTGGCTACAATACTATAAAGATCTAATCAAAAATCAAAACCAAAAGGGAGAACAAAATTCCACAAAACAGATACTCAAATATGCAAATAAAAGAAATCACATAAAAATAAGAAAAATCATATTAAATTGAAAAATGCATGAAAATGGGATTTATTAATTTCAGAAAATCACAATTAAATCCAAGATAATGGAGATATTTTTAAAATATTTTTTGGATCAAAATTGGATTTAATATGGATTTTAGAAATCAAATGGAATAAAAGAAAATACTAAAACTAATTAAAAGAAATTAAAAACTGGAATAAATGAGAGCCACAAGATCAGGAGACTGGTAATCAAATCCAAACACCATGAGCGTGTCCACGTGAGGACCAGATGGCATCCCAGTCGCACGCTGACTAGGATTAGTGAAACGGTTCGTTTTGATCAAGGAGCCAACTTCTCAGTTTAAATCTCAACCATCGGATGAGCGTACCAAGTCTAACTTCAGACTCCATCCAACGTTCCTTGTTTCATCTTCTCCAAAATTCAGGTGACCTGAAATCACAAAGATTATACCTATCTCACTCAAATTTTCACGCTGATCATGAATCTGGCCTCAGAATTTCTCAATTCCTTCTAGATTTTCAAACCCGATAACAATCTTGAAACATGTCATGGTTTTGATTCTCACTAAACTTCAAATTAATGGTACAGATCTCTTCCTCGTGTGACACTGATCATCCTAAACTATCTCAATTGCCTCAATTCCTTAAGATCAACCCTAACTAACTCTGAACAGAAAATGGTGCACTTCCTTGACCATCACCAAATGCTATCAAACCAATTCAGAAATGTTCCTTGTTCATCCTAGATCCTAACAACATGCACATTGCTAACTAATTCACCCTAGAATGATGTAGATTTTGAAGGTTACATACCTATAAAAATGGGATCAACAGAGGGGCAAAACGATGGATTCAAGCTCCACAATTTTCCAGGCACGATCAGTGAAGTAAGAGGAACCTTTTCCAACCTTCAATTTGGCTTGAATGTGCCTTGAACTCCAAAACCGTTTTCAGTTAGAAACCTTGAAAGCTCAACTGCAAACTCTCTGTTCAGCACGAATTCAACACCAAACTCTATCTGGAATCATTGAAATGAATATATAGAAGCTCTTCATGGGCTTTTTTAATCCAAATTAAGGCCCAATTCAGAAGATCCATTTTCTGATTTCTCCTTGTGAAGCTCAATGCTACAGTCGTGCATTTGTGCTCATTCCTTGTTCCAGAAGCTTCCTTTCCACTGCAAATTGAATTTGGGATATGTTTGGATAGCTAGCCCAGCTTGAATTGCCCTGATTCTTGTTTTGGATCAATGACTTGTAATTGAAGTAACTACTTTTCCAAAGCAAGTCATGAAATTAGGGCTCAATTCAGAAATGTAATATTTCCATTATGTTTGAAATGCATTTTTTACTCAAAATGAATATTCACATGATGCATTTGGGATCTCTAATCCAAAAACCACATTTTCCCTCTTTTGAATCATTTGAAAAACCTCCTTTTTTAGGCCATTTTGGAGCATTTCTTGATACAAGCTATTTCAAACCACCATGATAACCTACTTGGCCTAAAAACATCATTTTAGACACATCTCATGTTGAACAATTTTTCATTTGAGAAGTGGAAGATGGAGATTTTGACCTATGTTGAAAAAGGACCTATAATCTCACTTTCCCAAAATACCCCTGGCTTGTACAACCTATAACTTGAGCTCCACACATCCAAATGAGGACTTCTATAACTTTTTGGAAATCTAAGATCATGAGGAACATCTTTCATGTTTGCCAAGAATCCATTTGAAAACTCCTTCTATCTCAAAAGTGGCTTGGAAATCAAGTGACTTTCACAGATAAATTTCAGATGCCTCTGAGGACCTATAACTTGTCTGGGCTATAACTTGAGTTCTATAAATCCCCTTGAGGACTTCTAGTACTCAAATTAAAGCTATGAACCTCCTCTACAACATTCATGTGGAGGTCCAAGTCAGTTGAAGCTTGCATCTTAACTTATATGGCCTGGAAGCTCAGCCCTAAACAGGGGATTTTACCCTAGCAACCCTGTCTTAGCAACCTCAACCATTCTTGATTCTTCTTGATTTGCTTTTGGCACAACATCATATATGCTCCACCATATCATCTCATGACTTCAAGGACCTAGAGCTAGGCCTTGATGCCCTTCCACTGCTCTCCTTGACCTAGGGTTACCTAGATGAAACCCTAATTGCACATACCTCAATCATGGCTCTTGAATTTGACACAATGCTTGGTTTAAGCTCCTTCTTGGCTCTCTAGAGACTCATTAAGCTTGATTCACACATCATACCCTTGATCAAGACTTCATAAACCTCTGAGGCTCTTCAGATACCTCCTCATACTTTGAGATAACCCTTATACAATCAATGGAACTTCTCAAGAACTCAAACCTTTGACTGATGACCCTGATGGCTTCTCTAACTTGTATGAACCTCTGGCTAGGCTCTTTTCTTCCATATCTCACTCTTGATCCCTGTCGCTACTGCGAAAATCGGCACCGGCAATATAGAAGAGTCGCCACCGTGCGTTATTTATCCCAAAGGAGGGAAAAGAAACGCTCAGAGTAAACCTCACGCAAAGACGGGAAAGGTATGGTCATCGCAACCAAAACCTAGATTCGGGAGTCGGTTACGCAAGGGGAAGGTATTAGCACCCCTCACGTCCATCGTACTCGATGGGATCCACGCTTGTTTTTCTTGTACGGATTGTATTTCTATCTACTCTAAAGGTTAAGGGTTAAAAAGAAAGAAAGGGGTGACTCGGCAAAGTATCACACTTTATGCCTACGTATTCCCGTCTGAAACGAGAAATCAGAGTCAACGTAGTTCGCCTAACTACGGGTAAAAGATGGAGGAAGGTTGCTCGCTAGGATATCGCATCCTATGCCTATGTACTTTCACACAGCATGAAAGATCAGAGCAAACGTAGTTCGGGCTACGTACGACACCAGTCTGTCTTGATTGTTTTTATCCTTCTGAAAAGGTTTTGTCCCTGATTATGGGTCCAAGCGGACAAAATGACATTTTTGATTTGTTTACAGTCTTTTACGAAAGAACTGTCTTTTATGGTGTTTGAAACCTTATTGTGTTTTTCTGTTGTTTTGAGGTAAGAAGAGAAACAGCAGCTCTAAAACCTATGGTTGAAAAGGGAATCAAAATTATCCTAATGTTATCATGCATGGATTTACACCTAAGGTCTGTCATGTTTCTCTCTTGCGCAGAGAGAAACAGAGGTCCTAGGGGATAAACAAAAACAAAAACAATATATACAGCAAAACAGTAAACATGAATGAATGCAACAGACAAACTAGGCAAGGGAGACTCGCTCTACCTCGAACCTTGAAAACAACAGGCAAAAGTGAAACAGAATTCACTTTATACCTAACGGGGTAATTATCAAACAATACAGTCAAGAAACTCAAACAATACATCAACAGCTCTAAACAACAAATGCTGACAGGGACAACAAAAAGCACCAACACCTTCAAGCAAGGTCTTCATCAATCTACAAGCTTCAAACAAGCATCCAAGCAAAACTCCAAGCTACAGCAAGCAGAAACTCTAAACAATTGACAGCATCAGACAGCTAAACACCAGTAAATCCTACTTCAAACAGTTGCACAGCTCTGACAGCACAAGCTCCTTCTTCAAGGCAAAGAACTCTATCTTTAATCTCCCATGGCTTTTCTTCAAGTCAAATTCTCCTAGATGATGAACAGTTAACAAGATGAGTTTAAATGTTAAACAGTCAGCTGACCACCAAAGGTGGCATACAGACTGTTAACAAAATACATACTGTTTCTCTCAAAAGTTCTATCTCCTAGATACTGTCACTAAGCCTTCCAAAGGAGGGAGTTGAGTATCATGGATAGACTTTTAATCATTGAGAAGAATGGATGCAAAAGAAGCTATCCATATTTATGAGGGAATTTCTATTCTAAGGCTCTACTTATTTCCTATGTCCTATGTCTTCAACAAGCCTCTTCAATTAGAACCATCTTCAAGCCCCAAGTCTTGATCTTTATCTTCAATCTCCTTGTATGCTTCCTCATGCTCCACAAGCCAAATCCAAGCCCCACACCCAATTAAAATAGCCCAAACAAAATAACCAAGCCAAACACCAAAGGGGAAAACCCACAATCACCACACAAGTTGCAAAAATCAAATAAAATGGTAAAACTCATCATAAAATCCTAGGTTAATTTCTAAGGGAACCTAACTATATACCCTATACCCCATGTAGACCCCAAAGCCTAAATCAAATGCTACATACCCCAACTACATTATACACTACAACTAAGTGTTTTTGGATTAAATTCTATCCTACAATTTTATGTACAAACTAGTGTTAAATCTATTTCAACATTTTTTACTACCATTTTTATTCTAAAATTTTATCACATTATCCTAAGGAAAACCCTAAAGTATATTAATATCTACATTATCAAGATTGAAGATCAAAACCTATATCAACTTCTAAGGGATCTAAACAATTCCTAACATGCAAAGGGTCAAGGTTAACCATCAATGGTGGGGGTCTCTAATCACTAACCCTAAAACAGAAGCAAACATCATCCCAAAAATCTATGAAAAATCTACGGGGAGCATGCATTAGTCTAGTATAACATACTAAAAAACCAAAGCAAGATTCATTACTAGTCAAGAGAACAAAATTCTACAAAATAGCGGTATCAAATATGTAAAGCAAACATCAATTAAATCATGCAAAATACTTATCAGAATGTAAAATGCAAAATAAATGGGAAAACAATCCAAAAAAATCTAAGAAAAATTCTACAAGCTCCTGAAGATGTTAGCAACCTATTCTAAAAAACTCAAAACCAAATTCTAAAGTTAAGGTCATTTTTTAAAGGAGAACCTACAGAGTCTCCAGGGAACATTCAGATGGGGATGGCTCTAAAAAGCGGATTCAAAACTGAACTTAGAGTCGTCTAAAAATTCCAATAAAAATTCTGCAATCTCCTCAGTGTATCTATAGCCGATCTACCAAACGTCAAGTCCTAATTCTACACCAAATTCCGGAACAAAAATCGGCAAGAGACCATATAGTTTTTGGCATTTCAAGAACCAGCTGGAGGAGAAAAGTGAAATTAAATTGAAAATTAAACAAAACTAAAATCCAATTGTGCACCAGAAGTATAGACATAACAAGGATCATCCATGAATTTCCCCATATTTTTATAAGTATTTTTTCTATTTTTTATGAATTAAAAGCAAACAGCACACAAAATAGAATTTTAATGCAACAATCAAATGGATAAATTAAACCGGAAAACCAACCTACGGATCGGAGATTTGATTCGGTGATCGTTGATCAAGTGAATTTGCGGAGAACCGAACAAGATTAGACGGAAAACTTCAAGATCCACAATAATTCTTGCAAGAAGATCAAGATCGAACACTTCGAATCCGAATCGCTCCGAATAAATGTTTCCAACTTACGCTCCAATATCCAACTTCGATTTGCACGAAAATTGATTACGAAGCTTGATCCGATAATGATGATGAGTGGAGGTTTCTGCTCAAGATCCCATTGATTTCAATGAAAAATCAATGGAATCGATGATGATGATGTTGAGCTATGGGTGAGGGTTTGGAGAATGAAGAAAAAATTGAGAGAATTGAGAGAATGAGAGAATTCTTCAAGATGAAAAATGAAATTGTGAGGCTCTCCCTTTTTGGTTTGTAGTAGATCATTTAAGTATCCCTTAGGCTTGGATCCCAAGGTAAGTTTTGGACTTTGGCTTGGGAAAGTTGGTTTGGAGCTTAATGGTATGATTTTGGATATGTAACTTGCATGTGAAGTAACATAATGGTACCTCATGGAAATATGCCTCAACTCAAAAATATACCAATGCCAATCTCTTTGAAATGTTGTTTCTACTCAAAATGAGTATTTACTTGCATTGTTTTGGACTCATATCAATTTATTTGAATTTTTCACCATTTAATCCCTTTAAATTCCTTCCTTTTCAAACCACTTCAAACCAACTCTTGCCATGAACCAATTCAATGCATCATGAGTCCTTGGTTGACCTAAAAACCACATTTCAAGCAAGTTCCATGTTGAAAACATTTCCATCTGAGAAGTGCAAGCTGGAGATTTTGACCTACGATCCAAAATGGC